>CM053503.1:160104803-160188243 GCA_028627145.1 Eidolon dupreanum | reverse complement strand
AGGGACTTATTAAAACTATTTTACATTGGAAGAAGCTGAAGTTCCAAGTTCAGCATGACATTCACTGTGCCACCAGGCTATGGGATGCCAATCCAGACTGCCTGTCCTGGACTCTCAACCACATTACCTCTTCTGTATCTTCTGCTTTAAAGAGGAGAGCACTGAGCTTTTACTCAGGATATGAACGTCTACCCAAAGACAGGGAAGGACTGGGGAGAAGAGGAGGTAGAAGACAGAGAAAGTGGGAGTCTCTCTTTCAGGCTGCAACAGCCCCCATTTACCCTCTCCTATATCTTCTCTGCCCAGAAGCAAAACCAAACACATCCACCAACTTATAAAAATAGTCCTGGGGATGTAAGGTACAGCATAAGGAATATAATCAATAATATTGTAATAACTATGTATGGTGCCAGGTGGGTACTAGACTTATCAGGGCGATCACTTTGTAAGGTGTATAAATGTCTAATCACTGTAGTATACCTGAAACTAACATAATAGTATATGTCAACTGTAATTGGAAAATACATTTTAAAAAGTACATCCGTCAACTCAAAGACTCATTTCCTTCTGAAGCTTGGTCTGGGGTGTAGAATAGGAATTCATATTCTTTCCATTAATTTAACTTTGACTTTATTTCTAACAAAATTAATATCTTAGTCTTATTAGGCCAAAAAGCATTCACCCTTTTCCCCAGATGACAGCATGAAGCACCCCACATGAATCTGACAGTGAGTAATGCAAGGCCAATTTTACCTTCCCCAAGAGGAGAGGCGAGGAAGGAAAAGGAGAAGACGTAAGGAAGAGACTCGAGGTTTCCTTTCGTAGTTTACCATTATGTCTTTAAAACTCTACATAAAAGGAGAAAAAGGACTCCCAGAAAATGTATCCTGATATTGGATCCTAGGGATCCAGAAATATCTACAGTTCTCAAATCTCGTTCTGTCCCTGTGCAACACACGAGGTTGGCTTTTTTTTTTTCTTTTTTTTTTCTTTCTTTTTTTTTGAGGGAGACCGGGACTCTGTGGGCCACCAAAGAGAGGAAGAGAGGCCTGTTAAGTGACCTGAGCCTCCTGTGACCTGAAAGTCACAGGATGGTAACCACAGAGGCTTATAAAAGTAAAATAAATGACGAAGAGAAGTAAATAAAGCATACACGCATTTGTACATTTGTAACGTATTCAGGGTAAAAAACCATTTGAAGCTAATTGCTTAGCAAATTAACAGACTAACCGAATTGCCTGGAAATTGTTATTTAGTATGGGTAACATAATGCAGTGTGTTAAATACAACTATCGTTGACCCTACAGGAACTTTTGTTTAAGAAGGGGGGAGAAATTATGCCTTAGAGCATTCATTTTTTAATCTCTTTACCATCTGTTTGGGTGAAAGACTACATAAAGGCTGGTAATCACCATTATCACTAATTATCTGTCACTAGAAATCTTTTTTAGTTTACCATTAGCATTAAATTTGAAGCAAGAAGCAAGCTTATTAAATCCTAAACTAGATTTTTATTCTCTATAGAGACATGTAGTGTACAAAACACTTTTGATGTTCTAATGTGGACTCGTAAGTCCAAAAATATAGGACCTAAGCCAGCCCTACCTCTGTGCATGGAAGAGTCTGTGCAGTCCTCAGAGCTGGAAGGCTGTATAATCTGGGCTCAGACAGGTTCTAGACTAGTTAAGTTCAAGCTGGGTAGCCAGTTGCCAGGAACACTCTGATAATAGAGGTAAGTGCTGGAGGAGACTACTCCTGGTGTGAATGTCAATGGCCTTACAACTCCAAGATTCAGTGATTCTAGTCCCTGAAAGAGAAAAGTAATACATGTTCACTGGATAACAAATAAAACTCTCATGCACTTACCTGGCTCCATTCACACAAATGCTTGTCACCACTCGGGCCCATGGAAACTGGGTCATTGTCAGTTTCTGTCATTGTTTGTAGTTGTAGTGGAGCAGGTATTAACTTAACTTTGATTTTTTAAAATTGTTTTCTAGCGATCTAATAACTTTATTTTTTAAAGTCGAGATATAGATATTCTAAACTTTTCACTAGCTGACTAAGCAAACTCGTATTCCAATTGCTTTATGCCTGATTGTTCATTTCATGGCCTGACTTCTCTCTAAACACACTGTAAAATCAAATTAACCTGATACTTGACTCAGGAGCCAAGGAGTCAAAGAATATTTTCTAGAAAAACAGGATAGCTTTCTTCCATGATGGGTCCTCAGAGATTACAGAACCCTACTGCTTAATGCCCTTGACAATCTAATACCCTCCTATATATCCATCCTTATTACCTAATTGCCACCTACATGAACCTTGGGCTACAATAAATCCAGACTGTGTAATAACCCTTGAACTTCAGAGTTTAATGAATCTAGAAAATTTACTAATTATATATGAAATACCTTTGTTCTGTACCTTTGTTCATGACATTTCCTCCTCCAGTAATTAATTCCTTCCATAGCCTGCTCACACTTCGTACATATGTTTTCAGAAATGTGTCTTCCCAAACTCCCTTTCCTGAGAACTACCACCATCCCCTCTGCGACACACACACACACACACACACACACACACACACACACACACACACACCACTAGGGCTGCTAAAAGGTGAGTGTAGGTGATTGTGTTTTTATCATGTGTTTCCATTCCTACTCTAAGCTGAATGAATCATGTTAGGTGCCTAACTGACCCAAGCAGGAGCAGTCAGATTTTTTTTTTTTCCTGGAAATCTAGAATTAACACACCGAGTCAACATTGAAAGCTGTGTAAAAGCTCATCTAAGTCTATTCATAAGTCAGTACCTTGTCAACACAAAGCCATGTTATGGAGGGTCAGAGACCAAGAGTAAGCAGAGAAAGTCAGTTTGTCAAACGGAAGAGAGCGTGCTTGCGAAATTATGCACAGAAGAAGAATTACACAGCCACTGAAAGAAAAAGCAACTGTGGTCCTCGGCAGCTCCCAGTTTGCAGCTCCATTCCCAGCTGTAACTCATTCATGTGAGAACCCTACATCCTAAAAATCAACCTCTTCTTCCATTGGAATTAATTCGAGTGGGTTTCTGTCCCTTACAACCATTGAGTTTACCTTAAAAAATTACCCCCACTCGGATGACAACTTTCCCACGATATTTTTCTGAGTCATCCCTGTTGGAACAATTCTTGCCTTGCCGTGCTACCTTGTTGTGACCTGCCTGCTTCTCTATTCTCACTGCCTTCTAGTCACTGCACCCCTCCTAGAGGCTTAACCCTCACCCTGAGCCGTGGGGTAGACTGTGCTTTGTTATCTGAGGAAACTGCAGAAGCCCTCGTTGAGTTCCCAAGCGCTGCCCTGATAGGAGTTGAGCTACAGTCTGACTGCTTTTTGTTTCTTTGACCAAACTCCCATTTTTGTCTTCATTTTGATAATTTGGCCTACAAGATCTTCCTGAATTGATTCTACCTTGACCAATGATTTCCCGAAAGTCCAGTTCTAAGGCGGGGGCTCTCGCACACCTCCCTAACCTTAGGAACCTCTTGGTTTTAAAGTTGCTGTTCTCCATCACCCGTGATGTTGCCCCCAGGGCACATTTGGCAAGGTCTGTTACCACAACCAAATGGGGGAGGGGATGCTGTTCTCACCTGGTGGGTAGAGACCAGAGAGAGATGCGGATCCAAAATGTGAATAATGCTAAAGTTGAGAAAACTCATTTTAGAATGCTGAGTAAATGTCATTGAGACAGTTATTCAACAACTCTATGCTTCAGAATTTCCCTCCGTAAAAATATAGATATTTCTCATTAGGATTGTCACAGAACCTTAAACAGTGCCCCTGGACCCTTTAGTACTTTGTCATAATTACTTTGTCATCCCTGTTTGTACATAAGTACTTTGTCATCCCTGTTTGTACAATGAAAAAATTTTTTGCTAAATGATTATGCTGTTATCTAACTATTCCTTCCTTATTTTGTGCATACTTTGGGGTTGGAAAAGTTCTTGGCAGTGATGAATTCCATGTCTACTCATTGAACCTCTCAGGATTCTAAGGGCTTTGATCATATTTTTCTTTTGATTTTTTTAATAAGTTTTTTTAATAAAATTATTTTATGGTGATAAAATACACACAATGTAAAATTTACCATCTTAACTACGGTTCAGTGGCATTAAGTACATTTATATTATGGTGTAACCATCACCATCATTCATCTCCAGAACTCTTTCTGTCTTGCAAAATTAAAACTCTATACTCACAAAATAACTCCCCACTTCCTCCTCCCCCCAACTCCACTTCCTTCTCCCCCACCCCTCAACCTCACTTCCTCCTCCCCCTAACTCCTTGCAATCACCATTTTACTTTCCATCTCTATGAATTTGACTACTCTTAGGTACTCGTGTAAGTGAAATCATAGACTGTTTTTGTGCCTGCCTCATTACACTTAACATAATATCCTCCAGATTCATCCCTGTTGTAGCATGTATCTGCATGCCCTGCATTTTTAAGGCTGGAGAATATTCTATTTTATGTATATACCACATTTGGTTGTTATGTATATACCACATCTTATAAATATAACACATTTATTCAGCCATCAGTGGACACTTGGGTTGATTTCACATTTTAACTATTGTGAATAATGCTACCATGAACATGGTTGTACATATCTCTTCGAGACTCTGCTTTAAATTCTTTGCAGTGTATATTTATATATACATATATATATACACACACATATATATACACATATATGTGTGTATATATATATATATACATATATATATATACATATATATATACACCACACATACATACAGAAGTAGAATTGTTGGATTATACAGTAATTCTATTTTTAATTTTTAAAGAAATTGTCATATTGTTTTCCACAGAGCAGAACCTTTTACATCCCTACCAACAGTGCACAAGGGTTCCAATCTCTCCATGTCCTTACCAACACTTGTTATGTTCTGGTTTTGTTTTGTTTTGTTTTGTTCACAGAAGCCACCCTAATGGGTGTGAATTGGTATCTCATTGTAGTTTTGATTTGCATTTACCTAATGATTAGGGATGTTGAGCATCTTTCCATGTGCTTATTGGTCATTTGCATATATTCTTTGGAGAAATATCTATCCAAGTCCTTTGCCCATTTTTTAATTAGGTTGTTTGGGTTTTTTTGTTATTGAGTTTTAGGAGTTCTCTACATATTCTGTATCTTATGATTTGCAAATATTTTCTCCCAGTTTGTGGATTTCCTTTTTACTGCTAAGTGTCTTTTGATGCACAAATGTTTTCATTTTCATGAGGTCTAATTTGCTTATTTTTTATCATCTGTGCCTTTAGTGTCATATCCAAGAAATTGTTGCCAAATACAACATTGTGAAGCTTTTGTCCTATGTTTTCTTCTAAGAGTTTTATAGTTCATTCATATTCTCCTCTTGATTTGTTCTTAAAGCTTTATTTCCCCATATAAAATCTACAGCCTAAACATGTCCTGGGTAAAATGCACACAGATGTGTCACTCACGTGCAAACTCAAAGATAATTAGCTATTATGTGTGTGTGTGTGTGTGTGTGTGTGTGTGTGTACACCCAGGTACTCACAGACATGTTTTATGTTATCACGTGCTGCAGAAAACAGAAAAACCATATAACATCAATACAGGAAAATATGTATATATTAGAGTAGTCTTATGGCTAAGCAAATAAACCCCAAAACATATAGCTGTTCAAACAAAAAAGGTTTGGGTTTTTTTTTTCTTTTTTGTTTCTTGTTTTACTTATGTAACATCCAAAATACATATTTCCAATTGATGGCAGGCTCTCTTAAAGTGATGATTCAAAGACCCACGCTCCTTCCTTCTTGTGCTATCTTTAACAGGCTGCATGTCCACTTGCATCAAGCTGATAAAAAGGGGCAGAGAGTGGAGAATCTATAGCTGCTTCTTAACCATCTTGTTTTGGAAGTGGCATACATAATGTCTACTTCGACAATACTTAGTCACCTGGGCCTTCCTCAATGCAAGGTAGCTGGAAAATAAAGTCCCTGGTAGAAAAGCTGCTTTCCAGTGATTTCTCCATCCTTGCATTGTCCAATATGGTAGCTGCTAGTCATCAGGCCCCTGGAATGTGGTTTATCCAAACTGAATTGTGACATAAGTGGAAAATGCACACCAGATTTTAATGACATAGAATGACAATAAGAATATAAATAGCTCATTGATAATTTTTATATTGATTATTGATTGAAATGACAATGTTGTAAACATAGCAGATTAAATAAATTATTAAATTAATGTCATCTGTTTAGTTTTACTTTTTTTACTGTGGCTACTAGAAAATTTCAAATTATGTATGTGGCTTGCATTCTGTTTCTACTGGATTGCACTACTGTGGAAATCAGCCTTCTCAGTATCTCACAGCGTCAAGATAGGGAATACATCTGGGCCACTCATGGACTCAGAGGAAGGAATCGAAAGCTCTCTGGAATCAAGATGTGAGCTCTCTCTTTTGTTTTCTTTCTCTCTCTCTCTCTCTCCCTCTCTCTCACTGGAGCCACAGGATTATTAGTCTCTATATCCACATCTACCAGCTTTACTCTTCTCTCTCTCTCTCTCTCTCTCTCTCTCTCTCTCTCTCTCTCTGTCTTTTTTCATCCCTGGTCCCATCAGCTGTGGTCAGGAGGGTGGGGTCAAACGGCTTGCTGTCCAATCCCTGGAAGCAATGGGAATAGGTTCTCAAGAAAAGAGAACAGGTAGGTCAGACAAACTGACATGTTAACTCAGAATGTAAAATATATAAATGCTACGTGGGCTTGGCAGCTGTCAACATTCCCCAACTTTTACACTTAAGAGACTATATTTGCTTTGAGGTCTTTTGTAAGAACTCTGTGTTGAATAGGTGACAAATTTAATCTGAGGATATTACTATTAAACTTATGTCATCACTAAAGAAAACATGAAACTCATCTTTCTTTCTGGGCTTTGTACAGGTGTCAAAAAATAGTCAACCTCACTGATATATCTTGAATTTCCAAGAGTGTATCTTGGGCTTGACTCATATTTATATAACATCGGCTTTAGCCTAAAGAACTAAGCTCATCAAATCATACACAGAAATTGTATGAGTGTACAGAAATGTCTCCAAGTAGCTTCTATTGTTATATACATATACAACTACATATTATATGTTACATATAATATATAATATATATTAAGATGATTTAGCATGAAAATAAAAATGTAAATATTTCATTCGTAATTTTTATATTGATTACATATTGAAATGACAATATTGTGAGAACATATTGGGGAGTGTGTGTGCATGTGTGCGTGTGTATGTATTGTGTGTATGATCTAGAGAGATTATCAGATGTTTTTATGTTCTCAGAAAGCATTCATATGAAAGACACTGTCCTAAAGCCATTGTCACCATCAACAACAATTAATCAGAAACAGACTTTTCAGATTATCTTCCAACCGGCAAAAATAAAATTGAGGCCCAAAGGAACAGAATGTAAGATAGTAACTTTTGTTGAAAGATAAGATTTGGTTAGCTTCAGAGTATGTCCAGGAAAGATGAACTTTACAGGCGCTTGGCAGAGAAACACTGGACAGCCAGGTGTAGATGAGGACCCTGGTCATCAGACAAGAAAGAGGAGGTAAAAGATGGTGCAAAAGGAGGGGGCAGTAGTGTCACCAAATACAAATTTGCCTCTTTTATCTTTCTGATGGAACTTGAACTCTAATAATGGAGTTATTTTTGTTAGTCCAGTTTTGGAGCCCCCCTGCTTTGAGGCTGGGGACTTCAAAGTCAGTGGGAGTCTCCCAAGTGTCTGAGGTTCCTTTGGACTCATCTCAGCAAGTAGGTGACCTTCCAGAAATGAGCTGACATTTCTTGTGGCACATTTAGGCTGTTGAGCAGGGCTGGCTGTAAGCTGAGCTGTTGAGGGTACATTGTTTTGCCTTTCTCTCTCCTGCAAAGCCTGCTCAGAGTCCAGTGGGCCTGTAGGTCTTCCAGGAGATGGCCATCTCCCACGGAAATGATGACCTATGTCCCAAGAGATCTAGCCTTTTCCTGAGGGTGATTGTTTTACCCTTTCACTAAGTGGAGATGGAGTGACCATGATTCTGCCAGATGTACTCCCCTCTCAGCTTGGAATCTAGACAAATGTCAAAGGGGACATTTGTCAGGGAGTGGGATAAAGTAATGAAAAACAGCTTAGGTATCTTCCACAACTTGTGGGTAGCTGTGAGGTATACACATAAACCTTGATTGAATCATTGGCCTTGTAATCTATATTCTTAGTTCATGTTCTTTCTAATACTCGCTCCTGAAATTAAACATACATCTTATGCATGTTCATCACATTTAACTAGAACTAGCTTATTACCTCTATGAACGCAGGGACCACTTCTATGTTACTGTTTTGTTTTCCTAATATCTTTGAAACTAAACACTGATTGAATGAATGAATAAATGAGTAATTAATTTACTTATACTCTTGGTGTTGTGTTGTAGTCAGTCTTTTAGAAGGAAATAAGATAAATTTGACTCAATAAGACCCAGATTCTATGTTTTCATTCTGAAATTGTAATTAAACATATTTTCCATTTTTTCTTAGAAATCTTATACCATGAATCTTTCGGGTTGTACAAAAGCAAATTCTTAGCTTTCATTAGAAACTCTGGCTCTTCTTTACAACCATAGATTTATGTAATTTAACTCTTACATGGTTTATTAAAAATGACATTAAAATATGTGCAATATTACTAATGGAAGTCAAACTGTTTCAAATCAATTATAAAGATTGTTATTAATAGATTTAAAAAAGACATTTGACTTTATTCTGTGTCTAAGAGATAACTATATCAAGGAACCACTTACTAAAAATTACTTGCTAATAAGCAGTTGAACAAGAACAACCAGAAATTTTAGCCGTAGAGAACAAATAACCTTTTCTTCTAAAGTATCTATTCCTTTTTTCTCCTTCTTATGTGAAAGTAAATAATAATAGAGATCACAGAGATAATAATATCTGCATAAAACTCAACCATGTAAAAAAAAAACACTTTGACATACATTGCTTCATTTTATTCTTAGAGCAGTCTTTTGAGAAATAGATGGCATTATTATCTGTTTTAGTAACAAAAGACTAACTAGAGACCCAAATAGTTATAGTGTAGGTGAGAAAGCATACCTAACTCACGAATTATGACCTGCTGCTTACTTTAACTGTGACATTCGGAAAGAGAAATTGGTACAGTGACTTGCAATTGTAGTCAAAATCCAATATATCCAATATATCCAATTCCTACAAACCCTTCAGATCTCAGTTCCAAGGTCTCTTCCTCAAGGAAGCTCTCTCCCTATTCACCAGGCTGGGCCAGGTCTCCCTAGCATATGCTCTCATAGGGCCAGGCAGTTTTCATACATTCTAGACAACATAGTTGTCACATATAGGCTTTTTAAAATTTATTTATTTATTTATTTATTTATTTATTTATTTATTTATTTTTGTGGCATTGTTCGATTATGATCTTGTCTCCTTGGCCAGAAAGCATGCTGTTTTATCATGGTATTTCTGGAGCTGAGCACTCAGTAAGCACTCAGTAAATACCAGTATCAATGAGTAAAGCAACACATAAATGTTGAATTTTTCTTTAATGGATTTTGAAGTCCTAGAAGGCATTCAAAGAAACGGTAAGAATAGAAATTCTTTTTCAGAAGATTTGAATTGATGTTTACATTTCATCAGACAGAAGAATTTTTTAAATTGAAATAAATGTAACAAAGAGATGGAATGCAATCAGTTGTTACTAAATCACATTATTTTCATAATTACATTTATACGCTAAAAGACTATTTAAAACATTTAAAACACCTCTTAGCATCCATAAATCAGTAATACAGCTTGAACTTATTTTTTAAAACTTGATTTATTTTATGCTTTCTTTTTAAAAGCATAAGTTAAGTAGTGGATTGCATTAATTTTTCCTAATACAGTATCCTATGTTTAAGATAAAAACATTTGATTCAGATTATTTATAGCAATATATTTTATTAAACTCATGGTGAGAAAAGAAGAAAATGGCAAGAAAATTTCAAGAAATAAAAATAATGTCATAGTACATATGAATTAAATTTGGGCGAAATTTTATCCTACTTCTAACTTTAAAAAGTTTAATAGAGTAGTAAGACATCTAAAAAATTTTTAAGCTGACTAATTAAAAGAAAGTTTATAGATTTTCCCAAATCTTCTTGATCAATAATAAAAATTAAGCATTATTTAATAGAATTTAAATGTAAGATACTTAAATGTGTAGGGGGGAACCAGTGGCTGAAAATGAAAGGTCTCGTTAAAACTGTCAAAATTTTAATATGGGTGATTATGGTTATTTTACTTTCGGCCTAAACACTGATAAAATATCTACAGAAAGATTATAATTTTCTTAATTTTTTAGAAGATAGCTTTAGACTTAGATAAAGAAAAAATTACCTAAATTAGCAAGTGCAAAAATGAAGAAAGGATTTGGGGGAAAATTCTTGAGACAATTTCTTTAATATAAAGACTAAGGAAATACTGTAAAAGTGACTGAGATCTTTAAATAAAAAATTCAAAGCAAGCCAGGAAGACTGTCTGGAGATAAAAAAAAGAGAATGGAGGTCAGGGAAGTTACTGGAGTAGGAAATGGGCAAATTTGTAGATCGCTGAAGGTTTTCACAAATATGAGTCTCTTCTCTGATAAGCTATAATTTCCTACTCATGTTATTTAGCTTAATAGTAGAATTTTACCTTAATCAAGAATTAAGTAGGATTACTTAAATTCTTGAGTATTTTGTTTTGGTGAATTCCACAGTTACTATGTTGCAGATTCACAGGAGTCTGACATAAATAATACATAATACTAGAAAATTGAGTTTAAAATACAATTCTCTTTTATAGTCTCATTCCCATAATAGAATAGAAAATTGAGTCTAATACTGCTGTGTTACTGACACTTCAATAAGATTTAATTAGTTTCTGTGACAAAGCAGTAAATCTTTAAATTAAAGAGTTCAGGAGTGCTTAGCCCCATAAATCCTCTAAGGAAATTTAAATAGGAATAATAAGGTTTAAACACATCTTTCTTGGTGCTTCCCATGAGGCAGCCAACATTGGCCCTTGACAAATGGCAAACATAAATATGCCCTGACTCTGTAAGAGTCCACTTTAGGGATTTAGTAAAATAAAACTTCACAGTGTTAGGGAATTAAAAGTCAACCTCCAGAATATCAGAAAATGATATAGACAAAATCTCAATCGATCAATCAATCAATGTCACATTCTTCTATAATAATAGCTAACATTTACTAAGTGCTCAGAAAGCACTATGGCCTGTTTTAAGTGTTTTATGTGGATCGAATTTTTCTTTACTCCTTCTATCAGCTCTATGTGGTTGGTGATATTATTATTCCCATTTTACAGATGAGGAAACGAGGGCACAAACAGGTTGAGTGACTTCCTGGGAATGTATAAAGAGATGTCTATAACAAAGGCTACGAGTGTGCCAACTATCTTCCCTCGGGCCTTATCAATGTAATGCGTACCTCACTTCCAACCTCCAGGGCCCGCCCGCAGCCCAGTTCGTGCTGTACGCAAGACAAGCCAGGAAAGCCCAAGCTAGAACACTGACTCCCTCCCAGGAGCCGTCAATCAGTGATGGATGAGATATGGTGTAATATATCCCAGGTCCCTGACTCCTCGGAAGGATAATTCAGAGTTGCGTGCTCTGTATCAGTTACTAAGAGCTCCCAAGTAGGATTAAATGTTTGTTACCCACAGTGATAATTTGCTTGAAAATTCATCATTTATTGGTTGTCTTCCCTCTCCTTTCTTATTTCCTCGATCCTTACTAATGATTCTTGGGATCACCTCCCTAATAAATTGTTTTCACTCAGATCCTTGTCATAGGGTCTGTGTCAAGGGGAACACAAACACAGGATTAGTACCCCGACAGTGGCCACAGAGTCTACATGTTTAATTACCACACGTGCTGCTCATTCTCCCAAAAGTGTATACATATTTTGTAAAAATTGTCTCAAAACATGATAGAAGGAAGAATCTTTGTGTCCATTTTATACCCCAACTTCTTATCGAGAACCGTGAAGGGTCTGAGATTTTATTCTTCTTGGCAGCAGACAAATTAGCCTGCCATAGTTTGGTGAAGGCTGGTAGATTAGAAACACCTGGGTCAGAGACAAGCGACTCTATTACACACAGCAATAGCAGTAGCTAGAGAATCAGAATGTGCGCCAGTTTCCCGAGGCCCATTTCCCACAGGGTGACACAGATGAGCCCAGATAGATAACTGCACATGCAGTGGGTTATGTTGTGGGAGAGAAACCTTGACGTTAGGGAACTCAAACCTTTTATGCTGGACAGTAAGCATGCCTGCTTTTTTGCTCCAGGAACAGATACTGCCTCAGCCTTTCAAGGATGTTATCTAAACAAAAATCTTTGAAAAGATAGCTGTAATAAAGGTAATCTGTGCCATACTTGACAGGTGTGCAGATAGGCAAGAGACCCATGCAGAATTGTCTTCTGTGCTCTGAAATTAAGAAAGATGTCTGTAGTCTCATCACATTTTCCTTTGATGCCCACAATATTCCTGCCAAGTAAATATTTCATAGCTGATGGAGAAATGACTCAGAAGAAAAGTAGTTTTACTGCCCCTCACCTAGTGAGTGGTGGAGCCAGAAGTTAAATCCAAGATTTCTAACTCCAATTGCCTAACAGTTGGCAAATAGCATTTGAGTAGATGGACAACTGCCTAGAACTTAAAAGCCAAAAGATTTAGAAGATCTCTTTATTTCTTCAATGCTGCCACATTCTCATGTCAGAATTTTGGAAATAGTATTGAAGACATGATTGGGGTGAAGGGAGAGATGCAAGTGGAAGAAAAGATATAAATATGCCCTTTTTTTTCTTTTTAATGCTCAACTTCCCTTTTCTTTGTTCATGTTTTTTTTTAGGTAGTTTGCATTGTGTAAATCAGTCACTGCTAAAATAAAATGTCCCAGAAAAGTCACAGGTTTGAAATTGAGTTGTGAAAAAAATTCCAGAATTATCAAAATTATAGCATTTTCACTCAAATAGATGCAATAGTATTTATTTTAGAATTTCATGCATTTTTTCCCACCAGGAAAATGTGCACAATTTGAGTGCATTCAAAACCTCAAGGTAATGTTACACGCCTGGACGTACCGTTTATAGCAACAGGGTGCCTTCATTTATGACACATATCATACCTGAAAAAGGTATATAGGTCAAATTCTACTATATCAAATTATTGTGAAAGTGCATTACAGAAATTTTTTACTTAAATGAATCCTATAGTGAATCCATTTTGTAAGAAAACACTGCACTTAGAGAGACATTATGGTTAGCGGGAAAAGCCTTGGCCAAATAGTAGAAATTCTGGGATTCTAGCGCCACTGACTCTTGTGTGCTGTAATAAGGGATGGGGAAATTGAACTAGATAATCTCTAAATGTCTCTAATTCAGACGTCCTTTTCTGAGAGAGCAGTGACTAAGGGCATTCATTGGCTGTAGACTCAGACAGATGTGGTTTGATTCTCAGCCATGCTGCTTGCTGGATAGGTACCCTCCTGCAAGTTATGTGATCTTCCTACACCTTTTCCTAATCTGTAAAATTAGGATACTAATACATACCTCAAATAATACTTGGGAGTGTTAAATTAGATGATGTTTATTAAACACTTTGTACAGTGCCTGGCACATGCTAAGCACTTAATAAATTATAATCAATATCATTGTTAATTCTGCATTTGCTGTATCAATTTCACTTATTGAGAGACTTTCTGTAATACGTGTACATCCTACTGTTCTTTTAAATAAAGTCTGACTATAAGTAAGTTAATCCATGCATTCATGTTTTTTCTAATATTTTATTGGAAAATTCCAAACCTGTTATAAAGTTGAAAGTACACAGTGGACATCTATATACCTACCACCTAGATTCTATACTTAACATTTCACTAGAGTGTTATCACATATCTGTCTACTCATTTCTATATCCATCCAATTGATGTTTCAAATTTAGTGGAAAACGTCAATACACTTTTCTGCCAAACATATAAGTCTGCATTTCTTAAATATACTCCAGAATTTGTTTGTGGGCTTTTTTTTTTCCCCCATTGGAGGTAAAACCTAACATACAACAAAATAACACATCTATTTTTATATTTGGGGTTCATTAAAACATTCCAAGTTGATTCCTTTGTGGTGACTTAACTATTCAAAACCAAATCACCAATCATATTTACTACAACCTGTAACATAATGCATTGAAATGCCTTTAAAATCCCGGTGACAAGAGGCAATCTTTCCTTATAGGTCAGCTAAATCATATCAAGTTTCTCTTTGGTGGTTGTTTTATTTGGACACGTGTAATTTGATTCCGGTGTTATATATTCGAAAACATTTGTATATCCAAATCCATAAAATAAGAAACTGTAATAAAAAGAAATTCCTTCACACACACACACATACACACACAGACAAATTGTTACTACGTGTGGTGATGAATGTTAACTAGATTTCTTATGGTGATCATTTCACAATATAGTCATATACTGAACTGTCATGCTGTACACCTGAAACTAATATAATGTGTCAATTGTATCACAATTTTCAAAAAAATGAGAAAAATAAATATGTAAATAAGGAATAAGAAGACATCAAAAAAATGAATATGGTGAGTCAATAAGATTAGAAGGATGACAAGATCTCATTTTGGTTCTTCTTGTTAGATTCTACCATGTTCGAGCATTCAAACTCACTAGCTCCCATGAGCAGTGCTAAGGGGGAGGTAGCTGATAGCTCTCCTACCAGAGTTTTGGCAACTTCGAGTCTTATTGGGTATGTTCCAAGAAAGAGGTTTCTGACAGTATTATCCCCTGAAGTGTACATGTTCAGTATTTTATCATTCACACCTATTCCCTGCCCACTTCTCATGATATATTTGTTGTACATCCGACTATCTTGCCCACCTAAGTGGATGGATAGTTTGGTCTTCTTGTTTTTGTGCATTGGTTTGCTTTGTTTTGCTTTGAGAGGGGAGAGTTTGAAGAGTAAAGGGGCCTTTTAATCACCTGTCAGATGGCTCTATGTGGGCAACTACCCTGTCCTCATCTACTCTTGTCTATACGGCTCATGAAAGCAGGGAACAGAGAATAAGGTTTCTCCAGTACCTCTGAAACAGGAGCCTATGATCGCTGAAAGGTATGCGCGGGTGTCCGTGTAAATGTGAGTGCCATGCCATCCTGATGAAGCTAATTGCACCCTTTCTGTGGGTACCTGGTTGTGATATGCTTCTCTTTAATCTCCTTATCTGTGTTTGAGAACTATTCTTTCAGTGTAGTTGGGGCTGAGATCATGCCTCCTTCGCTAGCCAAACACTCTATTATTACACACACAACACACACACACACCCACACACACTCCCTCAAACTCATTCATCTTCATGTAAAATCTCTTCAGAGATAAATAAATGTGCTCTGTACTCATAGGTGGTGGTAGTCGATTTCCAAGATCTATTCTAGACCAATGATTAGTAGAAATGGTGCCCATCCTCCCTTGCCACTAGGTGGGTTAATAGAGGCATGCAACCTAGTCCTGGCCAATGAGCCATGAGAGAGTCTCTGGGGACTGCTCCTGGGAAGTTTCCTGGGGCATAACACAGAGCCATAAGAAAAAGACAATCTGTCTCTCTTGTTTCTCTAATCTGGACTTTGTTATGATTGTAAGTGATAGCTAAAATGACTGCAGCCACCTTCCTACCAGCCAAGGCCAGGGCCAAGAGAATTGCTACAAAGCTGGAACAGAGCTCTGATGCACCATGCCTGGAACCCATACTAACTCTGGACTCCTTGTTATGCGAGGTAGTAGATTTGATTATTGCTCATGCCGATTCGAGTTGGGTTTTCTGCTCCTTGCCACAAGAAGTAATTTAGCTGATTCAGATGCACTATTTTTATGGACAACCTTAATTGTTAAGAGTCATTTAATTTCACCTATTTAGTTGCTCATCTGCTCAACTGCTCTGATATAAACATATTATAATTGTTAATATTTTTTTAGTTCAAATTACATGCCAAATATTGATACAGAAGAGAGTCTTCTGGCTTGTTTTATAAATTAAAAGTGCTTATATTCGATTAATTTGTAATTCTTTCCTATCCCTACTCATGGCAACTTGTTAGTGTAATGGTAGACAGTAGCCACACAAATTCACTAATGGTAAGTGAATTGATCAAACTAGAGCCATGTGGACCACCTCTTTTGCTTCTACGTGTTGGGACACAATTATGAAAAGAACTGTCTTCTTATCAATAGACACAATAAATACTTCAGATAATATAGCATCACATATTTAATCAAAATTTTAAGGATAAATTTAATTTGCCATGTACTAAACACTAATGTGATATAAGGTCCAGCTTTGCTGACCTCTTGTGCAAAACAAAAGTGACATGGCAGTGGGGAAAGGAATGCAGAAACACAAATGATGAGGAATTGAACACCTGTAACTTATATATACAAAGTTTATAATTCGTGTGTTTTGGAAAGAAAGAATTACAGTATGAGAAAGATCATGAGAAGTGACAATTGGGATACATGGCTTTGTGTGTTTATTTTTAAAAGTCTATGTTTAACCTTAAAATAAGCATAATAGATTTAAAGTTTTTATCCTAGAATTGTGGTGAAACCAAATCTTAATCAAAGCACAGGAAGGCCACCATGTCAGGGGTGATGGGACTCGTAAGTAGGGTATAGATTGAGCAAATAGGATGGTGTGGAAGCTGCATGAATGAAAGTCAAAAACAGTATTAGAAATTAACCATAAAATAATTAATATTCTGAGTTCCAACTACGCACCCTGTTGTGCGAAATACCTTACCTGTTTCATTGAATCCTCACAGTAGCCTTGTGAAGTTGGCACTATCATTAACTCAATTTTACTGATGAAAATAAATGGAGGTTACTTTATACATTGCAGAACTCAGATTAGAATGCAGGTAATTTGATTCCAGAGCTGGCACTCTTAACCTCAGCACCGTATTATTTTACAGTTTAAAATGTTAGTGTACTGGCAACATCCATGCACTGCTAGTCTCTATGATGGTTTTAATGCAGAGTAAAAAAAAGCCAAAGGGCCCTGGCTACCCCCCAGTACCAGACACAAGTTGCTCGTAAGCACTCTCCTTGGATATTTCTTGTTTGTATCTCCAGATCTATTCTCCATCCTTCTTCACTTTGCTCTGGATCTTGAAAGGTTAGATTCATCCAATGGGAGGCACCAGCCAGAAGTTCAAGGGAAGGAGGAGAGTGAGACTGTGGTATTTTCTTCTCTAGCTGCCCCCCTACTGAGCCAGTAGTTCGGTTCTCTCCTAAGACCTCAGCTTGACAGGGAGCCCTCTCCTCTCCCATAGCTTCAGAGAGAATTCTCTTTCCAGGTTCTGGGGACTTCTTCTCCTTTTGGACCTTCTAGCCCAGAAGCAAGACCCCCTGCTGCGGTTAGTCCTGAGATGCTTCATCATCCCTTCATCACTGTCTAACTCTGCTCACACTTCTGTAAATAGTCCGTGCCCCAAAGTCACTTCAAATTCCCTGTTCGAGTGAGCCATCTGTTTCCTGCCAGGACCCTGACTGATACAGAGCGGAAACACACTTTGACTATTTTAGGCAAAAATGGAATTTGGGGAAGGCATGTTTGGAGTCACAGAAATGAGATGTGGGGGGACTAGAGTTGGAGAACAAGCAGGGATCAAAGGACTGTTGGAAAGCTGTAGAACAAGAATGACAGCTAAAGTCATTAAGTGGGAAGAGCCTAGGCTGCCCATCGCCACTGCCTACATGTCCGCCAACTGTTCCTGTGTCCTTCAGTCACCTACTCAAGAGTTTCTAGGAGAGGGTCCGATTGCTGGAGTCCACTTTATACGTCCCCAGGCTGATCTTGGGAGTGGAGGGGTAGATCAGGTCCCTTTGGCTATTATGATAAGAAGTAGACATCACAACTACCAAGACCACACCCAATGGGAGAATTCTCTAAAACAAGAAATCAGGACGCTAAGAGGAAGCAACATCCCCCCAAACATGACAAATGTTACTATAACAATTAATTTTAAAAATGTGAAACTGCCTTCACAATCCAAGCATCTAAAGCAACTTTTCCCAAAAGATGAAGGTTCATATAAAGATATCCACTTCTCCACAAAGATTTCAGTAGCAGAGAAGTATCATTTCAAAAAGTCTCTGAAATGAAAATTCTTCAAAAGGTTTTTTAACTGTGTTAGGTATAAAGTTGCTGGTTTTATCATAACAAGGTGTCTGCCTATGTTGTCCGTTTCTCAGAATTTCCCATTTAATGAGTCTTCTGCCCAATAACCAGCCACCAGTAACTACAGATCAACTGATATCCAGAAATTTATTTGTTATATCAATTTGGAACTAGAAATTGTTCCCAACAATTTTTTTCTTATGTGTTAGTCTCTTAAAGGTTATTTTTCATCTCTACCAGCATCCCTTTGCTTTACTCAGATTTTCACCTTCACTAGTTCAAGTATAATAGAGAACATGGCTTTACCATGAACTAAAGACAAATAGCTTATTGAAGAAGTTTAAAGATAATGCTATTTTATTACATTTGTGGGCTGTTGTATTTACAATTCACACAATCCAGAGTAAATTTAGATGATTTACTTTTATAGCTCTTTGAAACCATGCTTTATCTCAACTCCCAAATTAACTCACTTCACAAAGACAGAGCTGATGACTTATAAATGTCAACATATACTTTCCTCGTCACAGATGAAAGCAATACATATTTGTAATTATCCCCTGGAAATTTCTTGAGACAGTTATTGCTATCAGTAAGAGGAAATTATTTTTTTCCGAAAATAAAATTACATGGATGCAATGTCTATAATTTTCAATTAACAATTTATGCTCTGTTAAATTAGGTTAGTTGGTTGCATATATAAATATTTTTATTTCCAAAATATTAATTCACTAGATAAATATGGAATAAATAGAACACTGTCGAGACCAACTATAAAATTTCCAGAGCTGCCAGTGAGATGATTTTATTAAGCATGATAATATGATGAAAAATTGAGATGAGTTTTTATAACATTTTAAGATTTTTTTAAAATTCAAAATGTAACTTGTATCATATACTCATATGTCTTACATGCTTCTTGTTTTGATGATACATGCAAGGAAAATAGTGAGAACAAACTAGAAAAGGGGCATGGTGAATACTTATAGTTTTCATGTATATAAGTGTCTGTGCTTATTTTTCAATGGGATATTCCTCTAACACATCATCTTATAAAGCACATAAGAATGTTACTGCTCCAAATATATACTAACATAATGGCCTACGACACTTAATAGTTGCCTGATAGAGACAAGGAAGAAAGTAGAAGATCCAGCCCTTCCTTACTTTCAAGGAAGTGATAATATCTATAAATCTTCCCCTTCTAATTTGAAAACATACAGCTTTCCCTAACACGGTCTTTGTCTATTCAGATCCATTGAATAGGTCTTTCTCAAATCCATTGAACAGGTCTTTCTAATTGAATTGGTAAGCTGTCAGCTGTTTTAATAACCAATATCAGCATAATCAAATCAGCGGGTCTGACACAGTGATTAAAGCGGCTTGGTTTCCTGGATACCTAGAAACTCATGGCCAAGAAGAGGTTATTCGCTTTCACTGGCTTCTCACTGTCCATTCTGTCCATTTCTGGACTGAGATGTAGAAAAGGGGCTGACCCACTCAGCCTTCCAGCTTTGACTGCATGTGCCCTGTACCAATAAATGGAAATGGGGCCACTGTTCTCCTGTGTCAGGACACCGTCAGCATAAGTAGGAATACCAACAGCAGGCATGCAACGTCTAGTGAGTTCCTATTCCAACACTGCTTGCTCTGCTAGATCCGGGGGCAGTTTACAGAAAAACTCATATCCTAAAAGCTATTTTGCTATTTGCAAGTCAGGGAATACCATTGAGCATAGAACAATAGTCTACTGCTGCTTCAGAGAGTATTTCATACACATTTGAGGATGCTAGTTTCCTAGGATGAAAAAAATCTCTGATTTCTGGACTGCAGTGTGTAGTAAGTTGTTGTTAAATGCATCTTGTGTCTGTGGTTTCCAAATTTTGAGATGTGAAAGGGCTACATGGTCTGTGACAGGTCTCAACCATCTCATTCACCTTAGTACTTGACATACAGTAGCCATTAAACAAACAGTCCTCAAATAAATGAAGAAATACTGACCAAATAAATGAGCAGTAGATTTCTTAACGGCAGTGGCAGACAAATTCATTTTGAAGAGTTTTTCTGGGTCTTGGTGGTTAAAAGCCTAATGAAAGACACAGTTGATGGTGATTCTTTGAAATGAAGGTAAATTTTGCTTAAGCAAAACCAACATGTAAAAAGCTGGGTTCACAAACAAATTAAAGAGTGATTATATGCATCACAATGGCATGCAAATATACCTTAACGCAGGGGGTTCCTAAATGTTGCCCTTCCCCCCTCCCACCCACGATGTTTTCTCAGGTTCACAGGAAAATGAGAAATACCAGTTTGGTGTACTGTTCCACATAAGGCTAAATTAATCGATTTAAGAACTTGCCATTTATTCCAGAATTGACCTTCCACTATTTATGTGGTTCAAATACTTAAAAAATAGGATACTGGACCTAGTTTATGCTAGTTATCCCTTTTTAGTACCCTTACTTGCCAAAATAAAGTTGTCAACCCTCTATTGGTTCCCCAGCTCTTTGAAAACATTTTATTGGTTTGCGAAATCCAAATGTTGGAGATTGGCTCAGTCTTAAAATAAAATTCATTTTATAAAAGCATACGAGTATTTCTTTTTAGAAGCTTACATATTGAATAAAGGAAGAAAGTATAACATTGTCCTTAATGACCTATGGTAAAAACAGCTAACAGGTATTAAGTGGCTACTCTGTGCTGAGTACTGCTATCCAAAGTTTTAAAAAATTATTAAACCATTTAAATTTCATTGTAGCCCAAGGAGGACACAATATTATTACCCCCATTTTACAGATGAGGAACTCCATGCATAAATATTCAAGTCTTTGCCCCAAGGGACACATAATAATACAGTTAGTAAAGTGCTGGGAATTGAACCAATGGATGCAGAACATATATTCTTATATGTCAAAGAAACTGGGCCATATGACAGTACGATCAATAGAAAAACATTGGTTGTTATATTCTAATGATTATGGAATGTGAGGTTCAATCACACACGGATTATAAACTCATCCAAGACTCATATTATCTTACATTTAAATCAGAGCCCCGCCTAATCTTACCTTATCAATCCAGTTCTTGATGACCTATTTTTAGCTTCAGTGTTTACACATTGTTTTACACAACAGCCTCATTTCTTAAGCTTGTGTTTTGATTAGCAAATACCAAAAAACAAAATAAGAAAATGTGATATTCGAAATGGGGCATTTCAACCAAGTAGGGGATGAAAGCACACTCTCGAATTTAGTCAAGATTAAGTTAATTTAGGGCAAATTCCACTGTAGAGTAAACGAATAGAAAAATATATTTCAGTTTACTAATTAAAAAATATTTAAAAATCCCCGCTTCCAGATGCTATTTAAAGTATTAAAACCCCAACTTTCAAATGTAGATACTCATCCCAACCGCAGGTTATTAAAATGAGTTCACAAATTTTAGTGAAAACTCACATACCTATTTCTCTGCAGCATCAGAAATCTCAATATAACATCGATTGGGCAAAGAGGTAAATTAGAAAGTAAAATTCAAAACATGAATCAAACTAGACCTTTGACTATAATGAAAAAAAAAAATTCCAAATTTGCAGCAAACTGAATCAAAGACAATTTTGGCTTTCAAAACTTACAATACTCTGGGTAGTGGTAAAAACGATTCGGCATGTTAAAGATAGTTTCTGTCATCCTATCTTCTATTTAGCACCATTTACCGAAATATTGCATTACATTAAGGGAGCTGTCATTTTATTTCAACGGTGATGAAAAAGGAATGTTCACACTAAGAAGCCCTGGGTCCCTCAGGAGTATCAGAGATTTGAGAGATCCTGGAGCTTCTGCAGTTTAGGAAATTGTGTGGATTAAAATATCCACCCCAGCCCTGAGAGTTGGGGTGTACATATCCAATCCGAATTCCCTCTTTAACATATAGGACCCTAACTTCTGACACCGCAGGTGACTCCTGCACACATGCTTTTTTCAACTTTCTAGCTTCTGCTCAAGCATCCATTTCTAGTCCGCATGCCCTAGAAAAACATAGGAACCAGTTCCAGGACGTAGCTATCCAACTTGCACCCCACGCTCCACCCCGAGACTATCCTCCGGCCCAGCTCCAGCCCCCGCCCTAGCCCTAGCCCAGCCCAGCGGGACACAGACCACTACCAGCCGGCTCTGCCCATCAAAGCTTCCCCGCCCGCTCCGTCCACGTGACCAGGACCCCCACTCCCCGCTCCACCAATCAGCAAACACCTCTGCCCAGAACCCAGCCTCCGACGCTCCCCTTTCAAAGAGGCAGCTCGCTCCTCCCGCCCTCGGCTCCGCCCCTTTCCCGCCTCCTCGCCCCGCGGGTCTCCCCCACTTCCCCAACTCCCGGGTCCGCTCCCTCACGCCCGTGACCCCCTCCCGCTCCCGGGCTTCGCCCCGCCTCGCCCGGGGTAGCGCGCTGCCCTCCTCTCGCGAGATCTGAGCGCGCCCCGCCGCGGCCGCCGCCTCCCGCTCCCGTCCTCCCACCCCTCCCCCATCTCTCCGCTCTCCGCTCTCCTCCCTCCCTCCTCCCCCCTCCACCCCTGGGCCGGATCTCGTCTCGCTGAGGCGGAGGAGGAGAAGGAGGAGGAGGACGTTCGGCCTGCGCAGTGAGATGTTTGTCCGTCGCCGCCGCCGCCGCCATCGCGGAGGAGCGCGATAAAGAGAGCCGGGCCGGGTGTGAGGGGGACCCCGCGGAGTCGCCGCGCCAGCGCAGCCCCCCAGCCGAGCCCCAGCCGCGGAGCCCGAGCCGCCGCCGCCCGCACCGCGTCTGCCCAGGGGCTGGCCAGCCCCCCACCCCAGCCCGGGGGCCGCGCCGCCGCCCCCCGCCAAGCCCATCGCCTGCCCGCCCGCCTTAAATGTGACACCGGCGCCTCGGGGTGCGACCCGAAGCCGCCGCTGGGGAAGGGACGAGCACCATGTCGAATCTGAGCAAAGGCACGGGCAGCCGGAAGGACACCAAGATGCGGATCCGGGCCTTTCCGGTGAGTCTCTGCTCGGCACCCGGGACCCCGGGGCCGGGCCGAGAGCCGCACGCGAGGCCGGGGCTGAGCTCCCCCAACAGGCCGCAGGCCCGCCCTCCCCTCCCCCACGCCGCCGGCCGCGGGGCGCGAGCCTTCCCGGCAACGGGGCGGCGCGGGGCCCCGGCGCGGCCGCCCTCCCGGGCCGGTCCCCGCGCCCGGCGCCGCGCCCCCGCCTGAAGCCGCGCTTCCAGGCGCTGTGCAGGCGTCGGCGGCGACCAGAGCCCCATCGCGGGTCCCAGCACCTCCCCTCGTTACCGGGGTGTAGGCCCAACCCCTAGCACTCCTCCCCCGGCTGGGTTCCCGGGATTCTCAGTCCCGCGGGGAAGGGGACTGTCGAAGTCCTCTTTGTATGGGGCCTGTATGTAACTTTTCACATGTGGTTTCGCTGTGCTTTTAACAGAATAACCCAGCCCCAAAAGACTGCCAGCCAAACCATAGGATGATGAAAGGGACTGCCCTCTCTTTTCCCATGCTCAGGAAGGGTCATGCCATTAACCTACCCCCGACGCAGTGACAGTGGTTCCACGTAATGCTTACTAGTAATGGACTAATAACATAAGGCTGTACTTACAGCATCTTTCATCCACAAGCTTCTAAAAGCACTTTACAAACTCTCTTGTGCAGGAATTGCCCCCGCCCCCCCCGTAGGAGAGTCAGGAGAAGCAAGAGGGAACAAATTGGACAGTCAGTTCTCCATTTCTTAGCCTTGGAAGCCCCAAAGAGTAGTCACCACCTTGAGTTGCTTTACTCTATAGGTTTTAGTAACAGCAAACATATTCTGTTCAGAAACTTTCTTTTTAGCATTACGTTGAGTCATACGCTTGCGGTGTTTAATATATAGGGTACAACTTTGGCTGTCATGTCTGATTCAGATAGGCAATGGCAAGCAATTAAAATGCGCTGTTGTAACAGAGAAACTGGACATACTTGCTCATGTCGCTACAGTAACAAATATATGTCAAGATAGACAAACTAGCAATTGAACAGATTTTAAAAACGTAGGACTAGAAAGATCTTGGGTTTTCTTAAAATCATAAACATATCGTATAAGGAGGAAAAGAGGTTTGTACTCTTCAAAGCATGTTTTTTTCCCTAAAGTACTTTTTTGTGAGGAGAGATTTTATTAATATGATTGTCCTAGTTGAGTAAGAAACCCACTCAAAGAATTTGACCTCTCTGAATTCTTAAAATATTAAAGAATACATGTGATGCAGAATTCTGAAGTTGTAATAACAAATAGAAATGTCAGTGTGGGGAGACTTCTGGCTTTATGTAGGATACACTCAGGAGAGTTAGGTATTTTGATACTAATCAAAGGGATTTTTAATTTTTTAAGTTTTTTTCTAAGTAGATGCGAGAAACTACAGAGAAAGTGAGAATTGTTGGCAAAAGAGCACTAATGAAGTCTTCTAGCCTGTTTTCCCTTGTAATGGAACAATGAGCTGGGTTTATGAATTTGTGACTAATGTAAGTGTTCCTACTAAATCAATTCTGATTTTTTTAACAGAATTTAGAATTATTCAGTATTTTACATAATTTTAAACAAGTAAGGAAAGTTTGCTATTCTTGGGGTCGGAATTTTTCTGATTCAGATTATTACTAAAACGTGCAATAGCTTACAGCTTATGTCAGTATTCCGACTAACCAGTTGTACCTTTATCTATGTATTGTCAACTCTTTGATCTCTGTAGGTCTGTCCCTACCTCTTCTCCCATTCCTTCCTTCATTCATTCATTCAGCAAATACTGATTACTGTGTGTCAGGAACTGTTCTAGGGGTTTGGGATCCATCAGAATAGCTTGAAGACCAACCCCCCTATTTTCTGGATCTTGTATTGGGAGAAAGTTGTGGAAGAGAATTTCATTTTTTCTTTAGCTGAAGAGTATAATGTTATTTGATAAGACATAGTACTGAAACTAACTTTTTAAGTAGCATGATTATGAGCTAACTTGGACCCTTTCTCTAACTCTCTAACTTGTTGCCCTCTAAGTTTTTCTAAAATCCATTAATGAAGTTTGTGACTACCATTTGATATTCAGTAGTTAATATCTGCTCATTTTTAAAAGCATAAGACTTTTTCATCATTTCATAATTAATATTCATAAGTAGTTCCCAATGAAAAGAACCACTACATTTTTTTAATATGTAAATTTTCTAAGTTATAGTTCCTTGAGCCTTTATTAAGGATAGAGATGTGCCTCAGTGGCATGGTATTTCGCATTGGTAAATGTTTGAGTACTTGCAAACCTTCAAAATTTTTTCTTCTAGGTTAGTGATCTTTTACGTAACCATAGTCTGCATAGATTGCTAGTTAGAAGTGGTAAATACATAGTATTCCATAAAGGAAAAATATTGTTTATGTTTGTACATATCTTCATACTTATAAATATTGTATTTTACGTTACCATTTGGATATATAGTTACTATAATTTAAGGGAAATTACAGTTGGACCAAAGGTCTTAAGTGCTCATTTCAGATTCTCATAAAATTGATGTGTAAAAAGTACAAAAATATATTTTTGATTTGTTTTGTTTTCATCATAAAGTCAGTAGAATCAGATTCTGTTTAGTGTTTTGAGTTCATATTTTAAGTATGCTTTCATCATTAAGTAGAAGTTATGCCATACCAGTTTTATGCAAAATTTGCATTTTAAATAGACCTTTTCGTAAGATTCCAGGAGAAATTGGTTCTTTTTAAAATGGAAAACAATAAGGAACATTCTGTATTTATAAATTGTTGATGGAGGAAAAGTTTTATCACAGTTTGTAAGCTTTCCTGCAATGCACAAAATATATATCATTTAACATCTCTTTTTTTTCTGTTACCCAAAGTAACAAGGGCCACAAAACTTTTTTAAGAAAGGAGGCTGTAGTTGCCAGAGTCCAAGAAACTATGGATTTGGACTAGCGAATGCTCCCCCAAGAAGTTTCAACTCTTTCCTTGTGTTGTCATGGGTCTCATTCCCTGGCTTTTGTTCCTATGTAGGATTAGTTTCTGTCAGGTGAACCTGTTATCCTTATCTCTGAAAAGCCATTCCTTACCATCTGTACTGTCCAGGGTTTTGTCCACAGGGGCTTGAAAAGTTTGATTGGCTTGGAGGGGATATATCTGAATGGAAGTGCTGGCCTCTCTGATTTACCTGAATTGGCTTAGCCTTCAGAGTTTAGGAGACATATTTTGAAAGTTATTGTATTTAGAGCGTGATCTGAAAATGGTTTCAGTTGCTAGTTTTAGAAGCATGCAAAATCATGATGAAGAATCTCTGGTTGTGACATCCACTCCGTAAGTCTAGATGAGCTTCACAGAGCTCTGCTGTGTGGCATGGACAGGGAATGATGTGGAGGTTATTGTTAGACGGAGCCCATAAAGTGACTGACTTTAGTAAGTGATAAGTTTTAAGATCATTTTTGATGAACGTAAGGGCACAGTACCTTTATGAAAAATGAAGACAGTCAATATTTTCATTTTTTTTCTAGCTGCATAGTATTTGTCAGATTTGGGGGAACAGCTTTCATCTTCCTAGTAGGTTTCTCTTGTTTCAGGGGAGGTGATTGTTGCCTAGAACTACCTGGACTGTGCATAAGGGAAAGCTGAATAATAGTCTTGCAAATTACACAGGGTGGGGAATTAACTCTAGGTTTGGTTTTCATTCTCTAGTAATTTCTTACAGAGAAATTCTGAAGTGAGGATATAGCAGATTCATTCAAGTGTTGCTGACACTTAGACTGATTGTTTTTAATAGTTTTCGGACAGCCAGCTGTGTTGTAGCTGTTAGTACCCATCTGGCTTTAGAAGTTGAAAAATAAAAGCACAAAGTAGTTACATATAAAGTGTTTATTTTGTATTATCTTCCTAGATAGCAGTTCAGAGGAGCCTGGAAAATTATTAGTACCAATATTAACTTTTTTCTAATATAGAAAATAATGTGAGCATTTGATCTTTCAAATAATGCATTAGTCACAAGGTCGATTAATTCGAACAAAAGAAAGCTTCATTTGTTGTACATCATTCATTAAATAATAGCATTTAATTATATTCTTTAATTAAGGTTAGAAAAAGTATGCTTTCCCTTTGTATTATAAATTGGGAGACCTTAGAGATAATTTTTTTGCTGTTATTTTCATTCAAGATTATTTTGATATTTAGCAATTCTGTTAGATTTTTATAGAAGTTGCCATACAATTTGTAGTTTTAAATAATGCAACTTTAAAGATATCATTGTCCATTGTAAAGTCTAAAAAGGAAAGGTGTTACTAATAAGAAAAGTTACTGAACTAAAATCTGAATTACAATTAATGTCAATCAGTGTATTGTGAAAATTATGTAGTCATTATTTGTCAAAGCAATGAATTCATTTAAGTAGCTTTTCTACTTATAAAAGTGATGCATATTTATGATAGAAAATTTAATATCTAAATTTATAAATAAGGAAATAAAAGTTACTTGTAACCTCACTGCTTAGAAATAAACAATATTAACATTTTGATGTGTTTTAATATTTCATACACATGTGAGCACATAGTAAAAGTGGGGTACTATATTATTTTATATACTGCCTTTTAAAATAATAGTATCTTACTGTACATATATTTCCATGTTCCATGTTTCAGTATTTCCACGTTGAACACATGATTTTTAATGACTATGTAATGCTCTTTAGTACCTCAGTTTGCTTAATCATTTCCTTACTGCCAGGTATTAATTCCAGTGAATACATATTTTGTCTATTATAAATAATGCAACTGTGACTAGGCATGTATTTGAGCCCATTTATGATTATGGCATTCCTGGACCAACCATAATTGATGTGTATTACCAAATTGACCGAAAGGTCATAATAATAATAGCTAATACTTACTGAATGTTTATCACGTGCCATGCACTGGTTTCTCTACTTTGCATATATAAACTCATTTAATTTGCACAATTCTGTAGCATGCTACTATTTTCATTTGTTGTACAAAGGAGGCCTTGAGAGATTAAGTAATTTGTTTAAGGTCAGTATACTTGTAAGTGGCAGAACTGGGATTCTAACTCAGAGACTGTGTGGCTCTAAAGCGAATGCTCTTAAGAATTAATTATACCTCTCAAGGTTATGTGAGTTTAATTTCTGTGTAGCAGTGTCTTAGTCAACATATCTTCAATTTCATAGGTGAAAAAATAGTATTTTAATGCTTTAATTTGCATTTCTTTGACTAGTAAGAATAAAACTATGGATAGTCTGTAGAGAATTTTCATCTAGTTTTACATTAATTTTGTATTAGGAGTATGCCTAAAAAGCAGAGACTCAGAGCATCGGAGTGTGGGCTCTCAGGTGCCATGATTTGAATGTCAGCTCCACCTCTTTCAAGCTGAGTTATTCTTAACAAGTTAATTACCCACTTCTAGACTCAGTTTTCTCCTCTATAAAATGCAAATACTACTAGTACCTACCTTACAGGGTTGTTGTGAGATTAAGAAAATAAAGCATTAGAACCTAGCAGCCAGTTAGCTGTTGTTATACCAATAACTAGCCATGATTATGCCACAATTTAAATATAAAAATTGAATGTTATTTTTGCAAGTGGTTATAAGGGAATACTACACACTTAGTTTAGTGATACTGCCATTTTTTTGGTACAGCTTTTAGAACTCATATTTCAAAAAGCCTACAGAGTCAATTTGTGAACCACACTAAGAAATTAGTCTCAAAGGATAGAGATTTGGTACCACTGGGGCACTTGAAAAGAATGCTTCTGGCTCTTGAGGGATAAATTCAAAAGAGAAGTTCCAATGATGACTCTCACATAATCATTGGAGTAAGTGTATAATTTTGTTGAAGGAGTAAACACTTGCATGTACATTCTAATATGTAGTTAAATGTTGATGTAAAAATACATTTTGTTATTTCCTTCCAATTCCACCCTTCTCCTCCACCCCTCCTCCTTTTTTTTTTTTTTTTTTTTTTTTTGGTCTTACATAGGAACTAGGTTCATAAGTAAACCTACCTAGTTTTGGCCCCTACCCAAAGCTTATACCAGACACCCTTTTGAACCACAAAGCACTTGATTGGGGTTAGAAATGGTGTGGGTGGTTAGTGAACGAGTGATTAAATGAGAAACTAGTCCTAAAGCCAAACCATAGTAATCAATTAATTGGTAAGTTGATGCAGGTAGTACTCTTAAATGTTTGAACTCTTTGCAATTTATAAGTGAAGTCTTAAGATGTAGTAGGTCATTAAGGACCTTGTGACACTTTCCTGAGATGGGTAGTCAGCCTAGTCTCCTGAAACAGTAATGACTTGAAAATAAAGGTGTTGTGATGCATTGGATTGAGTGTCAGAAAACCTAACCTCTTGTCCCGTCTTTTCTGATTACTATCTGTACTTTACATTTTATTCCCTCCGCCTTGACCTCTTCCTCCTAGTCTGTTCACCTGTGCACTCGGATTTCCCTTATTCACTCCTCTGTATCCTCAGCATGTTCTTGGAGTTCTTCACCTTTTTTTCATCTGATACCTGGTTTTGCCTTGAGGATACAGGCTTATCTTCTTGAATTGAGGTGTCTGTTTTCTTGTAATCCTTGAATCACTGGGCACAAATGCCATTTATTGCCACATCCCTCATCCTCTTGTGGCTCAGGCCCTTGTAAACTATCCTGAGTATTTCCTGTGACCATCTCCTAACTTCTTACCTGTGCTCCCTCAGTCACTGAAGACTTCAGTACCTTCTTCACAGACCTTCTCTCTAGCTTAAATCTTAACTTTATCCTATGCATGTGGGCATAAGCATTCATTTATTTAATTTAAAATACCTTCGTTGTATGTTTCTACTAGGGGTCAGGTACTAGATTATAGTGATGATCAAACAGACCTGGCCTCTTCTGTATGTTATCTTCACCCTGTCTTGGAGCTCATCTCACTACTTTAGGAATCTTAACTTCCAGTGTTGCATTATACCATTTATTAGATGTAGGACTTGAGCAAATCACTTAACCTCTGCCTGTTTTTTGTAAAAAAGGAAAAAACAATAGTGCCTATGTCATAAGGTTGTGAAGATAGAGTTGATACATGTAAAACTCTTACAAAAGTGCCTAGCACATAGTAAACATATAAATAAATGCAAGCAGTTGTTATTATTTCTTCTATGTTGATCGTTTCCTTCTCACATTAATGTTTTTTTGGATCTCGAGAAGACTCCTTTCATACTCCCAAGCCATAGTGCCTGTTACTAGTTGCCCCTTCTTTCCTACTACCTACCTCCTCAGAGCAAGCCCAGAAATATCAGCAAAAGGATCTTGGGTCATTCCACCTGTATGCCTTCACTGCTTATATTTAGGCTGTTGTGCACTCTTGGTGAAAACTGCAAGACACGGTGGTCTCTAACCTGGACTCTCCGTGCCTCTAGACAGTTTTTTGTGTCCCCTTGTAAGCTCCCTCTCCCCTTTTCTGCTTGAACTATTCCAGACTTTAATCACTGTCCTTAAGCTCTTTATGGAGAATTCTCTCATCTCTCTTCAAGAAATTTAACTGCTACTTTACTGTGAAAACTAATGTTATCTTGTGTAAGTTCCTCCAGCTTTCTTCTCTTTCAGTTATAGTCTTTTACTCATTCTCAACTCCTCCTCTCAGGTCTTAGAGAAAGATGTTCCCTTTTCCTTCTTTGCTGTGGTAGTAAGTACCATACTGTCTTTATAGCCAAGAGCCTTCAAAGAGTAGTCTGTATGTCCTTCATTAGAGGAGACATCAAGTCTTTTCTTATTGATCTTTGTCAGTGTAGCACAATGGTATACCTACAATGCTGAATGAATGAACTAATAGACTAGTTTGTTTTGTCATCTTTAAGATGGTAACTGTAGCAATCTTACCAAGATATTGTGAGAATTAAAAGAAATAATGTCAGAAAGCGCTTTTTAATAAACAGTGACATCACTGGGGCATTATAAATGATTTTCTAATCATAAAGTCAGAATTTTCAACTAAAAGTAATAATATTTGATGTGGGACAGTTATTTTCAAACTTGTCTATATGGTCTCCAGGACCCAGGAGGAATGGAGTAGGAATCTCCCTCTCTGGTAATTTAGAGCAGTTCATATGTTGCTATTTGTATAAAAGATTTCCTTTAAAAAGTTGTATTAACCATTGCTTTAAAATCACTAATTATTAATCCAGCCTTTTTTAAAATTGAGAATCCTGCTTGCCCAGGTTGATGAGGTTAATAGGAAATTGAGATCAGACTCAGTAGTTGCCTTACTTAACTCCTAATCCAGAGCTTTTGCTACTAGAAAGCATTACTTTTTGTTTGTCAGTTTTAAAGTCGAAAATAATTGAGTAAAATTTCTTAATTTGACTTTCATTCATTTAGTACTTTTGATCATAGAGAAAGGATTGGTCCCAAATTTGCTTATTAAATAAAAAAAGGCTACTGCTAAGCAAAAGAATAAAGACTTCAAAGGGATTTCTTTACCAACTTTAAGAAAATACAAGCTTCTTTACAGACACATTTCTATAAAAGCAAACCATCATTGCTAAGAGGAATGCTTTAACATACTGATTGTAAGTCATTCCTAACACAGCCCCTTAACTGAACAACACTTAGCCTCTTTTTGCCCTATCCTCTTGAAAGGAATCATGAAAATTATTTTTCTTTTTTTCTCTTCCAATTTATTGATAGTATGAGAAGTTGCTTTATAAGATTAGTAACCACAACTTGCTGAATGTCTGCCTTGTGTTAGGCTCTGTTTCAGGTACTTTAAATTATAATTATCTTAAATCCTTACAACAATCTATAGGTGTTGTTGCTCCTGTTGTAAATCTCTCTAGACTCGACTAGTGAAATATGTGTAACTACATTTATAACTAGGAAAGGGCAGAGCTGGGATTCAGGCATGTCTGACTCAAAATTTCATGTTCTTTCTGTTGCACTACACTGCCTTATTCTGTTATGAATTTGCTAGATTCTGGAATATTTACTTTCTTAATAGGAACGTACTGGAAAATTAATTCTAGGTTTGTGTTTAAATTCTTAGCCGATTTTGGGGCCTTGAAGCTTATACAATCCAATACTCTCTTAATGAGAATTCAAAATTAAGTTCCACTCTTTGGAAGGAGTTTTTGCAGGCTTAAGCCTCACTAGAGTCAAGGTAAATGCACCACTGATAAGAGAATAAATGTTTTAAAAATTTTGAATCAATCAAAGTATACATTCAGTAAAATTTGAGTATATAAATTGCTTAAGGGGGGCCCTAGTGTGTATTGACTTGAATAAAGCAGTCAAAATCATAACATAAGAATACACAATAGTTGACATATTTATGAGTTAATACTTTACTTATAAGGTTGATAGCACACATTTTCATTTAATCTTTTTCAGTTAGTAGAAATTTATCTTGTTAAGTATGTTTAGAAAAAAGTATTGACACATGTAAATACTTTAATAAAATCACTTTTTTTGTCTTTGAGAATATACTAAGAAGTAGACTAAACAGTAAAGTGAATTTCAAAGCACAAAGATTAGATACTTTAAAATATTTCACTTTTTCTCATGATATATGCAAGTGAGAAATGAAAAAGTGTGTTTTTTGGATGAGAGCTATCACTAGCCAAATAAACAAGTAATTTATTTGCTCCCATTTGTATTCGTGTTTTAATTTTTAAAAGCTAAAGGAGATTTAAAGGGAATCTGTTCTAAATAGATGAGCAAACAGAGGATTGGAGAGGGTGATTTTACCCAAGGAATACTCTCATGACTTGAGTTAATGGAGGGACCATGACTTAGAAGCCTGATTTCCAGTTAAAAGATTGTTTTTCTAGACCAAACCGTAGTAAGTATGTGACCATAATAACTCAGTATTATCATTCGCCTATTCAATTATAAAACGATTTCTTAATATTGAGCATCCAGGCAATTTGAGTTGACGTAAGGGACACTTACATTTAGAGTAGAACACTTGGATTTCCTTCATTGCTCTAACTAGCCGTGTGATCTTGTACGAGCCACTTAGCCACATTTTCCTCACTTGTAAAAAGAAGAGATTTTTAATTGGGGGTTATTTAGGCTCATTCAACTCTAAAAATTGCACTAAAGGTAGCATATTTATACCTAAGTCTAGGAACTGAATACTGGTATATTCTGTGACCTAAAATGTTTTGTGTGATGTTACCAAAGATCTAATTTTTTGGCCTTAGAATTTCTTTTAAAATAAGAATGGTCTATTTCAGTGATGACAGTTAAATCCTAGTAAGAAGCAATAGGAAAGCTCGCTGTGTTCTTACATACTTCTTTCTGAGTGAGTTGGTAGTTTCAGAGACTTGATTAGTTTTGATATCATATTTTAGTAATAGTTTTTTATGATAGGACTTTTGCTGTCATATCACATTAGGTTCATTCAATTCAAAGATAAAGCTAACTAACAGGTGATACTGTTTAATATGTTTTTGTTTTTCTTTGGATTGTGTGTAGCTGATTCTGGTGTAAACTAATTTGTTATTGCCTTACAGTTTATAGAGCCTTTACACATAGTTTTGGTAAAACTAGGTTTACCCATTTATAAAAAAAAGAACTCAGTGACTTAAGCTAAAAAGAAAGTATTGTCACTTTTGATTAAAATCAATAATGTTACATTATAGAATAGAAATATGAACTCAAACATGCACTTATAAAGTATTTTTTCCGTGACATTATTTTTACTACTTTGAAATTCCATCCAAAATAGAAGATTTCTGCTCTTCTATCATTCTGTTTTCCAGATGAATGTGTAAAGAGCAATTTTATACACATGATCCTTAAGAGAGTTTGGGATTTGATAGGATACTAGGAAATACAGGAATCGTTTTTATTTTAAAGTGGTGTTCTTATAGATGTAATAACTAATTTTCTTAATAGGAAGGATCTCTAATTATAATGTTTGAAGAGTTTCAGTCAGTGTGAAAATATTGTATTTTCTGGATAAAATGTGTTTCAGGGTGCCCAGTAACATCTCTTTATTCGTCAGCGAAAACACCAATAGTAGGACAGTGACAAATTTCTTGCTTCAGTCAGAATACTTAGGATTGAATCTTATTTGTTGTGGTCATCATCAGACTGAAATGTTACACATAGATTTTTTTTTCATAAATGCAAAAGACATTCACAGAGATACAGTTGAAATAATACTGTATTATTAATACTCTTAAATCAATTGTGATTTAAACGGACTTTCATAGGATAATTTAGAATCTTGACCCTGTGTCTTAGAAAAAAATTGTTCCAAATTTCCAAGTTGATTTTTGAATAGCCTAGTTATATTGAGGACTGATATACAGATTGTACTTGAACATTCTGTTGATGTTTTAGCTTTCTCATTATGTTACTGTTCTATAATTCAGTAATATTAGGGGCCAATTGAATGTAGATCACACTTAGTTTGTGACTTCACAGAATTGTCCATGCTGCTGTGCTTTTCTAATTGATAATCTTTTTCTCTCTTTTCTTAACATCTGTTATTACTTTTGGCAGTGCACTTCTCCCATTTGATCTCCACTGTAACCAAAGAGAACCCAGTTAACCAGACATCAGAAGTCTTAATTTTACATTCAGATTTAAGTTGTTAAGCGAGACTATATGTCTTTCTCTTCATTGTAGAAAAGAAAGAAATTTATTAAGTGCTGTGTGGCAAATGCTTTCACAAACTTACTTGTCACACCATATACCATCTTCTCCCATTTCTCCTGCCACAAGCAGATAATGAAAGTGAAGTTAGGAAAGTTAAAGAACTTGTCCAAAGTCTGAATGTTTCCTACTGGGCTATTTTCCTCAAAGCTTGGATCTTTAGCTATGTTTTTGCTGATTGCTTAAAGATTAACTGATGAATAAATGGGATTATTGCCGATGTCATAAATCATTGCATAGTTTTTGGTCATCAGATAAGATTCATCATCATTATTAACTATAACTGCACTGCATTTAAATCATATTTTTGAATGTTATCTAGGCATTGTGCTGTTCATTATAAAGGATACAATAAAATAAAGGAAGAAAGACCTTATTTTACTCTGAGGTGCTTACAATCTAGAAGGGAGCTTCCTTTCATAATTTATGGTTTTGTGTTGTGTCTCACTAGAATACTGCCATTCCTCAGATATTTGTACCAAAGCATCCTTTTTGAGGCTGAAGCTCAAAATTAAGATCAAGCATTTTTACTTGTTTTTTTTCTAGCTGTGTCATTCTGAATTGCTTGGAATTTCAAATTCTCACCCTTTTCCCCCACCCACCCTGTTCTAAATTTCTTGTAGAAAATTATTCACGGGGGACTAAAGACTTCTTGTTCTTTGTATGTAGTAGATGTGAAGAATACAGTTCTCTTCATTTTAGTTTTAATTGGTTCATGCTGTAGTTCTCTCCAACTGAGTAATTACAGAACCTTCAAGATGTGTAAGTATATAATAGACTTACATCCTTTCTGATTCAGGCATTTTGAAGGTTATGTTTTACATCATTTGAACTAATGTAGATGAAAAATCAGAGAAGTTTGTGAAAGAAAATAAAGACCGTTAGCTTATTTTTGTTGTTGATACTAATGAGGGAATTGTAATCCTAGATTGGTGAAAGGTAAGGGGAAGAAGGTCACTTTTTAAAATTAAAGTCTTGATTTGTTTTTTAAAAGTGTTACTAAACCTTAAGAATCTTAGAATACTTAATTATATCTTTCCTTTAAAAAAGGTCTTTTACATTTTTTCCTGCTAAATGAATGTACTTTGCTTTTGCTTGCTACTCACTTTGCAACTTGAGCTTCTAAGCGATAGATATTGTATATACCTAACAATTAGCAAACATTAAGTGTTTGCATATATGTGTGTGTGTGCATTTTATTTTATCATTTTGTTTTGCTGAAGCATAATTACCAAATCCCTTCCTGAGTATGTTTGCAGTTACTGCAACCTAAATTAATCAGTTTTATCAAATGGAATTAAAACCCTGCTCACATAATTTAGAATATTACTTTAAGAATGTTATTACTCCTTTTTATTGTGTACATAAAACTAGGGTCTTTAAATTATGTGACATTTTGTGACATGTTGTGTTCTCTATCGGAGATGAGTAAGAAATTGAAGTTATTAACATAATTATTTTGCCACTGATGTTGACATGTTCATTTGTTACCAAGACCAAAGCATGTATATGTAGGAATTTGCACTTGAATCTAGTTTTTTGGGGGCACATTGTTTTTGGAGTTGTTTGATTTCGGGAGAGAGTGTAGCTTGTGGATCTTCCCCTGAATGGCCTTTACCATCTACTAGTTTCCTCCCAGTTAATACATATTAAATAAAATTAATGATTAAGCAGCCTTCTTAGGTATTTAGTTAAGTGAATGGAAAAATCTGAAAATATACTTGATATCTGAAATTGGAGAGTTTGTTGCTTGCACATAATTAATTGCACCTTCTTTCCACTTGAAGAAGACATTTTCTTATTTAAAAATTACATTAATTGCTGTAGATAAGCACATTAAAGTACTTTCCTTTGTCATTGTGCTTAGTAATTCAGATGTTCATGTTTTCCAAATTGCATTGGTATAACATGAGTGAAACAAGATATTTGCTTATAGCCTTCTAAATGGCATTGAAGAAAAATGCACAATCCCTTAAGTATCTCAAAGTCTAAAAGAAAAGATGCACAAACATTATTATGAAGCAGTATGGGAGTGTAGTGATAGATATAACCTGAGTATTAAGAAAGAGCTGAGAAGGAGTTATTAGATTTGCTTGAGGTCAAGGAAGGATCCATGGAGAATATGACACTTGAGCTGTGTTCAGAGGCTATGTAAAGAATCAGATAAAGAAGAGGGCATACAGAAGACATGGGAGGATGCTGACTGGGTGGGGAGTGTGACAGTGGTAGGAAATTACCATCGGTTTATTGTTGGGAAAAAATGTCAAATTTGTAATGATGAGTGAAAGATGAAATTAAAGTAGGTACAAACTAGATCTTGAAGAGTGTTATGTTCCCTTTAAAATACAGCCCTCTCTGCTGTCAGTATTGAGAGCTAGCTAAGTTTTGAACTGGGGCATGACGCTCCTATGTTTATTTTGATGGTGATTTTGAGGAAGATAGATTCCAAGAAGTTATTCAAGTTCATGTCAATTGGAAGGCTCTTACAGTGATCTAGATGAAAGTTTTAAGAGAATACTATTCAGGATGAAAGAATGGGAGCATATTTGAGAAATATCTCGGGCCTAATGTAAAATTTGATGAATGGATGAGAAGGGGTTGAGGGAGGAAAAAAAAAGTTAAGGCTTATACCTCTAGCTTGTTATAACTAGGTGGTTTGTGTTGCAACTACTGAATTAGAGAATACAGGAGGAAGATTTGGATGGGTGTGGATTTTGGACATGGTCATTTTGCTCTGTGTCTGGGGCATTTGATGGGAGACGTCTAGCAGATAGTTGAAGAAAGTAGTTTTAGGCTTTAGGGGGGAACATGTGGGCTGGCAGTATAGATTTGGGAACAATTGTCCTGTAAACCAGTGATTTATCTTTGAGATGTGGGCTGAACTTCTTGGGAAAATCGAGCTAGGGACCTACCATCCAGAAAGAAGTGCACATACATTATATTTGCAAAATTTTTTGTGCACAGTGTTAGGAGGCTCCAGAATCCCTTGCCAGTGTAGGGTCTTGTAAATTTTAGAACCCTATATGTGTGGGTAGTAGTTGTAACCATGGTAATAAATGAAAATGCATAGGAACTCAGCGTAGATGGAAGAGAGCCCACTCTGGAGATTAAAATGGCCCTGGACAAATAGAAGGCATGAAGCAGGGGGGTGCTCTTTCCAAAAGAAGGCTGCAGTATACCGACTGGCATTTAGCATAATTGTGCTCTAAGGGTGCTTTTGTTTTAGCTCATATCTGTTGATATGCTTAGCTTAGAATGCTGTATTTCTGACATTTGAATTATACTGTGTCTTGGGCTGCGCTGAATTCTATTGACAGTCTCATTTAATCTTCATGATGGTCCTTTGAGATAGATATTGTTATAAAACCCACTTTACAGGTGAGGAAATACAGACTTAGAGGAGGTAAGTAATTTGCCCAGGGTCACATGGCTTGTGAATTTAAGAAAGCCATGACACAAACGCAGGCCAGTCAGACAGCAAAACCTGTGTTCTCTACTAATATACTGTACTGTGTTTACCAAGGGAATCAGTGACTGGCACTGTGGTATTACTTCACCATGTTAGCACAGTGGAACGTGAGGTGAGATTTGGGAATGTTCGAGTCCTAATCCTAGCTCTGTGACTTGGGTAAATCATTTAATTTCTCTGGGTCTCTTTTTGTGTGTGAAAATTTTTACACCTGAGCAATAACCGGAAGAAACGTTGTTGTCCTGTTGTTCCATCTCTGCTCTGTCAGGCTTGAATATCTTGGTTTAGGAAACAACCTTCGGTTTATATACGTGAAAAATGGATTTATTATAATGTGAGAATTTATTATAATGTACAATATTATATTTCAAAAATTCTTTATAGTTTAATAGAAAATGTAGTGATTTGTGCTCCATAGAGTCCTTTTTATACATTTTTTAGCTTTCATGTAATCTTACGTTATAAAGCTTGAAAACATCATTTGAAGTTTAGCTTAACTGTTGGCCATGTAGTTATCTCTGGAGTTAATAGTCTATATTAACTTTGCTCTTTCTTTGACATTGTTCTGAATATCCATTTTTATATGTTTGTTATTTAATGTTAAGAATGGTGTCTTAGTCTGCTTTATTCTAACCTCTGCATATGCTATCAGCAAACTAAAATCACATTGCACATACAGTAGTCCCTCCTTATCCATAGGGGGTACATGCCAGTATCCTCAGCGGATGCCTGAAACTGCAGTAGTACCAAACCCTGTTTATACACAGTTTTTTTCTATAAGTACATACCTGTGATAAAGTCTAATTTATAAATTAGGCACCATAAGAGAGTAACAACAATAATAAGATAGAGCAGTTCTAACAATATACTGCAATAAAAAATGTGAAAGTGGTCATTTGTTTCAGGGGATCCCTTGCTGAAGTCTTGATACAGGCTCAGTGCTTTCTTGCTGCTGTCATTAGGAACCTGGTTTCTGTTCATGTCTTCCACACACAAATTTAGCTCCTTTCCACTTTACCTAAGCACTTACACACTGTGGCTGTAAGTTTTGTAGTTCGAAATGCGACAGCAAATCTAGCTTAAATTTCTTTTTCCTTCCTCACAGTGTCTTGGATAGAAAAGTCTTACTGTAGATCTTCACAACTTCAGTGTATGATTATTTTTTTTAAGTCAAGAACTTTCACCTTTTCACTTAAAGGAAGCAGTTTATGGCTTCCATGTGGCATGTCTAAATTGCAGCATGACTACTCTTGCACTTTCGGGCCATTATTAAGTAAAATAAGGGTTACTTGAACACAAGCACTGTGAAACAGTGAGTCAGTCTGATAACCAAGAGAGCTGCTAAGTGAATCCTGGGTGGGCAGCACAGACAGCGTGGACATGCTAAATAGAGCGACGGTTCACGTCCAGGGCTGGACAGAGTGGGGCGGTGTGAGATTCCATCATGCTACTCAGATGGCGTATAATTTAAAAATTATGATTTAAAAATTTATTTCTGGAAGTTTTTGTTTAATAATTTTGGACCACGGCGATGGTGGGTAACTGAAACCACAAAAGGCAAAACCATGGATAAGGGGGGACTGCTGTACGTGGAGTATTTGAGGCCATCATTATCACATGGGCTTGTATCTTTTGTTTGTGAGAAGTCATTAAATAGCTACATCTTACATTTGACTTGGATGGCACCCTGTGTATCAGGGTATCCGACAAAAAATAGTAGTTTAGGTGCAGGGCTAAATTCTCTTAAGGCCATTTCAGAAAAGTCCAGTAGACCTGGGATTTGAATAAGATTTGAGTAACAGAAGTTTTTCTCTTAAAGAGTGCCCTTTTAAGCTCTCCAGAAAAGATTAGAGTCATCTGCTTGAGTCTTCTTGATTGATAGTTGAGCTGGTACTTTATTGATAGGGTGACTGAAAGAACTATTTTGCCTTCTCCGTCCTCCTTCACATTTATACCAATTGGACATGGCTTTTTTTAATCACTTTATTGAGGTATGATTGACCTACAAAAAAATACATATTTAATGTGTGCAACTTGATGAGTTTGGAGGTAAGTATTCACCTGTGAAACCGTCACCATAGTCTATGCAATAAGCAGATCCATCATCTCTAAAAGTTTCTTCCTGCCTTCTTTGGAGCAAATTGTACTAGCTCAGAAATTTTCATCCAGTTCAGGTCCGAGGTATGTGTGAAGCTGATGAGTAATTGTGGCAGAGTTTTCTAGGTTGTGAATGTAGAACTTGTAAGTTTTATGTGGCATAAAAGGTCTCCTTGGAGATTAGCAGAAAATCATTCAGTCAACAAGTGTTAAGTGCCTGTTATTTGATAGGTATAATTTTAGTGGCTGAGGGGTTCAGCAGTGAAAAAAATCCCTGCCTTCATGAAGCTGACATTTGACTGGGAGAAAGGAGGTCAGCAAAAGAAATAAGGAATGTAAAGTTGGAATGTGGGGGTCATTAGTAAGAGGCGGCTGCTATTTTAGATAGAAAGGGCAGTTAAAGCTTCATTTTAAGGTGACAGTTAAGCAGAGTTTTGAGGCCCATAAGCGAATGAGCCATGCAGATATCTGGGGGAAGAACATTTCAGAGAGAGGTGAACTTGTTTGATGGATTCCAGCGGGATCGCAGGGAGGCTGACATGGCTGAAGCATTGAGCAAAGAGAAAGATTACCTGAGTCAGAGATTATCAGATTGAATGCGGCTTTGTAGAATAGTGTAAGGACTTTGACTTCAACTCCAAGAGAAATAAGAAATCACTTGAGGGTTGCGAACAGATGACTGACATGATTTGACTTAGGCTTTCAGAAGTTCAGTCTGGCTGCTCTATGATAGTGGGCCAAGAGCAGAAACAGACTAGTTAGGAGGCTGTTGCAGTGATCTGAGAGATGATGGTGGTTTGGACTAGGCTGGTAACGGTGGAAGAGGTGCGAGTTAGATTCTGGGTACATTTTGAAGGTAGAGACAACAGAATTTCCTTTTGGATTAGAAGTGGGGTAAGGGTATAAAGAGGATTACAAGCCTTTGGCATTGGCAAATGGAAGGATGGTTTGGATGTTCGCTTAGTTGGAGATGACTGCAGGAGGAGCCGATTTAGAGGAAAAGATTAAGGTTTCTATTTTAGACTTGATAAGTTTGAGGTATCTAGAAGGCATTCAAGTAGAAACGTTGAATAAGTAGCTGAATAGATGGCTCTGGTATTAAGGGGAGAGGGCCAAACAGGATATATACATTTTGAGGTTAACTTAAAACCATGAGAATAGATGAGATCCGCCTCACTTTTTAAAAACTGAATGTGGATGGACTAGAGGTTTAGAACCCGAACCTTAGGGTGATGAGTAAGAAGTGGTAAGCGGATTGACAAATAGCCAATAGAACAGTAAGGAAAAAAAACAAGAGATTGCAGTGCTTGGAATGCAAGTGAGAAATGCTTCAAAGAGTAGGAATGATCACCTCTTTCAGTTGCTGTCCAGATAGGTCGAGTAACATAAGAATTGAGGCTTTGACCATTAGACTTGGCAATGTGAAAGTCACTGGTGACCTTCTCAAGAGTAATTTCATTGAAATGGTAGAGACAAAATCTTTACTAGAGTTTATTCAAGATATCGGAAAAATAGGACTGGGAGACAGTTGACAGAGAATACTTCTCCCCTGCCCCATCATTTTGCTGTAAACAGAAAAGAGAGAAATTAGGTGGTGAGGATTTCTTTGTTTTTAAGGTGGGAAACTGATGATTTTGAATGCAGATGGAAATAATCCAGCAGAGAGGAAAAATATTGATGTTGATAAAGGAGATTGCTGGGGGTGGGGGTCCTTGAATAGGAGAGTTGGGATGGAACTATAGCAGTTCTTAAAATGCAGATATGCTTCTGTAGGTATGGGTTGGGTCTACAATTCTGCATTTCTAACAAGTTCCTGGAATTTGCTTGTTTCTGGTCTCTGCTATATTCTGAGTATATGAATTGGCACTTTGAGCAAAAGAACTCACAGATTATATTGATATGCAAGCAGGTAGTTTAGTGGTTATGGTCATAGTTTGTACAGTTTCTCTTCTGGTAGTTTCTCTTTTCTCAGTGGAACATGAAGCAAGTCATTATTCTGGAGTGAGTATGGAGGAGATGGTGTAAAGTCATCTAGGAGAGCTGGATTAGTAGACTAGAAAAGTAGGATTATGGGGTTGCCTACAGGCCCACTTGTGGTTGGTGGTCATGAATTTCAGCTGAGATGGGTATAATTCTTCATTGTACTTTCAGCTGGTTGGGTGCAAGTGAAGAGTGGGTGAGCATTTAAGGTTTAGAATGGTATGTATTTTGGAGGGAGGAAGAGAGGGACCAAGTGACTTACGAATGTGTACAAAGGATGGACCATGGAATCTAAACTGGGAGAAGATGAAAATGTATGCTAGGTTAAACAAAGAAAATGTGATGGGTTTTTTGTTTTGTTTTGATTTGTGTTTTTTTGTTGTTTGTTTGCTTGTTTTGTTTTTAGTTGCAGGTCTTCTCCCAATCTTCAATATGCTAAGAAGCTGTAAATCTCCAGGAAAGGAAATCTCTGAGCTTGTGTTCTACTAAATAAATTTAGGGGAAAAGACATCTGTCTTAACACTTTGGGCTAAAGCAAGTATTAACATCAGGGATTATATTTTATTTAAAGTGGAGGGTTTTGCTTCAAATAAGAGAGGAGGGAGGTCTTAAAGGCTTTTAAAAAAATTATATCTATCAGCTCTAAAAACTTTTTAAATGTACCCCTTTATTAAAACAGATTGTTAACATCCTTATAAGTTATACAGCTTTATTCTCATAGCCATATAATAAAATATTTACTATATGGACAAATACAGACAGATTTTCAACCATTGGTTTTGTTCTTTTTTTTTTTTTTTTTTTGTCTCTTTTCTCTCTTTTGGATATTACAGATGACCATGGATGAAAAATATGTAAACAGCATTTGGGACCTTCTGAAAAATGCAATTCAAGAAATCCAGCGTAAGAATAACAGTGGTCTTAGTTTTGAGGAGCTCTATAGAAATGCATATACAATGGTTTTGCATAAACATGGAGAAAAGCTCTACACTGGACTAAGAGAAGTTGTTACCGAACATCTCATAAATAAGGTATCCGACTTTAAAGGACTGTTGCTAATTATATTGAATCTAGAAAATCCTTTATACCATATTTTACTTTAACTAAAAGTATTGTTTATAAAGGCTCCAGGAAGCCTATAGAAGTAATAATCAATTAATGGCTGTATTACAAAACATTACTCAAAATTTATAATTAGCTAAATCAAATTTTTTGATAATTGAGGGAAGATGAAATTTGTGATGTATGATATTCTCCATAATCATAATTAAGAAAGCAAAGTTTCAGTAATTTACAAATGTTTATTAATGTTAATTACAGATAATCATTTTTTTCTTAAAATGCTTATCAGCCCATTTTAGCTTTCTCTGTATATTTGAAAGTAATAAAATTACATTGTTTAAAAAATATTGTCTAAGACTTTTCACCAGTCGAAATTGACTATTCATTTTAACTGAATTTTACTATAGAAATATGAACTTAAAAAAATAATAAAATAGTGGTGGGCTGTTAACATTATAAAATGGTTCTTTGGTTCCAAAAAGATGTATTTGTTTTTTTAAACATATGTTTTTATAGAGTAAACTCTTTCACTGCAAGTATGTCTTGCTTTATGAGTGTCAGATAAAATGTAAATACCACAGATAAATAAAAACTTGTCAAAGTTTTTGTGTGGTATTAGGGCATTTTTTAAATTTTATTTTGAAAAAATGAAAAGTTTCACCAATTGTACAATGATCTCTTATTGTAGATTCATCAGTTAACATTTTGCCATATTTTGGCCAATCTTTTTTGTGATACTTGTTATTACTATTATTGATATTATTATGGCTGAATGATAAGAAAATAAGTAGATTTATATACCCTTAAATGCTCTGGAATGCTTCTCCTGAGAACAAGGAAATTCTTTTACTTAACCAAAGAACAATGCTCACAATCAGGCAGTTTAACATTAATATAATACTGTTATCTAATACAGTCCACATGTAAATTCACTAGTTGTCCCGTGTAGCAGTGATGTCCTTTATATTAGTTTGTTTTCTGATCCAGGATCCAATCCAGGATCACACACACAATTCCGCAGCCTTTCTTTGTCTTCCAGCACATTGACATTTTTGAAGAGTATAGGTCAGTTGTTTTGTAGATTATCCCTCAGTTTTTGGTTTGTCTGATTGTTTCCTCATGACTAGTTTCAGGTTATGCATTTTTGGCAGGAATAATACATAAGTGATGTTGTGTCCTCAGTGCATCACATCAGGAGGCACATGATGTCAGTTTATCCCATTATTGGTGATGTTAACTTTGATCACTTGGTGTCCGCCAGATTTCTCCACTGTGAAGGTACCTTTTTTCCCTTTGTAATTCATAAGTAATTTGTTCAGATATATTTTGAGATTGTGTAAATATCCTGTTCCCCAGAAACTTTCATGTGATGGTTTTAGCATCCATTGATGATTCTTGCATGAATCATTATTACTCTAGTGGTTGCAGAATAGTCACTTTCTATTTCTACTGTTCCTTCTACAAGTCCTTTCTCTTAAGTGGGGTTACATGAGTAGGTAGCTAGTATCTCATAAAGCAGGTGATTGTGTTCTTCATGCAATCAACAGTTTTTAAGTGCCTACTATGTACAACTTTCTAGGAGAATACAGTAGATAAAAAGATATACTTTGCCTTCCTAGGTTTATTTTTACTCTGATGTGAGAGTCGATATACACATTTAGATAACAGTTTGAGGCATTATATAATACAGTGGTAAATGAATTCTATAGACAATAAACAGCTTAGGAATTCCAAGCTGGAGAGAGAGATTACCCTGGGCTATAAGATTTCATGGGAAAAGATCAGATTGAACTGAGCCCTGAGAAGTTTGGGATGTCAGTGAACAATGTGTAAGGCATTCCAGGGATGGTAGGTGTCACATGATGATACAGAAATAAGCTGAGTACACTTAGGTGGTAAGTAGAATTTAACTGAGGTATATAATAATTTATGGAGATTAGTGGATTATAGTGTTGCAAAAATGGTTTGGGAGCAAATTGAGGAAAAACTTGAATGCTAAGTTAAGGAATTTGGACTTAATGGAAGTTTAGTGGAGGTTTTGAAGTAGATAATAATGTGACAGTATTTTAGGAAGATCAAGATGGGAATGATAGAACTGTAGGATTGGGAGGATGTGTGTCAGAAGCAGGAGAAAATACGGAAAAATCCGAGTAAAGCGATAGGCTAGAAATGAATGGATGCTGTCAGAAATTCCGAAGTAAGACAAGATAGAATTTGGTTGCTGAGAAAATTATAGTGCTACCAATAGAAATACTGAGAAATTATAGTGGAAAACTGATTTGGAGTAGTGAAGATGACAAATTTTGTTTTAGATTACATTGGAAATTTTTATAGTTGGCAGGCACCTTAGAAATCATTTTACATGTGAGGGAAATTGAGTGAGAGACCATAATAAGATACTCAAGTAGAAATATATGTTTGGAGATACACAGTTGAAGAGCTTGGGCAAGATTTGGCATTTGGTAACATGTATTGAGGAATAAGTATTGGAGTTCAGAGAATGAAAATCCCAGAGCCAAAGGATGAATCTTCAAAAGCAAATTAGTTAAATAGATGTTGGAAATAGATTAAGAAGCTTGGCATCAAAAGAGAAGAAAAATAGAGGGGAAGAGTTTTGTTTGGAGTTCTTGAAGGGGAGAAAATGGGAGCAGCTGTATTCTTGGATGTGAAGAGAATATGGAATTGAGAACGGTGGAGACGTGAAGTTGAAGAGGAGTGTGTTCTCATTTGCCAGAGATTCCCTAGGGAATGACGGTAATAATCACAACTAACTGAATTATTGCATGCTAGGGTCCAGTTCTGATGCTTTTATGTGTATTAGCTTAGTTATTGGTCACAATCCAATAAGTCAGATACTGTTATCTCTGTTTTACAAGTGAAGAAACTGAGGCACAGAGAATTGATGATTTGTCCAGATGCACATAGCTAGTAAATGGCCTAGATGGAATAGTATTCAGTTAGTGTGGCTTCAGGCTGGGTCCTTGCCTTCTCTGTAGATCTTCTCCTGAGGCATTGTAAATGGATCAAGATGCAGTAAATATGCTGACATTTAGGGTGTGTGAGGGGCTTCAAGTAAATTGGTTCAATATTTGTAAATAGTTCTTTATATTCTAGGTCTTGGTTTATATAATTAAATGAAGGAATTGGCAGTAATATCTCCATGATTCTTTGATTCTAAAACTTACGAATCTAATCATTAAGCCATGCATCTCCTGAAAATGAAGTGAAGAGACATGGAGAAGTCCCTTTAGGGAATCCACTAAGGAATTGCTAAGGTGGAGGAAAGTTAGCTCAGTAGGAAATGACCTGAATGTATAATTTTTTTTTTAAGCAGTACTTTGCAACTTGGGCACAGATGCAGAAGAAAACCATCTGTAGTCATTGTGTTAGGATTGAGAATTGGCTTATCCAAAAAATGACAAGATGAGGGGAAGCCAGAGTGTGAGGTCAGTGTTTAAGTGATTGATTTTTGGACTCTGCAACATGGTTAGGTAGAAATTGAAGTCATGTGAACAAACAACTCCATGGTAACTGTGAGAGCTTTAGCATATTTTACGTAGCTTAAAGTAGTCCTATATCTAAGGCTGTCATTTCAAAATGTAGGAGTTCCCTATAATATATTCCATAGAACATGTATTTGAGTTGATTGTTCTAAAGAAGTTAAAAATATACATGCTAAAGTCTTAATTTTATTTCTTTTACACAGGCATTAATAATGTCACCAGCATCTGAAAATATTCTTTAATTTTTTTTTTTCACAAATACTTATTTGACAGGCATAAAGTATCAGTTTCTGACTAGGAAATGTACCAATTTCAGCATGTCTATTGACTGATTACTTTATTTCAGTTAAATTAAGTTTTTGAATTTCTTTCAGTATCTATGCTTTCATTTTTGTGTTTTCCACTTATCTGACTTTATTTTTACTTTTTTTATGAAAAACAGTAACTGTGTAATACATTACTACTATATGAAGGAGACACTGCCGGAAGAAGTCTATTATCTGACAGGCAGGGCCATCATACAATAGCCCAAAATGTTTTTCTCCTGTTTGAGAGTCTCAGTTTTGCTCTGCTAAATGGGACTTTTAGGACCATTGCCAATGAAATGTGCATAAGTGTAGTTTGCATGAAAATAAATATCACCTGTCTTGATCCTTCACCTTCTGACTGGGCAGTGAAGGAATGTTTAGCGTTCTGTGGTATCAAAGTATCTTCAGTCTCACAGCATATATCCGTTTTTGTTTTGAAGCCAGTGCATGGTCTGTTCAATTTTTTGTTCACTATGCTTTTAGAAGTTAGCCAAACTATCTAACTAGTATATATATTTAAGCGTATACCGAAGTGACCCTTTTACAGCTGACACCTATATTTTCATGTTAAAGAATTCAAAGGAAATAAAATTTTTACATGGAATAGGGTTTATTATTGATGTCAAGATGAGAATAGTGAACATTTTGAGGAAGATTTTGGTAAAGCAGAGTGGTGTGAACTGCCAGAGAGCAGGTGAAGGGAGGATACTTCAGAAACTGATTATTGGTTTTGGAAGTAAGTTGACAAAATCGAAGCAGGCATAGAAAAGCTAAATGCTAATTTCTTTCATTTGGTAATGTTTCCTTCCTACCTCTAGAAGAATGTTCCTTTCAAGGAAACTGAGACCCAGAGGAATTCTGTGAATTTCTCAAGACCACAAAGCAAAACTGAGGGTGTGATGTGGCCTTTGTGCTTCGCCATAATAAAAATCTTGTCTTATTTTAGCAAAAATGAAAACATTTCAGAATTCACAGGGATGATTTTTAATCTCTAACAATTTTTTTTCTAAATAACTTTAAAAGCAAGTTATACTAAGAAAAAAAAGCTTTGCTACTCTCCAGTTTTAAGAATTTTAAATTATAGATTATTTTGTCAAAGCCGCCGACTTATCTTTATTATTATTACAGAATTCAACATTCAGAAGTATTTATTATTTGCCAGGCTCTGACTTAGGTATAAGAAATATATTGATAAATAGAATGCATCTGATTCCTGTACTTTTGGAACAAATAGACCAGTAAATAAATATTTACCTATAAAATATAATGAAGAAAACAGGATACAGTGAAAGAGAAAAATGACGGGGGCAACTACACAGCTCAAGAAAGGGCTCCTTGACAAAGTGGTGATATTTAAGCTGGAACATTAAAAATGAGAAAGGTGCTCATGAGAAAAGTGGATTGAAGAGCATGCCAAGCAAAGGCAATGCCTATAAAACATTTTTTCTGTAAAGGACCAAATAGTCAATATTTTCAGCTTTCTGGGCCATATGTTCTCTGTCCTGGCTCCTCAGCTCTCTCGCAGCACAGTAAACCACATGTGATGAGTGGGTGTGGCAGCATTCCAAGAAAACTTTATTTAAAAAGACAGCTGGCCATCTTTTACCAACCCCTGAACCAGAGAAGTTGGGGTTTGGGTTGGAGGATCTGTTGTGAGTGGGAAATTAAGCATTGGCAGTGGGGAAGAGTGGGGCAGGGTGAGGCTGGAGAGAGAAGCAGAAGCCAGATCATGCCAGACCTCTAAAGTCAAGGTATAAGGGCTTCATACTTAATTACATGTACATTAGGAAGCCATTCAAGGATTTTAAGCAAGCAAGACATTGACATGTAGGTTTTTAAAATATTACCCTGGTTGCTGTGTGGTACATAAGTTAGAGGGCCCAAAGTCACAGTCGCAAGAGTTGAAATGAGGGGAAGAGAAAGGAGTAATCTAGTGGTTCAGGTCATTGGCAGATGTGATATGCACCTGTGTACAGACAATGGGGTAGAGAAAAGTTTTCAGGTTTAAGATATATTTTGGATACGGAAAGATTGTTACATGCAGGTTGATTATAGAGGATGAAGAAGAGGGAAGAATCCAAGGTGGTTTCTAGATTTTTGGCTCTTGGACAACTTGGCGATTCCATTTTTTGATATAGATTTGGGGTGAAAAAGGGAGCTGCATTTGCACAGGTTAATTTTAAGATGCCCATGAAATTGAATATGCAAATCTAGTTCTCTGAGAAGTTAGGACTGGAAATGTTTAAGTTTGGGAATTATGAGCATTTAGATGATACTTAAAGCCCTGGAAGTAGGTGAAATAATACAGAAAAAGAAATGAGGCCTCCCCATTGAACCCTGATGAATTTAAACATTTCAGGTAGTTTTAGGGTTGTAGTGGAGACTAAAAATGGCCAGAGTGTTAGTGGTACTTCAAGATTCAGATCTCACCTTAAATTATAAAATAAAATTCAACATTTATTTATCTGAATTGTGATTTTCCTTGTGTGTGTGTGTGTGTGTGTGTCTATAATGTTAAAAGACAATTTTAAATTCAGAAATAAGGACAATCAGTTCTGTTGATTGCAGGCAGGATTAGGTAAGTGTTGAGTTGTCTCTTTAAAAGTTTTTCTATAGAATTATTAAGGTATAATTGACAAATGAAATTATAAGATATTTAAAATGTTTTGTTTTTGAGAAACTATCTTTTTAGAAGATTCCTATTTGGGGTTCACACTTGATAACAGTACAGTAACCAAGGACTAGCCTTTTCTCCTAACTATTGTTGAGCTCTCCATGTTTAATAATAAATAACTTAGAAGCAGCTACAGTAGAAAAGTACTGGGTAAAAAGTAGGAAAACTGGACTTTTGGCCTAATTCTTCAGCTAACAGTCTTGAACAAACTATGAGACTTTTCTGAATTTTGGACTATTAATTTATAAAATGAGATTAAGATTGGTTATGTTAGCCCAAATCAGCCTTAAAATTATATGATTATGTGTCTTAATAATTTGGAGTTATTAAGACTTACAGCTTTTGCAGTTGACTGTTCATTCCTGTACCATAATGTGTTTAGAATAAAAATATTTTTGTTTTTGATTGTTTCTTAAAGTCATGAGAGAAACTTTATTTTTTTCAATGTATCAAGAGCTTTATTTCAATTTCGTGATGCTTAACAGGTTTCTTAGATTTGCTTCATGCTTAATTTTCCATTGTCTTTTCACATTACTACTTATAGTAGTAATTGAATATATGGCAGCTTCATAAATGAGCTAATTCCCATACTTTAAAAGTTTTCCTCTTAGAAATTCTAACAGCTGAACAACAACAGCAAAAAAGATGTTGACTTTATAACTCTACTGGAAACCACTTCTTATTGCTAAAAAGACCTTTTATTCCAGTGGCTCTCAGAATCTTTCTATCCGTATATTCTATTCTTCAAATACTATCCTACTTTGATTAAATGGGAAGAAGGCTAAATAAGGGGAGCTTCATCCTGCTCACTTTGATTCATTCAGAAAACTGTCTATTAAGGAACTGTTCCGTGACAGACACTGGTTTACTAAGCATTTGCAATATATTAAAGATCTCTGCCTTTTCAGAACTCATGTTTTGTACTTACTTAATCTGTGCTTTATAATCCTGCTCAATTCTTAACTCTGTGTTTCACAAGTAGGAAAATTGACGCCTTGAGGGAGAATAGTTTCAATTTTTAAGTGACTTTCTTATTTGATTTTTTTTTTTTTTTTTTTTTTTTTTTTTTTGGTAAACCGAAGTTTGTTTGTTTGTTTGTTTTTTGGTAGAATAATACCCTAGTGTTTATTTTTGTACATAGGGTTTCATTTGCTGAAAATGTCTTCATGTGTACTGTAGTTTTAATTTTTTGCTCTCCAGTTTTACAGGGAAAATGAAAAAAGCCAGAGTTTTAGATATTATGTTTATTTGTAGGTAAATTAAGATGTTTATGTGAGAGTACTAATTGCATGTGGAAATGAAGTTGGTAATTTTATGATAAGCTCCAGACTATTTTGTAGGCCAATTAAACAGACCGAGCTTTTCTAATAAAGCTTTTTAGTGCTTTTCCTTCCGTTCTAGCAAGTGTGAATGAATGTAGAGAGATTTTTTAATGGCATTTTTGTACAAAATATGTTATAAATATGATTGCAGTGAATTATGAAAGATGTTGATAGAAACATTCAAGAATAAAATTTTCATTAACAGAGACAGATTCAGAGGCCTACAGATACTGATTCTCTCTTGTGTTTCGTCCACCAAAAAAATAAGACGCCATGCCTATCACCAGATACTGAGTCTGTCCTGTGTTTCAGCCACCAAAAAGTAACTAAAATACCATGCCTACAGTAGGAAGCTCCCAATTTTAGAGAGGTAACCAGATCTGAAGGAGAATTATTTTTCCAGAGTTCAGGACAAGGTAGAAAGAGGTGGTCACGTTTGATGAGCTTTAAAGGGTTATTAAAGATTCCTCATGTAAATGAATAGTGGCAAAAGATAGTCTCAGTAGGGAAAATGGCATGAGTAAAAAAAGCAGGTTTGAGCATTGGTCAGATAGATCAGTGTAGATGGAACATAAAAGACTTCAAATGCATTTCTCGGAAATGAGAATGGTAGTTACTTGGATTTTGAAAAACATCGTAGTGGGGTTAGCTTTTATCTGTGGATGGTAGGAGCCACTGGTTTTTAATCTTCGAAAAAAGACTGAAGTGGAGAAGATAGAGTAAAAGGTTTAGTAGGAGTGCCACTTTCAGTGCTTTATTGCTACTTACTTTTCATTCTTTGTCCATCTTGTCCTTTTTCCTACTTCAATGTTGATGGAAAAAAGTGAGAACTCATTATATTGAATATTGGTGTTCAATATTCAATGGTGGTGACAGGAGTCAGAAAGAAGAGGAAGGCTGTGAGCTAGGTGTACAAACCATTAATGAATATGATATGGAAGAGTTAACCTGAATATGAGTAGGATAATTCCAAAAGGGGAAGAAATTATTGGGGATAGGGTGAGGGATAGGGATTATTAGAGTCGGGAAGACAGCAGTCATGGGATATGAGAGGCATAGGAAGTTGAGTAGCTTCTGCTTGGAAAGTATTAGATGTTTGGGGAGAGCCAAGTGTAAAGTGTCGTTAGCAGGTTTACTCGTGTTAAACACCTGCTATTTCCACATATATTGTTGAGTAGACTGTAAGCACTGGAGAGCAGGTATCCTCTCTGTCGTGTTTTCTGTTGTATTTTCTAGTATTATTATTTTAATATTTACTAAATAAGTTAATGAACAAACTGTGACCTGTTCCATCTTTGTATCTCCTGTTCCTTCATGAAGTTGGCACTCAATAGTTGTCTGTTGAAAGGAATCTCTAAAACTAACACTAGCAGTCACATGGAAAGCATCATGGTTTATATCCATGAACTGCTGAGATGTGTATTGTCTTCTGTATGTAGGGTAATACGTCTACCTATCCAAGGTACTTACTGAATCTGACCACTGTTTAAGCAGAGTGCGTTTCACCAGTTTAAAAGTACAGGGTAATTTTGGGGCTGTATACTTCTGATTTTTTGAGACTGAAGTTTGTCAGCCTAGTAGGTACCAGATCCTGTGACCTTGTACAACTATGGGTTTTTTTCCCCCATGGTACTCAAGAGAACAAAAAACTAATTGCCATATTGCCGTACTTTGTATAGGTTTTATTACTTATTCTGTCAGTGTCCCCATTGTTCAACTTAGCTATGGTACTAGTGCTGTAATGGCTTTTAATGTATATCTCATTGTCATAAGCATTGGCAATGGAGTAGTTTACAAATGATAATTCTTACTGTCGTTCTGTGGTATACTGCTTTTTTCTTGCTGTTTCCCTTTTCAACCAGTAAGTAAAAAGCTACAATTTTTAATGGCATTACTTTGTACTCATAAAGAAATCCCTATTTTCTAAGGTATATTTTTTTAAATGCACCTTATGCCAAATTTAGATGAATTTTTTATTTGCCTGAACATGTAGCAAATTTTCTTTATGTTTAGAATTATGAAAATGTGTTGTCCTAATTCCATTTCGTGCCCCGCCTTTGAACCTCATGACTACTCTAGTGCTAGTCATGGTATCCTACTTTGTATTGAGGTCATTTGAATGCTACTGTTGTAAGTTCCTCTTTTCTCCTTTCTCCCATCGAGATTATAGAGTGGCTGAATGCATTTTGTATCTCCCACAGTGCCTAGCTTGCTTGTTGGAAGTAATCATTAAATATTTGATTGTCAATTTGGGAAAAGATTTTATGTAGTCTTTTGAATTAAGAGCTTCACTTTGAACACTTAAAGCAAAGAGTGGGGGGAATATTGCCACTAGGAATGAATTTGATTTTGAAATTGCAGTTTGTGTGCTCTTTGCAAAATGCTTAAACTTACATTACTAACTATATATACATTAGTAAATTACTTACAGAAGACTCTTCTGATATCAGTCAAGAAAAGTTTCCCCTGCAGTGGCTGACTTGTTAATAAACTGGTATGATTACTCTGATCAAGATTGCCACCTTTTTTCTAAAAGGTTAATGCAAATAACAACAATCCTGTCAATCTAGAAAATATCAAGAGGGCAGTGAATTTTATATCATTCAGGAATCACTTACTAGTGAATTCTTAAAAGTTTTAAATACCTACAGCAGTTCAGTTTAATTCTCTTAACCTCAGTAGAAGCTTGCTTTGAAATACAGAATCTTAAGGTGATTATCTACATTATGAGAGAGCAGCATCTATTCACTGAACTTATATTGCAAATACAAATAATAAGAGGTTGGCTGCATTGCAAGGTCTGCAAAGTATGGAGTAAAAGAATTCCTTCTAGTTACAGAGAGATTTCTGTTCTATAGAGGAAAAGAAAGCAAGAATCAAATGGAAATTGAGAGTTTAGAAAATACTGTATAAAATATGTGAACATACATATGTATATGTGTTTTATGTCACTTGTTCCTCAACATTTAAGGCACTTATGATTTTTCTGGTAATCTTGTTAAAATGCAGATTCTGGTTCAGTAGATCTTAGGCCCCGAGATTGTTCATTTCTAACAAGCTCCCAGAGGATGATGATGGTGATGATCCTCGTCATCATCTGGACTATGATATTGCTCTGCAGAACACACTTCGAGTAGCGAGATTCAAATATGTATATGAATAATATTACAAATATGTAATACAGATAGTACTGTAATAGTAGCAAATGCTTCTAAGGCATTTAATGTGGGCTAGGCATTGTTCTAAGCATTTTATGTATGTTAACTCTTTTTATCCGTGCAACAGCTCTTTGAAGTAGGTGCTATTATTATTGCTATTTTATAAAAACTGATAATGCAGAGAAATTAAGTTGCTCAAGGTCACACATTTCACTAAGTATGGATCTGTGATTTGAATCAGGCAGATGGGCTTTTCAGCATCTGTACTCCTGTGCTGCCACTGTTCACTATATCTGACTGTTATACAAAATAGCAAAACATTGCACCATCTCTTTTTAATATTTTAAATTGTGAATTCTTGAGGTAAGACAAAGAGTTGTAAAGCTGTTTTGACTATTTGTGTTGAGTTAGAAGACTGTCTTCTAGACTCCATGGCTTAGCTCCATTGAGATTCACTGCTGTATAAGCCACTTTTATTGATAGGTTTATGTAGCATCGCTCTGGTGCGATGAAGTGAAAAAATTTTTGAGATCTTCAGGAATAATTCTTTAATGGCATTTCTTGGAAAAATAGGATTTAGGAAGTGGTAAAAATTTGTAAAGTGAAAAGCCCCCAGATCACATATGCAGGACTCTGAAAAAAATTCAAATGCTATAAACGGGTACTTAAATGTTATTTTTAATCATGGTAAATGTTGATGTTTATGTAAATACTCTGGTTTCATGAGATGAAAAAATTAATATGTTTTAGAATTTGGGTCCAGGAAGGTACATAGCAGACACCCAGTGGCTCTCAGTTACTTTAAAACAATGGAAAACCCCACTTTTAAAATCATACAAAACCAATAGAAATCATGTTTCATCAGAGGAAATGGAGCCTGCCATGCATTGGTACTCAGGCATCTTAGTGGAGCTGATCTAATCAACCCCAATCACATTGCAGGTAAGAGGAGCTGCAGACCAGATGGGTTAAGTAACTTGGTCAGAGTCTTAGTAGCTGCCATAGGCAGTTGTTTGCAAATACTAATTTGATTGTTTTAGCTCCTGGGTAATTGTTTAAATACTGCAGATTTCTAGGTGGTCACATCTCTTAAAATTATAGTATCTTCATGATACTTTTTAATATTCTTTGTATAATTAGCATGTGCTCCAGTTTTTCATGCCCCAGTTTATGATTTTAATACAAGATGTTTATTTTAATGCAAAATAATGTTAAGTGGGAATTTTTGTATTTAGCAATATAATTAATACTTGGATTAAATATTGTCCTGAGTTTTGAAACCTTTTAAAAAGAAAGTCCTTAACTCAGTAATCCCTATCATCATTAGCTGTATTGCTCAATTCTAGTTTCAGTGAACTTTAGAACTAAAATCTATAATTAGTTTTAGCTGATGAATGTCTTTGTGGTAGACATTCTATTAGCATTGGCTGCCTTCGATTTTGCCTCAGGCATTAAAATATAGAGGGTGAAAATTTTTTAATGATTTAAAATAATTATGTGTATGTTAGAGGGTGGGGATACTGTGTGGGTAGTAATGTCAGCTAAGAGCTACTGACCCAGGGTCCGCCTCCTTGTCAGTCCATGAAGATACTTGGATATGAAAACTCAAGGGCAAACTCATGCCTGTTGGCTTTTCCTGTCATCCTTCTTTCCATTCTTATCTTCCCTTGGCCAGCAAGTGATTGATTTGAGGGTGTGTTTTTTGCACCTTGGACATTAATTTATTGGTGAATACGTTTTATTATAACACTGGAAAATAAAAGTATCCTTTTGACTTAGTAGTTCCACTTTAATCTCTCAGTTTGTAATAGAAAGGACAGGAAAAGCTGTATTCAGAGAAATAAAGAATGTAGTATGCTGATTTGAATTATTAGAGTTGCTCATAAGGTTGATATACCAAAATAATTCACAGTTCTTTATTGTTTGACAGTCAAGTTACTTTTATGAGTGAAGATTGTGGTATCATAGCTTATATTTATGGTATAATAATAAAACAGGACCTAACTTGAAAATCATAATTGCTACAAACTTTAAAAAATCAATATACAAGAAAATTAGCCTTTTATTTTCACACACAGTTCTATAAATTTTATCTCATGTGTATATTCATACAGTCGCTATCACAATCAATACAGAACATTCCCTCACACCAGAAAATTCCCCATTTTCTCCTTATAGTCACACCTTCCCTACCCTGTCCCCCAGTACCTGGCAACCACTGATCTGTTTTCTGTCACTATAGTTTTGTTTTCTCAAAAATATGATATAAATGTAGTCATACAGTTCGTAACCTTTTGAGACTTCTTTCACTCGGTGTAATTATTTTGAGATTGATCTAACTTGTGTGTATCAATAGTTTGTTCTTTCTTATTGCTGAGTAATAGTCTATTGTAGGAATAGTTTGCTTATCCACTTACCTGTTTACTTACTGAAAGGCATTTAGGTTGAATACAGTTTCTTGTGATTATGAATAGAGCTGCTCCAGACATTCATGTACAGGTTTTCGTGTGACTATAAGTTTTCATTTCTCTAGGGTAAATACCTAGGAATGGGATTGCTGAGTCATATGGTTAAGTGTATATTTAACTTCATAAGATACTGGCACACTGTACCATTCACTTCTTTTGTGATGTACAAGAGTTCTAGTTGCTGGGAATTTTGTCAGCACTTGGTACTGTCAGTGTATTTTATTTTAGCCATTCTAATGGGTGTGTAGTGATAGCTCATCATGGTTTTAATTTGCATTTCCGTAATGGCTAATGTTGAATATCTTTTCATGTGCAAAACTGTCTTTATATATCCTCTTTGGTGACGTGTCTTGTTCAAGTCTTTCACCCATTTTTTAATTGAGCCGTTTGCTTTCTTTACTGAGTTGTAAGAGGTTTTGTTTTGTTTTTTGTTTTGTTTTGTTATTGTGTACACACACACACACACACACAGCAGATACAAGTCATTTGATATTTTCTCCCAGTCTATAGCTTGTCTTTTTATTCTTTTAACCGTATCTGCAGATCAAAAGTTTTTAACTTTGATGGAGTACAGTTTTTCATTTTTTTTTCTTCTATAGATTATGCTGTGGGTGTTATGTTGGAAGTTGCTTAAAGTCTCAGATGACATTATTTTCTTGTATTTTCTTTTTCTTTGACTTACTATGGTGCTTTGGAAATGATAAGCTATAACTAGATATTTTTCTCCTGAAGTAGAGGTTAATGTTGAATGTTAATTGATGGCTTTAAAAAAATCAGGACTCAGAATTGCATCAATATTATTACTATATGAAAACATTCATGTTGAAGAAATTCTGCAAGAGAAGGAACGGAAATGGCTAGTGTGGCTCTATTAAGCCAGTGGTTTCCTAATCCTGGCTGTTTTATCAGAATCACTTGGGTAGCTTTTTTACCGCTCCCCTCCCCCCCCCCAAAAAATAGATTCTCTCAGATTCTCTTTCTTTGGTTCTTGGGTGGGCCCCCCAAATTTTTTTTTTTAAATAAACTTTATTTTTTAGAACAGTTTTAGATTCACAGAAAAATTGAGCAGAAGGTACCAAGATTTCCCATAGGACTCCGGCCTGCACAGACACAGCCTCCCCTACTTTCAGCCTCTCACACCAGAATGGTACACTTGTTACAGTGGATGAGCCCTCGTCGACATATCTATCACCCAGTCTACAGTTTACATTAGGGGTCACTCTTGCGTTTTAACAAATGAATAATGAAATGTATCCTCTATTCATTATAGTACCAACCAGAATAGTTTTACTCTCTTGAAAAATCCCCTGTGCTCTGCCTGTTCATCTCTCCCTCTACCATAACGTCTGGCAACCATTTTTTTTGTTTTTTGTTTTTAGTCTCCTTAATTTTACCTTTTCCAGAATGTCATCTGATAGTTGGAATCAAATGGTATGTAGTCTTTTTGTATTGTCTTCTTTCACTTGGTTATGTGCACCTAAGTTTCCTCTATGTCTTTTCATGGCTTAATAGCTCATTTCCTTTTAGTGCTAAATAATATTCTGTTATCTGGATGTACCTCAGTTTATCTGTTCACCTACTAATGGACATCTTGGTGGTTTCCAAGTTTTGGCAGTTATGAATAAAGTTGCTATAAACATCTATGTGGGCAATTTTGCCTGGACGTAAATTGTCAACTCCTTTGGTATTTATACCAAGGAACATAATTACTGGGTCGTGTGAAAAGAATATGTCTGGTTTTGTAAGAAACTGCCAAATTGTCTTCCAAAGTGGCTGTACCATTTTGCATTTTCACCAGCAGTGAATGAGAGTGCTTGTTACTCTACATCCTCACTGGCATTTGATGTTGTCAGTATTTGGGATTTTGGCCATTCTAAAAGATGAGTAGTGATATCCCATTGTTTCAGTTTGCAGTTCCCTAATGATCAGATGGTGAATGTCTTTTCATATGCTTATTTTCCAATGATTCTTTTGATAAGGTATCTAGGTCTATTGCCAATTTTTTAAATTGGGTTTTTTTAAATTGAGTTTTATGAATTCTTTGTATACAGTAAGTCCTCACTTAACATTGTCCATACCTTCTGTGGCTTTTTAAGTGAAATGATATATAACAAAACCAGTTTTACTATAGGCTAAGAAACAAGGTTGAACAGTCCTTTATCAGATATGTCTTTTGCAGATATTTTCTCCTAGTCTGTCTTGTCTTATTCTCTTGATCAAAATTGGTTGCTCGTCAAATGATTCTAATTCTCCGCCAGGTCTGTGATCTGTTTCAAATGGTTTTGTATTGCTTTATCCTTTGCAAGTCTAGTGCCATACATAGCTGTCAGCTATCCATTTTAGCCTCTTTGTCACAGCTTATTCCATCCTACTCTCAACTTCCATGGCTTTGTTACTTGTTCTGGCTTGTCACCCCTCAAATTCCCACTCTTCATCTGGATAACCATGTAGGTTTTCTTAAGGAATAATGCTGGTCATACTTACTTGCTGGCCCCTTTGGTTCTGGTACCACTTCTATAGAGGGTTCCTTTCCATTTGCTTTGCCGGTGCAAAACCTAATGATGGTTATGTTAGGGTGTGAGATGAACAGTATTTCCCCCACCACACACACACTGTCCCCACTTTCTTTTTCAACATTTCTCTATTGTTATGTTAATAATTTGTAAAATAAGGTTTATTTTTTCCCCACTTAATGTGTGTTTTGGTTTATATGCCAATTTCTTTTAAAAGCCTTTTTTAATTTTCATAAAGGTTGAATTTTCATCTCATTCCTACCATTATATTGTATATATTTGAAAAAATATTCATTTACTTTTTATGTATCAGAGTAGAAAAACATTTTTCTGGTGTAGCATTAGAGATGATTTTTTGCTCATAGAGTGATCTGAATAATTAAGAGGAGGTTACAGCAGTTGTAAGGAATTTATTTTACATCTCTTAGGCAGATATCTGGGTATGTTGTAATCATTCAAAAATAATCATTCAAAAGTAAATATCACAAAATTAAATCTTAATAGCTGTTTTCTGCTATGTAATATTCACTGTCATTGATTTGTAAGGATCGTTTTTTTAAAGTGTGTAAACAAACAGTTTTATTATTTATGACATGGTGCTAGTTGATCACATTCTTGTTTTGTTGAAAGACAGGTATAAGTGTAAATATTACATTAATACTTCTTGCTATATTTTATTTTAAAGTGTATAGATTAGTGATTTTAAAGAACATATATTTTATAACTTTTAAAATTTAGTTCGTCACTTTTTCATTCATCATGGTAACTTTAATACTGGTAACACGTTACTTGATTTTATAACAAAGGGGTATATAGAATTTTTAAAATAATTAATTGCTAGATATTCTGGTGTTTGGAATATATAACTTTTACTATTATGTAGTACAATTTCTCTAGTATCGTCATGATTTTAATTTAATTGACACTCAAAATTTAGTGGTTCAGTGAAAATATGAAGTTTGGTAAAGAATTGTGTAAATAGGTACATTTTCAACTGACTGGTTTTTTGTTTTGTTTTTCAGCGTCAGGTACCTTAGGAATTTGCATCTGATAAGTGGTAGACATGAGTTGAAATAAATGACTTATTATCCATTTTGCATAATAGTGTTTAACACAGTACTGTCAGCTAACCGACATGGATGTTTATCATGTTTGATATAGTCACATATTTATGGAATAATTTCTTGGTGATGTATTTTGAAGTCCAGGAGCTTTAAAAATACATTTTGTGTACAAGACAGAATATAGTTGTGAACAAAAGATTAAAAAATAAAATTCTAAATTATGTGGTATAGGCTAGTGGTTTTCATAGTACGTGTTTAGTAGAATAGATATGTTGTCTCATCAGTAAAATTTCTTGATGACCTCTTTTCCTCTAAAATATAGGAAAAAATAAATTAGATACAGTTTTCTCAATTCGAACTTATTCTCCTATGTGTTGGGAACAGTGTATTACGTGTATTTTCTTTCAGTGTTTGGCCTCCAGCTACTTGTTTATGCTAGTTATAATATAACATTTTGTTTACATGTGTTTAGAATATAGGTTTATAGATAACTAACTGTAAATCTCAACACATGTATTAAATAATTTGTTTCTCAAATTTAAGCACCATGACTTCAGATTCTCCCCAACCCAAAAAAGTTTACTACTGTAGATTATTTATGGTAGAGGATGTTTGGAGATAAAGATGTCTGGTTAGGCTGGAGTTACTGAGTTGAGCTAGACCATTGAGGATTAGTTGGATTTGAATAACTGGAGAAGCTGGTAATATACTCTCAAAGTGCTACAGGAACTTAGAGAACAAACGCACTACTATTTTTATAATAAAGCTAGAACCAGAGTTTAGATTCTGTTTCCTAGTCAAATAATCTTTCCATTGGACTGATAGCATAGCAGGAAGAAGTAGTGGTCAGCAACCTCTCATTGGAGGTGGCATTATGGTTGTGGACTATGTAAAGGAATTTTTGAAGTCTGCCTACTCATAGCAGGATTGCATCAGAAAGGCATTTCAGACTCAGAAACTTTATGTGCAAAGGTAGATACCCTGGAAGTGCGTGCCATGTTGGAAGCCGATCATGGTATTGGAGAGTAGGAGGCAGTAAAGGGTCTTCTGTGTTCAGGCACTCTTCAAGGTATGGGAAGTGCACATGGAAGAGACAGAGGCCCTGCTGCTGTGGAGCTTACATTTTACTGGGAGAAACATTAAACAGATAAACAGTAATATAGTAGGTGGTGATGAGTACTGTGAGAAAAAATAAAGTGTAAGGTTAAAGGAGTAAAGATAGGGGCTGTTGTTTGAAATAGGGTGGTCAGTCAGGGAAGAAGGCTCTGTGGAGGTGAAACTTTAAGAAGAGAGTAAGGGAGTAAGCTCTGAATCAAGGCAGAAGAAATGGCAGAGCATGTTTGCTGTGTGCAGCTCCATTGTAGCTGGAGTGTACTAAATTAATAGTTTATGCTCTCTGAGTGTTTTCTGAGTACCAGGAGGCACTGTCCTAAGTGTGTTACAAGTGTTAATTCAATCCTTACAACAGTCTTATGAAATGGACACTATTTCACCTATAAGGAAACTGAAGGATAGAGATTCAATAATTTACCCAAAATCACGCAGCTAGTCAGGGAGCTGGGATTCGAGTCCGGGTAATTTGACTCCAGAATCAGTGGTCTCACCATTCTTCAAAAGTAGGTGAGGAGAAGTTGTAGTTGGAGCAATAGCTTGGGGCCAATTCTGCAGTTCCTTATGAGTATTTAGGATTTTATTCTGACTGTGATGTTAAGAAACACCCAGGAGGTTGCTTTATGATTTTGGAGGTCAAGGGAAGGGTCTGGACTACAAAACACATTTGTTAGTTTTCTGTACATTATGTTACATTATAGCTTAAAATATTTCTACTGGCCTGTAACATATTTCTTTAATTTACAATTAAAGATTCTACTTCATTACTTTATTGAACAGATATGTGCATGTATACATATGAGCGCGCGCACATGTGTGTGTATAAGCAAACTGTAATGAACTCTTCTGTTAATAGGTGCGAGAAGATGTACTTAATTCATTGAATAACAACTTTCTTCAAACGCTAAATCAAGCTTGGAATGATCATCAAACAGCTATGGTGATGATTAGAGACATCTTAATGTATATGGTAAGTAGAGCTTTTTGTTGTTTTTTCTTTAAGAATTTAGGCATTTCAAAACAAAATGTTTGCTTTCTGTTACATTTAGTTGAATAGTTATGTCAATGTCAAAGGCACTTTTTTTAAAAAATAATATATTTTTTGCAAGGGCCACCTTATATGAGTGAGGTCATATTCTCAATGATTCGAATGGAAGACTGAAAGGGAAAGATTTAATCATTTCTCAATACCTAGTACTTGTGCTTAAAAATGGGAAATATTGAAAAGCCTTATTAATATCTCTTGAATAAGGGCAGTTGAATGACATAAAATAGACATAAGCTGAATATTCTATTACAAGTTTTTAAAACCTCATGTCCTTTTATCTTCAGTGACGGGGTGTCATGTTAGTACCAATATTTTTGTAATAATCATACTCTAATAGCTGCCATCTATATGCCTAACAGTAAATCTTTATAGTATGTATATTCTTCAGATATGTATATATTCCATTTTTCACTTATTATTTTTTGTTTTATCAGTCAAGAAAAATACTGTGATCAGCATGACAGTTTGGAAAACATTTACTTAAGGTGTTTAATTACCTTCAAAGAGATTAAACTATCAGATTTTTAACTTTAGTATGATTATAGAGTGAAACTAGAGTCATCAAGCCATATTATTCTGTCATTGCACTGCAAAATTATCAAGTCTAATAACTTGTTACTTCATTGTTTGGGAATTGGACATGATTTTCTTCTAATCTTTTGCTTTCTGTTTTTCACTTTTATTTTCAGTTTCTTTAGTTTTGATTTTTACTTGTAATATAGTGGTGACAGCTTGTCCTAGTTTCTTTTAATATTTGGAAAGAATTTTCAGTGAGAGCAAAACAGCTCTAAAGTTTTTTGTCCTGCTGAGTCAATTCAGTCAGATCTCTTACCCTGGTTTTGTAGGCCTTGGTGGCAAGAGGTCAGGGAGAGGCTACTTCATTTTTCAGGGGGTTTATAAAAGATAGAACAAATTATTTGATCTTTCTGAACCTCGTTTTCCTCTTTAAGATATAGATACATATTGTGTGGACATTTTGAGGCAAATGACATACCATGTGAAAACATTGTAATGTCTGGGATATAAATGTGAAATTAGTTAGCTTACTACTGTTATCTTTCAAGTTTTGGATTTGGCAAGAAAACCACTTGTAATTTCATGGTCCATTGATCTACCAATAAATAAGTATTTTAATTGTACACATTCACTCATATTATTTTTAAATTTTGTTTTATTTCAGTTCCTTTTTTTCGGTCTTAAATGAAATCTCAAACTTTGGATCCTGGCTGTTAAGTGACCATAGTCAAGTTTATTCATCAGCTAGCTTCCTTATTTATAAAATGAAAAAAAAATAACTGTACCAACTGGGTAGGCTAGCTGTAAGGCTTAAAGGAGCCATTCATGTGAAGCACTTGCAGGGCCCTGGACCATAGTAATGTGCTTAGTAAGATAAACTAGTATTGATATTTCTTATCCCTTCATTCTTTCATCACATCCATCTGATACTACCACAGCCCTGGATAAACCCATCAACTTAAACCTTTCCTGGGCCTCTGCTGGAGGAAATGCCACGTGGTAGATCACTGCCACTGTTTGTCCATTGTCATAAACCTCCAGTCAGCTCTCCACACTGCCCAGCAGTCTTTCTCTAGTCAGCTCATTCCACCACTTTGAAATGATTATTTCTCTTCAAACCTCCAGCTCTCCTGCTGGCCTTTTAATAAATGATCTTGCTTTCTACTTGTCAGAGAAGAGAGAAGGCTTCTGGTGGAAACTGTGTTCATATCTTGCTACTGAATCTACAATTTTACCTGTATTTTTTCCCCTTTTGTATTTTTCTTTTTCTCTCCTGTTTTAATGGACCCGATTGTGTCTTCTGTAAAAGGCCAGTTCTCTACCTACAAGAATGCAGTCCCTTTCTTCCTTGTCAAAAACTTGAAGTATTTTCAGGTTCTGCCTTTTTACTGGGTCTTACTCATCAGCTTTAAGACATGATTCACCACTCACATCCTCTACGTAAAATTCCACTACATTTTTTCTTGGACCCCTGCATTTCCATTCACAGCTGAATATCTCAAGAAATGTTGACACTTGCTATCTTCCTTCTCTCATCTTTCATTCACTTTGAATATGGTCCAGTTAAGCTTTCCGTCAACTATTCTGTTCAGTCTCGCTCTTCTTTTTAGGATCACCATATCTGCACATCTCTGAAGGGCAAAGATCACTGAAAATTCTCATGCTCCTTGATCTCTTTCAGTAGTATTTGGCACAGTTGACTAGTCTTTTCTTCTAACATGTTGAGTCCTTAATTTCTGTGACAAAGCACTTTTTTGGTATGCCTCCTACATTTCTGACCCTTTTCAGCTTGTCTTCTCCTCTGCCCCATAAATAGAGGCATCCTTGGGACTTAGTTCTAGATTTCCTTCTCCTGCTACACCTACCGCATTTTCCACCAGAGTTTCATTTAATGCCTCTGTGCTGATGAGCCGATGATTCCCACATTATGTCTCCAGCCTGATTCTCTGAGATCCAGACTCATATATTCACTTAGCTGGTCAACGGCTCCCTTCATGGTCTTAGAGGTACTTCAAACTTAGCATTTCCAAATGAACTTATAATCAGTGTCTTTTCATTTGTTCATGCCAAAAACCTGAGACTTAGTTTTATCAGTTTCTTCTCGCCTTATATCATGTGTTTCTAGAATCTGTAATCTCTCTCTGTTTACATATCTACTACCCTAGACTAAAGCACCTTAATTTTTCTCTTGGAGCATTCAGTCACTAGTCTTATAACATTCACCGTGCCCCTCTCTTTTCCATATTGCTCCTAGAGTTACTATTTTAAGGCACATTATTATGTTACTTCCTTGCTGAAATCTTTCTCATCTTGGAATCTTCACAATGTCTTCTGTCTGGAAATGTTTCTAGAAATTTTCCTCTTTATGTGAGCTGCTCCTACTTATCCTTTAAGTCTTAGCTTAAATTCTCATCAGCTTTCCCCAACCCACACTATAAGTACTGCTGACTGGCTGCAGGGCCTCTTACTGTCCCCAGAACCATTCTTTGCAGCATTTATCACATTCATTAACAACTGTTTGGTGCCTCATTTCCCAGCTAGACTGAACTTTATGAGGAGGGGCAGTGTCTCTGTCACCATACTGTGTCTCCAGCACCTACTAGAGGTCCTTGCACAAAGTAGGCACTTATATAAATCTTGAGTGAATTAATATACACAGATTCTTTTTTAATAGTTTGTGCTTTTTCAAAATGCTTATTAAAATATGTTCCTTTTATATTCAGAAATTAAAATGTTGATGAGATACCCTCTTGTTCCACAAACTAGAATTCTTTCATTTTCATATCCTTCATTCTCTTTATTTTACATTTTTATGTGCAGCGTTCTGGGCTTAATAAAATGAGTGCTTTTTAGAATTAAGGTAAAACATGTACAATTGAAATGTAGAGAAATAAAGTATATAAAATTATTTTTTGAAAAGTGTATGTACCCATGTAACCAGTAAATATGTTAGTTAGGATAAATAAATGCTTTTAATTTTCCAAAAATCAAGTTTTTTTTTTTTCGTTGACATCTACCTTATTTTTGAAAACATTTTTACGCTCATTTCAGACTTTCTCAGGTCACATTACTTGCTATAGATAGGGCATATGCGTGAGGTGTACTGGTTATACCTTCATGGAGACTGAACAGATTTTTTTCCCATGAACATTGGCTCAAACGTTGGAATTTTATTGCTCAGGCACAGAGAGGGAGCAGAAAAGATGCTTCACTATCTACCCACCCACCACCTACTCAGCTAGCTGACTTACTCTTAACAAGGAGGTGTCTGTGTCTAAAATGTCATGCATGAGCCTCAGTGTTTAGATACAGTGGGACAAACTAACTCTTGAAAATGAAAATGTATTCACAGGTTACATGGAAGCAGCCGTTGGTCAGAATTCGTCCCACATAACTGTGGTTTGGGAGGTTCAGTGTTTCAGAAAGAAAAGTGTTCATGTCTCTAGATGGAACATGTGACCGCTAGTTTCTGCCACTCCACCTCTTCCTATGTTTGAGGCTTGCATTATCTCTTTGGCCCCTAAAGGTAGTAGAGTTTGTAATCTCCGCTTTATTTAAATTAGTTATTTTTAATTTTTTTCCTAAAGAATAGTTAACATGTTGAACTTTTAAGATTGGTTTGGGAGTACCCAGTATAAGCTTTATTTTCAGTTTTATTTGTTTATAAGATTAATAATGGGAAATATGAATATTTTATGGAGAAAGTTTGTTGTAATATAGGTTATATAGTGGTTTTAATTATTATAATCCATAAGTAAAATATTCTGTTCATTTTTTCCCCTTTCACTGTAAAAATAAATATAATGTTAAGGGGAAATTAAATTATGGGTGGTATTCTATAGGCTAGTTTTGAGCAATTAGAATTAATGTCAAAGGAAATGGGAAAGCATTTCCTATCATGATGTATAGCTTAACAGGCATTTTCTGCATAAAATTCTATGGTGAATTTCAAAGATATTTTTATGTTTTTACTTGATTTTGTCTATATTACCAGTGAGTTTCACAAACAGCAAAGATACAGTAGTAGAGCAGGTTAGTCTTAAAGATTAGAGGCTCCAAATTCAATATCATGGGGAGAGAGTGCTGCTTTGAGATATTTGGGAAGTCATCAAGAATGGGTAAAGAGGTGAGATGGAATGTAGCAACAACTTTGGCAAGAAGCTGAGGGAAGAACTCTTTCCTGATGCTCTTCTTAGTAAAGCAGAAGGTAGGACCATCACTTTAGGGTGACAGAGGTGTGTGAGTATTGAGGAATGTGGTAGGCTGAATAATGGTCCTCCAGGTATGTCCACAACTCATCTCTAGAATCTAAGGAACTTTGAGATGTGAGTAGGTTAGGAATTTTGAGATGACTTTGTCGTAAGTTATCCTGGTGAGCCCAGTGGAATCACATGGTGCTTTTGAAAGGTTTGCAGGAGGGTCAGAGTCAGAGAAGATGTGATGACAGAGGCAGAGGTGGCATGATACAGTCTGAAGGTGGAGGAGGGATACAGCCAAGGAACACAGTGGCCACTAGAAACTGAAGAAAGCAGGGAAGTGGATTCCTCCTTCAGAGCCTCTGAAAGGAAGCAGACATCTTCACATTAGCCCCGTGAAACTGCCGTTAGTCTCCTGAACTCTAGATCTGTAGGAGAATATATAAAATACTCGATTTGTGGTCCTTTGTTCAGCAACAATGGAAACTAATACAAGAAAAAGGTTTGGAATATCTCCTGTGCCGGGGTCAGCTATCTGGAAATAAATGGATCGTCTGTAGTTGTGAGGAGATAATTTTAGTAAATAGGCACAAATTTTGTATAGTGGAAGCAGTCAACAGAGTTTGTATCTTTACTAAGGGGTACTTAGTAATCTCAGAGAAGAATGTTCAAAATAAGGGAAACCCACTGATAGGATTTGCCTTATTGAGTAGGGGGTAGAAGCTAAAGATTGTTAGTAGCATAGATGAAATGGTTGATCGTGGGCAGCTTAATACGTAAGCAAGTGAATCATAAGGTCCCAGGAAATAGAAGCATTAGGTATTAGAGATCAAGTAGACCTGAAGATCCAGTGACTGTGAGGAACAGGTTCGTTAAAGTTTGACAGGGTAGAAAAGGTGCGAGGAAAAAGATTTTCAGTGCCAGACACGTTCGATATTGTCTAATGATGAGGTTCAAGGTTTGCCCATATCACTCTGGGGGCGGGGGTAATCCTCCTGGTAAGATGGGAGATGAAAATTAAGGCATCTGTCAGGAGTGTGTCAGATTGGCCATTATTTGAAAGTTGCAGTTACCAAAGTAATAATAGATGGCAAGGAGTAGAGTTGGGAGAAACAACGGAAGCTGTTTGCTGAAGCTACCAAGGATTTGTGTGTCCTTGGAGGGTACAAAATAGTATGAGAACATGAAGATAGTGGAATTTGTGAGTGTGTTTTCACCTATAGATTTTGATGCTTTTAGGTCCAAAAAAACATTTCTTCTTTACAATATTACAGATTATACATTTAGAGAAATTTGAAAATAACTAAATTCTGGAATAGCACAGATAGATTGCTTAACAATCTTTTTGGTACTTTCTCTGCTTTCAAAATGTTATCTTAGTAGAAAATGGGATCCAATGGCTTTTGGCTATTAAGTTTCACCTCTGTTCAGTATTTTTACTGTCTGCTTTTGCAAGAAGGGTCTATACAAGACAGGCTCTACCCATACATGCTCTAGGTTTTGCATTTGTGACTAAGAGTATATACCTTGGCATGTTTTTATGGTTAGGTCAAAAGCGAAGTACTAGGCCTTTATGTAAAATAAAAACTAGGAAATCGTCATAAATACTTTATAGGTTGAGTGTTTTACTTGGTTTAGTATTTCTTCCTTGCCTTCCATGTCAGTTTCTGTTTCAGACAAATTAATAGAACCATAAATCTCTTGATTACTGTGCCCTGTGAGCTGGTTTTGTGTGTGTGCAGAGATGATGTAGCAGTCCATGACTTGAATTTAAGGAGTCGAGTATATATTCAGCATGAAGTAGACCCTGTGATGCGCTCAGAAATAATGTATTTCTTGATATAATAAAGGAAGTGAAACTTCGTACATAAAGGGGCCTGCTCCCTGTGTGTGCGTGCTGTGTGTGTGTGTGTGTGTGTGTGTGTGTGTGTGCACGTGTGTGTGACATTTGGAATAGTGAGAACAATATTTAATGATGAATTAAGAAACACTCAACTCTAGTGCTTTGTCATTAATTTGCTTAAATCATTTAACCTCTCTGGGTAAGACTCTTGTTTCCTTATCTATAAAGAAAGTGTGTGTTATGTATCAGGCCCCCTTCTACAAAGCCGTGTTTCCTTTTTCCAAGTTCTTCTATCACTGGGAAATTTTATGGCATGGATATCTGTTTGGGGAGATAATCCCGGGTTCCCAAGCCTGGTCTAAGAACAGAGACTTTGTAGTTGATCCAAGTGTAAGCTATCAAAGCACACTGGAGATCTTTTCTATTTTATTTCTTTTCTCATTTTTTAATTTCAAATCTCATATTAAAATCCTCATTGAAGAGGTGACTTTCTAGGACTTATGATTTCTAATTGTCATCAGAAATTATTTAAAACCATCATTATTGTAAAACTTAGACACTCACCCAAATATTCGTTGTGCCTAGTAGTTATTCTACCCACTTTACAGTTAGTACCCTAGTCCTACACTAATTTGAAAGTTCTCTTTTAATTTTTTTAAAAACATTTTTGTTGCTATATAATAAATAAAAGTACACAAGTCATTTTTGCCCATTTTTTTAAAATGTAAGTTTTCTGGGGTTTTTTGTTTTGTTTTGTTGGGTTTTTTTGTGTGGTTTTTTTTTTTTAGTAATTTGTGGAAATTCTCTCTATATTCTGGATATACGTTCTTTGTCATATATATGTATTGTGAAATATCTTCCATTCTGGGCTTGCTTTTTTTCTCTTAATGGTATCTTTGAAGACAAGTTCTTAATTTCAGTTAATGCCAGTTTTTCGGTATATAATTGTTGAATAAAATGTTGCAACATTTCAGTTTGATCAGATTTATGAACCATGTACACATCTTTCACATCTTCGTTAAATTTTCTTTGTTGTCCTATCAGCTGTTGAGAAATGTTAAAATTGAAATCTTCAGATTTGTAATATCATTTATTACAAATTTGGATTTGTCTTTTTCCTTTAGTTTTTATATTTTGTGGTTTTGTTACAAAGTGAATATAAATATAGCATCATTTTCTCTTTCTGTTGAATTGACTTATTTTTATGAAATCTATTTATCTCTAGTAATACTTCTTGTTTTAGAGTCTACTTTGTCTCATATTACTATATGAGCTTTCTTTTGGTTAACGTTTACATGGCAGATTTCTTCCTATCCTTTCCTTTCCACCTCCTGTGACCTTACATTTAAGGTGCGCCACTTACAAGTACCATACAGTAACATGCTTTTTTACCCTATCTGATAATCTTTGTTTTTAAATTGAAGCGTTAATTCATTTGTATTTATGTTGTTACTGATACATTGGGTTTAAATTTGCCATCCTGCTATTTTTTCTATTTGTCTCATTTGTTTCTTACTGACTTTCTCAGCTTTCTTGCCTTCTTTAGATGCATTAAGTATGCTTTATTATCTCATTCCCCTTCCCCTTTATCTGTTATTTATATATATTCTTTTTTAATTACTATAGCAGTTACCTTAGAGATTACAACATAGATCCTTGACTTGTAGTTTATATTAGTTTTGTTTTGTTTTTAACCATTTCCTGGATAGTAAAAGAGTCTTAGAATATTTTGACTTCCTGGGTTTTTTTCCCCCCTTGGTTTTCTGACATTTGATCTTGGGGTATTTTGTTTTGGTGGTGGGGGACAAACTAGTAATTTTACCAACACCATGTATGAAAAGTGTGGATGATATTATGTTCCTTCAGAAGAAATGTAATTTACTTCTAGCAGGCAGGCAGGCACAGTATGGGCAGATCACTGTGATTTAGTTTGAAGCCCACTTTTAGGCTATGTTAAAGTTGGTCTATTTTTAGTATGCCTTTGTTTCCAGGGCAAATCTTCACTCATAGGAAATAGCCTTTCTGGGGTCTCAGCCTGAGGTTTTTATCAGTTTGCTCTCCACATTGCTGTGTCGTGAATTCTAATTTTTGTCTCCTCACTATTGCAAGTCGGCCCACAGTCTCAGATGTTGAGCCTTTTTGCTTCCCAGTGCTGGCACCTTGATGTCTCACCCATGCTTAAGTAACGTGTCAGTAAACATCTCAATGAAAATTTTATGCAGAATTTCTGCTTTTTTTGCATTTCTCTCCTTTTCAAACAGTCAGCATTTCTTTGGTTTCTTAAAATTATTGTAAAATACACATGGTATAAAATTTCCTATGTTGGCCATTTTTAAGTGTATAATTCAGCGATATTAATTACATTCATACTGTTTTGCACCGTCACCGCCATCCATTCCCAGACCTTTGATCTTGCAAAGCTAAAACTCCGTACCCATTAAACAGTAACTCCCCATTCCCTCTTCCCTCCAGCCCCTGCTCACCACCATTGTACTTCCTGTCTGTGAATTTGACCGCTCTAGAGACCTTATGTAAGTGGAATCATGCAGTATTTGTCCTTTTGTGACTCAGAGTTCATCTCTGTTTTAGCATGTGTCAGAATTTCTTTAATTTTTAATGCTGAGTAATCTACTGTATGTATGTAACACATTTTGTTTATCCATTTATGCCATTGGACACTTGGGTCACTTTTACCCTTTGGCTATTTTGAATAATGCAGCTATGAACTTGGGTTTACAAATATTTCTTGAAGACTCCGCTTTGCTCAGGAGTTCCAGTTTCTCCATATGCTCACCAACACATGCCATTTTCTGGTATGGGTTTTTGTGTTTGTTTGTTTTGATGGTGGCTAGCTATCTAGATGGTTATGAGGTGATAGTTTTTTATTTTCATCCAGTTTGTATAGTTGTTCTTGCCAGAGAAGTTGGTAAAAGCTGTTCTTTTAGCCTCAGAGTGGGAATAACCTGGAGTAGTGTCTCGAGGTGGATGTTATTTTACGAATGGGAAGCTGACCCAGATGTTGAGGTCGCACCTAGTGAATGGCAGAGGGGATTGAAGCAACCTCTAAATTGGCCCCTAAGTTGGCACGCTACCCACCGCATTGTATGGCTTCCCTAACACGGTCTCTCTTCCTAAATGTCTAAGAGTCTTTGAGTCTCCTCGGCCCGAGGCCTTGAGGGCGATTACTCCTGTGCTTCTGATGGGGACTCTCTTCTAGTGTTGTTGGGTTTTCCCTACCATTAGATCATTAAATTGTGGAGTAGAGAATAGTGCTTTTATTTTATGATTTGGTGCAGTTTACACAGCTTTAGAGAAGCATAACTAGGGTTTTGATTTGTCAGATGCCCTAGGCTGCAGTTCTTAAAATAAATGAAAAAAATATTTTAAAGTAGAATTTCGTACAACTGCACTGTTTGCAAAACTTTCACAGGCCTGAGAGAGATTTGGGGCCCATTTTACATGATGAAAACTTTGAGCTTTAGTTGCGGAGCTGTTTTCAAGCCAGGTTTTTTGACAGCATATTCGGTACTTTTTCATTCACTTTACCAGTGATATTTTTAAATCTAGAAATTTTACTATTTCTGTACAATTTATACTTCATATCTTATGGTGCCCTTTCAGCAATGTAGTCAAGCACTACCGTTGTGGAAAATACTGGAATAGTTCTTTAAACTTATCTAATTAGACTTTTTTTCTTACTGTAATTTTGCAGTAGAAATGTTTGTGTGTGTGTGTGGTGGTGGTTGTTTTTAAATTTTCTATTTCTATTTTCATTGTGTTAAGCCTTCTTAAGTCATGTTTACTTCATGTTTAGAAAGGGAACCCTGTTTGAAAATACTTAAATTTATTACTTGCTGATAGAAGATTGCCTAGTGATTAAGCTTGGGAAAGCAGGTTCAAACATATTCTAATAGACAGGAGCTACTTGTTACATAGTTATTTGCTTGTTTGGTTTAAAAAAATGAGTTAAACTTTTTAGGGCTTATCTCTAGTTTACAAATAGGACAAATGTTCAATATAAAGATTTTTTAATGCTGTTTACATTCCTCTTTTCATTCATATATATATATATATATATATATATTTTTTTTTTTTTTTTTTTTTTTAAACAAAACATAGATCTTCTTGCTGTAAGGACAAGAAACTGAAAGGATTATTTAAGAGCTTGATTAACCAGCTTTACAGTTTGCTTGATAAACCAAATTTCAGAGCTGTTCACTACAATTTTAATGGTAGTATTTGCCTAAAGAAATAGCTACAGTGACTTACAGAGATACCAGGCAGGGGAGTGTAGATGAATTACTAATCCACAACTGCCCTTGGTTCGTTCGTGGTATTATAGAAAGTAGTGAACTACTGATACTTGAAGCAAAAATTGTATAAACAGTTCCCTTAAACTTTATAATTAAGACAAAGGACTATTGTATTTATATTTGTAGTGCTAAATTTTCAGAACTGAATGTGACTCAAGATTGGTTATAGCATTTCATACCAAATACCTGTTTAATTTTGCAAGAAAACAGTGTTCAAATGAGACACTAGATATAAGTGACAGTGCGAAAGAGCCTATAATTTGTTTGTTTCTTTCCTTGGGTGCACCTTTGCTTTCTGTGCTCAATACCCATTTATCCTGGTTTTGCTTTTTTATGACATCACTGTTTGTTAAAAATATTTGCTGAGTCATTTTTGTAAATGAATTAATAAGAATTAAGTTACCTTTTGAACTTCATTAACAATTTTTTTGTTTTATTTCGATTTGTTTTAATACCATTCCCTGAATAATGAAGCTGTTTAGCTCACTTACAAAGTCACTCCTTGACTTTGCACAGGTTTAGCTTTTATATGATTTATATTTTTACATAGTGCATCTGAACACCTCTAAGAATACTTTTGCATGCTCAGTTTGATCTCTTATGCATTAGTTAAATATTTAGGAATCTTGGTGGGTTAGGTACCTTGGTGAAGCCATCAGTTAAGGGGAAAAGGCAAATCTTTTCCAAGACATGGTGGGAGTCGTAATATCTGTGGCCTTGTAGGGCCAAGAACCTTATGGGCTGATGTCCTCTTGTCTGCCGAGAATGTGAAGAGCCCTAGATCATGATTAATTTGCAGGAGGGGTTTTCCATGGAGATCAGCTGGTTGAGCTTCCCTTTTCTTTTGTAGCAGAAGAAGAAAGACTGCAACTCTCTCTACCTCAACTCCTAGAGACCTACTTGTCCTAGTTGATGCTTTTAAACAGGTGGTACTTTTTTATTTGTTATCTGGCTTTTATAATTGTTTTTGGCAGGGGAGTTGATTTTATAAAAGCATTGTTTCAGGTATAGAAATGGAAATAAGTGGAATAGGATTGTGAGGTAGGTGTTGTATTATAGATGAAGTACTTAGTTAGTTGGTTTACCATGCTAACTGTACAAATGAAGTCAGATGCAAAAGCAGCTGACTTTTCCCCAGCTCTCTGAAAACAGGGACAATGAAATGGTCCTATCATAGATGACTCCTTCTTACCACCTGGTTTATCCAGCTTGTGAGTGTTCTTTCCCACTTTAGGTATGCCTGGCCTAGGAGTAGCAACTCCTGAGAAAGAACCATAAATTTAGAGATTTAAAATGCAGCTTATCTCTTCAGTGGTGAAACTCACATCCCTTTGGTAAATCTAATATTTGACTTAGACAGCAGGCTTTCAAACATGTTTTTTAGAACATTTTATATTTAAAATGCCTGCATTTTGGCTTAAAATACAAATAGAAGCAGCCACCAACTTTCAGTCTTTGCTAAGCTCTTTTCAATAGATAAATGACTAATGTTGGATTCATACAAAGTACATTTTGGTCAAAAAGCCTGAGATTAAACTGTTATTTTTAGGTTATTGTTGAATATTTTTTCTCTTTGGGGATGATTTTATCTTATTCATGCTTTGATTGTATTTTTTTAATCTAATTGAAGGTTAACTAGAGCTGGGATTTTAAATAGATCTTTTTTTTAATTAAACATTAACATAGAAACATATACAAAATAGAAGTCCTGCAGTGACTTAAATGATTAGAGTTACATTAATACTGTATTACATAAAATCAGCCTGTTATTTTTTAACAGAGATTCGCATTAGAATCTGTTAGGAAAATGCTGTTTTGTACCCACAGGCTGAATCGCTTCTCATAGTGCTAGTTAGCAATAAACAGAAGATTTAGCATGTGCTTGTAGCAAACATTTGCATATATGTAATGTGCAGTCACAAGTTTATTGTGAATGTGTGTGTACATTTCTGTTTAACGTGTGCACACATAAACACTCAAGTGTATTCATGTGTAACTTTTGTTTTGCTTGATAGTAATTAATCATAACATGAAACATTTAATATAAGTGACTGTCGTATTACTAATTTAAATTGCCACACTCAAGTTTGCAGGTTTCGCTTCTCCATTTATGAGCTCCCTGGTATCTCTAATCATATTTCAGGGTTAACAGGTTTTCTTAATATGTCATTTAATTATAATCATTTTATACACCTTGACAGTCTCACATTAAAAGATAAAGGTTTTGCTCTCGTGCTATATCTATATTTCCCTTCTCCACAGTCACCTTCCATAGACTTAAACGTTTTATGCTCTGCCCCAACACTCCAGCCCTGTGTTTCAGTCACACCTGGCTTCCTGTGCTGAAGCATCATTTCTCCCCATAGGCTATATACCGAAGGAATTCATTACCTGCACCTGACCCCTTGTCTACCTTTTTGCCAGAGGGCTTGAGATAGCAGACATTTTGGCAATAAGGTTGTACATTTACCTACTTAAGTAGTGATAACATCACTCTGTTTAGGATTGGGAAGAGGGAAACCCAGGCCAGTGGAGACTGATAGCAAATACAAAGGGAAGAATAGTGAAATATGTATCTTGATCCCTAGTAGATGGTGATTTTTGACCAGAGAGGTAAGCTTCATAGGAAATCATATTAGAGTTGAGAAATTATCTTTACCAGCCCTTTGTGTTATCCAGGACCAAGTGGTTAAATAACTTGACTCATGGTCACACAGTCTGTTAATGGTAGAGCCAGAGATCATATGAAGAATTTCTAACTCCACATCTGGTATTTTCGTATTCAGAAATTTAATGTAAATGATACGTCTACTTTAGGAAAAACAGTTTGACTATTTTTGTTATTTTTTTTACTTTATTTTTTTACTTTATTTTTGTTTTTTGTTTTTTGGTTTTTTTTTACTCCTACAGCACCCGGTTTTCCTAGGTGGTACTAATCGGTACTAAGTACTAACCAGGCCCAACCCTGCTTAGCTTCCGAGATCAGACGCGATGGGGCTTGTTCAGGGTGGCATGGCCGTAGACCATTTCGGCTATTTTTATATGACCCATTACTTCTACTCTTAGAAATCTGTCCAAGAAAAACGAACGCATATGTCCACAAAAAGGATTGTACAAATGTTCATAGCAGACAAAACCTGGAAACAGCCTGAAATATCCTTCAGCTGATGAGCAAATAAACCAAATGTTAATATCCATACAGTGGAGTACTATTCAACACTAACACAAAATGAAATACATGTTATAACATTAATGAACCTTAGCAGTTTCATTCTTAGAGAAAATCAGACACAAAAGATCACATATTACATGATCCCAATTATATGAAATGTCCAGAAAAAGAAATTTATGGAAAGAAAAAGCAGAGGTCCTAAAAGTGAGGTTTGACTGCAAACAGGGGGTGGGGATGATAGAAATAGTCTAGGACTGGATTGTGTTAATTACATATGATTAAATATAATTCAAACAATTATAGAAATTTACTGTAAAATATTGTACTGTACTCCAAAAACGAGTGAATTTTATGGCATATATATTATACTGCAGTAAAACCAAAAAGAAGAGAACATTAGAAAAATTTCACTCTCAATTTACTTTAAAGATTACATTGCATGTGCCTTTGTTTTATAATTCTTATATGTAACAACCTTTTACCAAAAACGATAAAATCTGACCTCACTCTTTCACGATTACCTCAGCCTAATTTAAGAACATTTGGTTTCTTAAGAGGTTAGTATCTTAGTAATGTTAAACTTGCTAATACCCTGTGTGTATGTGTGTAGCCCCTACAAGATTTGCTTCATGTCCCATAGCATGTAGTACAGTTAAAACTTAGAGTACTTGCCAAAATTACTAGTACTTTCTCTTTTGCTGTGACTGATTGGCTGTAGCCTAACTGATAAAGTTCTCTCACTGCTATTCAGCTGCTTTCTAGTCTGTCTCCTCTATTTTGTCCCTGTTTTCAAACCTATTTATGCCAATTGTACTTATTATTATTACATAATTTATTGTATAAACCAATAAAATGGTGTGAAAAACAATAGACTTTGTTCTTTACCTAACTAGATCAAATATCTTGGAAAGACTTGACAAAGGCAAATTATTAAACATTCCTTTGTATTGGGTATGGAGTAGAAATTGTAAAACTAAAAGGATTTTACATTCAGATTGCTTAACAGATGTCTCCAGTTTATGCTTCATCTTAAACAGAAAGGAGAAATGTTAGACAATTTATTATGTATGAGTGTATGTAAGAAAGACAACATCAGACCCTAGTACACAGGACTCATGTTCAAAGAAAAAGTCTTGCTATCTCAATGAACATTTTTATATGTTTTAAATTAAGATGTTTAAGATGCAAGTATGTATGTATGTATGTAATAATTTCTCTCTTTTATCACATGTCTTTAATGAACCAGTTACTGGTTTTGATCACATTGGGTAAGAGTGATTCTGTATATGGTGCTTTTACTGAACACAGAAATTTATATTCAAAACTGTAAAATCAAATTTGTAAATAATTTGTGCAGTAATTAATCATTTTCATAATAAAAAGGATTCCTGTTGCTTTTTTAAACTATTAGGTTTATGCTAGTTTTTATTAAACGCATTTTGTTTTATGCTGAAAAGTGAGCCAGAATCTAGATGATAGGGGAGGGTTGGGCTTTGAAGGTCATGAGAGTGAAGAGGAACTTTAGTACGCGTGAAATAGTGAGAGCCATAAAAAAGGAGGGAGGGGATGTGGTCGGGGGGCGGGGGAAGTCTTGGAATTTAAGATCTTGAGGATGGAAGTGTGGAATCCAAGAACTTGTCAGAGAAGTCATCAAGTGAAAATTTTGAATTCATAAAGTTGATGTCAGGATTTGAAAAATGCGAGCACTGAAGATGCTAATATAAGAGTAGCTTTCCTTGTGGCCTCTAGGTGTGTACCGCTGTGTAAGATAAATGAAAGAGGTTGGAGGAATGATATCATGAAGAGAGTGTTTCTCATGGAGAATTTATTTAAAATTGATGGGAAGGTTAATAACATTTTAGTTGTGTTGCTAATATTGTAGGATTTCTGTTTGCTTTCACCTTGTAGCTTTGTTTGATGTTGCTTTTAATGACAGTGTTCCCATTAAAAGTTCAAAGATCACAGTTTGTAGTGGTTCTTCTGCTTTGGGATTACAGATGCCTTTAAGAACCTGGTGAAAGTTCTGAACTCTTTTTCCAAAATACTTATGTATGAACAAAGACAATAATTTTATAATTTTAGGAAATTCACAGACCCACCAGAGCCAGAGAGATCCTGGTTAGGAACAGAAAGGAATTCGGTTACTAATCTTTTTGTGAATAAAACAGTAGTTTTATTTTAATATATTTTAATGTAAATATGAATTTTTAAATAATGCATAAAATAGGACTTCTATAGCCAATAATCTGGATTGTCTGTGCTCTATAAAGTGAGATACCTATAATCATGTTGGTAAGAACTTGAAAATAAGATGACTACCGGTAAGCAGTTTGAAATGACAGTAACTGGAGTTATTTTAGTCATATTTAATGCTGCTCTGTTATAAGCGTTAGAGCCTTTAAATTTACCAATAAGCAATTAACTTAAATCTTTTGGATCTGTATTTCATTCAGCTCTCAATTTTACTTCATAAAGTATGATCTTCAAGTACAATACTTAAAGAAGTAAGAACCATGTTGACATGGTACGGCTTTGCGGAGAAAGGCCCATCTGCCTGCCTTACTGTCTACCTTTCTTCTCTTGCCCCTCCCTGAATGTGGTCCTTGCTTTTCTCTCCTTTTTCTTAGGGCTAATGGGCAACCATCTCTAGCCATTATTTGTTTCAGTAACAGTTGTAAATTGTAAAGACTTACTTTTATAGTAGAAATCTAATTCCATGTTGCTTAAGATAGTTTGAAGTGTTCCCCTCCTGAGAGATTGAGTGCTTTTGGAATTTTATTTCCTTTACCATTGTAGCTCATAATGATTATTTTTATGTCTGCAAGAGTTGTACTCATGTTTATGTGATTTTGTTTTAACTGTAGGACCGTGTATATGTACAACAAAATAATGTGGAGAATGTCTACAATTTGGGATTAATTATTTTTCGAGATCAAGTTGTACGTTATGGGTGTATTAGGGATCATCTACGACAAACGTTATTGGATATGATCGCAAGAGAGCGGAAAGGAGAAGTTGTAGACCGGTACAATCCTCTTTTTACTCTTTGGGTTTTGGTTTTTAGCAGTTATATCCTGAGAATAGATTTACTGTCAAAATTTTATTAAATAACGCTTGATTGTCTAGCATATTATGAACATCTTCAAAAACCTGTATCACAGTTAACAAAGTTTCCTAGATTTTAAAAGCACACTTCTATTTTTATGAAATCATCCTAAGCTTTATTTTAGTATACTTTTACAAAGCGAATTCGCCATTAGTCTTCCGATTTGATTTTTCATGTATTTTATTTATGCTGGCGTTTTGTTCTTTTTCTAACGTGTGATAACATTTTTGTTTCTTCATCTTTAAGGGTTTTAGCTAGCCTTCATTCTTAAAATATATGAAGAAAAATATTGAACATAATCTAAAATGATTTAGAACTACTATACCCCTGTCTTTCCCCCTTTATAACGTGATTACAGTACTATTTTTGTGCCGCTGTAGCTGGAGTGGCTTGAAACATGCAAGACTGCTTTGTCTGCTTCTCTTTATTCAAAGCAGCTGTTAGATGAAGACCTGTAAAGTTCTGTTTATTTCAGCTTTAGTGCTTGGTCAGGGTTGCCCAAAAGCCATTTGGTACAAAAAAAAATAATACTGCTCAGGAGTAACTATACACCTGTCAGTCAAGCACTGTAGCCTCCTTCCTGCTTCCTGATAAGCAGCCTTTTTATTGTGTGTGTGTTTAAACACATAGAAATAGACCTCTTAAACATATTTCTTTAAGATTTTTAAGTTATTACAGCATGAGAATAGCTTGAGATAAATAGCTGTGCAGTCAAGATATGCTTTCCAATTAAAATTACTTTAAATCTGTGTGTTATAAATGAGCTACTTCTGGGAGATTGGTCACTTTGATAAAAATGTTCTGAAACTAGCTACTTCTGTTGTATTTTTACATGAATTTTTAATGTAATTTGATTATCAAGTAGTTTAACTTCTTTTGACAGAGGCGCCATAAGAAATGCTTGCCAGATGTTAATGATTTTAGGTCTTGAAGGACGATCAGTTTATGAAGAAGATTTTGAGGCTCCTTTTTTGGAAATGTCTGCAGAATTTTTTCAGGTAATTAGTGAAGAGATAAATAAATGCTCTTTTAAGATATTCTTAAAGTTACTGAATGTAGTTACTAATGCTCTTTTAAGATATTCTTAAAGTTACTGAATATAGTTACTAATTTGAACCTTTTGACCTTTTTTTACTGAGGTCTTTGGGGAAGAGCATGCAGAAAATACCCTTCAGCATACCTGCCTCACATTGCAGTGAAGGAACTCATTGAAAATAAATTGAAAGTTTGGACTTAAACACATTATTTTTGAATTATATGTTGTAAAACATAAAAACTTAGAAATAGCTAACATTTTATTACATTTACATGTTACAAATTATTTACCATAAATTCACAGGCAGTGCATCACCAATGAAGTTTCACTTTTCAGGCTTTTGGTAATATAAGTTACTAGTAGAATAAATGGGGGAATATGCATGATCCCAAAATGCATATACGTCTTAAAGACTGTTAATTAGGAAAGTGTAGGTCAGTAAGTACAACTGATACAAATTTGCAGCAGTATATACAACCTAAAACCAACTAAATTGCTAAAAGTAAAGCTTCACTAGTACTAGTTTATAATAAATTGGTAATAACAATAACTGAGTACCGTGAGGAATATAAGACAGTTATTGATAAGATAATAATACCAGGTTGTAACTGTCTGAGCAGTTTACAGTAGGAGCTTTGTGCTGTTGCCAAAACAGACTTAGTTGAATTTTAAGTTTTTACTGCAGTAACATGCTTTTTAAAAAATAAATACAAAATTATAATAACTCTTGATAATTCAGTAGGCCATTCATTAGAGCCATTGCATAAATATGAAAATGGAACTCAGTGAATTTTGGTGTCATTTACCCATAAAGAAACAAAGAATGGACTTGCTTTTTTTTTTTTTTTTTTTTTTTTTTTTTTTTTTAATTAGTTTATAGCCCATCAGGAAGACCTTTGTGGCCTGCATTGGTGAGCCTGGACTATGCTTTATGAACTATTAATTCTATAATGTAGGAAACAGTCTTTATTTTCTAATAATACAGCAACTAATTCTAGATATTTTTGACAATATCTTTGACTTTTGCATTCGTTTTAATTTCCTTCATTACAGTGTAGAAATACCAATAGAACATTAATTGTCAAGATTTCAAAATGTACTGCAGTGACGTTATGTATATGTGTGTGTGTATATATATATACACATATAATATATACTATTTTTAATAGTGAGCGGAGAGATGGTCTCACCAAGATATTTGTTTGGTGTATTAATGTCTATTCTTAGAAATTTGATTATTTTCAAGGATTAAAACTATTTTTGTTAAGAAAGTAGGAAATGTTAATAAACTTGTACATTGTATATATCAATGTATCTTCTATTATGTAATTTTTAGATATATCCATTAATCCCGCTATCAAATACGTTAAAATCAATTGAGTTAAAATTTATAATTTAGGGCGGCTTCTATAAGGCTGATGTTAGCAGACAAGATTAATAGTTATTTAAAAGCTCTGTTTCTCCAACTTCAGAATATATACTCTTAAGACTGGGAATGGGGTGGCAGGAGGACTTTAGTAACTAGCAGTATGCCAGCAAAACTATATAACCATATCATATAAGGCATAATTTTATGTTAAATCAAAGAAGAATTTCCTACTGTTACTTTGGGGTTAGTGCTTCATTCTGGCATGTGTTTACTTTTTCTGTTATTTGGAATACGTTGGCAAAGTTTGAAAAACACTGCTTAAGGATAATGTAATTTAGATTTATGTACGTAAGTAAAGCTTTTAAGGATATATGTGTTTAACAAACTATATAAAATGTTAATAGTGCTTATGATACTTAGTTTGGTTTATGATCAACACTGTAGAAATGCAGTTAAAAGCAGAAACACATTTTGCTTCTGTGTTTAAAAAAAAATCATGCTTCCTATTTGCAGATGGAAAGCCAGAAGTTTTTAGCGGAAAACAGTGCTTCAGTATATATAAAGAAAGTAGAAGCTAGAATTAATGAAGAAATAGAACGGGTGATGCACTGCCTTGACAAATCAACTGAAGAGCCAATTGTAAAGGTGGTTGAGAGGGAACTCATTTCTAAGCACATGAAAACTATAGTAGAAATGGAGAATTCTGGGCTAGTACATATGTTGAAAAATGGAAAGACAGAAGGTAAGTGTTAGCAGTTGAAAAAAATTAAATCCTTATAGTTCTACCAAGTTCTCAGTAATATTTTTATTTTTCTGTAATTTAAATAGATTATGGTTGTCAGTTTTCAAAAAGTTGTGTGTATCATTAATTTTTCACCTGTTACTTTGACAGGATTTAATGGTAAAGCTTGATATTTACTAATGAAGATATTAAGTATTTCTAGTGAACTGTAGCTTTTTTCCTATCTTTCATCTTAAAGTCTCCTCACTTTGTGTTTTCCTTAATCTGGAAAATGTAGCTAATATTGGTGAGGCCAACAAGCTTCTCATCTATTCCTGTACTTTGATTTTATATAGTAGAGGGTTTAGGCTCTTTCCATTCCCACATAGTGTCCT
>CM053503.1:160064180-160104303 GCA_028627145.1 Eidolon dupreanum | reverse complement strand
GGTGGAGAGCCAGAGGAAAGAGCAATCGGGGATCATTTGTAAGCTATACAAATATCTAACCAATGTACCATATACTTGAAACTGATAATAAAATAAAATTTAAAAACACTACTCCTGAATGTCTAAGATCTAAGTCAGGGGTTAGCAAACTTTTTTTTGTAAAGAGGCAGATAGAAAAGATCTTAGGCGCATGGGGCATATAGTAAACTACCTATCCCTACTGTAATAGTGAGAAAGTAGGCATAGATAATAACAAATGAATAAGCGTTACTTTTTATAAAACTTCATTTGATTTCTTTTTCGGTTTAAAAGTGTGAAAACCATTATCAGTTCATGAGCTGTACAAAAACAGACAGTGTATTTGTATTTGGTCTGTGGACTACAGTTTGATGATCCCTGATCCAAATGGTCCCTGGCAGATTTGGACTTTTTCATAAAAAGCATTTTCCTCTACATAAGCAAAATGAGAATCAATAAATTTTCTAATGCACCGTTTAGCTGTTGAGTTAGTGCTTTCATATATGCCTTGGTATGGGGCAGGAGTGGCGAGTAGGGGCTGCGTAACGTTTGACGGAGAGGTTATGGGACATGCTAAAGGCATTCAGTATGCCTGACAGATGTGGCAAGTGCTTAATAAGTACACAAGTGAAGAAACATCAGAATAGCTACTTACCATCATTCTCTAGTTAGTTCTTAATGCGTTCAGCAGGTAAGCAGCTGTGATCCTGTATTATAAAATCCTGGCTTCAGTTTTCCTGACTTTTCCTTTAGAAACCTAATTGCGAAATGTTCTGATTTTGCTAGGCCTTGCTCTTGAGCAGTATGTCGAGAATAGGTCGGGCACAGCTTCACCATGATGAAGCCAAATGTCTCATAAATTAGAACGTGAAGAAATGGTTTTCCCACCGTAAATGGAGGGTGAATTAATTGGCTTGGTTATTGAATGCAGTTAGTACTATGAAATTAATTTCAAGTGGTGTCTCATTTGATTGCTTTAGTAAGTGTATGGAGAAATAATGACATTTAATTTTTGAATGCCAAGTATTTTTCATTCTTTCACATTCACCACTATACCATATATTTATATACAATGAAATTGTATTAATTTACATTCAATTGTCAATTACAGCATATAAGTAAAATTACAGCATGTAATTAAGCAAAATTATGGCAACACAGTAACAAAATAGATAAGTTGAGAACTGTCTTGTTAGAGGTATTTGGTATGCCATATTTATGTAGCATATGTCCATAAATTGCTTTTGCATTTGTAATACTTGTTTTTAACATGGGAAATATGGTTGTAATTTATGCCAAATGTGAGAACTAATTAGCTTCGTTGTGAATAGATTACTTTAAACATATATTATTGATGAAAACTTATTTATAAATGAAATTTGCTTTTGCAGGTCATTAAAACCAATTTTAGAAGCCTTTTTTTTTTTTTGTAAAACTTGTTTCTAAGTATTTTTTAAATATATACAATTTTAGTTTTAGGATCTAAATTACTGTTACAAATATAGACCAGGGTAGGCAAATTATAGCCTGTTTCTCAAATATGGCCCACCACCAGTGTGGTTGGAAAAAATTTAAAAAAAAAGTAATATTTCATTATATATGAAATTATATTAATTTTAGATTTCTATGTCCATAAATAAAGTTTTATTGGAACACAGTCATGCCCACTTATGTATTACCTGTGGCTTTTTTTTTGCTATAACGACAAAATTGAGTAGCAAAAGAGACTATGTGGTCCACAAGCCTAAAATATTTACTATTTGGTGCTTTACAGAAAAAAATTTTCCTGATTTAGAAACTGCTATTTTATGGGATAAATTATGCAGAAACTCAAAACTGTGGTTTTCATTTTTTGTGGCTTTACTATGCTGTTTGGGCATCTTCATGTAAATTCAAATTGCTGAGACATTTTTTTTGATGCTTTCAAAGCACCTCATCGGAAAATTATTTTATAAATTGTGATAATAACCATGAACTAGCCAATTTTTTTCTTTTCTTTTTTTAAATTTTACTAGGTTTTTTAGTAGATTCATGTCTGCAAATGGTTATAATGAAGAAATAAGTTTCTTTAAATATCACAAATCATGAAGAGATTTACATTTTTGTCTTAATGTTTAATGTAGTCGATTCGTGTGTTCTTTCTGATTGCAGACCTTGCTTGCATGTACAAGTTGTTTAGTCGCGTGCCAAATGGTTTGAAAACGATGTGTGAGTGCATGAGTTCCTACTTGAGGGAACAGGGCAAAGCTCTTGTTTCTGAGGAAGGTGAAGGAAAGAATCCCGTTGACTACATCCAGGTAAACTGATAGAGAGGATTCTCTTTTTCAGTGTATGACAAAGTAATGTTGACAATGCTGCAAAGGTCACTTTTACTAAGCCATGTATTATGTACTTTTGTCTTTATTGTCCCAGTGACAAACCGATATCTTAAAATATTTTAGAATTTTTCAAGTATGTATATTTATATCAGGGAGCCAGACTCAGTTGCTGCTTTTCATTTGTTAATCTGTTTGGTGAAGACTTTGTTTAAATAGTCTCAGGAATAAAAGTTATCCTTTCTACTTTTTTGTATGCCTTGAGTGTTCATATACCTTATTGTGTTAACAAACCAAATGTTAAATATTTTTTGTCTCAAAATGTTTTGCTTTCAAGTAATAGTATATTTTATGTTCCAGATTTTTCATTTTTTAATATAAGTAATGAGCTTTTTTGGTACATTTTTTAAGCTGATTTTCTCAGGATTGCTCATTTAGTCCAGAGAGAGGAGGGTGGGGAGAACCAGGGAAGGGGCGCTTAGGTTCCTCTTCAGTAGAACAGCACATGAAGGAGGATAGAAGGACTCCTCTCATCATTGCCATTTTAAATAACAGCTTCGATATAGGCTTGAAAATGATAATACAGAATCTGTAAATTTTAACACTAAACTCACACATTTATCACCAGCAAAGTTAAAATAAGTGTACACGTTCATGTGTGTATTGTTTATAGAAAAATTATAGTGTACCTTAAATTTCTCTGTTTTTGTTTGGAAGGGCTTATTGGATCTGAAGAGTAGGTTTGATCGCTTCCTCCAGGAATCGTTCAACAATGACCGGCTCTTTAAACAAACTATCGCGGGTGACTTCGAGTATTTTCTCAACCTCAACTCCAGGTCCCCTGAATACCTCTCATTATTTATTGATGATAAGCTGAAAAAGGGAGTAAAAGGGGTAAGTATAATACATTTGAAAATTCTTTATATTTTATTTGCAGATAAAAAATTGTATCGTATGAGGAAATCAAATATGAAATTGGGGAATTTTATAGATATAAAAATATAGCCCTTTGCTGTGCTTAAATGTGTGCTGTGATCTTTGAAAAGGATTGTTTGAGACATGTGAATGGCCAGAGGTACTTTGACATTTCACTTAATGTGTAATTAGCATCAAAAACAAAAACTACACAGTGATGGTTGCTAAACAGTCTTTAGAGTCTGAGGGTTTGATATGCTATAGAGATCGTAAGGAACTAGAAAACAGCCATTCCTAGCACAGAATCTTGGAGCCCTCTCATCTGGTTCTGGGGTTTACATAGAAGCCAAGAATTGGAAGCCATGAACTAGAATAACTATCAGAAAGTAATTTAAAAGGATATTCTGAAGCTCAATTTCAAGCTTTTATTATATATATCTGGGATCCTAGAAACTCACTGTAGCATAGAAAATCAAATTAAGCATACTGTGATTATACATAAATTGGTCTTTTTGACTTAATCATGGAATTTGTGAGACTAAAGGGCAAAGCAACAAATAGCCACAGGTTTCACAGGGAGCTCTAACAAAGAAACAAACAAAAGGAAGATCACCAAGGACACAATAGAAAAGACACATTTGTTTAGTCTTTCCTGTTTTTTAATATAAGCTTAATCTGCCACAATATTTATCTTGCCCTTATTTAAAAAATAAGAGTATGGGGCCTTTTAAGCGCTTTGAATTACAACAAATTATTACCCTTCTGTTTGTACATTTTGGACTTTGAATAAGCACATATGAAAGTATCTTTTGGCTATGTAAGTTCCTGCCTAAATACTATGCAGAGGTTCCTTTTCGTGAGTAAAATTTTCTTTCATCTGTTCTCAGTCATGCTTTAGTCCAGCCATGCAGCGCTTCACAGCTCTGTTTCAGTGGCCGCCCGCTGGGCGTGGAACTCCACGGAGGCCCTGGGCCGCGCTGCAGGAGAACAGGCTGGGAGAGCTGTGCCGTGCTGCCACGTGGGTAGGGAGCTCGCTCTCTCACCGATGCCGCCTCCCGACACAGCTCCCCCAGGCATTCCTGCTTGTCGTCAGACACTGCCGTTTTTACACTGTAGATGACTGTGGCGTGATTTTCATAGAACTAAAATTTCGTAATTATTAAATCATTTTTAATTGATTTTGCAGCTTACAGAACAAGAAGTAGAAACAATATTGGATAAGGCAATGGTCCTTTTTAGGTTTATGCAAGAAAAAGATGTATTTGAACGTTATTATAAACAACATTTGGCAAGAAGACTTCTTACAAATAAAAGTGTTTCTGATGACTCGGAAAAAAACATGATATCTAAGTTAAAGGTAAGGCATAAGATGGAATTTGCCTCGCTGTTTGTCACACGATTGAACAGCAACATGTAATTGTGAAATATCTAATTGATTTAAAATGTTTACAAATAAAGCTAGTTGTTTGTTTGTTCGTTTGTTTGTTTTAGCAGGCTGTACTTATATTTGTTGACGTTCTGAGACATTCAGAATTTGCTGGAATTTCTCTTGATGTGGCAGGATACATTCATGGAGATCTGGATAGGATTAGTACAAGGGGAACAGTAAAGGGAATATTACTGTATATTTCTGTCAGACATGTGGTCCATTGACCCACCTGTACCTATATCACCTGAGCTGCTTGTTCAAAACATAAGCGTTCTGGGCCCTATCTACAGTGAGGTTATTAGAATCTCCGAAAGAGTCTTGGAATCTGTGTTTTAAAGTCTTTGGATTATTCTTCAACATACTAACGTTTCGTACCCACAGGCATGGAACAACTATTGGGAAGATTTAGAAATGGCAGTAACGTGGAAGAGTTTATTTTTTGTACGTTTTTTCATAGAAAAATTCGTCACTTATTTTGTGTGTATTTGTGGTTTTCTTCCACAGACTGAATGTGGATGTCAGTTCACATCAAAACTGGAAGGAATGTTTAGGGATATGAGCATCTCAAACACAACTATGGATGAATTCAGGCAACATCTACAGGCAACTGGGGTAAAATTCTTCATTAATCTTTGTTTTTATATAGTCTTTTATAATGGACGTTTTCATTCATATATCAAATAACTGAACTGCTAGTGTCAGTTATATATCTGCTAATCCAGTTGCAGCTTCTTCTTAACTCTAAGGACATTGTTTGCATGCAGTTTTTGGCTTTTTGTATATATAATTGTTTATGCTAAGAGTCTTAAGCCTCCTGTGCCTAACCTACATTAGAGAGGTTTAATGAAAAGTGACAGAGTAATGAAAACAAATCTTGAGCTTTCTGAAATCTTTGAGCACCTTTAAAATCTCTCCAATCCTCAAGTAGGTGATTCTCTGTAATTTGCTTGGCCTGTTGAAATGTACCAGGAGAATGGCTCTTCCATTTAGTCTTAGAAGTACCTTCTTTAATACTTGTGGTATATTTTATTTAGACAGTTCTTAATATGGCGAAGCTAATTTAAGTATTTGTCCATTTTTTCCTGTGTTTTTATTTTTAAAGTGGGGGCGGGGCAGGAATACCAACCAGCTCTCATATTTCTGTTTTTTATATCATCAAATCATGTGTCATCACTTTTCTGAACCTTTGTCTCTTTACTTACCCCTGTCTTGCACAATATAATGAATGCACAATATAATGTCTTGCACAATATTTTGAATGGCTTCAAAATATTACTGAAATAGTTAGGAAAAGAAGATGCAAACCACTAGAGTAATAAATAATTCCTTGAGGTTATTTTTTTTCTTTTTCATTTAACAAATAATTCATTAAGTGCATGCTGTACCAAGCATTGTTCTAGTCACTGGGAATACAGCAGAGTACAGAACAGGCAAAAATCCCTGCCATCACGGAGCTTGCATTCTACCCTGGGAGACAGATGATAAAGAAGAGAAGTAAACACCGAGCACCTTAGCTGATGATAGAAGAAACAGAGGAAATCTATAACCAGGAAGAGTGGTCAGGGAAGGCCTCTTAAAAAATGGCATTTTGAGAAAAGACTTGAAGATTAGGGAGCAAACTATGTGCATATGTGAGAGAGGATATAAAAGTCTATTGTCTTTAGTGGATTGAATCAAGTTGCTACCACTACCACCTCCCCCACCACCACCTTACAGATGAACCAGCAGTTCTGCGTCCTCTGTCATTCATCATCCAAGAGTCTCTGCTATTATTTTCTCTCCTGCACCAGCTAAGATTTCTGGTTGCGCCTTCCTTAAAATGTAGTAATCGTTTAGCAGGTATTTGTGAAGAAATCTGAGTGTGGAATACTTCACAATATTTATAAATTCATCCCTTCCTTTTAAAAATCATTAAGGTTCAATAAAATGTAGTAATCGTTTAGAACATTTGTGAATATCAGTAATAAAGATAATATTTCACCCTGAAGAATTTTCTGTTGATGTGCTTTATTGTTTTCTTAAAATTTTAATTTGTTTAAAAAGAAAATACCTCCTTGGGACAGTAAAGCTAGCACATATTTTTTAGAGGCAGTCATCCATTATTCAAATATTTATAGAGCGCCTACTATGCAGAACTGGACCTACAGTGTCCTATGCAAAGGTGGTTAGAATGTGAACTGCGTGTGAAAGTATTTTGATCAGTGTACTTGGAATGGGATAGAAATGTTTTGTTTTGTGCATTAAGTTGGTAAAATACTTAAAAGCTGAGATGAAAGATATTATCCTAGAATTTCCTTTAAAGTGGTACTTACATAGCCCCTTAATATTTTATTTTTAAAAGCTTAAAGGCCAAAACGTTGCACTTCTCAATGACACCAATGATACTTAATTCAGTGCTAAGAACTATTCTTTGGTCAGTATTAAACATCCTAAGCAATCATTTTGAATATTTGCCAGGACAGTTAAAATTTGTAAAACACCAGTGGGTCTGTCTACCTTTGAGAACATAGTATCTTATGCGCTTGATCTTGGACGTGGAGATACTACTTTGATGACTCTAAAGCAGTGTCTGTACGGAACGACTAACAAATCCTAGCTCATTTAAGGGGAACATCTCTTTCTCTTCTGTACACAGGTATCTTTAGGTGGTGTTGATCTCACAGTCCGAGTGCTCACAACGGGATATTGGCCCACTCAGTCAGCCACACCAAAGTGCAACATCCCACCAGCACCAAGACATGCTTTTGAGATATTCAGAAGGTAAACAGAGATCAAACTTTGTATTTCTAAGTACAGATAATTGCCCAAAACGGAAATAAATTTGAGCATTAGTAGTATCCCTGATGGAGATTGAATTTACTCCATTTTTACCTCATGTTCAAAAGGAGAATTTATCTTTTATGCTTTTAATTTGTAGGAATTCATCATGTAAACTCTTTTCAGAGGAACATTTTATTAATGTTCTTTGGCATTAGTGCATGGTTAGGAGTGTATGTTTATTGTTGATGCCTGCCACTAGCCTAGGACGAATTGGTTGCTGGATTACCTTGGAGAAAGGTGGTCTTATTAGCAGCAGTGACTGACCAGCAGGCAGGGGCAAAATGCCAGTAGAAATTATTTAGTATGTTACCTTTATCATTTAATATCTAGCTAAGTTACTTAGGTCTATCTTTTTCTCTGTGTGTGTCTCTCTCTTCCCTCTCGCCCCACCTCCCTCTTTTTTTGTTTTGTTTTTATTTTTTATTCCCCTTCTATAAAAATACTGAACTTCCTAAAATTTCTTTTATCTTTTCAACTCTCCCTTACATATATGTTTTTTAAGGGTTGTTATCCTGTACTTCATAATTTCAAATATGTATTTTATATGATTCTCTAAAATCTGGTTTGATTTGCTCAAGGTTTTACTTAGCCAAACACAGTGGTCGACAGCTCACACTCCAGCATCATATGGGTTCTGCAGATCTCAATGCCACCTTTTATGGACCAGTTAAAAAGGTGAATATGAACAGTTTGAACATATTTATATTTAGTAACTTAAAATTAATCAATAGAACTGATTTGTGATTTTTGTTGACCTGGATAAATCGTTTCTCTTATCTCCATGTTTCCGATGTTAAAAAAGGGAGACCTTTGGCTTTAATTTGTTGACTTTTGTTCCCTCAGTTCCAATGTAAAGACTGTACCAGTAGCCTTCCTTAAGGAGTGAATAATAAGATAATTACACATTTTATTTATAAGATTAGACGAGTCAGTATCACATAAAATAATAAAATATAAACTGATTTGAGGATAGACGAAGCCATGAGTCCCTTTTTAAAATTCTCAGTCTCCTATAATCCTTATTTTCAGATCAAAACCAGGCACGTTAACACTTGAGATTTGTAATATGTACAAATGTTACTAATATCATTTAAAAAATAGCACTAGTCTAGTGAATTGTCTTCATTTTTAAAGAGTAATCTCTTTTTTTATACCTAAAATTGTGAGGTTTAGAGTAATAATTTACCTTTCATTGATTAGTATAACTCAAATTAGGGCCACTTTCCTTAAAAATAGAAAAGTAATAAAAAGCTTCTAGCAAAACATTAAAGAAAAATGCGTAAGTTGTCATCTAGGCAGCAAATAACAGTTTTATTCTGTATTTTAATTAGAATCTTACTGGTTTCATATGATATCACCGTAACACCAGTTTTTTCAAAAAGTTGAAATGACTATATGTATATTCTAATTTTTATATTTCATTGAAATGGGAACTATTCCCTACAATTCCTTTAGTAAATAATGTTCAAAACTATTACATACTTAAGTGGGAAGGTCAGCTATACAAAAAACTCAACTTTTAGCTATTGTTTGTTTTTATTTTAACGGAGAGGTTTTTTTTCCTGAATAATGTTATCTTTTGAAGTTTTATTAAGCATGTGTAGGTTTTACAAACATAATTCATATGTTAATTATTGAAGACTTAAATTCCTACTTTGTACTTCTTAAATCATAAAGCCAGGAACAGGCTTTAAAGGGTGGCAAAGGTTCCCCCACCCCCATCTCATGCTATTGTTTAATCTCTTACTGTGATTAGTCACACAAAAAGAAACCTAATACTACTACTTCTGGGAGTGGTGTAATGGAATGATGTCTTATAAGTCCATTATCCCATCGTTAAAATAATTTTAGTTGTGAATGTAAGGAATTTTTTGATTCATTTTTTAGATATATTAAAGTATTCATAATTTTTTTAAAAATAACAGTTCTAAAGACTGTGCACATGCACACATGTATACACACTACACATTTTTTAATAATGTTTTCTATCAGAATGAATTATACAGTGCTTATTTCTCAAACATAATGTTAAAGTTATCAAAAGGTAATTATATGTTGTTTATGCTTCTTTAAAATGAAACAGGAAGATGGATCTGAAGTTGGTGTTGGAGGGGCACAAGTAACTGGCTCTAATACACGGAAGCACATATTGCAAGTTTCCACTTTCCAGATGACCATATTAATGCTCTTTAATAATAGAGAAAAATACACGTTTGAGGTATGCATTAGTTATATAAATTTTAACCAATTTTGTTTCTAATTCTCACCTGTTACTTTAATAACCTTTAGAGTTATTATTTTTTTGAGGAGGAGGAAGATGGTGAGGATGGTGATGATGGTGGTGGTGGTGGTGGTGGTGGTGATGATGATGATGAGGGTGGTGGTGATGATGGTGGTGGTGGTGGTGGTGGTGGTGGTGGTGATGATGATGATGATTGGAGTAATCTGAGTACTGTTAGAGAAAAGAGCATAAAATTGGGCTGTGGAACTATATAAACATTGTACACTTATGGCACATTTCATTTGTTTTTTTTTTAAATAAACTTCATTAAAGTATGAACATATTTTATATAATAAAACATCCCATTTAAAAATGTGCACAGTTTGATGAGTTGTAGCAGATGTACCTGTCTGTGTAACTGCCATCACAATCAATATATAGAATATCAGCCCCTCTCCAATTTTTTGTAGTCTTTCACAATCAATTCCCTCCCACCTAGGCAACCAGTAATCCACTTTAAATCAGCATACATTCGTTTTGTCTTTCTAGAATTTCATATAAATGCAGTTACCTAATCCATACCTCTTTTGTGGAACCTCTTTTACATAGCACAGTATTTTTGAGATTCATCCATGTTGTTGCATGTATAGTTTCAGTAGTTCGTTACTTTTTATTAGTGAGCAATATTTTATTATATGGATCTACTACGTTTTCTGTATCCATTTACCAGTTGATGGGCATTTGAGTTGTTATCAGATTGAGGCTGTTATGAATAAAGTTATGTTTAACTTTTTAAGAAACTGCCAAACTGTGTCCCAAAGCGATTGCACCATGTTGCATTACTGCCAGCAGCGGGGCACTCCAGTGCTGCACATCTCCAAGACTTAGCACCGTCAGTCTTTTTAATATTAGCTATTTTAGCTGGTGTGTAATTATTATCATATTATTAATTTGCCTTTCCTTAATAACCAACCACATGGAGCATCTTTTATGTGTTCATATGCTACTTATGACATTGTCTTATTCAGTGAAGTATCTGTTCATATCTTTATTGAGCTGTTTAAAAGCTCTTTATAAATTCTGTATACAAATCCTTTGTCGTATCTATGTGCTGTGAATATTTTCTCACAAGTCTGTCACTTACCTTTTTTTCTTAGTGCTGCGTTGCTTTTGATGTCCTAAGAAAGTATTGGTTACTCCAAGATTATTTTAAGTGTTTTATAAGTTTTAGCTTTTACATTTAAGTCTATGATCAATATCAAGTTAATTTTTGTGTGTGTGGTTAGAGGTAAGGATTCAGAGTTATTTTATACACACACACACACACACACAGATTGATTTAGTCGTTAATTCCTGCGTCATTTGTCGAAAGCAATAGTCTTCTCCCTTTAAATTATCTTGGCCTGTTTATTAAAGAAATCATTTGACCAGATATGTGTGGGTTGTTTCTGACTCTGATTTGTTTCATTGATTTCTATGTCTGTCCTTAGGCTAATTTTATACTATCTTGATAGTGTCAGATTTCTTTCTCCACTCACCTTTTCTTTTCCTTAGGTAACTTTTTTAATATACTTACATTTTTATTATCTTTTTCCTTTCTCCCTATCCTTTTAAATAGGTAGGTTGGAGTTGAAATGAAGATTATGTGATTCTTAAGTTTAAATTTAAGATAAAGATAACTATTTTTATGTCATATTCCTCAAGGAAACATTGTGAAACCTCAGTATTTTAGGTCAGTGGCTAAGTCAAAAGGTTTTGCTCTTCCACATGTGTCATAGGGAAGAAATAGCCTTAGTTTTCAAACACAAGCTATAAGTGATTAAATCCCAAGAATATTGATTAAGCAAATATTGAGTACCTTACTCAAACATTGTAAGCCTTTTCAAGCAGAAGTACAACTAAATTATCTCTGACAGCTTGAATGTTTTATTCTGCAGCTCTCATGGAGAAATGTATTTTAAGTAAAATAAGCTAATGCTAGAGTTGGTTTTCAGAACTCATCTTTATAAAGAGCTGGCAAAAATAATGGGATAAACAAAAACATAAATTCATCTTCTATAGCCGTTACTGGAATTGCTAGTAATGTCAGTGGTTCAAGCCTTTTCTTTCCCAACCAGCTTGAGATCATTGATGCTAATGAGCGGTGCTTAGGCAGAAGGTAAAATTAAGTAGGAAATTTTCTCTAATATTTCAGATTTTAGCTAAGTCACACACCGGAAGCCTGAGCATAAATGGCATTTGTAGAACATTATTCCTGTGGCTCCATAGCCTTTTGGCTGCTCCTTTCTCGAACCAGGGGTGTTGTGAAAAGAAAAGGCACGTGAAGTTTATCTTGACTCACACCGTATGTTTCACTGTAGTCCACTTCATAAGTTTCATTAGCCAACTCTTTTACAGAAATCATCTCTATAATTTAGAGGAGATAGTTAATCATTTTCAAGGAAGCTAATCTTTTATTCTTTTAGTTCAGTAGTGGTATATTAATTATTGAATGCTACATAAAAAACCTTAAAGCTTAGTGGTTTAAAATGGCCGCCAACAATTTATCTTTTGTGGTTTCTGGGGATTAGGGATTTAGGAAGGGCTCGATTGGGTGATTGTGGCTCAGAGTCTCTCATGAGGTTGCATAAACATGCCAGCTGGGGTGTAGTCATCTAACATTTGTTGGGGGCCGGGAAATACACCTCCAGGTATACACTTCCTTCCATGTGACCGGAAAGTTCCTTTGGCTCTTGGTGAGAGCTCTTAGTTTCTCTCCACATGGCCTTTTCCACATGACTGTTTGATTGTCCTTGCATCCTAGTGGCCAGCTTTCCCTAGAGCAGTCAGTCCTAGAGACCCAAGCAGAACCTGCAATGCCTTTATGACAAAGCCCCAGAAGGCACCTGTTGTCACTCCCGTATTTTCTTAGTTATCCAAGCCATCTCTGTTACAGAGAGGGGGCCGTGCAAGGTTAAAACATACCAGGATCATCGTGGCCCATCTTGGAACCTACCTACAAATGGTGGTATTTACTTGTAGTGAAACATTTAATCCATAGTAATCAGGATGCTGAGGCTTTTTCCTCTTTTTATATATTCTTTGAATAGAAGTTTGTATTGTGATTTGAAGCCAGAAAGCAAAAGACACATACTACTCTTGGGAAATATCTGAGGCTGGCATAACTTTATTACTAAAATTGACCCAGGAAAATAGGAAAAAAAAGAGAAAGAAAGCTATAGGTTATTGAACATAAATGCACAAATCTTAAATAAAATTTTAGCAAGTCACATTCAAGAGAGTATTGAAAGAATAATTCACTGTTTCCAAATGTTTTTCCTTGGAATACAAAGGAGGAATTTGTTAGGAGATAGTTGTGAGATTTTATATTAATAATAATATAATTAATACTTGCTACAATGCCAGACACCACTTCACGGATAAAATCAATTAATGATCCCTACAGATGTACAAAAAGCATTTGATAAGTCAGTCCCCAATACTTCTAGTGTGAGGGACTCAACTACTTAAGAATAGAATGAATCGCCCGCCCTTAATGTCATAAGGGTGTGTTTAATGAGAGAACTGAGCAAGCAGTAGTTGTTAAAATATTAGACACTTTCCCATTAAAGTTAGGAACAAGTTAGGATACCTACCCTTACAGCTACCACTCAGCCTTGTTCTGCAGGTTCTAAAACAAGAAGAAAAAAAAGGAATGAAATTTTCAAGTATTAGTAGTTGACAAAATTTGTAGACAGTATGATTGTCAATTGTGATAATCGGCTAAAAAACCATTATCTGAAAAGAGGTCAGTTGAAAAATCAACTTTTCTATAAATCAGAATCAGAAAATATGAAGAAAGTGGTATTTTAATAGGAATCATGATTTCCCTAGGAATCATTCCAACAAGAAAAGTGGAAGACATGCCAAAAGGCAATAAAAGCAAAAGAACGTGAAAGGGTAGATGTACCCAACTGGGAAAGCTCCATGTTCTAAAGGAGTTATTTTTTTTTAAGTCACCTGTAACTTCAATGCAATTCCAGTTGAAATTTGCAAAATATTTGTTTTCTGTGAAACGTGACAAGCTAATCCCAAAATTCATCTGAACAAGATGCACAAAAACAGGCAAAACTTTTTTTTTGAAGGGGTGAGGATTTGGGTTGGAAAAGCCCAGTAAATGGGGAAGGACTTTGTCCTGATTTAAGAACATACCTGAAAGTTAAAATTGTTTTCAATCCTGAAGGAAAAGAACACGGCCGGGTATTACTCTGCCTGACATTAGTTTATACTACAAAGAGTCAGTAATCAAAACAGTGGTATAGTCAGAAAAACAGACACACAGAACCCATGGAACAGAGTCAAGAGACCAGAATTAAACTGGGCAAATAATTTTCTACAAAGAAGCCAGAAACATACAATGGAGAAAGGAAAGCCTCCTCAGTAAATGATGCTGGGAAAATTGGAAAGCCACCTGCAAAAGAATGAGACTAGACTATGTCACCATACACCAGAATTAACTCAAAATCGATCAAAGACCTGAATATAAGACCTGAAACAATAAATTGCATAAAGAAAACACAGGTGCTAATTAAACTCATGGACTTTGGACTTCGAAAGGATTTTATGAATTTGACCTCAAAGGCAAGGGAAGTAAAAGCAGAAAATGAATGAGACTACATCAAACTTAAAATCTTCTGCTCAGCCAAAGAAATCGTCAACAAGGCAAAGAGGCAACCATCCGAATGAGAGAATGTATTTGCAAACAATGCCTCTGATAAGGGCCTAATATCCAAAATATATAAAGAACTCATACAACTCAAAAATAAAAAAGCCAAACAATCCAATTAAAAAATGGGCAGACGACCTGAACAGATACTTCTCCCAAGAAGACATTCAATTGGCCAGCAGACATGAAAAGATGGTCAACTTCGCTAGCTATTAGGGAAATGCAAATCAAAACCACAATGAGATACCACCTCACACCTGTTAGAATGGCTGTAATCAGTAGGACAAGGAATAAGTGTTGAAGAGGTTATGGGGAAAAGGAACCTTCATACATTGCTGGTGGGAAAGTAAATCGGTACAGCCACTATGGAAAAACAGTACAGACGTCTCAAAAAATTAAGAATAGAATTACTTACTATATGACCCAGCAATCCCTCTTCTGGGTATTTACCCCAAAACGTTTGAAAACATCCACAAAGGTATATACACCTTGATGTTCATAGCAGTACTGTTCACAGTAGCCAAGACAGGGAAACAGCTGAAGTGCCCATCGGGAGATGACTGGGTAAAGAAGATGTGGTGCACATATACAATGAGGTATTACTCGGCCGTAAGAAAAAATGAATTAATGCCGTTTGAGGCAACATGGATGGATCTTGAAATTATAATGCTAAGCAAATTAAGTCAGAAAAAGTTGAGAACCATATGATTTCACTCATATGTGGGATATAAAACTAAAACATGACAGATAATCAGATGGTGGATTAATGGTTACCAGAGGGAAGGGGAGGAGGCGGGGAGGTAAGTAGGAGTTGGGGGCGGTCAAATATTTGGTGGTGGAAGGAAATTTAACTTTAGGTGGTGAACACACAATGCAATATACATATGGCATATTATTGAATTGTATACTTGAAACCTACCTTATTTTATTAACCAATGTAACCCCAATGATTTTAATCTAAAAAATTGTTTTAACTGTGTAGGTAAATAGCTCATTAGAAGAAAATAAGGAGTCCAGAAACAGACTAATATAATTAAAAGTGTTTAAGATATGATAAATTTGCCAATTCTTATCAAACTCAATTAAAATAATTGCTTCATTTGTGGGAATGGTTGGCAAGTAGTATGAGGACCTTCGTTCCAAATGTCATATCAAATATAAAATCAAATTTCAAATAGATGTAAGCACAAATCTATAAAATTAATAGAAGAAAACAATACTTTGGTAAGCTTGAAAAGAAAAAGGCTTCTTTTCAAGCCTGTTCCATAAACCACAAAGGAAAGGGCAGATTTAACTACATAAATAGTAATAAAACATCTGTATGGTAAGGTATCATAAAGAAAAGATAAAAAGACTAGGAAAAATTATTTACATGTAACAATTGAAAATTAAATATACAAAGAACATGAAGAAGTCAATACAAAAACAAACAACTGAAAAGAAAAACAGAAGGAAAATGAGTAGACAAAGCACAGAAGTGTTACAAATATACTTTAAACATTAAAAAAATGTTTTTCTTGGTCATGGAATTACAAGTTAAAGTAATGAGATAAACATTTTTATCCCAACAGATGGACAGACAAAACGAAAATTCTGTGTTGACGGTAGAGAGAATAGGTACTCATAGATTGTTTTGAAGTTAAATAGTTAAGCAACTCAAAAGGCAGTTTGTTGGTATCTATCAAGTATAATATATAACTTTAAGGAAACTAGTACATTTCTAAAAATCTCCTTCAGGAAACCTAGCTTTTGTGTTCAAAGACAAAAAGGCATACTCCATCACAAAACTGGGCACAGTCCCAGTCTGCCTTCGTGTTGTGGTAGGAGCAGTGCTTTGGAATTCCCCATAGCTTTGATCACTTGATGCTAACCTGGAAAATCTCCAGGTCGTTGGTAGAACCACCATGTGATGTGACCCCATTTACGTTTAACATTAATACGAGTGTGTAGATAGGCATGTCCATGGACATGCAGTATGTATGTGTTCATGTTCATATGTGTATATGTAGATGTATAGGGAAAGTCATAGAAGGGTATGTATTGAATTGTTGTAGTTACCTCTGGGAATGATGTAGAATTGTAAACTCTCACCTAAGAATGTTCTTTCATTTCTTTGAATATGATTAAATAGTAAATAACTCACTTGTAGTATGCATATAGTAATTATAATCAACATTCTAACGATTAATAGCACCTGTTTAACTTGCTGGGATTAACATTTATAGTATTTGAAATGTCCAAAATAGGTAGACATGACTAGAGATCATTTGAAGCAAAGGAAGAATGTGCCTTATCCCCAGAATTCTCATTTTTCTCAATCCTCACATACCCCGACAGCCCTTTAGAAGAACCTAAACTGTTGCTCACAGACTCTTGTGAAAGGGAGACTGACTCCAGGTCAGTTACATAATCCGATCGTCGCCACCTTCACGCCTGCTGCTCCTGTGCTGCTTGTGAGAAACAGCTTTATACAGTGAATCAAAGCAGTACATCCTAATGTGAAGGCTTTCCACACATGCATCCCCGTAGATGTGTAGGGACTAAATCATATACGTGTGTAGTTCTCTGGGTGTCCCACTGACATAGAAGAGAATGATGAATTTAAAAGTTATTTGGTCATAAAGACAGTAACTATGATCAAGTTGGATTACAAATTGTGATTGTGAGATAGAAGGCCTTAATTCAGCCCTGCTTTGCTTCTCTGCAGAAGAAGTTGCTAAGCAAAAGAGTAGTGTGGATAAACATGGAAGGAAGATTATAGAGTATTTCTAAAATTAGCAGTCATATATTGGTTAATTCTTTGTTTTTACCTGGATATTAAAGCAGGTCCCTAGTATTCCCTGCTGCATGACCTTTTTACACTAGGTCTTCTATCTCCTGAAATAAAAGTAGTGCATATATTTTCTATACTTTGTAATTTGAATCACCTTTGCTCTGGTTTGTTCAAATAAGTGGGATTTCAGGGAAGTGTCACAGTCAGGAAATTTTTTGTTGTAAATTGTTTTCTTAATGGAACCACAGCCTGGTCAATTTTACCTACTTACTAACTAATCTGCTTAAATCTTTCAAAAAGTCTAATTATAATGTCATCGATGTGATGAAATTTCAGGAAATTCAGCAGGAGACAGATATCCCCGAAAGAGAGCTCGTCCGAGCCCTGCAGTCCCTGGCCTGCGGCAAGCCCACGCAGCGGGTTCTCACGAAGGAGCCCAAGTCGAAGGAGATTGAAAATGGTCACGTGTTCACGGTCAATGATCAGTTCACGTCCAAACTTCACAGAGTCAAGATTCAAACAGGTATTCTTTCTTTGAAAAAAAATAATTTTATTTTCTCTAAAAAATTCTTGTCTGTCTTTTAAAAAAGTAATTCTTTTCTGGTGCTTCGTGACACATAGGCTTAAGATACAGCGCAGCTTTTATAGACAGGTGTTCTGTCAGAATGCAGCTGAATCCAAGTACAGTAAACATTTAGAAAAGGAATTCATAGTGTGAACGTGGTACTTAACTTCCACTTGGTTCCTGATGAGTGAAGTACAATTTTATGAACATAATACATCTTAAAATAATCCTTTTTAACTGGTTAACTAATCAAATAAACAGTGGACATCTATTTTTAAAACCGATTTACAGATTGCTCAAAATTAGGAGTTTCCTATCTAAAGTTTGGTCTTTAGATGCAGCTATTTATATAGTTCAGTAAATACTTTTAAGTTTGAAAACCTTAAAACTCGTATCTCAAACTTAGAAGTGACACAATTATGAGCAGTTTTTGATCTTTTTTTATTACATTAAAATATTTGGAATGGGGTATTTATAAATTACCTGTATTATTGAACAAAATATCTCCTCTCCCAATACACATAATAACTTGTCAAAGGATTCACAGCAAGAGAAATCTGCCAGATGCCAAAATTCATGCTATCTTATTCTTTAAATCCATTCAGTATGTTCTCCCTCAGTCTCTGCTTTTTTCATTTTTATTTTTCAATAAGATTTGCCATTCAATTTTTTATCAGCTTCATGTGTACCGCATAGTGGTTAAACATTTATGTAATTTACAAAGTGATCCCCCCGATTAGTCTAGTACCCACCCACCTGGCACCATACATAGTTATTACAGTATTATCGACTGTATTCCCTCTACTGTACTTGACACCTGGTGACTATTTTGTAACAACCAATTTGTACTTCCTAATCCCTTCACCTTTCACCCAATCCTCTACCCCCTTCATCGGCAATTAGCAGTTTGTTCTCTTATCTGTGAGTCTATTTCCATTTTTGTTTGTTCGTTTATTTTGTTATTTAGATTCTACATATAAGTGAAATCATACAGCATTTGTCTTTCTCTGACTTATTTCATTAAGCATAATGCCCTCTGGGTCCATCCATGTCATTGCAAACGGTAAGATTTTATTTCTTATAGTGGAGTAATATTCCACTGTTCATGGTTTCCTGTGCTGTGCAAAAACTTTTTGATTAGTCCCATTTGTTTATTTTTACTTTTGTTTCTCTTGCCCAAGAAGATATATCAGAAAAAAAATATTGCTAAGAGCAGTGTCAGAGTTTAATACCTATGTTTTCTTACAGGAGTTTTACGGTTTGGGGTCTTCAATTAAGTCTTTAATCCATTTTGAGTTTATTCTTACATGCGGTGTAAGAAGGTGGTTCAGTTTCTTTTTTTTCTTTCTTTCTTTCTTTCTTTTTTTTTTTTTTTGCATATATCTGTCCAGTTTTCCTAATACTATCTATTGAATAGACTCTCTTTCCCCCATTTTACATTCTTGCTTCCTTTGTCATAGATTAATGCTGGCAGCCAGCTGCTTTTTTTTTCTACACAGGAAAAGGGTTAAGAAAACCTACGGGGTCACAGTACTTAAAACTAGAGAAAAAATTTTAACATAATCAAAATATCAGTAAGAGCTAAGATGATCTAAGTCTCATTCCAAAATGGAAAACATTTATTTACAGAATTTTACAGCTGACAAGAACTTTAAGACCATATCCTATTTAAATCAGATCTAAAATACTACACATACATACACACATCACCAAAAAGTAAAAATCTGTGAAGAGATGACTATCTTTTGGATAATAATATCTGACAGTACTACTACTGGGCACAATGGAATCTGTGATTGTGAAGACAGTTACTTATTTAGGGTAAAGCATTGTGAGGCTAGGTAATTCAGGTACATGCCACCATACATTTTACTTTAAATCTATAATACAGATAAGTCCTGAAACCTAAAACCTGTATCTTCCCAAAACTATAAATTCATATGTCTTGCACTAGGAGGGAGGAGGAGGGACATTTTATTCAATGATTCTCTTCAGCACAGTTCTATTTTTAATATACATCTCTGTCTCAAAGACCTAGGGCCAATTCTGGTGATGGAGATACAATGATGTGGTTTGCAACTGTGGGGCACAGTAGTCAAAGCTTTAACAGAGATACACCACCCTGCTTTGAAAAGCATATCCAGTTAGGGTCAAAAGGAAAAGCTAAAGTGTGTATATGAGTCAGTGTATTCTGGCAATCAGTTGTATATTTAGCATTAAAATAATTTTTTTTTAATTTTCGGAATTAAGATTTGTTATTCATCATTTTACATACACTGTTTACATGTACACAAAAACAATGCATTTGAGAGATAATACCTGAAGGCTTTGAATAAACTGCAAGTGTCCAGTCCCAAATTAAAGAGAGCTTGAGTTTTAGACTAGTTCTAGAGAGCCAGCTACCTATTGAGAGGTCTTACTACGGCATATTCCTCTGTGCAAAGTCACTCGCTGTCCTTCAGGATTCATTTACCAAGTCTACAAGGAACAGATAAGCATTTGAGCAAAACAGTGATTTTGTGATAGCCTCTCCGCTCTAACCAGCACTTCAAGAACCATGTTTGTTTCTTATTTTGATCTGTTCATTCTTTGCCAGAGTAAACCTTGGCTTAAACAACTAGGGAGTTTGGTAGTTTGCTATCACGTGAAGACAGTGAATCTAAAGGCAACATTAATATAAATTGAGCCCTTAGGAGTTAGTCACGAGGTAGTCCAGTCTCTACTGTAATCCTTGGGCCAAATGTTGAGTTAATTGCTCTCTTTGGTCTTTTTTTTTTTTTTTTTTTTTTTTTTTTTTTTTTTTTTTTTTTTTTTTTTTTTTTTTTTTTTTTTTTTTTTTTTTTTTTTTTTTTTTGGTTTCAAGCATATAGTACATTGGTTAGACAACTATATAAAATGGTTCCCTAACTGCTCTTTCCCTCCTCTGACTTTCCTCTAGCCATTACATCAGTGCTAACTGCATTCCCTATGCCATGCTCCCCATCCCCATGACCATCTATCAACTACTAATTTGTACTTCTTTAACACTTCACTCCATTTGCCCAGCCCCCCAACCCCCCTCCCATCTGGCCATGACCAGATTGTCCTCTATATTTATGAGTCTGTTTTTGATTAGTTTGTTCTTTTTGTACCTTAGATTCTATATGTAAGTGAATCATATGGTATTTATCTTTTTCTGTCTGACTTATTTCACTCAGCATAATAACCTCTAGGTCCATCCATGTCATTGCAAATGGTGGGATTTCATTTCTTTTTAATGGCTGAGTAATATTCCATTGTATATATGAACCATGACTTCTTTATCCAGTTATCTGTCGATAGGCATTTAGGTTGCTTCTATATCTTGGCTATTGTAAATTGTGCTGCCATGAATATAGGGGTGCATAGGTCTTTATGACTTATTGTTTTGGTTTTCTTTGGATAAATACCCAGAAGTGCAATTGCTGAGTTAAAAGGTATATATCCATTTTTGGTTGTTTGAGAAACTGCCAGACTGTTTTCCATAGTGGCTGTACCAATTTGCAATCCCACCAACAGTGTATGAGGGTTCCCTTTTCTCCACATCCTTGCCAGCACTTGTAGTTGTTTGATTTGTTGATGCTAGCCATTCTGACAGATATGAAGTGATATTTCATTGTGGTTTTAATTTGCATTTCTCTGATGATTAGTGATGTTGAGAATCTTGTCATATGTCTATTGGCCATCTATATCTCCTCTCTGAGAAAATCTGTTTAGGTCTTCTGCTTGTTTTTTAATTGGATCATTTGTTTTTTTGTCATCAAGTTGTATGAGTTCTTTATATATTTTGGATATTAACTTCTTATCATATATATTATATCATAAGCGAATATTTTCTCCCATTCAGTCAATTGTCTTTGTTTTATTGATGGTTTCCAAAGATGCTTTTACTATAAATATAATTTTTTTAAAAATCAGAAAACTGTAGTCATTTAAAAAATTTATTTTAAAAATACTGTTTTACTACAAAATATATTACTGTGATAAATGAATTAATACTAAGATACTTATCTAATACCAGTTTTAAAACCAAGTAAAAAACTGTATTAAGTTTAAATATCAGTCAGTATTGTACCTTTATTCCTTTCCATAGAAATATGCATAATTATTGCATAGAGAACACACATCTTTAATTATGTTAAATATACAATAAATAAGATGTCCATTATCAACTTAAAAATAAGGCTATACTAAAAACTATTCAAGAGAACCCTAAAAATGACACCAGAAAACTGTTAGAACTGATAAATGAATTCAGTAAAGTAGCAGAGTACAAAATTAATATTCAGAAATCGGTTACATTTTTATATACCAGTAATGAACTATCAGAAAGCGAAATTAAGAAAACAATCCCATTCACAGTTGCATCAAAAAAAATACCTAGAAGTAAATTTAAGGAGGTAAAAGACCTATACTCAGAAAGTTAGAGGTCGCTGAAGAAAGAAATTGAAGATACAAATAAATGGAAGCATATATCATGCTCCTAAGTAGGAAGAGTTAATAGCATTAAAATGTCCACACAATAGATTCAGTGCAATTCCTATCAAGATACCAATGGCATTTTTCACAGAACTAGAACAAATAATCCTAAAATGTATATGGAACCATAAAAGACCACGAAAAGCCAAGGCACTCTTGAGAAAGAACAAAGCTAGAGGTACACACCAGCCGGTATCATACTACAAGTAATCAAAAGAGCATGGTAACTGGCATAAAAGCACACACATTGATCAGTGGAACAGAATAGAGATCCCAGAAATAAATCCACGCCTATATGGTCATTTACTACAACCTCCGCAAAGAATTATTCGCTGTAATTCCCATAGCCAGCAGTCTTTCCCTCCACCACCACTCCCCATCTCCTTCCCTTCCCCCATGCAGCCAGTGCGTGTGTAGCCACTTAACACAGGCAGACGCCACCGTTAGGCTCCTAAGTGCGGAGTGTTGTGCGAGGCTCCACATTTTTAAAAACATTATAATGCACTGTGTATCACCATGGTCCTCCCACTTACCTTAGAGTATACCTGTTTAGGTGACCAAATCCAGATGAATCAAATGAATTGTTTAAACATATTTTTTTTCTCTCCAACTTCTTATTTTAAATATTTTCAAATGTATAGAAAAGGTGAAAAACACAATAGTGGACATTGGCGTGACCATCACCTCTGCTTACAAGTCATTTGATTTTGCCACATTTACTTGGGCACCCTTGTGCTCACCGTACTTCTTTCCCTCCATATGGGTATATATTCACTACAGCATTTTGAATTAACTTGCAAACATCATAACACTTCACACCAAATACTTGAGCATACATCTGTCTCCTTAGAATAAGGTATTTTTCCCACATTACTTGTGATGCTATCTCACACCCAAGGAAATAAATGATGCCATATGTCTGTGTGCCATCATGTTTGTATGTCCACAGTTGTCTCAAAAATACCTTCATACCTTACTTTTTGGATCCAGAATTTAGTCAAGATTTTCACATTTAATTGATTTTTATGTCTCTTTAGTTCTGTTTAAACCAATACCTATCTTTTTTTATGGCATTAAGTTTTCTGAGGAAAAGCATTATTTTTCTTAGTAGACCATTTTAAGCTAATTTTACTTTTTTTTTATTAAGATACTGATTATCTTTAATTTGAGAAAAGACATTGAAAGCAGAATTGTTAACCAAGGGATTCTAGTTAGAAACAGCTAAATAGATATGCACAGCCGCGTGATCTGAATCATGCAGTCTGTTCTCACAGCTGTGCTCATGTCTGCGTCCACAGTGTCCCATGTGGGTTTTTGTAATTTTTCAGTTTCTACCTCCAGAAATTTCATATCTACTATTTATGACCAAATATACAAAAATTCAGTTATCACTCTCCTTTCTCTGCTACTTGAATTAGAGCAAAGTTGTAGGGGAAAGAGACTTGTATGTTTAATTCCTTAGCAACTGCCTTGAATACTGTAGGGAATAACAGAGTAAGACTTCTACACATTAGCATATAGTAAGCTTATTAATAATGAGACATGAAAAACTAGTAAGACGTATGATAGAAACTGTTGGATAATTGCTGAGAGGTACAAATGAATGAATTCTTACGGAGTTTAATTGACATTCTTGTGATACTTTTGAGCTAACTAAATCTTGGCAGTATGTGCTCTTTCCTCCTCTTTGAGTCTAAGAGTTGACAGCCACATTTTGAGTTAGTAGGACATCAGGTATTTTACTGAGATACCTCTAGTGAGGGTTAACTTGGAATCACGGTGGTAAAATACTAATTGACCTCTAGAAGTCACCAGCAATGGAAATGACTGATAATTTTACTACCAAAGAGATCCAGCTGCCATTTTTCTTCCAGGAAAGGAATCACTGTACTCTATAAAAACAAAATTGGTTTCATTATCTCTATAAAACTAAATTCCTAATATTTAAAAAGAATAATTTAGAATTGCATAGTCTTTATGTCACTGCTTGTTATTTAAATATTTATTAAAGTAAATATTGAATTGGGCATTTTTTGAATGTTTATTGAAAATAATAAGTGTGTGTGTGTGTGTATATATACATATACACACACACACACACACACACACACACACATATACATACACACGTACTCAGGTTGAAATTGGTTTTTCTTTGTGGATATTATTAAACCATATTTTTTGTTTATAAACCACATTTTTTCATTACATTTGAAATTATGTGGTAGTCACATGGTTAATGTATTTATTTCTCTTTTAGTTGCTGCCAAACAAGGTGAATCTGACCCAGAAAGAAAGGAAACAAGGCAGAAAGTAGATGACGACAGAAAACATGAAATAGAAGCTGCTATAGTGCGGATAATGAAATCTAGGAAGAAGATGCAGCACAACGTGTTAGTAGCAGAGGTGAGGATGCTTGAAGACTGGAAAAGCAAAATAACATTAATAATTGAAATTTAGGAGAATATGACTTTAAAATTAGGAAACCATAGCCAGGTAATACTTATCATTAAAAGCATGACACTTGATCAATACATTGAGATATGCACACACTTTAAAAACTAAAGTTTTGTAATGAAAATCATAAAATATTGTCACATGAAGAATAAACAAAAAATTTTCCCTGCTATTTCTTTTATGTAAAGCAATGTACCTTTATTTCTAAAATTAATAAATGTTAACCATTTAGTGAGTGTTTACATATTACAAATTAGGAAACTAAGGAAGGGAAGACCCATTGAGAGACCATTGAACTAATGAGGTAAGAGGTGACTGGGGTGGATGAAGTATTGATAGAGGATAAAGAGCAGAATGAACAAATGAGAAGTAATCTTGACAGATGTGCTCCTGGATAGGGGAAATGAGAGGGAGGAGTCGAGGATGACTCCAAGTTTCTGGCGTGAATGGCTAGATACATACAGATCTTGTGCACGGAAAAGGGAGGGGCAGTGTGCTTCTGTGTGCCACGTGTCAGTTAATGTCATTTTGTACAAGTTGACTTTATATCATATTGCAAAGGAAGAAACTTTTAATGAGTGAGTAGTCAGTAATTTCAAAAACTGTGAAAAACCCGAATCAAATAAACACTTAAGACATATTGGCAATTAAGTGGCTGGTTCGTTTTCCCACACATTTTCGTTGGACTGGCGAGAGTGAGTGTCTGATGGCAGGACCGAGAAGTAAGTGGCGGTGAAGCCACCAGGACAGTGACTGGTCCTTGGAGATGTGGCTCGGGGGGAAGGGCAGAGAGAGCAGTGCCGCAGCTTTGAGTGTTGCGTCGATGGGTTCTGGGTTTCGTTTTTCTCAATGGGAAGATATTGAGGATGTTTATATCCTACGGATGAGAAAGGAATGCTTGAAGACAAAAAACAAGGGAATAATTGGTGTACCAAGGTCAAAAGAAAGGCAAGGATTGTATAGAGAACACAGGCGGGTGACAGATGGTTTAACAGAGATGTTACTGAACGTCCTTCGCCTGAGAATTCGGGGCAGGGTGCAGGGCTGTGTGTTCAGCGAGGGTAAGTACAGGTGTGGATAAATGTACAGGTGTAAGCTGCTGGGAGTTGGAGTTTTTTTGTTTGTTTTTTAATGACCAGTGTGTTTTTTAATGACCAGCATGAAAACTGCCATAGATAATGAATGAGTGGCTGTCTGATTCAATAAGAATTTACAGAGATGGGCAGTGGACTTTGGCCTGTGGGCTGCAGTTTGCTGACTCCTAGTCTACATAGAATATTAAAAAATGACTTTACTCAGCAGGGAACTAAGTGGATTTTGAATGATGTAGCAAATTTAGAAAGGGTGTTTATAGAATAGAAGCAAAGGAATCGGGGAGTTGAGGTGCTATCAAGAATGTAGCTAAAGTGATCTTGTGTGCAGTCGAAACCCTGTCAGGAAGGAGACGAGGTCAAAAGAAGTTATTAAGGGATTAGAAGACAGAGTCCGAGGGTTAGAGACCTCAGATGGGTTTCAAACAAGTTTGTTGGTATTGAAATGATAGCCCTAGAAGGATGCTGGAGTTTGGTTGGAGAATAAAGTGCTCAAGTTTCAGATTTCAAAGAATTATCAATTCATTGTGGTCTTAGGAAATGAACTGATCAGTAGGAGTGAAAGAAAAGCTGGCTTATGGATGATCTGCAAGAGGCAGGGTGGATTAGTAGGAAGAGCGTGGGCTCGGGGGCTGAAAGGTTTCGATTCTCATCTCTAACTGCTGGCTCTGTCTGCTGCTTGTTCATGTCAGTTTGCCTCCTTGGCTTATTTTCTTCATTTGCAAAAATGAGACAACCTACTCTGCAGGGCTAAGACCATTAAATAAATTAATGTATACAAAATGATTGATGCCGTGACACATAGTCAGACTTTGGCTGCTGCTGTAGTTACTGTTTTACCGTTACTGCTGTCAGTGTCCTGGCAGCAGGTGAAGAACAGCAGCAGTAGCTCTTATGTGGGCCGGGCGTTGTTCCAAAGCATCACGTCCATTAACTCATTTAATACGCACAACTTCATGAGATTAACTTTCCCAAGATCCCAGAGCTAGTTAGTGGGACAGCTGAGATTTGAATCCAGCCAGCCTAGGTCCAGAGTTTGTGCTCTGAAACATGTTACACTACCCAGATTCTTTGATTTGGGAGAGCAACCCAGAAGTCAGTAGATTATAGCATCAAAATGGTTAAACTACAGGTGGCGTACATCCATACCAAGATCCTAACTGATTCTGCTCCTAATCCACTTGAATTTTCATTCACATTCTGATGTGCAGAGGTGTGTTCCATTTTCAAATAAAACCTTTTTAAATTTTAGGGTTTTTTTGACTTTGGTAATCACATTTCTAAAGTCTGCTCTGAGTCTTAAAATGGCACATCAGTTCTATTCAAAGATATAATTTCTGTGTTTATATGGAAATGTTATGTATTTTTTTTTTTAATTTTCTGGTGCGAAATAGCTTTTTTACGTTCTGTTTTAGGTAACTCAGCAGTTGAAGGCTCGATTCTTACCAAGTCCGGTTGTTATTAAGAAACGTATCGAAGGACTTATTGAGAGAGAATATTTGGCACGAACACCTGAGGATCGCAAAGTATACACATATGTAGCATAAAATGCGTTCAGAAATTTGATTTATTCTTGGACTATACTCTTCGCATGGACTGAGAAGTTCTTTTAAATCATTAAATATTAAGACGACCATCTCCTTTATTAAATTACAGTACATGTTCTAGACCATTCAGATCAAGCCTTTACTCCCTTTGAGAGTTTTCAACATCAGTTGATTGAGCTTCAGGCTTTACAACGTTTATCCCTGTAGAGATCATCTTTACAGTTCCTCGGGAAAATGTGAATGTGCTGCGTTTTGTTTTCAATACTGTATGAAAACAGGAAAAAAATAAAACAAAAATTTAGAAAATACAGCTCATTAAAATAAAATTGTTGGATTTCATTTCCCCAGGTCTTCAGTGTTGATGTAAATGTGTTTTTGTAGTGTTGCTTAGCACTTTCCGCATTGTATAAGTTGGGTAACAAAAATGGTAAAAGAGATGACATGATTCCCAGTTATCTTGCTCCGCTTCAGGCATTTCTTTAGTCTTGTTTAATTTAAAGGTTTGATAAATATACAGAGACCCAAGCATACAATTGGAGCATGCTTTATTCTACCACTTGCACTTACTAATCTTATAGCCTTATGACCAGGAACTTTGTTTTGGGCTCAGTACACACCCTGATTTGTTTTTTTCCCTGTTGTAATTTGAGATTTCCCAAAGTAAGTCTTACAATGATTAGGTTTTGATCTGCATTATCTCTAGAGAAAGAAAATATTTTAGTATGTATAAATTGTACAATAATTTTTGCTGTTGTACTCACTGCTAATAGTGGATTGTATAGGGCAGTGTTTTTATTTCATTTATTGTAGACAAAAATAAATGAATTTAGCATACACATACCCACTAATTCAAGTATGTCAGAGCACAAAGTTGGCAGCTGGTATTATTTAATTCAGCCCCTTTCAAAAGCACATATAATCTATACTTTGTTTATAAAATACCTTAGGTTCCCCCTCTCTTAAATATATATATTTTGGTGAAGCTGAGGTGCACTGTTAGTTTTCTGTTTCAGAATGCATTCTAAAGATGCAATAAATACAATTACCTTGATATTTTTAACGAGGTCTTCAGTTCTTGCAGCTGACCGTGTTTTGGAAAGTGATTAAGCAATATTTTTCCAACCTGATGATTCTTGGATATTTAGCTATTGTCTTCCAAAGAGTCATCGTTTCATGTCTTTAAAGGTGTGCTTTGTGCTGCAGGTTCATGTTGGTTATCCTGTGCTTCCAACTTTCACCAGTGTTTTTTACCTGATTGATCTGCCAAGGATTATAGTTTGCTTTATTTTTTAATAACTTCAGAGTATTTTTATCTTCAATTTTATTTAATTTTGTTTCCATAAGACATTGTTTCAGAGATGTAATTGGGGCAAACCACTATAGATTTCTATTGGATAGAAAAATGAAATGTTACTAATAAGTTCAAATAACCAACCGTTGACTATCAATACTGTTTATACATTTATTAGAATGTATGTCTCAGAAGATGGTTTCTGTTTAAATTTATGGTCAAGTTACAACAACTGAATTCTAATATGGATTAAAAACTCCACATAAATATTTTTCCCCATGCGTCTTGGGTTATAATTTTCCTTTTAGACTTGCAGATATGCTTTTTCTGCATTTAATTTTGTCTTCATTTGTACTGTAGATTTATAAGCCTTATACTCTTAATCTCTACATTTTCCACTTTTACATGATGCAAATAAGATACAAATGAAAACTATCATGAACATTATTCTCAGGATGCTTTTACCACACTTGAGCGTTAGTAGGTCAGGTGTAACCATGGAGAGCTGAAGGGTTTCACTTTCTGATTTTTACCTGATTGGAATTTCTGTGTTAGTAAGGTGTTTATCTACAGGAAGATAGAGGTATTTCAGGTTTCAGAATTTTGTTATTGCTGTCGATTCCCAATAAAATGATACGTAACACCTTGGGAAATAGAATAACTCGGATTGTCACATTAATAAATATGAAAGATGTAAAAACTTCATTTGAAATTTCCTAAAGGAGACCTTAAAACAAAAATTTAAGTGCTAAAGTATTAAAAATCAGTAAAGTTAAATTTATGTCATTGTCTCAAGTGTGGATGTATAAATCAAATCTAGCATTTAGAGACACACTTGTTAGTTTTGGAGCACAGGTTTGATATTTATGCTTCTAAGTGCTTACAGATACATCGAAGCACAGTTCTGAATTGCAGTTGAGTTGAATGGTCAGAGACTGATGCTGCATTAAAAAAAAAAAAAAAATTGGATCACCTAACACGCTTATATGTTTCAGCTCATAAGTATTATTTAAGCTCATGATATGTTTGACGTTGCTTTCTTTTCAGCGAGAGGTCATTCATGCTATTTTTCTCAAGTTTTTTAATGTCTTAATTTCAAAGAATAATGCATCCTAACCATTTATTTAATCCTGTTGATGTGAATAAATTTTGGTGACTTATACTTGAAGAATTTTAAGGAGGGTGGATACATAGTTTTCCAACTGCAAAAATGATGTAATCTTTGTTCACTTGTTAAATTGTACTTCTCTGCTATCATTACCGAATCCAGGACAGTGTTTACTTTGAATTGTTATATAGTTATATTATTTAAAAATTGAAAATTCATTGCAATTAGGGAACACAGCCTCACAAAATAAAATGTGGTTGTGATTGCAAGGATTCTTTATGTCGGTGAATTCTAAAGAGGGGTGGGGGGGAAGGGATGCATGTCTCTCTAAAGAATATTTTAGAATCACCCATGTAGCATTGTAAATTTAGACGTCTTCCACTCCAAAAGCCTCAAGATGTTGATATGCCTTCTCGATAATTCTTATCAGAGTAAATCACTGTCGATGTTCCATGCCCCCAGTGTGGATGTTGAGTATCAAAGGCTTAGCGACAAGCAATGATCCTAAGATCATGCCTACATCCCTAGAAGCCTAGTACATTGGCCTCATCTCAGCCTTCTAAATATTATTTAGTTCTTAAGTATGGAAAAGAATTTTATATGTTAAATACAGATAATGCTGTTTGTGTGTACAGTTTTAAATACTCATTTTGAACAACTGGTGTTAACAGGGTTTTATCGTTGCCTCTACTATAGCTTAAGACTCAATTTTTATAGCTTAATTTCTCACAAGTTATTTGATGTATACTACGATTAGATTGTCTCAATCTTGGGAGGAAAGCTGTTACATATCAAAATTATAGATCATGGATTATACTCTGGTCCAGATAGTCAACAAGTATTTGGCACTCTGATAAAAATGTTAAAACATTTTAGGTTAGCAAAATTGTTAACCATTTCTATTTCCCAAAGGAATAATTAGAAATCTTAAATAAGTAGAAACATTTAAGTGCTTATCACCATGTGCCAGACACTTATGAGTGCTTTACGTGTATTATTTTATTTCGTCGTCACATCACCTGTGTGAGATGAGAACAGTGGTTATGCCATCGTTGTCCAAGGTTACTTACTGTTGGAAAATGGCGGAACCATGAGCCGGACCTCGCCTTGATCCTATGTTCTAGCTCCTGAACCTATGTTCATTCCATATGGCAAATGAACATGATTTTCTATCACCTGGTGTGTGCCTCATTTACTTGACAAAAAGTTACAGTATATACAATACGTCGAACTAAAAGATAGTACATGAAGCATCTCTATGGAACTTCAGATATTTTTATTTTTATATTATTTGCTGATACCAGTTTTTGGCAGGAGGGGGAACAGGAGGTAAGTGGCTGCTATGTTGGAATCTTAGTTTTACATACCTTGCTGGATAACATGGGTAGATGCTTAATTTAAACGTAAACCTCGAATTTTAAATAATTTTCCTTGTTGGATGCCTTTTCCTATACCAAATCGTTTAGAAGAGGCAACGTAAGATCATGGAGTGCTCAGGAAAACATGAACAGATAGAAAGTCTTGAAAACCTAATCATTTGATAATTTTGATAAATCATTTGAAGTATGATTCGACCCTCAATATTAGGATCTAAGTTGAACTTAAGTGAACCATGCAAAAGTAGCATTATCATTACATATGTGTGAGGAGCCCAAAGTAACCTTGAATATTTTTAGTAACAATGAAACTGTCAAATTTCAATATTCAGATAACAAAGCACAGTTAGAATAACACGTAAAACTTTCATGTAAGAATTGTTACAGTGTGAGAAAAAGTTCTAAGCCTCAAAATTCTGCAGTTACGATACTTAAAAGCACAGTGTCTGGCCTGTGGGGTGGAGGCACTCAGTTAATCTCAGATGAATGTGCTTAAGGATCACTACATGTCTTGAAAGAATGCCAAATTTTATAAATTGGTATTTGGGAGGTATGACAATATAATAAAGGATTATATCTTTTACTTCCATAAATGGAAATCATTTGATTTTGGTTTTCAGCTAGATAAAAAGTGGAAAATGTAGACCATATGCTCATTGTCCCAGGTGATATTAATCTGATTTGAAAGCTCTCCAGTCACACACAACATCTCATGAAAAAACTCAAACTTTAGTGATACAGAAACTCATTCAAGATCCCACTAATAGTTAACAGGGTGCAGGAATTTGGGCCCAATTCTGATTTCAAAACCTTTGCTTTTAATGAGTGTTAATGTGTCCCCAATTTGGGCAGACGACAGACGTTTATAAATTGAATTTGGTTCTGAAAGTAGATTTTCTTGGCAACTATTTTGGTGAAAGTTTGTGTTGATTAGAAAGTGTTCCTTGGAGAATTTGATATCGTGAAACAGATTCTGCACGAGAAAATTTTAATATTAGCTGTGCATAATGGTGTATATGATATATGAATTTTTTGGTTTATAAGTTTGTAGAACTGATGTCGGATATCAATATCTGTAGAATTAATCTTAACTCTTACTTCCTATGTGATGCTGTTCTCTGTATTAAAAACCACTAGACTGATTTTCCAAATGGAATGGAATTGTAGGCAGAAAGAGAATTTACCTCAAGGGCATGACAGCAGGTGGAGAAAAGGCAAAATCTGCATTTCATTCCAGTGTAGCCTTAGCAATAGGCAACCAGTGTGTGTAACTATAAAATAGCGAAGTTCTGTCAAACCTATTGCAACTTCTACATCCGAATGAGGAGGGGGAGAGGAAATGCCCTTCAAGTTAAAAACTATACATACTATATCAATCACATTTTTAAAATTCACCTTTAAAGCAAAGCCATTTTGCAATACTAAGGAAAGCATTCTTACTATTATTCAAATTTCTAAAAAGGGACTCATATTCACCAAAGTGACTTGAGCTGATTAAAATATAATCCAATACATTCTCAAAGAAAGAGTTGTACCCACTAAGGTTATACAGGAATGTGCTATAGACATCATTAATTATTATTATTGTTATTTATTATTATTATAATTTTGCTGCAGACTTTAAAAAGCTATTCCGAAAGAGTGGCACATGCTTTCCTATTTTAAAACACCAGAATTTCCTAGGGAAGAAGCTTTAAAACAAAAGGCCTCTTGTAGATTTGATTTCATAGGTCCAAGGTGATTCTTTGTGCAGCTAAATTTGGGGACCGTTGCTTTAGATTATAGATGTTAATAAAGCATGTACACTCTCAATTTTACTAATTAGAAGAGAACATTCATTTGATAACAATGTCAGTTGAGAGCTTGTTAGCATCGTGACTGTGCGTGCTACATATGAGCTGGTTAAAGCAACATGTTGGTCAAGATGAGAGGTTTATTTAAAAGTGGGCCAGTTCATTTCAAGCTACTCATGATCACAGATCTCAGTATGCATCACAACAAACCAATTGTCATCCGAGGATCCTCCTCATTGGGGGAGGAGAGAATCAGGAATGGTGTCATAGTCGAAGGACAACCTGTGGTCTAGTATTTTCAGTAGGCATTTTCACCAGGAGAATTTGAATTTAGAAACCAAGTGTTCAAAGTTCAGTGGCCTCTAGCCCATTAATGTAAGTATATATAGCAACACTAAGAGTATTTCTAAGAAAAAAAGCAAATGCCTGCTGAACAGATTTGGACTTTTTTCCCCATTAGAACCTTTGGTTGTGAAGCAGTATAGTGAGACTTGAATGACAACAATTGGTATGTTTGTGACTGAATTTGGAAGGTCGTTAAGTGTAAACCATCCTGTGAGCTATTACAGTGTAATCCAAATGGAGCGAGGTGTTTCCACTGGGGTTTAGTCTGGTTTCATGGTCATCCACTTCATCTAACAAGAAGTGACCCTTAAGGACAAGCTACTTAGAACTCCCTAGTGCTCAAACCTGACACATGGATTATTTTTCAGTAATTGAGCTTTCATAGAATCATCCATATCTCTTCTACCAGTAATTAAGCAAAATATACGATTTTTAAATTTTTTTCTCATGCTTCAAAATAAAATTTGAGTCATAAAAATAGCTCCTTCATCAGACTGGTGCCTGGATTAAGATCTGAGTGTGTGAGGAAACTCAAAAGCTCCTCCTGGACAGGCAAACTGATTCTCAAGGTCGGTGAAGCAAGGGGAGCCCCCTTCCAACCTGTGCTTTGTCCCCTAAAGGTCACTTTGGAACTTCTCCCTAATTATTGCTTTTCTCACACCCCTGGCCATGGTAATTGCTGCTTCAACCCACATGTGAATACACAGCCGATTACTGTTTGCTTCTCTGACTGGAAGAGCTCTTAGCATGCTACCTGTCAGTAAGCTCTCAACCAATGTTAACTTCACTCCACCTTACAAAACAGCATTCATTAGGAGACAAGAGTAGGGATCCCCTTCTGTGTAGGTGGTGCCGCTGCGTATGAACCCAAGCTTTTGAATTAGTCTTATTACATCATGCTCTAATCAACTCAACTTATTGCCCAAAAACCGATTTATAAACTATTCTCCTTTGAACTAGGATATCTTCTTGAACCATAATGCTTAATTTCTGTTAAGAACTTCTCGCAGTTCTCGCTTAAATGTCCCATTTCCTCTCCTTATTTTTGCAATCAATATGACCACGAAGTGAGTTATTAAAAGTTATAATACAATCACATTGTTGAAATTGCTTGTGAGTGTTTTTGCACCTGTATGTGTGTGTATGTGTATGCGTGTCCATTTGCATACGTGTGGTGAGTCACATTAGATGTTAAAAGTAATAGATTGCTGACGGATGCATTGATAATTTCTGTTTTAAATTACTAGATACATAGGTTATCATATGGCAAACCACATAACAATAAGTTGAAACCCTTTTTATTTCACTGCGTTTGCTCAGAAACTTATTAAATAGCAATAAAATTTTATTAGGCAAAAAATGTACGCATACATGCAAGGCTACATAGGTGGAACTCTAGGAAATTTGTTGACTAAGAAGCACTGAAGTTGTATTTACAAGTTAAATTCCCATGGTTAAGTGTGTCATCAGATATGATGTAAATATCTCCTTTTGGTAAAAAAAAAAGAAAAGAAAAGAAAAAGAGAAAGAAAAGTACTAGAAATGCATAAACATAAAGATGTCTACATATACTATACAAAAATGTTACATTTAGCTAACGCTGCCAAATAGTTGCATAACATGCAGTCTCTTCATAATTTCTGATGTCATTTTTCTGCAACTGTTACACATGTCGTCACCTTTTTGGAAAGAAGTGAGCAGATCTATCACCCGATCTGCCTCTGCCCACTGGGTGGGTGGGCAACGTACGCCCTATAAGTTCTGTGCCGTCTGGAGGGTCCACGATTCTCCCTCCCAGTCTGGCTGTAAGTTGCCTCCTCTTTCTAGGTGCTCGCCCCTAACAGCCCTGCTGCTGCTTCCTGTGCTAGAGACAGGAACGAAATTACTGCGGAGGCAGAAGTGCTCTGCAGGAGTTGAGGGGCTAAGACAGGTCAGTCAGGAGGAGTGACGCCTGGCTCCGGGAGAGTTCGTTCGTTTAGACTTTGCAAGGCAGCTGAGTTTGGATTCTGAAGTGCAGGGGAAATCACAGGAATAATGATGTGTAACTGCATAATATAAAATTGCTGCTCTCCACTGACTTCTCATTCTTTACATTTCAGTCCAAGTTTACTTGAAGGAAAAAAAAAGAAAAAGAAAAAGTTATTTAAAAAGGAATAAAGAAATTGAAAGGAGATCATGGGGGTTGACAGGGTGACGATACCACATCCCACAGAGTTCTAGTTCATTCCTTGACTCACTCAAGATGGCATGTGTGCAAACAATTGATAAGATATGCATATTTTCAGAAGTCACCCATATGTGTAGATAGGACTCCCGTTCACCCACAGGTAGAACTGGGGCGTTGTTGCTAAGTGAGCATACATTCCCAGTCCATTACCTAGTTTGCGTATCATGCAGAACCTACTCGATTTAAAGAGTGCCAATGTCGTGAAATATTTATATTGAATAACAATTTGTTTTTCATAGAATTCATTTGTTTGGCCATTTTTATTCTGTATCTTCATACATATTTATGTATCTATCTTCTATGTGCCAGATAGAATTTGAGGTCTGGAGACTCGGCAGTGAACAAAATAGACAAAAATTATTGCCCTCGAGAAAAGTACACTGGGGAGAATTGCCAAATCTAATCAATTGTATAGCATGCAGAATGTGATAAGTGCCGTGAGGAAAAATAAAGCAGCTTGAGGGCATGAGGAGTGACTTGGTGGAAGGGGGTTAAGTTGTCATTTTAAATAGGATCATCAGCATAGGCCTTCTTTAGAAGGTTACACTTGAACTAGATAGGACTTAAAGGAAGGGAAGGAGCAGGCAAGCCACTATCAGGGAAGAATGTTCCAGGCAGAGAAATAAGACAGTCCAAAGGCAGTAGAGAGGAGGCTGATATCACTGGCGTAGAGCAGGGACAGAGAAGCAGACTGACATCAGAATTCTCATTCGCCACAGCAAATGGCGAATGCAGCATGGAACAACGCGGGCAAATAGCTAAGGAAAAAACATTTCTGAGAATTCCATACCAGGTAAGTGATGCATCATCTCTAAAGCGAAAAGAAAGTCACTTTCAGGCCAGCCATGTACCTTTCTAAAAAGAATTACTTCGAAATTCTCCAGCCGATGGTAAATTTGAATCTGAATTTGGATTTGAAAAATTGGAGCAATCGAAAAACAGAATATCCAACAGTGACAAGAATGACACTCATGCTCCGCCCCAGACCTACTGAATCAGAATCTTCAATTTTAACAAGGTTCCCAGGTGGGACGCTTTTGCTCCTAAAACAGTTTTGAACACCTTTACAACCCACCTGCTGAATGGTGGGAAAACTTTTTAAACTTTTGGTCCAATTTAATAATTTATGCAATTTCTAGGTTTACCTCAGTTTTTAGAGGGCTAATTGTACAGTGGTTTTAATCCCACCAACTCCTTATTTCTTTCTAACAATGTCTGGAACATTGGGTGGGGACAACAGAGTCTCATCATTTCAAGGTAAAGAGAGTCCCCTACTCTTCAGTTTGTCCTTAGGTGTGCCCTTGAGTTTGCTAAAAGGTGCATGGTCCATCCTACTCCAGGCATCCTGCTGTGTCTGCATCTGGCCTTGGAAATAATAAACGCTTAATTTGTTTTTTCTAGTCTCCATCAGGGCCCAGCCATCCCTCTCTCTTGCTCATCATCTGCTCTTTGATTTTCACCGAACCTGAGACCCTCACCCACATGCTCCATCAAGCTTTAGCTTCACAATCCACCCACAGCCTTTGCCCTTACCTGCTGGCTGTCAGCTCAGCATCCCGCGCCTCTCTGGATTTGAACAAAGATCGATCGAGGCAACAGATTTAGATCCCTCCTTCTGTTTAACTACACTGTCCTTCCTTGTGAGGGCAGGGAAGCTCTGCACCTGGAGCTCCTTCCACAGCCCAGGTGGGAATGGAAGCCTCATCCTCATCTTAGCACAAGTTTCCCTCACCAAGCCAAGGCTCCGAGGAAAACTGGGACTCACCTTGGACTCCCTCGTCCCCCGGTGCAGTCTCCCCCCGGCCTCTTCATCTTGTCCTTCCAACCCACCCCCTGGACCAGACAGACAATTCTTTTACACTCTCTGGGCAATATGTCCTTTCTTGATTCCACCTTCTTAGCTAAACCCTCTTGGCAGGCAAGATCAGTATTTTCTGCGGATTTTGGGAGCATGACTGCTTTGTGGCCCAGGCCTAGCATTTGACGGATTAAGCAAAAGCAAAGGAATTTAGGCATTTCTTTGTTTTCAAATGACTTTTGAGCATATTCGCCTATTGTCTTCCTGCGAAATGCCATTTAAATGTCAGAAACTGAAAACTCTTTGTTCATCATTGCATTTCTTTCTCTACAAATGAATTTTAATAATTCTCATTTTCCAACATCTCTTGATGACAGAAGAACACCTTGGACTCACATATTTAGAAAGACAAGAGAAGAGCAGATGAATTTCTCTAAAAACATTATTTCCATTATGCTACAGAAACTTTATGGTTAAGTCTAAATAGTTTTCATAAGGTAGTTTTGAAGTTTACAGGTGGTGAAAAAATAACTTTTGAAAGCAGTGGCATAATATAAAAAAATTTTTAGTGAAATTTTTCTAGTTCTGCTTTCAGCATTGATCAGTGAAGCAAGGTGAGACATAATAAATAAAAAGATAACAAAAATCCCATTTTGAAACTTAAGACTGCTCTTCGAAATATATCTAGTCATAAAGGAAATCACAACTGAAATTACAAGCTCCTTAGAATTGAATGACAATGGGAATATTAGTTACCAATAACTATGGAATTTGGGCACAGTCATACCCTATAAATTCAGGACTCACTGCTTTTATTAATAAATAAGAGACTAAGCATTCAATTCAAGCACATAATAAAAGAATCACAAAACAAAGGAAAATAAAAATATAATAAATACAAAACTAGAAACTGATAAACATATGTAGAAGTCATGGATAAAACCAAGAGTTCGACCATTGATGGGAGCGAGTGAATCAATCACAGAAACATTTTTAGCAGAATAAATTTGTTCTCAAGTTCATCTGAAAGAATGAGTGGAGACCACTCATTAAAGATAGCAGATTGGACACACTAATTAATCTTTATCCCCTCCTAAAATTCTACAAAAATGAGAGTAAATTTTTTTTTGGGGGGGGGGGTGGTTTGCGCAAACTCTCAGGGCCAGAGAGGGCTGGACAATGTGAGGATCTGCAAAGCAGATGGGTAATTGCAGCTGACTTAGCAGTTCCTAGAAAGCTGAGTCCTAACTGGGCTGTAGCAAGGCAACCTTTCAAGGGGAGAAACAGGCAGATTTTCTTGAACGGCACAGTGATCCCAGAAATGTGGTGGTTAAAACAGAGAGAACGATGGTGGCGACCGGCAGGCTGAAAATGTGTGAGTTGACTTGGTAGATAATAAGAAGTCACTGAAAATTCAAAAGGAGACATCATCAGATGCATCCTGGCCAATAAGAAAGTTTAGATCATCCGAATAGAAAAAAAAAAATTTAAATCAATCAGAAAAAGAAAAGATTAAATGCCTTTTAACAATTATAGTTAAAATTAATTAGAATATCCTTAGTAGAAATGTAATTTGGATTTTTCCAAAGAATTTGGACAAAGCATTTGGTTCTAAAAGACCACTGTTCTTACCACTGTTATATGATTCACTCTTACTCTAATTATTCTTTTCAAAGAATATAGTTAAAAATTTAGCAAAACTGGACGAGTTTCTGATTTTAAATTTTTAAACTTAAAAATTTTAAGTAAAAAATGTCTTTATATAATGTTTCAAATAACATCTAGGACAAATGTTTGTTGTTGTTTTTTTTTACTGAAAACACAGAAATATTACATAAATTCACTTGAAGATTAATATTTTCCCCCTATTAGGTCTTGTCAACAGATACCTAACTTTAATTTACAAGAATAGCCCATTATAACATTGCTGAGTTTTTCCTACATTTTTAGAAAGTAAAAGTGGGCTCTGGAAAGAGCATTTGTTATTCATTTACAGAACAAGCTTTGAATGTGATCTCAGGACAGTAGCTTAACCTTTCTTAGTGGCGTGTTTCTTAAATATGGAAAGTGGAGCCACACTGATTGGTTCAATAGAGCTCTTACTCTAGGTTTCATGGTGTGTGTGTTTTGCAAACATTTTTTTTAACATTGTTTATGATTTTGGTGGAGTCCGCATTGTCCAGTGTTACACTGCTTGGTGCCATAATTTATTGTTAAGGTTACTTGACATATTTATGTAGCCTGACTGGCCTCTGAAGGCATTTGAGTTTGTGGCTCCTGGCTAAATTCTATTCCAACTCCAAAAATTGAAATAAATAGGCCCTCGTGGGCTCCACCAGGGGTCAGCACACCAAGCATTATCGCTCCAGAAGCAATGTGAGTCGAACCAAGGAAAAAAGTTAGAAAGCTTAGAAAAGCCAAAAGTCTTTTAAAACTTGCATACGCCCATATTTAACAACTTCTTCTCCTTCTTCTTCTTCTTCTTCTTCTTCTTCTTCTTCTTCTTCTTCTTCTTCTTCTTCTTCTTCTTCTTCTTCTTCTTCTTTTTTCCTTTCAAGCAAGTTACTGTACTTGTTTGCTTTGTGCTGCTTTGATCCTTCCCTCGGAGGACCAGCAACTCGGTGGCTGTTAACTCTTGCTTTCTAGACAAAATGACTCCTTTAGTTAACCTTTTAACTCATTCAGCTTGCTCCAAACTCATAGCAAAGACAGATAGGTTATAAAAATGGAGAATCGTTAAGAGGGAGTCTGGATGAAAAACAAAATAATTTCATGGACCAGAAATCATCAGAAATGCAATGCTATGAACAGAGCCAAAGCTACACAAAGACC
>CM053503.1:160032452-160063680 GCA_028627145.1 Eidolon dupreanum | reverse complement strand
TTTTTTTTTTTCAAATCAATCTTGGTTGTTCTAATATTATTCGTTAAATAAAGTTATAAAACTAAGTCATCAGAGGGTACTTATCAAGTCATGGTCCTAGCTTTCTCCGGATAACTAATCACACGGTTCAGTGTTGGATCCTACAGAGCGTGGGATATGCGTTCGCGTTCACGCTGGTCTTTAGCGCCGTCATGATTACATATCCCTTTTCTACATTCAGATTTCATTCTCGAATTTCTTCCTAAGATGTATTTTGTTTATTTTCTGACTAGAATGCCCGGGGGGGGGGGAGGGACAAGAATTTGGTCCATTTCATCCATCTATATCTTCGTCACCTCGAACAACACCTGGCACATAGTAGGCACCCAATAGAGAGTCACTAAATGAATGAATGATGGTATGGATTTTTAAGTTGAGGAAAAAGAAGCGAATACAGTTACAGGTATTTTGAAAAGGGACAAACTCTGAAATTTCTGAGAAGTGAGAGTTTTCTGCATCATTCCAACAGAAGATTTTGCAGGTTCATAGCAAACAGTATTCTCATTCCTCTTCGCTGTGTATTTAGTTTCAAGGTAGCCATCCAGCTGTGCACGGAGCCCACGATATAAAATGAGAGAGCTAGAGGGCATTCTATGGCATAGAAAATATGTTTTTCTTGTTTCTGATATGTTAGATGATTTCTCACCATGGTGATACTCGAACCCCACATACTGGAAATGGTTTCTATGGCAATCGAAATATTTGATTTATTCATAAGCTGTCCTTCCACTATCATTTTGGAATTTAGAATAGCTATGACAGCCTGTATTTAATAGTTTCCAAAATCTCTCAAAAGTATTTCACAAACAATTGTTATTTTGCCATACGATAACTCAAAGAAATTAATATCCTTTTACAAAATGCTTAGAAGTGGCTGGTGCCAATATCGAGAAGGAAAACATGAACTACTTGTTCTAAGCTGGCATCTTTTTTGAACAGTTCAATCAGTATCAGAGCTTGTGGGGTTCACTACCCGAGAGGAAAATGTCTATTCCAACTCCATTTATTTCATTAGTTTAATACAGGTGGACTCGGGAGTGAATTTCTTAAACCAGCTAAGCACTATTCTTTATCTCCCTGGTGCTTATGATAATACCAAGCAAATAGGTTTTGATTAGTGAACAGAACCAAGTTTATTGAGTGTTCCTAGTGGGCATGAAACCGTGCCAGGTATTGCTGGTTTACAGTCTCTCCAAAGAGATATTACAACCACTTTAATGACCGGCCAATGGTAGCGTAGAAGGAGCATGTGGTATTGAATTGCTTAGAGCTCTGCTCTGGGCCATCTCTCTACACTCACTTCCTTGGTGATCTCATGCAGGGCTTCTTTGTTCAAGTAAGATTATTTTATTATAATAAGTAAAATTATATTGTACACCGTTGTGATTAAACAAAAAGGCAGTCAGATTTCGCTCAGGGCTTTTAATGGTTTTAAATACTGTCTATGTGCTGCTCACCTCGTGTGTCTTCCACCCTGAGTCCTCCCGATGACATCTCAAACTCACACGTTCAAAGCAGCCCGGGCCCAACCTACTCCCTGACCAGGTAAATGGCATTATCATCCATCCACGTGGCTGTTCAAGCCCCAAAACTGTAGTATTTTTCATTCCTCCCCTCCTCTCATCCCCTACATGCAGTTTACCCCAAGCCTTGATGACTCCCTAACTGGTCTTTTAACCCAACCCATTCTCCTCAGAGTAGTTGGTGTCAAAAGTCTAAATCAGATTGTATCACTCGATTAAAATCCTCCCCTGGAATCGATACATGGGATAAAATGGCATAGACTGACACACGTGTATGAATGAATGAATGAATGCATGCCTGGGAAAGCTGGGGAAGCTGAAGAAGGCCTACAGTCGAGTTCACCGTGTTGTACCGATGTCAGCCTCCTGATTTTGGTATTGGGGTGTGTTCACATGAGAGACCGCCATTGGGGGAAGTGGGGTGAAGAGGACACAGGAATCCATGTACTATTTATGCAACTTCTGTGAGTCTATAATTAGTTAAAAATAAAAATTAAAAAAAAAAAAACTTGCTTAAAAATAAAGAGAATCATTGCTTTCCACTGCAGCAAACCCAAATCCTAGCCACGCTCCACAGAAGTCATTGCCTGCTGTGATTCTTGCCAACCCACTTTCCAACCTCGCCCTATGTCATTCTCCCATCCATGACTCTTCCTCAACTACACTGGGTTCCTGGCAGTTGCTGAAACACAGCAAATACCTTCCTGCACCAGGACATTTGTGTATGCTGTCCCATCTGCCTAGAATGCTATTCCCACGGAGGTCCTTCCTTACCCTTTCGAGAAGTCTTTCCCGACATCAGTAACTGAACCCCAACTTGGCTCTTTTCCTTAATAGAAGCCTTTGTGATCTGGAGTGGGGGCTTGCCTAGTGCTCACTGGAACGTCCAGCTTCATGAAAGAACACGAACAGATCGTGTCTTTTTATTTACTACCGTATCCTTCTTCCCGAGCATGGTGCTTGGCCTATAATCGGTATTTGATAAGTATTTATTAATAAAAACAAAGGGCAAACAAACATATTTTAGACTCGCAGAAAATGAGGATGTCAGTGTTGAAAGGAGCTCAAAGAACAGTTTCATACGAGAGTGTGTTTAAACTTGAATTGACAAAGGATACCGGTTTGGAAAACGGTGTGTGTGTGTGTGTGTGTGTGTGTGTGTGCATGTGCGTGCGCGCGTGCACAATTAAGATTGTGTCTTCAAAATATAAATATATATCATGGATATGTACAATTCTACTTTACGTTTTATCGACTTTGAAGTATTACAATCTACTTTAAAATCAATTGTAGGAATTACTGGAAGGTCTAATATTTGAGGTCTCCCCCACTGATCTTTGAATTTATTTGACTCATTTTACCTAATATTTTTGTGAAGGATAAAGGAGAGAAGTGTTGCATTTACATTACTTTATTTAAAAATATATACATTTATTGTTTTCTTATTAAAGTCCTGAATGCACATTTCAGATAATTTGAAAAATACAGAAACATAAAAATGGAAAGAAATATAACAGTTTTCCCATGATCCAGAGATCATACTATTCACACTTGTATTTCCTTACTGTTCTTTCTATGAATATTTCTTTACCAACATTAAAAACACGCTATATATGAATTATTATGCCCTGGCTTTTAAAATTTAACTTTCACATAAGCAGTTTTAGGTATTCACTAGGGATTATTGGAAAGAAGTTTTTCAAATAACAGTGCCATGACTGATTTCACTATTCTCTATTGTGTGGATGCACTCCAATTTATTATTATTTTATTCAAAACTTAGGCTGTCTTTTTCCACTTTCACAAATTTGCAATTTGGTGAATATCTTTTTCTACAAAGGTTTGCCAGAGTTTCTAACACTGACTTCAAACAGCTTTTTAGAAGAATTACTGAGTCAAAAGGTACTCACCTTTTTAAAGCTCTCAATAATATAGGGACCAGTTGTTTTCCAGAAGTCCCATATTCCCATGGCCATTACTTTATTTCTGAGCCCTTTTGGCATTCCACTTTACTCAGATGGAAATTGGTATAATTCAGGCCTATGTTGGATCCCTTCCAAGAGTAGTATTACTGAAGAACCAAAATGGCCTCCCTCTCTGGCAGTCTTGCATAAAAAATGATCCCAACGCATGGGTACCCAAAGATGGTATTATACCATCTTGCCTCCTGCGTATTTGCTTCTTCATTATTCTAGGGAGAAGCGTTAGTATTCGGGTCTGGTTTCCTGAACTTCAAGTTGGAGAGAAAACTGGAGGAAGTCGGTTGGTTTAAATTCCCAGAGCCTTCCTTTTTACCAGTGAAAATTTACAGTTTTTGAATAGATACCTGTATTTCAGCTGGTCCCATGGTGCCTGAAGAATTTAGGGCATGATTAAAAGAGTTGAAAGGAAGCAGTGTCAAAAGACCCAGAAAATCTAGTGTGTCGAGACTGAAAACAGGATTTCAAGCTTTTGAATTCCACCGACTCATTCACAGCTGTGCATCCTGCCGGATTGGAGCCACTGTGTAAACATCATTAAAAGAGATCATTTGACATTTACCATGAGATTTTTTCGAACCTGAGGGAAAACGAACAATTGCAATTACAATAGGCTGACAAGTTTTCAGGAAGATGGTTATTTTTATTCTTTATGAGGTAGGATATGACTACTCTGAGTAAAATGAGTATTTTTGGCTCTCCCATCTGCATCTCAAGTATTTAATTTCAAAATTGTGTTGACTGAACACAGTGAGGATTTTTTTTCACAATTTTGATTGTGGTAATTAATGACAAGTAAACAGTGTCCTTGTGTGTGGGTATGCGTCTGTGTGCACATGTGCACACGTGTGTACAGAGAGATGCACTAATGTAGAATTATATATTCTGTAGATCATGGAATCCAATATATCCCAGTAACTCCAGAACAACAAAGCTTGGGATAAATATTTCTATCTTCAAAGCAGCAGTTCTAGTGAAGTTAAATTCCTTTAACTCTGTATTTTCTGTTGTTCAGGAGCTAAGGTTGCTAACAGAGATACAAATCACTGTGAATGTGTCATGCTTTCCTTTGAAGTTATGCTAGGGTATTAACTAATTACTAGGCAAATGGACGATTATGTCTAAGAGGTTTCTTAAAGCATGTTTGTTGATACCGTGATTAGGCTATTTATAGTAATCTTTTCAAGCAGATTCTGAGTCTTTCTCTATAAAAGCAAATGTGAAATTAATAGAGATGGTCTAGCAGGGAGCGGTGACATTAGCTCTTTGGGGGAGACTGTAGTGCTAATGAGGGCATGATCCCTTGAAGACCAGAAAAGCAATTCCATCGGCACCAATGGTGAATTCTTACCGTCATCAGCTATCTTGAACTTGAGGCATTTCTCATGAGAGGAACTGGGTCTGTGGGAGATGTTCAGTGCAAACCAAATGGCACCTGTGGTCCCCGGCCTGGTGATGAGTAATCCTCACTGCCGTCCTTGAATACGATGACTTTCTTCTAAAGTAACAGAGAATTGAAAATGTGCCTCATGATTCGTCCCTGGCTTCACTTGGCAAATGTAGGTGTCAACCGGCAAAGCTAACAGTTTAGGGGGGAACAAATAGGGCATTGCTCATGCTCACAGGAGGGAGGAAGTGCCCTGAGCGCCTGCAGGAAGACTTCGGGTGCCAGTCCCAAATAGGCCTCTTGTCCAGCAGTCAGGGGCTTGCTCTGGGCACAGCTGTCACCATGTCACAAGCGCTCAGTCAATATTCACTGATGGAGTTAAGAACAACGACGTCTGGGTGCCAGCTAGACTTATTGGGGGATCGCTTTGTAAGTGACAAAAAATGTCTAACCACTATGCTGTACTCCTGAAACTGATAGAATGTTAAATGTCAACCGTAATTGAAAAAAAAAAAAAAAAACTGGAAGGAAATATACCAAAAAAAAAAAAAAAGAAAGAAAAAAAGAAAGAAAGAAAAGAAAAGAAAAGAAAAGAAAAGAAAAGAAAAGAAAAGAAAAGAAAAGAAAAAAGAAAAAGAAAGAAAAGAAAGAAAGAATGATGACACCTGCCCTTTCAAAACCACATCGGAATATCCCTCGCCTTCCATCCCACCCAGAGCATGTTCTGTAGCCGGCAGAACTAAGAGCAGAGTAAAAGGGACACACAAAGAATTTTTCTGATCATTTCTTTAACACTTTAAAAATGCATCTTCTGATGTATCCTGAGAACAGTACTGCAGCTTTTCCTCCACGTTTTTTCCATCACGTGCATTATCACGACTTAGAACTCTGCTGCCCTAGAATGCCATGCCATCAAAGCTAAGTGCTGTGTAAAGACGTTTTTGAAATTAAAAATATTACTGTGAAATTGTATCTTTATGAAGTTAGTAATATTCACTTTCAAAGAATCCTAATACCTAAATATAAAGTTTTTCATTTTTTTTTTTTTAAGGAATATGAAAGAAATATAGCTTCCACGGTACCAGAGAGAAGTAAATGGACGTGATAAATCCTTTCCAGGGACATCATACATGATGGCTGTTCTTTCCCCTAGGGAAATCTTAAAGTCTCCTTGCTTCGAGTAGCCAATGAGTACAGCAGAAACTAATTCGCTAACTTTACCTATTACTTTTATTTGAATATTTTTAAATTATTGGAATATTATGACATTTTCTCCATAAATAAGGACTATGCATCTCTAAAAAGTAAGGACATTTTCTTACCTGACAACAACGCGATTATCACACTTACTAGAATTAATAGTAATTCCTTAGTTGTATCCAGTACGTCTTTTCTATTTTTCAAATTTCCCCATTTGTCCCTAAATGTCATTTACAGTTGGTTTATTGGAATCAGTCAAAGTTCATACGTTGCATTTGGTTATGTCTCTTAAGTCTCTTTTAATCTAGGACAGTCTCTGTGCCCCCACTTCACCGACTTGATGAAGAAATAGCCAGCTATTTTGTAACAACCGGTCTCATTAATTGCTAAACACGAAGGCAAACACAATAGTCTTGCCAGCTTAATGAAACCGGGTGTCTTCATTCTGTGATTGATATTTTTGATATGGGGTTTACCGATACTTAATCTCAAGAGCAAAGAAAGCGAAAAAAAAAAAAACAAACTAAACTTTGACTTTAACTAGAAGATGACTTTACATGTAGTAGTTCTACGGCAGAATCCCTGTGACTTAGTTCTGTGACTCTCTGGGTTGATGGCTGTGTTTTCCCTACACGATGCCTAGTTACTGTGAATATCTACTGTGATCGTTTCCTACCTCTCCTTGATTCACAGGTCAGTTTTCAGGCAGCTAATAATCTACCTGTGGGTTGTCTTTTGGAAGCTATGCCATCCCCCACCAGCTCTATAAAATATCTCCCTGGAAAGGAGACGATATTAAGTGGAAAGATGTTTATCAAATTTCCCTTTCACTTGGTTACATCTGCCCTTCATCTCTATCTTATTCTGAAAAGAAAGCCCCTGTGACAGAATGGCAATTAGTACTAGTATTCCCTCTAGTAACCAATAACCTCAAATCTTACAGTGTACACGTATTAGAGATGTGGGGAAAGGGTCCTTTATTCATAATGAAAGAAAATTGCAGCTTAAAAAATATGACCCCTACAGGAAGTATTTAGGAAATGGTACCCACTGGTTACCAGTATGGGTTAGAGTTGATCGTTTATTACATGTATGGACCAAAGTACATCCATCAAACTATGTTCTAGTTCCAGTTGAATCTTGTTTACCTGGAAGACCTGAGGCCACCCACCCATCATCCTTAGCCTCATAATCTCAATCTAAAAAGCCAGGATATTGGGCAAGACTTCTAAGGTCCCACCCAGCTGCTAGTCTCGATGACTTAATCATGTTAATAGCAACTCCAATTTTCCCATTTTGTCTCTCCCCTTCCCCCATAAGTGATCTCTTCCAACAGGCGCTGCCTTTGTGTGTGTCGAGAGCCACTGTAATGGTTTGGGAGCCATGAGTCAAGAGGTCCTTATTCTTAACCTTTAAGTATGGCTTTGCTAAACAGGTCATTTCATGTCTAGGTTTACGCACTGTCGGTTTCCTACGAATGGAAAACTACTCACCTTTTTAATTAAGACAAGCGAATCCCACTACATTTTTGTTAAAATGTGTGTTATCACAGGGTTGCCTGGAACGGATTGGATTAAAAAAATATGGAGCAAGCAAATGTGCTCGTACTGAATAGAAGAGCTGACGATGCGGTACACACAGAGTCTACACTAGAAACACAACAATGCATTTTCGGGCGACGACACTGTGCCAGGCACACACAGGCTCGTCTTCTCTCTAATCCCCACAGCGACCGAAGATGGAGCCAGCCCATTTTAGAAATGAGCAAAGAAACTTAGCCTCGCGAGGGATTTCAACCCAGGTCTCTTCTTTCACAAACCAATTATTTTTAAGTTGTATAATCGGGCAGTATTATTGTTTATACTTAGATTGTGTGTAATTCAGGAGCTGTCCTCATTTTTTCTCATGTGTTATCCTGCAAAATAGATACCATAGACAAATTTAGAAGCCTTTTCAGAATGATTCATATTTGGAGAAAAATTCAGCCATAAGACATTTGTAGTAGGTAGCCATAGAAACTGCAACCTCAATTTGTGTCTTATAAAAAAAAAAGTTCTTTTATGAAGTTGAATAGACCAGAATTTCTGCTTTGTGTTTTAAAAACAGAGTGGTTATTAATGTGTATGGTTATTTCCCCTACTCTTCTATTTTTATTGTCTGGTCGGCACAGCCGTGCCTTTTGCAGCAGCTGGGATGTAAATATCAAGTGGAAAATGAGGCCCATTAGGAGCGGGAGAACAGCTGACCGAGCACGGCAAAGCCCTAGCTCTGCAGGGCCGACCGGCCAGTCCAGGCATGTTGGTTTCGGTCTGATTGGCTTGTCGGCTTTATGCTGAGTGAGCTTTAATGATTTAAAGGTTGGCATGGGAAGTGGTGTTTCTTGCCATGAGAATATCCATCTCTATTTGTAATCGACGTGGTAATTAAGGCCAGACTTTTTGATGGAGCATCATCTTTGCAGAATTTGAGGCGTGGTATTATATTATATGCTCATTTCTAGCTTATTTTTAAAGGTGCACATTACATGTTAAGAATCATTTACGGTTCAAAGTCAGTTGGCGTCCTTCTTACCAATTTATAGGTAGATGTGTCACTTCAGGAGCATGAGCCCTTATGTTGGAAAGGTGCTTGTCTAAAACCAAGGGGAGTTTATGACATTTACGATCTCTTTTGCAAACACTGGCAGGATTTTTGTTTTTGTTGTTGTGTTTTGTTTGTTATTTAGTTTAATTTTGTTTGGGGTCATTTTTTAAACTTCTAATGAGGGAAGATCATTATTGCTCATTAATTATATTTGATCTGCGACCCAAATTGTTGACAAATTGCTAATATCTTTCTATCAGAGGAATAGAAATCATGTGTATGTATTCAGCAAAAAATCTCTCATGTATCTTCAGCCAACAGATTACTGTACCAAAGGTTTTTGAGGTGGCCACAAATGTCATCTAAGCCCTCCAGGAGTACACAGCTATTTCCCTCCATTCAGTGAATCCCAAATTGTCTGTAATTATATAAAAATATTTTTATTTTTATTATATTATATTTCATAAATGTTATAAATATAAATTCATATATTTATAAATTTGTTTAATTCATTGCATTTGCCTAATTTATTAATAATTGAATTTATTGAATTTATTAATTCAAATGATATAAGTTCATATATTCATGTATTTGTGCTTATAATTTTATTTATTATATTTATAAATTTATATTATTTCTTTATTATGGTAATAATATAATATAGTAATAAATGTATATATGAATTTATAGAAATATATATATTTTTAAAAGCATATTGTTTTTTCTATTGTAACAAAAAACAAAGATGCCAAATAAAGGCTGTGGCTTTACATATCTAGATGTCATATGATTAAAATGTCTATGTTTTATTTTTTCCATCTGTTTCTCAGTTTTCTCATCTGTAAAATGGACATAAACATAGTACTTACCTCATAAGGTTGTTGCCAGGATTGATTAGTTAGTTAGTTAGTAACGTATAATTCATTAATATACGTCAATGTTTAGAACAATGCCTGGCACAAAAAAAAATGATCAATAAGTTTTGGCAATTATTATCATCTGTCCAGTAACTGTTCAGATTTGGGTTGCTAGGAGTATTCTGCATTATACGACATTTTTCCAGAATTCATATATCAAAAACACGCCAGCCCCACCCCAGTCAAACTCGCTTTTTTTGACAAAATTTCCTATCTTAACATGGTGTTACCAGCCACATAAGCCAGTCCTTCCTGCTACCACACTCCCTCCTGCCACAGGGCCTTTGCATGTGTTCGTCCTTGTCCTAGAATGTTCTCCCTATTTCCCCCAGGTAACTTCTGCTCCTTTTCAAAGATCACAGCTTCCTTCTGATGAGAGGGCTTGTTTGATCTCCTTGAACAGGTGTATAACATTTAACACAGGTGCCATTTTACTTTTCATTGGGTAATTATTTGATTAACATCTGACTCTCCCATCAGAATGTAAGGTCCATGAGAATCAGGGCAGTCTTAAATTTTCTTAGTCATGGTATCCACAATCTCTAGCTCAATGCCTGAATTACATAGCAGGTGTTTAATAAACATCTGCTGAAAGACTGGATTAGAAGGCTGTAGTTCGTTTATTATTTGAATTGATCTATGTATTATTTATTATTTAATTATAAAAGTAATACATGGTATTTGCAATAAATACTAATAATGCAGGAATATATGAAATATGAAATGAAATTGCTCCTGTACCCTATACTTTCATAGCTCAGAGGTGTCCACTGTTGACACACTATTGATACAAGCTTGGGTTATGTTCTTTCAGATTTTTTCTATGTTTACTAATCATACACACGTACACATCTGCACATATATAGTTCCCATAGCAAGGGAGAATCATATGCTACATATGCTTTTGTTTTGTTTAACAGTACACTGGAACTATCTTTCTAGGTTGGTACATAATCAATCTCCCTCTCTAAAATGATAATGAAATACTTCAGAAAGGTCTAAAACCAATACAATGAGCATTCATATACCCACCACCCTGCTTATTAAATAAAATTAATAAATACATTGATCACATTCTCCCCAGAGCTGAGTTAAACACCATCTTGAACAGGACGTGTCTCATTCCCATTCATTTTTTTATTCTTTGACTCTCTAGGTCTATAGCTGTAACCATTGAAGAGTCTTTATATCTTTCCAAATTTTATGTAAATGGTATAATTCTGTGTGCATTTTCTGCAATTTACTTTTTTCGCTCAACTTCATGTTTGAATGAGATTCGTTCAAACTGAAATGCGTAGTTTAAGTTCATTCAGTTCCCTTGTGCAGTGTAGTCTGCAAGAAGATACAACTAATTATTCATTCTTCTCATGATATGCATTTGGGTGATTTCTTCTCCCCTCAATTTTTTTTTTTTTTTTTTTTTTTTTGCTATTCGGTAATGCATGTATAAAAATTTTTTTAAAATAAAATGTTCTTGAATCTGCCTTCTTTCCTGTGTATGTGAGATAATTTCTCCAGAGATTATACCTGGGGTGAGGGGAATGCTGAAGTATAGAGTATGTACACCTTCAACAGAGTGTCAATCTACTTCTCTAAAATTCTTGCATTATTTTTACAGCTGCTCAGTATTCCATTAAAATCATACACGCTAATTTATTTATTCAGTTCCTGCTGCATTTGCTGGATATTGTTTGCAAGGGGTTAAAACAATATTACATATAATATCTTTCATGGCGAGATGATGATGCTAGTAGGACACTTGGGAGCTTGGGAGGCCCTCGGGGGTATTTTAGCTCATTCGATCCATGGAGATAGTCAGGTCAGTTATTTTATTACCATTGCTACTTTTTATCTCTAATGGAGATGATGAAACCAAACCTGAGGGATTAGGAAGCTCAGGTGCTCGCTTGGTGAGCAGCGGCCCAGGTCTCTGACTTATAGCTTGTCCCACTCTGCTTCTCTGTCTCCTTTCCCAGTTGCTGAGTTGGTTCAGTGAGAGAGATCCTGGGAAACAATGTCACAGCAGCAGACCACAGCAAAGAACAGAAGGAAACAGGCCTTTTTTTTTGTTGTACCTGTGAAAATGCAGAGTATCGGCTACTGGGCTGCATTGTCTTGGGAAAGGGGGAAACAGATGGCAATTTAGTAGGAATCTGATAGCATTGTTTTGGCTTGGGCAGGGGGTGTCCTCTGGGGGACTAGGAGGGAAGCTTTCAGCTAAGAGCCACACCCCGCTCAGAGAAGGAGCTGGCTGTGGCCACTTCTGCCCTCCCACATCTGCCCTAGGAGGATCCTAGAGAGGGTGGGAGTGTGAAGGTCGCCATTGCTGCCTGCTGCTTGTTCTGCCAGAAATGCCTGTGCGTGCGTGTGTGTGTGTGTGCGTGTGTGCATGTTGGCAGAAGGGCAATACACGCTGACAACAGGGACAGCACTGAGGCAGGCGTGCCTAGGACGGGAAACACGTTGGCCAGAGGTGTCTAAAGCATGGGACATGAACCATGTGAATCACTGCTTGTGCTCGTTTCCTCTCTATGTGCTGTCTGTGGCCTGAACTTGAATGGCTCTTACCTGAATAGAGCTGCTTCTCTAGAAATTCAGGCTTTACCACTAACCAGCTCTGTGATGCTGAGATAGTCCCTTAACCTGGGATTCTTATCTCATAGCTGATGCAAGGGTGCCTTCTTTGCTACAGATCTATCTAGTGGCTGCTCTGAAAGTACAGGGGTGTAGGCTGCTGTCAGGGGTTGAAAAACAAATATGAAATTATCCTTTCCCAGCACCTTTTTCTCCAGTCATTGCCTCAATGTCTAGCATCTGGTGAGCCACTCAGTATTAGACAAAGAATCGGAGTTAACGCTATTTTGAGAACAAGGAAAAACAGAGGATAGATACCTCTGAGACCGGCTTGGTGCTTCTTTAGGGTTTGCTTAATGGAAATGGTAGCATGAGTCACAAATGTGCTGAGGCGCTGAGGCGCTGAGCGAAGATGTCGGCCCAGCCAGTACCATTTTCTGAAGTCCTTGTGGCCTAACACACAGACACTCACACAGGACCAGATGACGCGCTCACTCCCCTCTTCTTCCTGGGTGTCATTTACACGTCACCTGTCCCTTAGCCTAAGCACTCTCTTACGTTTCCTACCTTCATCATGTACTCTCTACCTATGTCATCACAGGTGTTCCTAAAGACCAGGGGTTCCCCAGCCCATGCCCTCCGGTCTACTGCTCACTGCCAAGCTCTATGTTAAATGGCAACTGGACACGTCCATCTGCACTCACCCTGTCCAAACTGCACCCGTCGTCCTCACTCCCGACTGTCTTGTTTTTACAGTGTTTCTTCTTTGGTGACTGATGGCCTCACCTAGGCACCTGTAAGCACCACCCGGAGAGGCCTCCTGGACCCATCACGGCAGCTTTCTGCCCCCTCCCACCAGCTACCAAGCCTGTCTATTGACTGACTTTCCCTATATCACTCCTGTTCATGTTCCTTAAAGCACTACTTCCTTTTTCAAGCCAACTGTTGTTCCGTGAGAAGGAAATCCTAGCCCTTTAAGGTGACCCGCGAGGCCTGGCTGCCTGTCCAGCTTCTCACCACCCTCCCCCGTCTTTGTGCTGATGCTCCAGCCATCCTGACCTGCTTGCAGTTCCTCCAGTGGGTCACGGGCCCTACACCCTTCTCCAGGTGTGGCTTGTCCCCATCAGCTTCCTCACCCTGGAGTCTCTCCCTTTTCCGCAACCCGACTCCATACCTGGCTGCTTCCTTCCTCCTCACATGACAGGACTTCAAGTCGCATCTCCTCTTCCTGGAGGCTTCATCTAAATTGGTGGCTCCTCCCAGGAGCTTTCATGGGACCCTTCGGTGACCTTTATCACAGCACTGATGACATCATTGAAGGTGCTCCCCGCAAGTGGGACATGGCCATCATCTAATCTCTGCTCCTGACACAGTGCCTGGCTCTCAACATGTGGGACAAATAAACACATTTTCTACAGGAAAGAGAGAAAGAAACTCTTTCTCAAAGTTATCTTGGTGTGGCAGTGAGACCACAGGGTTTTAATGTATCCCATTATATTTATGAAACTTACAGTAGAGACAAATCTCCGTGAAGATCCGTGGGTTCCGTCGTACCTTCACAACTAGCTGATTTCTTAGATTTCCTTTACCACCTGTCACCAGCTCCTCCGCTTTTCTGTGAGAAGTTGACCAACTGGCTTCTGTCTAGGAGCTGGTGACTGACAGATTCCTGGGCATCATTGCCAAGCTTAAGAAAAATAAGGTAGAGAATCAGGTGTCAGCTGTCCAGGTGCCAGGAGTCAAAGCTGATGCCTTCCCCTCATATTTTCATCTGTGTCTTCAACAGAAGCAGCTTTGGGAAAATAAAGAGCACCATGGAGTCTGAGGCCCAGCCAAGAGCCTGGTCGTGGGTGGGTGGGAGGGGATGAGGAGCCACAGAGGCAGTTACTGCAAGGGTGGGTACTTCCGGTTGTTCCAGGAGAAATAATTGCAGAGGCAGCCCGTTAGAAATGAGGCTAGTGGTACCCCCTCTCTCCCCCACCCCCTAATATCTTGGCGCGTTGCCTGCCATTGGTTTAATGAAATCTTTTGATTCTGACAGAAATGACAACCTCATGAAGGAAAAAGTATGTTTTCATGTCGATTGAAAGATTAAAACAACATCAAGAAGCAAAAACTTTTCCTACGTAAGGGCTTAAATGCTTGCCTTGTACAAAATATTGTGAGTTGATATCTTTAATTCTGGGGTATACTTTTTCTCCTAGAATCTTTAATGTTATTTCCAGAATTATAAAGCCTGTTTCAAAAGCCATGTCTAAAATTGAAGTGAGTGGAAGAACTGGGGAAAAAGAGGGGGTCACACCGAGGGATGAGAAAGTTATAGACTTCAAACACCAATGTGCAACATGAATTTAGATTTTTTTAAAAAATCTCGAAATTGTAATGCCTTCAAAACTTTAACAATTTTTGGAAACTTGAAGCAAAATGATTTTAACTACTGAGTTGTTGATGGTAATTAAAAAAAAATTCATCTTTTATAAACTGTATTTATATATTTTTCTAATGCAAAAGATATAGGACTTATGAAACTCAAATAGAAGTGTAGGTTCAATTTGGAAAGGAAATCTGAGTAAAATGATTCCTTTCCATGGATAACAAAATTTAATGTTAAGTTGGATTATTATACTATTAAAGAAATCTGCATAAATAAACTAAAAGTTAGGGTAAGTTATATTTTGCATCACAAAAATGCTGTTTAACTTACAAAAAAATTAAGTCGCACCATGCTCCATTATAAGCATCAACAAATTGCTTATTTAAAAATTACATTTAGAAAGATGTGCTTGTCTATATGCCTTTTTTAGGAGTACAGGTATCAGAATAGCAAATGGTTTTCCGATGGATATTTAGAACACATTAGGGTGGGTGTTTGTTTAGATCTTGGATGTTCTTATTGAAGATTATTCATTTTAAGATTCAACAGCACACACAGTCTCTGAGAAACATGTGTCTTCGACTAGAAGAACTGCCTTTGGCATCCTTTTCTTATCCTTAGGAACAAAATTCAGGCCCGGGACTTCTGCATCCCAGAGAGGCACCCTTTCTCTGTTTCACAAGGGGACATCTCAGTTCCTGGTTCAAATCCTCCCTTAGCCAATTTTCAGCTGTGAGACTTTAGGTAAGTTACTTAATTTTTTCTATGCTTCAGTTTCTTCATCATGAATTTGGGGATAATAGTCTCTACTTCAGAGGTTTGGTGTAGAATCAAACTGATTTATGTAAAGTTTTAGGACAATTCATGACTGGTGCTTAATAGATACTCAACCGATAGAAACAATAATTACCGACATTGGGAAGCCCTCCCTCTTTCTAAAGAACTGGCATGAATAAAGAGAGACTAAGTTTCACAGCATCTTTTCAGTACATACGCTCGGATTTTGCAGTGGAGCAAATAACTTTAAATAAATAGTCAAAATTATTGAGATAAAATATCTTCTCTTCAATATTTTTGCATTAATTGTTTAAAAACAAAATAACAAGACAAAGGAGAAAAAAAAATCCTGGCAAGGGGACAAGTTTTGGGAATTGTTTGAAAGCAGTCATTGTGTTCAGGTGGCCGACAGGCTACTGTAAACACGGTGTGGAGGAAATTGGAGCCCATTGTGAGTCTGCAAAATGAATGTCTTTTCAGCCAAACAGATCGCTATCAGCCTGACAGAGCCACTCGTGTTCCTTTTTGCTCCGTCATTTCCTTTACTAAGTGTCTGTAAGAACCACCCATTCTGGTGTTTCTCAGGATTACAGGTTTTTAGGTCAAACAGAGACTCTGGGGAGTGCCCAAAAAAGCCAAACGCAGACAGTTACATTATGCCTGAGCCGGATGACATCCACCCCGCCACTGTCGTGTGTCGTGGAAGCTGCTGTGCCCCAAATTGTGTCGCTTCCTTCATTGTGGGACCCCCAGCAATGCAACCAGGATCACGGGTTTGCTTCGCTCTGAAGGTGCTGGAGGTTTCCTGGAGGGAGGCAGGCTCCGCGTGAGCATCCACCGCTCCTTCGCTCTTCGCAGGAGCTTGCTCAGCGGGGCTGCACGCTTTGTCATCCTCCGGCAGCTCCAGAATGGACGAGACACAAGAACCTTTGGCCATGACCATCCACCTCCTCGCCAACTCTGGGCATGGCGCGCAGCTGCAGCAAACTCTGGACCAGCTCCTCGGATGCATTTGCCCGGAGGTTCGTCTCTTTCTGGTGTCAGAGCGAGTCAGTCCAGTGAAATACTATGACAAGTGCCACCCCAAGCGATCTCGGTTCCCGGGGATGTCTGTTTTGCTCTTTCTGCACGAAAGCCTCGGAGAGGAGCGACTGTTCCGCGTTCTAGACTCTTTGCAGCACTGGCCGTGGCGTTGCTACCCGGCCCCGAACGCGCAGGGCAGCCCGTGTCCCTACATCCTTGCCAATCAGGACTTCTACAGTCTGGACAGCCAGATGCCGGTCTGGGGTGTGAGGCAGGTGCACTGCGGCTCAGAGATCCTGAGGGTGACGCTCTACTGCAGTTTCGATAACTACGAGGATGCCATCCGCCTCTATGAGATGATCCTGCAAAGAGAAGCCACCTCGCAAAAGAGCGACTTCTGTTTCTTTGTGCTCTATGCCACCGACAGCTTCGCCCTTCAGCTTTCCCTGAAGCAGCTGCCGCTCGGAATGTCGGTGGACCCGAAAGAGTCTTCGGTGCTGCAGTTCAAGGTTCAAGAGATCGGCCAGTTGGTGCCTCTCCTACCGCATCCGTGCGTCCCCATCAGCCGCACCCGGTGGCAAACGCGAGACTATGACGGCAACACGATTCTGCTGCAGGTATTCCCGTTTCTCCTCTATGATCTTGTAGACACGCACGAAACGCTGTGGTTTTACATTTGAGAAGGGCCTGAGAGACGATCGAAAGTGGGGGTTCTCGACTTTGGCCGCACATTAGAACCCCTGGAGAGCTTTCAAAAATTCTCAGGGACTCTCGGGGGACTCAGGCCTAGGCATTTGTTAAAAAGCTCCTTGGATGATTCTGATATGTAGCACGTAGTGGTTCTGGGAGTCACTGATCTAATAAAATCCCCTCACCTGACAGAGAAGGAAATTCAGACTCCGGTAGGTGGACTGCTGCCTCCCAAACATTTGTTGACCGATTGCTTGTGTTTAGGAAACACGTTTGTCTCTCCAGAAAAGGTGTATATTCCAGAAGCTAGTAGGCATAAGCAAGCGTGCGATTCTTTTCATTTGATCAACAGACCTTTAGATAAGTTCATCTTTATGTTCTTTATTAGCCATTTTTAAAAAATCATCTCTCATGAAGTGAGTAATTCACGTTCTTTTTCTTCTGCAGCATTTCTCGAGGGCTTCTTTCTCATTTCTGAGTCTTTCAGCTGTCCCCATAGCGGTCCCCGCTTGGACTCTCTTCCTCCCACTTTGTTCCTCTGTTCATTTCCTTTCCATTCTCCATCGCTGCCCCTAATTACTCCACACAGCCAGCCAGCCAGCCAGACAGACACACACACACACACACACACACACACACACACACACACACACACACACTCTTTCTCTCTCTCTCTCTCTGTCTCTCTCTCTGTCTCTCTCTCTCTCTCTCTCTCTGTCTCTCTCTCTCTCTCTCTCCCATTCCCATACTCTCCCTCACTCACATTTTCGTTTATGATGCCTTGAAAGAAGACTGCAGATATTGCTCAGAAGCCAGCTGCTATAAAATAGCAAGTTAATGTCAGTGGTTTCGGTTAATTAGTCTGGCATTGTTTTGGGGTTTCTGATTATCTATATAATTTGTTTCCATGCAATCTTTTTTCTCACTGTAAGAGAAATTCTTTTTTTTTTTTTTGCTGTGTCTTGGAGTTACCTTTAGTAAGAGGCAATATTATTTTCCCTTCATGATGTCAGTCTTCCCCTTAACAACTTAATCATTTTTCAATGATGTATGTTTTCTCGTTTCTCAACTGTTTAGAGCAAATCGAGTGACAAATGATCTTCCCAGTGACAAATGATCTTCTTGTTCATCAAGATACTTGCTAATGTTCCCTGAATCATAAAAAAAAAAAAAAACCTAGCTGTCAATTTTTAGCATTTTACAAGCATTTCTTAGAAAGATGAACTCTAAATGTCAGAATTCCTACACGTGCATTTCAATTTATTTTTTGGCAGGAGGAGCTTTATTCTCCCTCAAGGCATTTATCTCACTCAGCATTACATTTCTCCTAAAAATTACTCATTTCGACTGCACATACCTGCATTTCTGCATTAATAATGTTCTCGCTTTTGTCTTATAGTCTAAGGATCTTAGATTTCTCTTCAAAGATGCAAGTTGACATTCTTTTCTCTTAAAAAGATGACAGAAATGGCCAGTCATATGATGAAAATCACTTTCAATTGTCTTGATAAGACTACCTAATGCCGGGGGCCTAATTTATAGATTCTATATTTCAATGTGCAAAAATGTATATTTTTTAGGCATTAAGCTTTATTTATCCAACAGATATCTAGTGATTGTTTACTGCATGTTAGGCACCGTGACAGGCGCTGGCGATAACAATGATGAAGATGTGTACAATCCCTCTCTTCTAAATGTCAAAGTCTGTGGGAAGATTCAGAGAAATAAGCAGGCAGGTGCAAAGCAGTGTGGTAGCAACTATGATATAGAAAGTACAGGCTGCTAGGAGGACTAGTAGTAATATTAATTATGATGGTAATAACCAACTCATGTTTAGCGCTACTATGTCCCAATTACTATTGTCATTTAATCCTCTCAACAACCCTATGATGTTGGTTCTTACTATTATCATCTCCTTTTATAAATGAGGGAACTGAGGCACAGGAAGATTAGGTAACCTGTCTAAAGTCACACAACAAGTAAAGGGCAGAACCAATGTATAGGATCATCTAACTCAGATTCAGTGATTTTGAGAAAGCTTCCAAGAGGAAACGATGTGTAAGCTTGGAGTTAATGATGAGTTAAGAATTTTTAGGAGAAACAGACAGAGGAGACATATCCTAGACAGAGGAAAAAATATACACAAACACTGGCATTAGTAAAAAAAACAAATAATGTCCAGCAAACTGAAAGAAGTTCAATCTCAGCAAGTGGAGCTTGAAAGGGAGGGAGTGGTGAATTAGCAGGCTGGAGGAAGAAAGGGCAGACTGTGAAAGGCATGATGGGATGTACTAAAAGGCTTAGCTTAGATTTTGCCTTAAGAAGAGTAGGACGCCATTGAAACAAGAAAGTGGCATGATCCTAACTGTTTTCAAACTCCTCTGGTGGTAAAGTGGAGAGTAGATTAGAAAGAGGTAAGAGCATCCTTGGGGAATCCCTTTAGATGACTGTCGGAATAATTCAGATGAGAGATGATGACCGCCTACCCTAGGGTTAATGGCAGTAGACACAGAGACACAAGGAGCTCTCAGAGATCTTTGGGAGGTAGAGTCCCTGGGAGCGGGTGACATCGGGGATAGAGAAGGGAAGATGATGCTCTTGTTTAGGTAACATAGAGCTAATGATGTTATCTTCTAAGACAAGGAAAAGAGTGAGTAGAACAGATTTAGCGTGAGGAGGGAGATGAGTTCAAATTTGGACATGTTGAGTTTGAGGAGCTGGGGTGTGGAAGACAGCAGGAGAGGTAGGTATGACACTTAAGAGAAAGATCTGAGCTGTAGTTATACTTCTGGGAGCCTTTGTCGCTTAGATAAGACTTGAAGCCATGGATGTCAATGAGATTGCCCTGAGACGGTGTAGAGTGAGAAGAGGGGAAGGCTCAGGTGAGCAGTGAAAAACTGGGACCTATAAGGAACTAATAGGGCTCCTTCAATGGAAACTGAAAAGGAGTGGATGGACAGGGAGAAGAAGACCTTGAACACATTTACATAAAAGCTTATAGAGAAGGAGACTTCAAATGTACAAGAGAGAGGTCAGCCTTGTAAAATTCTACTGGAGCTCAAGTAAAAAGGAAAGACAAGGAGGCTGATTGTAGGTGATCTTGGTAAGAGGAATTTCAGTGCAGTGGTGGTGGTGGAAGCCAATGTCGTGGGCAGGAGAAATAAGGGAAAGTTAGTAGGAAAAATGAGTGTGGACAAATTTTACAAAGAGGTTTGACTGAAGGAGAGGAAAGAAAAAGCTGGTGTGTGCAGAGAAAAAATGTGTTTTTCAAGATAGAGTGAAGTTGGTTTAATTTGTTGTTGGGAAGGACTAGGCAGAGAGAGAGAGAGAGAGAGAGAGAGAGAGAGAGAGAGAGAGAGAGAGAGAGAGGGAGCGCGCAGGATTGAAGAAACGAGATAATATAGTGGGAGAGAAAATGAATAATTGATACAGTGGGTTGGGTCTGAGGAAGCAGACGATGATAAAATTCACAGCACAGGTTGAGGCTGGTCACTTTTGTTGTGAAGATGATGGATGAAGTTGCAGGTAAGCTTAGTGGGAGGAACCTCAGAGAGTTGCTAGCTTCTAATGGCTTTTGTGTTCTCTGTAATTTAGATGGTGAGACCATCTGATGAGAACGTGCTGGGGTGGGCTGGGGGGAGGTTGTGTCACGGAAGTCTGAGGACGTTCAGAACATTTGAAACCCCTTGGGGTGAATGGAGAGAGACAACGGAGGAATACTATGACAAGTGCAGGTAGCCGGGGCGAAGGTGGGAACCCGGCTTCGGGGCGATGCCAGTCCCAGCGACGTGCACACGTCATCAGCAGCCTGGGCACGAGATCAGAAAATGTGAGCAGGCAGGTGGAGGCAAGGTCGGGAGTTTTGAAAGAGGCTATTGCCGAGAGGGGGCAGCGCAGGAGGATTGGAGGTATGGAACTATAAAGAAATGGTTGAAGTGGTGGTTTTCAAACTCATTCACTATGGAAGGCAGTGAAGATAGAAGGGGGTGAGGAGAGAAAGCAGGGAGGGGGTGGTGAAGAGCAGGTATAATGGGAGAAGTGAGCGCTGGAGCCGGAGGAGTGGGTGGGGGTCTGAGAGAGCCGGGTTTAAATCGAGCCTTTCGGAGGTGGAGCGTTGTATGGGGGGAGGGGGCACGGTGGCAAGGCCCAGTGGAGGGGCTGAGGACCAGGTGAGCAAAGTGAGGGGAGAGGGCACTGCGCTGGCCCAGCAGGGCCCACTGAGTCAGGCTCAGCAGGCACTTCCCGGCTGCCCCGACTTGTCTTGATGCTGATTGTAGCTTCAGGACGAACTTTGTTCTCATCCCAGATTGATTTAGGTGTTGGAGGAAACTTACTCAGGCTTCTCTTTCTCTTCACGATTGTCAGAAAATTAAATAAAACCCCAAGAATCAAATGTGTGAATTTCTCCATTTTCATTTCCGGGGATGGGGGGTGGGCGGGGAGGGGGGAGAGAAGACTGAGTAGTTTTTCTTCATATATCATGGGCACATTTATTGTTTTGCTGTTGAAAATCAGGTCATAAAAGTTAGCTGTTTTTTTTTTTTTTTTAATATTCTATACGTTACATGTAAGTATCATCAATTAGAAAATGAACCCTAAGATAAGCCGTCAGCACCAAAGGCTGGTGAGGAGGGTGTGGAAGAAGAAGAACTCTCATTCTCTGCTGGTGAGAATGCAAGATAGCACAGCTACTTCAGAAGACAGTTTGTCACTTTTGCACAAAAGTAAACATACTCTTACCATGAGATCAGCGATCGTGCTTGTTTGTATTTATCCAAATGAGTTAAAAAAAAAACTTATTCACTGCAGCGCCGTTTATAATAGCCAAGATATGGACGCAACCTAAGTGTCTATCAAGAGACCATTAGAATAAAGAAGTGGTACATACATACAATGGAATATGAAATCTTACCATTTGTGACAACATGGATGGGCACAGAGGGTAATATGATTCATGAAATAAGTCACACGGAGAAAGACAAATACCATATGATCTCACTTATATGTGGAACCTGAAGAACAAAATAAATAGACAAAATGGAAACAGACTCATAGATACAGGAGCAAACTGGTTGACAGCTGGGAGGGTGTGGGGGCCTGGGTGAAAAAGATGAAGGGATTAAGAAGTACAAATTGGTCGCTACAAAATAGTCACAGGAATGTGAAGCACAGCATGGGGAATACAGCCAGTAATATTGTAATCACTATGTACAGTGCCAGGTGGATACTAGACCAATCCAGGAGATCACTTTGTAAATTATGTAAATGTCTGACCACTATGCTGTACACCTGAAACTAATATAAAATAATATCGAATGTCAACTCTAATTTTAAAAAAGAGCTAAAAAATAAAACAAAACAAAAACTTATGGCTTTTCTCCACCAGGTTGGGAAGTCTGATACCAACCCTAAATGATTTCTGAATATGGAAACAACCATTCCAGTTTCCATTTCCTGAAGAAAATGCTTCCTTGCATCACATAAAAAGGTAGAACATAATGTCAGATGATTCTCCAGGAGGCAAAGGCGGCAGCTCAGGCTTTTGAAGGATGGTACTTATTCTATTCAATTCAGATGATTTTCTGACAGTCTGCCATGGGCACGGCGTGGCAGAGGGTGAGTGGGACGTAGTCTGTTCTTGACACTCAATTGACAGACACATGGTTACATTTGTCCCACCTTTCCTTGTCCCGTAGGTCCAGTCGAACCCAGGACCTGGCGTCAGGAAGGGTGAGCTCTCCTTTCTGAGCGGCAGCTTGGGCACCAGCACTCTACCCCAGATCTCCAGGCAGACCCCGGTCTCCACGGGGCGGACCCTAGAGCCGAGGAGGCGAAGGGGCCGGGGCAGGAGGGTCAAGGTGGGCTCTCTGGAGTTCCCTGAGCCCATTGAGAACCTGGCCTCGGAGAGCTGCAGCAGCAACTTGTGGAAAAGCCCTGGCTACCCATCCCAGGCCAGCCATCCCGCCGCAGGCACCCGGCCGCCTCTGCCCTCCGCCCACTTCGATCCTGGGGCGGGAATGAAGGTCCTTAGCCGGGAAAACAGCTTTGAGAAGCTGGAGGCAGAGACGAATGTCGACACAGGGTGCACGGTGGTCAACTCTGAGCCCAGACAGTCTTTTCTGAGCAGATTTCCGAGGGATCTGCAGACCAGCTGGCCACCATCCTGCTCGCCAGCCTCCTCCGTAGGGACAGCTGCCTCTAGAAACATGAGACTTTGGAAGGGAAGGGTCCATCCTTTGTCAACCGCGGGCCAAAGGGATCTTAGTGCAAGGAGGATAATCTCACACCGCTCCCTTCATCTGCCAGTCCAGGGTGAAGAAAAAGAAGCAGGAGAAGAAGAGTTTTTTATATAGCATGAAACCAACGTGGTTTTCTAGAACACAAGACAGGATACGAAGTTCTAGAAATGAAGCACTGTTTCTTGTTCATGGGGCGGAGCCTGAGGGCTGGCCTCGCTTTCATTTCAAATGTTCAAAGTCTAACGGTGCTGTCAGGAGTTGTTCATTTGCCATCACGGTCACAAGGGAACAGAGCCAGCGTATAGGGAAGAAGCCCTCACACCACGTCCTCAGAGACACACTAACCGAGCGGGCAGTGCCCTATTCAGCACTATCAGGATGATTTGCATTGTATGCAAATGAGACGAATGTGTTATTCACTGTTGATTAATGTTTGTAATATGGTTTTAATTTTGACTGGGGATGCATAGCTCATCCCCTTGGACAGTGTGGACTAGTTGTTCCTTAGTGTGTGCTTTTTTAAAATTTTTTAATGTGACCTCCTTTGGTACACCTGCTAGTGAGTCTGCCTTTCAAGCTGGTTGCCTCTGAGTTAACATGTAAAGTGTTTTGAAAATTAGGAATAATTATTATTTTTCCTGTTTAATGAGAAGAAACACTGGAAGCCAAAACAACAAAAAAAATCAGGTTAAAAAGGAAAGCTAGGCTCGAGGGTTTGGCTGCTCCTCTGTTTCTCATTGATTTCTGCACTACTCCAAAGAGGCCGGCGGTTCGTGCTACTAAGAGAGGAATGTGGCATCATTGGATGACTCGAGATCTCCGCTGAACATGGCAGGAGGATTGAACTGGTTGGGTCACTGGAGCAGGATTCGGGTTCTTCCGGCCACGTTCAAATTCCTGAATTCCTTTGCAATGCTCATGCATTCATTCACGGATACTTTCGTTCATGCAAAAATATATTCTGTGGGCACCTAAGTTTGAATAAGACATTGATATATGGTATACACACATTCTGTGACTGTCAAAGCAAAAGTATTTATGGTTTCGCCAGTATGATAAATCCATTCTGTCAACTCTGATGAATAGGTTGAGATCCAAACTTATTCTTCTGGGAACTTTCCCCACAGCTGACTCTCACACAAGGTCTGCCCAGCTTGGAATAGAAATGGATCAGAGTTGCAAATGGACAATTATAAGGCTCCTCAATTGATTTTTTTTTTTTTTTGTCTATACAACATCAATATATTCCCATTCTCATTTTCTTTCTTTCCCTTGGATTAAAGGTAGATTTTAGAAGGTAGAATGGATCACTTAATTTTGGTATGGTTTTCTGTCATAACATTTAAAAAAAGAAGTCTTATTTAAGTTGAACTATTGAACTGCCTTGAAAAGCACAGCAGGGACACGTTCTGACATTTCTTTTCCACCTTTTATGAGGTTACCTAAATTTCTTTAACGTAACACAAGGGTAAGAATATAAGTGCATGGAAATGATGAAGAATTGGAGAAACGTAAGTGAATACCTTTCAAAATTGACTTATAAAATGATACACTCTTAAAATATCATCTACTCTATCTTCCCACTCCATCTAGGAATCCAGTTTACAACACAATAGGATGGAATTACCAGTGAGCGAAGTAGAAGAGGCCCGGATTTTGGTTTCAAGCATCAAAATTTGTTACTGATGTGACCTTGAACTGTCGGCCTCTCTGATCCTCTCTGTTGCCTTACCGCCTGCAACAAAAGGTTATTAAAAGAATCAAGGTTATGCATATGAAAGTATTTGGATACTGCTAAACATGATCAATATGTAAGATAGTATTATTATTCCACAGCCCTTCAGACCCACAATTTAAAAATGTTATGACAACAAAGAATTTTTTTGAAACAAGTTTTCGTGGAATCGAGAATACAACAAAAAATACTGTGTTATAATGATTGCAAGTAAAATAGATCTTTCTAAGGTTTGTACTATGTATGCCATTTATTTCCATCTAAGAGGAAAATTATGGATAGAAAGCATCACGTAGATTCTAAAGCTCAAAAGAGACTATCTGAAAGGGGTCAACTCTACACTAATTTAATCCAATTTATTAAATTAGTCAGACCCTTACTGTAATTATACTGTATTCCTTAAAATGTAAAACATGTCACTTTTAAATCTGAGAGACTCCTAGTGATCAGGGAATTTTATTTTTCCTTGTAAGTGTATTAAAAACCAGTTGCATTGCTGTTGTTTGGCTATTTTTAACCTTATTGAGACTATTTCACACTTCTTACAGGTGTCATTTGGACATTGCTAAACATTACTAGAAATGGTAACATTTGGAAACTGCATCAGCCCCTTAGGGGAAGTAGAGCCCTTGACTTAGGAAGGGAGGTGGGCGAGGCCCCTCAGCTGCACCCCCATCCGCCCTCTGCTCTGATGGGCCTTTGTTCAGGGATTCTGGTCCTTCCGTCACCCCTCCAACAATCTTTCCGCCGCATCCAGCTATGCACGGAGACACCGACAGTGATGGAGGGACGTGTGGGGAGAGGGGATACCCCTTTCTTCCCTCCCAGAGGAGTATGGAGAAAGGGAAAGGGAAGGTCCAAGAAGAGAATAAAGCCAAAAGCACACACCAAGTTTTCTGTTCATTAGAAGCTCCTAAATTTTGTCTCCATGTTATAGAACTTATTCAGAAATTCCTGAAATACTTAATACCGTCTGTCTTTCTTGTATCTTCTTTAAACCCTCATATTTAAGTTTTTCTCCCCTTTCCTTTTATCCTTCCCTCTCCTTTCCCTTCCCTTTCTCCCCCCCTCCCTTCTTTTCTTATCTCTCCCTCTCTTCCTCCCTCTTTGTGTGTGTGTGTGTGTGTGTATGTGTGTGTGAATTCCATACTCTCTTCATTCTTCAGTCTGTCCTGAAAACTTTTGTCTTTGTAACACGTCCCAGATTCCTCAAGGGGCTGAAACAGAGCTGCAACTTCTCCACAGGCCCCTTGGCTAAGCTCTGAGAGGATGGAGAACAGATCCTTCCCTATTCCCATTTATCCCGAGCCTTCTGCACTGGGACCACTACGCTTAGAAATAGGTTGGTCTCTCCCCACCGCACTCTCTCCTTTCTCTGAGGTCTGAGATGGTGCTGGAGCATTTCTCACAATTAGCCATTTAAAAAAATTGGCTGTAGCGTTTGATAGCAAAACAAAAGGCGCCTATGGCCCCAGAGAGCACGTAATTAAGACTGGTGTTATTAAGAACTTGATCCTGTTAAAAACTTTATTTTCAAATATATCACTTTAAAAGTCTAGTCATTCCAGAGAATCTTTTTGGGCTACCGAAGACACAACAAGGTCTCTGCTTAGCATGAGAAGAAATGTACTGTTCGTACCAATTCCATGTCGACCAGAGACGTTAATGACGTGTTTAAGGATAATCATTTTTAAGAGGGACAATAACACTCTATCTGAATCGACGATGACGGCTGCCCTCTGCAGCACTGCCTACATGCAAGGCGCCCTCTTAAGTATTTCAATCTTTACACTAATCCTGTGAGGGAGAGGCTATGATTACTCCCATTTTACAGACGAGAAAATCAAGGCACAGAGATCAAGAGCCTAACTAGAACCGCACGGTGAGCAAGCGGCATGCATGGGCTTAGCATCCAGGCTGTCTGACTGAAGTCTGTGTCCCTAACCACCGTATTGCCTTGCCCCTTGAAGGAGGGTACGAGGGGACATCTCAGTTCCGGCACATGCCCACTCTGCCTACGCACTCTGTGCCTGACCAACTGGTGTGCTGGTCCGCCTTCTGCTCCTCAAGCACGTCCTGCTTGTCCTGTCTACCCCAGACCTGCCCTGGTTAGCAACTTCCTCTCATTTAGGGTTCAGGTTGAAATGCTTGTCACAGGGGACCGGACCAGATGACACGCTTATTAAGCAGCCCTGGCATTTGCCCCTTAGCCCACTGCCAGGGCCAGAGGAGGTGCTTTTATAGATATTTCGTTCAGTGGATGTGGGAACATGGATGAGGCTTCCACTTCCTAGATGCGGAGGTGAGTGATGGTCTCGGTCAGCTGAGGCTGCCATGATGTAAGCCACAGGCTGAGTGGCTTAAACAACAGACATTTGCTTCCTCACAGTCCGGGGCTGGGAAGTCCAAGATCAAGGGGTCGATACGGTCCAGTTCCGGTGAGAGGTTTCTCTCTGTCTTGCAGGAGGTCACCTTCTTGCTGTGTCCTCACATGGCACAGAGAGAGACAGCTCTGTGATGTCTCTTATCAGGGCACTAATCCCTTCATAAGGGCTCCACCCTCATGACCTACTCACCTCCCAAAGCCCCCACCTCCAAATACCATCACCCTGGGGTTAGATGGGGCCTCAGTATAGAAACTTAGACACAAACATCCATTCCACAAGCACGTCCTGTGTCCAGGAGCCCGGTGCCTCAGCCAGCAAGCCTTACTTCAAAGGAGCAGGTTTTGTCCTCAGGAGACACGGCCTCACTGGACGGTCAGGGCAGAAATGGAGCTGGTGCTCTCGTCACAAGGGTGTTTGAATTCCCGCAGGCGCAGACGGTGGTTGATTCAAGCTAACATCTGTTATAGGTCACAGTCCTGCTTGTGATCCCTCTCGTGGGAGAACATACGCATCTTGGGATTTTCTCTTGCTTCGCGCAATGGTCTAAGCCACAAAACTAAGCGTGGCTGAATTTCAGGAGGACTTTTTAAACGAAGTGAGTAGACAGTCCCCTTGTTTTCCACCCTGTCATTAGTCCATCGCTAGAGGGCGCTGTGGTAACACGATGGAATCACTGTGGGGTAATCGCCCTAGCGCCCTTTTTTTTTTTTTTTTGCTTCATCCCAAGAGAAGACAAAGGAGATATTTTAAAATTAACTTATGTTAAAAAAAAATAACCCCATGGAAATCTCAGTGGGAGACAGAGCCTACCTGAAACACATCCCATCCCCACCTCCGCTGACTTGAACACCAGCAGACACAGCCCATCAGGTATATTCTTCCTGGAGTTTTCATGCTCTTTGTAGGGATGGGAAGGCTTCTTTTTTTGGAGAGGGTGGGGGAAAGAGACTTCTTTAGAGTGGGGGAGGCAGGCAGCAGCGCTCTGGGCCTGGGGAGACATGATGTCAATCTTTCCTACCATAGAGCCCCCAGTTCACACTGGCCTCAGGGTCTGCTTTTGGCTGTAATTCTACCTTTTGTTCTTGTGTGTTTTTTGAGTCTGGTTCTCCAGCCTTCTGATAAATTCATTCTTGGCTTGAATCAGCCGGAATCGGTTCTGTTCTTGCACCAAATAACTGAGATTGATACAGAGTGAAACACTGAAAGAAGTTAAAGCCAAGTACAAAATTGGGGCAGTATACCAGGGAATTGAATTTTCGAAGGGATACACAAGAATGTTAAAAACTGTTCGGTTGGGGACTCGACGTCTCTTTGAAGTTCTCTTGGCTTTAATTCTTTTGACGCTTTTCCTTTTGGGTTGCTTCTTTCTTCTCCCTCGTGGCTTTGTCATTAAGAAGACCTGTCCCATCCCCTTTAGTAGGCTAAGAAGGAAGCAAGATAGGACCCACCAGGGTGAGAGTGAGGGGTATCTGCCTCTAGACTTTTGCCCTGTCTAGACAAAAATACTCCTATGGGCTACATGTGGTCTGGCCTACATCACCAGAACAGGGCCTTGAGTTAGAGCCCTTTCATTGACAAGCGAGAGAGACTGAGAACTAATTGAAACAAGAAGAGGAAAGAAGAAAAGCCCCTGAGTCACTTAACTAAAAGATAGTCCCAGCATCACATCTCACCAGCAGAGACTCCTAGGGGAAAGAGAGCATTTTTTCTCAGAGCCCCAGGAGAAAATTCCCAGAGGAGGCTCTGATGGGCCTGGCCTGAGTCACATGTCCATTCCTGGACCAATAACTGTGTCTGGATGATGGGGTTCTCTGATTGGTGAGGCTGTGGCTTTGCGTCTATTCGTGTGAATGAGAGTCAGGGGAGACACAGGGAGGGAGTCAGCCCCACTTGAATACCATGTGGGTCCTGAGCAGGAAAGAGACATTTTTTAATTGATCAGAAGAAGTGAGAAGAGATGTCAGCAGGCAACAAAAATAGGCATTCACTCCTGGCCCAAACCGTAGCTGGTAACAAAGGAGGAGCACCTTCTCCATGGTGCCTGTGTGGGAGACTGGATACAGCCTCTGGTCACCTCTCCCTTGCAAAGAACATTTCTTTGAGCCTCTTTTGTTTTTCTTAGAGCCTGATTAGTTTTAGAGAGCTGTTGTAACAAGTGACCACAAACATCATGGTTGAAAACAAAAGAAAGTTAGTCTCTGACGGTTCTGGAGGCCGGCATCCAAAATCAAGGTGTCGGTGGGGCCATACTCCTTCGGGAGGCCCGAGTAGAAAATGCTTTCCTCCCTCTTCCAACTTCTCCAGGCATTTCTTGGCTGTGGCTGCAAAGCTCATCTCTGTCTCCACCTTCATGTTGCCTTCTCTTTTCTGTATCTCTCTCTGTCTCTTATAGAGACACTTGCTACTGAATTTAGGGTTCACTTGGATCATCCAGGATGATCTCATTTCAAGATCGTTCACTTAATCCTGCAAATACCCTTTTTCCATATTATGTCACATTCACAAGTTCCAGGGGTTAGGATACGGACATATATTTTATGAGTTCGCTATTCAAACCACTCCAGAGCCCTTACAATTAAGTGATCTTTTCTGGTTTAGTTTATTTATCTCTATTGTCTGTCGCTCTCCCTTTGCTCACCCTACTTCTCCCCCCAAAACACATGTGTGCATGTGCGTGCACACACACACACAAATATAAACTCCATCAGAGTTAGTACCTACCTGTCTTGTATGTCACTGTATCTACAAATCCTAAAACTATACCTAAACTAGAGCCGATGCTCAATGAGTGTTACTGGATTGAATAAATAAAAGAATGACTTGCCCTCCTTGGATTGTACTCCGTTGACATTTTATTCATACATTTAGTTCTTCTCCTAACCCATGGTGTTAGGGTTTGTATGTATGGATCTCATGCCTTCATATTAATACACACTCTCTCTCAAGCCTGATTTTCATAATTCTGGGTGATCATTCTTGCCCTTTAATTCAGAACAACAAAATTTATGTGCCACAATATTGTGCTAGATGATACCCTAGGAATTACTAGCAGGTAAAGACATATATAAATCCATATTGCATATGTTCAGTTCTATATTAATTGCCCATTTAGCTGTAAATAATTTTGCTCAACTCAGATTACAGGTTAAGCTAGCAATCATTGGACCATGTGTGCTTCGAGCCTTTGGGTTTTTTTTTTTTTTTTTGTCATTCTCACTCTACCTTCTTCAATTTTTATTTCCTTAACTTGGCCCTGAACAATTGAGGCAGGAAAGGGAGGTTTGGTATGGACAGTAAACTGGTTCTAATAGGTTGATAAGTAGCGAGCTACACCTTGTTTTTGACTGCCTTGAATCTAATTTTTTAAAAAGTCGTAATTAACATGCTCTGCCACCCCGAGCAGCGGCCTCATCAGCCTGACACACCTACTGGGAAGAAATATTAATGGAGAAATTTCGATTGAGACGCTTCATAGCTACAGAGATAATTAAATGGCAGCAGCGATGCTCCATGGCTTTGAGGGTTGGTGTGTGACCGGCCACGTGAGCGTTTCCAGTGGCCTCTCAACAAGCCTGTCTACAGCCCCTCCCCCAAGCAGCACGGGGCTAGACACGCAGAAGCCGTTTGCCTGGTTGGCGAGCAGAGGGATTTAAATCGACTCCTGCAGCTTTCTCGTGAGAGGAAAGTTCTCAGAGAGTTGAGGAAAGTCATCAGCGGACACCAGGGACCAGGTTTCAATTACTTTGCACATTGCTCTGCTAAACGAGCAAGCTTGAAAAGGGCCCCGCAGACACCACAAAA
>CM053503.1:159994951-160032352 GCA_028627145.1 Eidolon dupreanum | reverse complement strand
CCCCCCCACCCCACCCCCCCCCCCCCCGTGCGCGTCCCAGCGAGGCTGAGTAACTCCACGTGTGATTCGACTTTGGGAATGTTTGCAGTTTGCGTAGAAAAAAGAGCTATTCCAATGAGGCCATGGAAGTCCCTTTATCAGGAAATCTTTTCCCTTTTGTTGGAGCAGAATGCAGGAAAGAGGCAAAGGGGTAACTGTGTCCCTGGCAGTCTTTGTTGAAGTCTGAGAAGTGCCTCCCTACTTCCTATCTCTCCAATTTAATGTGCTGGACACCATGGAGTCATACTACAGACTGGCATATTTCTGTCCTTTATTGTGCTGAAATTAAGATGATAAATTTCTGTGCTTTTGTTAGGTTTGTAAGCTTATTTATGCAGAAAGCCGTAGAGAACTGGATGAAAACTGAAAGGGACACAGTGAAATAAACTATCTTCTCTGCGGTCACATGTGGCTGTGACCAGTTCCCTCGCACCAAGTGGGGTGAAGAGAAGAGGGCGCAGGAACAGACAATGATGAGAGATATTTTAAAATTTATTAAGAAAAAGTTTCCAGAGCCTCAGCCTTTACGTGAAGGCAAAGCTTTGACTGTTTAAGTTGATAGTTGTGTAGTTTCTGCTTAATTCTCTCTGGGCGACAGTTGCATAAAGATTCACAAGGTCAACTGCCACCGGCTGAGTGGGTGACTCGGAGAGCTAAAGTGACTGTTGGTACAGTTCTGTCCCATGAGAGAGACTAAAGAAAGAAAGGAGTGTCGTGTCTCTGGTGGGTGATTTTATTATGCACCTAAGGGGCAGTTGGAAGAGAAGGAAGAAGTGAGCCCTCCAGGACGAAAGCCAATCATGAGAGCATGGGTGGACACAAGAATGGGTCCCAGACCTCATTGTGGCCACGGCAACAGACCCTTTGTTTAGTATGACAAGGGCTGAACCAAGTTCCCTGACACTCTACAGAGGAGTTGCCATGGGAAAAAGTGTAGCACCCCGAGCAGCTCAGATAAGGTGCCTTAGCCAGAAAGGGCTCTGAGCCAGAACCCACTGGCTTTGGGCTCAGAACTAAAGTAAGGTCCTTAAAGAAGGGCCTTGAAGAAAAGAGAAAGTGGACTGGTGTGTGTGTGTGTGTGCGTGTGCCTGTGTGCATTTGGTGAAGATAGGGCATAAAAAACACATGCTGTAAGTATGTGACTCAGTAATATAAAAGGTCTCAAAATTACTTTTGAGAGAAAATGTAAACATTGTAAATCTAACAATCTATTTTAAACCTTATTACTTTGAATCCATATAGAATATTAAAAAGTATATAGTGCTGAAAAATAAACCTATGTAAACCTCATTTGAGTGTGATGATATTCATTATTATTTGACTCATTAGTTTGCTTTGGGGATTGCTAACCTCCCCTGACGTGTGCAGAAATGCTCATGGCATTATTCTGCCCTCAAATGTAGGTAGAGATGCCCAACTTATGGCTTTTCATCTTCCCATGTACCTGTGGTTAGAAAGATAAGGGACAGGGTGTAAAAGGAGAAATGACAACTCAGCACATAATCTCAGCCTACCATTATGGGGGTTGAGGTCTGGGGATGTTTCTATTCTGCCAACATCAACTTCATTCTTTTTGCTCTTGTTCAAAAAGTCGATCAGGATGCAACTGACAGGAAGTGAGCTGATGATTGAAATAGACTGGAATCTTACTTAATGGGAAATACAAGCCATTCACACACTTAGGTCCTATACTGTTAGTTGCAAAACCGTCACGGATACAGGCACCTTGTGTTGAGATGGGACAGGAAGGTGCATTTCTCTTTCATAGGTGCAAGCAGGACGTCAGCCTATGGTTTAGAGGTTGCGTGTGCACACTCAAGGGGCTGCCTTCTTCACGCGAACATGTGTGGATGCGCGTTTGTTATGACAATTTCCCAGAGGTGGCACGGAGAGTCACGAGGAAAGGTGCCTGTTTTCTAAGTTGCACAAGGGCACCATAGGGTTAGTGGGGACTTCACGGGCATTTGCACGGGCACAGCAGGAAGGGGATCAGTGGATGAAGAGCCATGTTCTATGAGGCCTATTTGGACCTCAAAGAGGTAGAGACAGCAACTGGGAAAAGGCAGGAAAGACACCTGCCATGGGAAGTAAGCCTCACGAAGCAGTCTCAGTGGAACTACCTGCAAATACTGTATTAAAAATCTCTGCAGTAATTTTATGTAAGATGTAAGATGACTCCCCTACATCATAGGGATATGTGATGACTAATATTAATGTTAAGTAGATCTTATGTGTGCATCATACTTTATTTATCATAAAAATCACCCTTAAGTGAAACAAAAAGATAATCCACAGAAGCAGTTGAGTTAGATAACAGAAGGATTCAAAAATCTCCTAATACTTTTGCTAATTTTCATTGTTAGATAAGCCATGACAAGCGAACATGCAACCTTCTAGGTTGTCACTAGCCCAGGTTAGTTGAAATACAAGTTGCCCACATGTATAACTGAGTTTTCCAAGTATAAACAAGTCCTGATACTTCATTTCTGTTCTGTAATTGTGTGTAATAAAGAGTCATCATTTGTTTTACAGGAGCATAAAAATCTTGCCAGGTGACAATGGTTTACTTGAATTCGTCAAGAAAGAGCTAGTTTTATTTTTTTTTAATGATTTTTAAGTTGTTATGAATCTCCACGTCAACATCAAAAAAGCTTAGCTGTGCACGATAAAGACATGTAGACGATGAAGGAAAATTAAAATGTAGGATTCTATCAATAATGAAAATCTCTTCCTAGACTGAGTCTTTTCTGCTCTCTCATAATCTCCTCATATCTCTGTATTTGCAAAGATCACAGTGTGCCCCATGATCACTGTTATCGATGCTGCACATATATATGATTCCTCTAAGAGGGGATGAGATAAGGAAAACTGAAGATTACCTTAAATTATTATATTCCCAGAATCACACCACGGGGTCTTCAGCTCATAATAGGTGTTCAAAAATAGGTCTGTGCATTATATTGCCAATCACGTTTGTAGGTAGCGTTTTATTCAGGCGACCTTGAAAATATCGGTCTTTCAAAGCTGTCCTGAACCTTGTAAAAATGTAGGTTTTATTATTATTCGGAATGGTGAGGCCGACAGATCAGGAGACAACTGCCATTGAGCAGAGAGTTTGTTAACACAGTTCCCCGAGAGGAGAGGACATGCCACCCAAGGCAGGGCCACATGAGAAGACACCAAGGTCTGCCAGGAGGCAGAAGGAGTGACAGAAAAGGTGGGCAAGAGCCTTTATTGTGATTCCTGTGGGAAGGAACAGGCAAGGCAGGGTGAGCAGGTTTAAGATCGGCTAGTGTGAATAGTTTCGGCAGGCTCTGGCTGTGGGCGCTGCCTACCTGGAGCTCTCCAAGCCAGTACCTGGCCCTGCTGTGGTTAGGACAGGGGGGGCCTGGCCCTTGTGAGGTCAAGGCTGCGGTTGGGCTGTGGCCTCTGAATTGGTTAGTTTGCATGGGAAAGGCATGCTTCCAGGAAGTCTTTAACCATCTCTGGAAACTGGCTAGCTCTGAGAGGCTTGTCTCTCTAGGGTCAGCAAGGCCCCAGATGTCAAAGTATCGGAATAAAAGACATGCCTCAGATAGATGAACTACTGCCAGATATGCAGAACATCAAGAATAAGAATGGTGAACATTCATTTACTGAGCCCTTGTTTTGTGCCTGGCATTGTGCACGTGCTTGTGTGGGCTCTGTTTATCCTGCACAACCTCCTGACACGAACTCCTGAGTTGGTGCTGCTTTCGCTAGGTTAGGTAACTCGCCCTAGGATATTCTGCCAGTAAATTTCTAAGTTAGAATTATCACGCTAGACAGCCTGGCTCCCAAAACCCACGAAGGGGCCCAGTACTTTTAAGTGGAGATGGCAGAGAAAATAGCAGCAGTAGAAGAGATGAGCTTGGCAAGAAGGTGGGTACAGAATGGACGATAAGTTCTGAGTAAAGAGAAAAATAAAAGAATATTTTTCGAATGAATGAAAAATATTTGTACCCAAAATTTCATCAAGCTGAAAACATATATATATATACTCAATGATAACACTAGTCCAGTATTTGTTCAAATGGATTCAAGTTAATTGCCTCGTATTAAAATACACTTTTTAAAGAAAAATGATATGAAATTTTGACCTGCACAGGGTCAAATGCCAAACGCATTCACACCATTGTGATGAGTATTTGTGAAGTCCCAGAGCACTGGATTCGTCTATATTAAATGAGTAGGATGCTAGCGCCACCTTGTGACTAGAGATAGAAGTTTTTTTTCCTGAGGGTTGATTGTATAATAGTGCACTTCATTTAAATATCAATTAGCTTACCTCACCTGCTTTTGATCAGTTCTTTCACATTCTTGTTTGTTGCTTTACATGTATTTACTAGAATTTTGTACTAAAAAATTATTTTTAAAATCTACATGGACCTAAAGTGGGAAGGAAACATCCCCAAACCATTAGAAGCAAGGAGGTGACCTGTATGAGTGTCTCTAGCACATGCCTGTTCCCAGATGGGCTGAATCTAGGACTTTGGGACCAAATATTGAAAATAGCATGGCATCTATTAGATTAAATCCTAGGGACTCCAAACTGCTTAAGATATCCCTTCAAAGTAAATATTGGAAATTTCTCCACATTGAACTGTTAGTTTGGTTTAGCTCATTTTTGTGGGGTGAGGGGAGGTGGGATAAGAAGGTTATTACAAAATCAAGCTACATATTTTGTAAACCTTATCTAGAGAGAACATTCCTAACCACTGGAAACTAAACAAAATAAAACTGACAATAAAAACTTCATATTGATTCTAAACTAAACCTTTTCTTATACCTCAAAAACTAGCCCCCTCCCCCACGACAAATAGAAGGATTACAAATTTCAATGCCATCTGCCTCCGAGGCTATTTTCGCTCATTTCTTTCTCATCAGCTGCCTTCTGTAATTTGCCTGTCTCTTGAAGGCTGTCTGTGGGTGGCTGAGATACTATTTCATGAGAGGTGGTTTCTTCCTGGTCTTTCATTCTTCCTAGTTTGTCCCCACTCATCAGCCTCTTACTCCTTCAGCTCCAGCACCGATAACTTTTAATGTTGTTATTTAAGATTGAAGAGGGACGTCCTTTGCTGAGCGTAGAAGGATACGCTGAATACAGGTCTTTTTGTTTATATTGGTTATAAATAAGAATCTAGACCTCATTCAGATATTCTCAGTGATAACTTAGATAAGTAAAGAAAAAAAAATCATGATCCTTAAAGTTGTATAAGCTTCCTGGTATTTAGGAGGAAGGGTTGCCTAATCAAATGAGGGTATCTGAACTGTTAGTCTGAAATGTGTCTTAAACAGATATAGAGTCTTAATCTTCTGGGAAAAAAACAAGAGGGCACTGAGTCAAGAAAGTATATCCTGAGACTAATGTTAAAACTACTACTTCCTGTTTTCGTAGGCTCATCAGAACCTGTGAGAGAATAGGACTAAAATGATAGGAACCCTTTAGCTGCTCCAGGATAATACTTGAATAATAGATTTATTGGGGTCTCCTGGGGACATGACACCCACATTCCCACTCATCATCCGTATCCCTCTGTCAGAGTGAGGTTGATTTCTTGGGCATAATTATCGATTTCTGGGTCAGTGCCAAGACAGCATGCCTGAGGCCCTTCCTAAAATCACATGCTCTTATTTTATTCCTTATAATTACAACATTCCTTTTAGTTTCCAGCTCCGAAAAAACATGTTAGCAATTGAGTGTTCTCTGTACCATGACAAGCCTCCTACCCTTGACTTGTCATTGCTCTCTCTAATCACTGAGCCTTCCCGGGGCCCCAGGACGGAGTTCCCACCTGGTCAGGAGGTATAAGTGGACACGTCCCTCCAGGGCAGTCTAAGCAGGCTCTGAGTGTCCTAGGTCACTTAGGGTCAGCACGCAGTTAGTTCCCACTTTGTACTCAGCATGGGCACGCTCGTTGCTTTACAGCGTTTCATGTGGTTCTTATTCTCCCAAGGAAATCGGAAGCTCTTTCAGAGTCAGGAGACCCACCTTTAGCTTTCAGGGGAGCCCTGGAAAGGTGCAGGAACTCCCCATGCGTTTGTGGCTGATAATCACACAGATGATGAAGAAGACGGAGGAGGAGGAGGAAAAGTCCGCGAGGAATAGATGTCCATAGGACCAGGGGAATCGGAAGGTGACACAGGTAGACCCCAGGTTCAAAAGCTCTGGATTCGGGCGGGATGGTCAAACCTATCGCAACCTTGAGCTAAAATCGCCTTCATTTGCATCTTGTCATTTTATGTTTGGGGTCTTAGGGTATCTATCAGGAGACAACAAAACTGAGGTTGAATTGTTCTTTAGACTAGGAAATAAGTCAAAGAAACTGTTCAGCAGAGGGCAATCTAGAAGCTTCTCTCCTCCTGCTCTCGCCCTGGCTTCTGCCGTGGAGCCTCAGGAACCACAGTCTCAGGGTCTCGACACCGACAGAACCAGGCAAGAGGCCACCGTCAGGCATATTTGGCTCTTGCTAACGAGAAAATTTCAGATTTTTTCCTCTCTCACATTTACTCTTTGTACTAGAATGTCCCCCAAAGTCCCAGAGTGGTGGGCAGAGACATCTTAAAATTGCCGACACCGAGAACCCCCCCAAGGGCTAACGGCAAAGTGCCGGTGTTGGGGGGACTTGAATCGGGGTGGTCGTGGTGGTCGCAGTAGACATAGTGGCCGGGCCAGCATCGATCCACAGGGGACAAGCAGGGCCGAGCTCCTGGGAGGCTGCCTCCCTTGTCCCTTGCTCTCCTCCTCCTCCACCCGTAGTTTCATCCCCAGAAGGATACGCTCCACTCCGTCGTCACTGAGAAGGTGAAAACCACCAGTGGTTCCGCAGAAGCTTGGCCAGTTCAGCGATGGTAGCGGGCAAGTTTGGCAACAGGTAAAAAGTGCTAAGCAGGGCAGGTGGCGACGGGGGGGGGGTGACAGGTGACAGGTGAAGCCTGAAGCCTCGTGAAGGGTGCCGTGGAGATCCTGGAAGAGTAGAAGCATGGATAGGGAAGGAAATCAAAATTGTCTGCATGCCTCGTCCGGGCCAGATTTTGAACTAGACGTTTGGCATCTTATCACATTGATTTATTTTTACTTTTAATCATGAAATATTTCTTTTAATTAATTACTTTTAATGATCAGATATTTACTTTTAATTACGAAATCTTTTAAGTACGCAAAAGAGTACAGAAATAACACTGTAGATACTCCTGTGATTAACTGCACCTAGCTAGAACAAATGCTAACATTTTGTTGAATTTCTTCTTATCTCTTCTGAGGTCATTTTTAGCATCTGTACCTTCAGTCCTTGCGGTTGTTTGGGGTGACATAGTAGAAACCCCAATATTACAGATTTAAAAACAAATAAGCAAGTAAGCCCAAACCAATATTTGACTACCGAGAAGGCCAATTGAGACGTGGTTCATGTTTTTAATATCTATTCATATATTCCATTAATGTCTTCTATTCAAAAATATTTTAATGATCTTTTTTATTATGAGAAATTTTACTCATAATTCCCCTTCCTTACACAATCGTTTCTATCTTCCTGTCTTCTCACATGTTATCGCACATTCGCAGTCATAGTTTATATGTAACTGAGAATATTATTTCATAAGCTACCATTTTACTGTGTGGTTAGCACCCACGGCGAATTGTAATGCTCGCCAGCCTTTCCATTGAGCTCATATCCCCAAATTTCCTTTGGGGGAAATATTAAGTTGTTTCTATTGGTTTTGAGTTTGTTCCTCCTTCAATTCCAAATGATGATCATGAAGATCTTTGAAATGCATAGCTCTGAGCCGATCATGCTCCAAATTTCATGGCATATAGTCACCATCATTTTGTCCTAGTGATTTTATTCTTTAATTTTATTTTCCTCTCCTTCGCTCCTGGTCTCCAGTCTCATTCCCTTCCTTGCATCTGGTGTATTTACTATATCTTTCCAACTGATTTTCAATAAGTTTCTTTATATGGGTGTCCGTGAGCAACATAGAGGGCTACTTTCTGTTTTAGAAAATGTGCATTAAGGTATTATGCTCGATTTCGTTTCTTTCTCTTTTTAACATTATGGTTTTGCGATCTGTTCCTGTTACTGTAGGTCCAGCTAGCTCCTTCCTTTCCATCTCCTTCCTTCTGGGCAGTGTTCCATCGTACGCGTGTTGCGCATTTGATGAATTTGTTCCTGTTTTCATGGGCCTCTTCATGGTCTCTCATTCCTGGAAACCCCCACATTGTACTTGACCCACTAGGAGCTGGTCCGTTGGGCGTCTGTGGGAGAACTTCTCTGGGTTCTAGACTCGGAAGTAGACAAGCTGTGGCTGAGGGTATGAGGGTGCTCGACTTCATAAAATCATGCCAGATTACTCTGCAAATGAACATGTGGGCTATGTGCCCACTAGCGGTGCGAAAGGGTTCTTTGTTTTTCCACATCCCCACCAACAGACGATTTTATCAGAAATACAAATTTTTGACAATCTGGTGGGTGAAAATGAGATCTCAGCATTGTTTTCATTTGCATTTCTTTGATACTAGTGAGGGGTCAGTATTCTTCTGTGATTGCATATTAATATCCTTTGTCCATTTTCCTGTTGGATGTCCTGTCTCTTTTCCCCCTCTCATTTGTAAGAGTTTCATTGACATGCTAAAAGTGCTATAACTTGCCTGGTTCTTTTCTACCAGCAATGGACTACCACCCATGTATCTGTGTCTAAATAAACTGACACAGTAGAATAAATACTTGTTGCCTTAACACCTGTCTATTTCAAAGGTGGGATTGAGGAAGAGGAGGTCAGAGTGAGATGCTCTGAGCTGTGAACACTGGAATCGGTATGCTTTTATTTGCAAGTGAGAGAAACTCAACTCAGATCAATCTAAGCATAATGGGGACAGACTATATTTGCTCACAAAAGTTCGGGGAGGTTAGATTTGGGGCAGAGTGGGATACAGAGATTTAAAAGAGGAGTCTTTTCATTTCTTGGTTCTGCCTTCTGAACTGGTCTTGCTCCTGGGCCGACTCCCTGTCTCTTGCAGCAAAGATTGTCCTTGGACTCTCCGGGCTGATGGATCTTTGCTGCCATGACCACCATGACTAAGTGAGTATTTTGATGTCATTGAGGAATGAGTTTGTACTTAAACAAGATTACTCATCTCCTTGTACAAAATAAAAAATTGACTTCAGTAAATCAAAATTCGACTACACTAAAATTTGTAACTTTAATAAGTTATAAATTCTTTTCTAGTCACATTAGTAACTTGAACAAGTTATAAATTTAGAAACTTAATTTTTTTCTTATGCTTTAAAATTTAAATTACGAATCTTATCATCTATTTATAAACCTAGCAAATTTCAACAGTGCTTTTAAAGATGCTTTTATAATCTAGTAAAATTCCGTTTAACATTTCAAATGCATTTCAAATGCATTTGTAAATTTAATACATTCAATTTTCTTTGTAGTCTTCAAATGTCTATTAGCAAACTAATCTTCCTAAGTACTTAGATATTCTGACAAATCAGATACATTAAAATGATGCATATGGGGGATCATAAATTCTCTTAAATGTTCTCTACTGTTTACAACCTTAGTCAACTTCTCTCACCCCTTTCATATTAAAAACTCAAGTTTAATTCAATTGCCCAAATGCCCTTTTATATTGGAACAACTAGATTAATAGGTTAAGTACTCAAATTCTCTCAAGCATTACCCGTGCTTAAAATATCCAATTGCACAGATTGTTTTTATTTCCATATTTAATGAGGTTACATATAACCTGAAGTCTTGCTCGGAGCCGTAACACCTGGGGTGACATGCTGGAAGGGGATTTTTCTCACCACCCTGAGACATGCACAGAGCCCTCTTGAATGGGCATTAAGCTAATAGAGATATTAAGGCCCTGTCTGTCAGATAGGGTGGCCTTACAGCCCTCTTCAAATTACACATCCTTTAATTCTGAAATAAAAATTAAGACTGTCAGCCCCAGGTGCTTTCAATATTTGATCAGATTCACCTAACTATTTACTCTTCGCTTCATTTCTGAATTCTTTCCTTAGCCTTCTTTATCCAGCAGAACCCAAACTCTCATAATTATGTAAATATACCCAATTCGATTCTGCACACTTCCCAAGGATTGGTCAGGCTCTGCAGTCACAAAATCAGTCATACTAATGACACCCCATGGCAAAGAAAGCCTATTTCCAAGTATAATTCACAATGCTAAGGTGAGAGAACTCGCTTGGTTCTGTTTGTGCCATGTGCTCATTTCTGGAATAATCTCTGTGTTTTGGGCTATGAAACAGTTTGGCCTATCTTGAGAAAGAGCCTTTCTCTTCTTCATGGTGACATTAGAGAAAAGCATATATTTAATACATATATTTGTAATTAATTAAAAATAGCTATTTATTAATGTATGTATGTATGTATGTATGTATGTATGTCTTAAAGATAGTTATGTGGTGCATAAAATCATGATATAAAAAAACTCTATTTTTTTAAAGGACAGATATTGAATTTTATCAAATGCCTTTTGGAAATAATGAATATCACCTTATTATTCTGTGATTTGTTAACATGATAAATTATATTATAAAATAGTAAATTATATTAGATTTCCTAATGTTGAAACCTCCATTATTAATTTAAATTCCACCTGGCATCATGTATTACTGCTTTAAAATGATGATAGATTCTTCTGGCTAATATTTTGTTTTATTATACTGATATTTATTATTGAAATTCTCCATAATTTTCTTTTTGATAATTTTTTTGTCAGGTTTTGGTATTATATATAAGTTCAATTTAAAAAGAAAATGAATATTTACACCTTACTCTATGCTCTGGAACAATTTAAATAGTGTTGGAACAATCCATTCCTTAAAATATTGAGAGAATTATTTCTTTTTCATTCTCTCTGTCTCCCTCCACCCCCAACTCATTCAACTTTCTCTTTTTCTTCCATGATAATTTGTTTAGAAGCCCTATAATTTCTGCAGTCTCTTTCTGAGAAAATCGTTAATTCCATATGGAGTCTCAAAGTTATTTGTTTAGATTTGAGTGAAGTGCTGTATACTTTTTATATGCCCTTGAGTCAGATAATTTCTTTATCCTCATTCTTATTTTAGTTATCTATATTTTCTATCTTTTTTTCTTGGTTAAATTAGATGAGAGTTTATCAGTGTGGGCACTACTGATGTTTTGGGACAAAAATTCCTTGTCATGGGGGTCTGTCTGGAAGGCATTGCAGCACGTTGGGTAGCATTCCTGATCTCTACCCAACAGATGTCGGTGGCAATTTCCTCCACCCCAGTTATGACAGCCAAAAATATCTGCAGACATTGTCACACGTTTGCTGGGGGTGGCGCCCATGTTGAGAACCACCAGATTAGATCATGGTTTATGTAGGTTTTGTAAAATTTTTTCTTCTTTTTAAAGAACAAACTGTTGGATTTATTCTCTTTAATTCTATCCTTTTTCCAATCTCCTGATTCATCGATTTCCACTTTTATCTTTTTTATTATTTTGGGCTTTCTTCGAATGCGTTTTATTTATGTTAGTCTAAATTGCCTGCGTTAGATGCCTCATTTATTTATTACCTGTCCCTTGACACTCTGCAGTTTCAAGTGGGCTTCAAGGGGCTTCTGCAGCTCATGAGCACAGGTTATTTTTGGACTGCACTAGAGGTCACTGCTTGTCCGTGGACAGTTCATCACCTTAGAGAAATCCGTGCTTTGCCAGCTCTTTCCAAACTTCTGAGCTCTCACAATGATTGGATTTTAAGTGTTTTCTGTGTTCTCAGAGATCAAGTTGCCATTTCTATTTATTTTCCTTTCTGTGTTTGGTTCATTTCAGAGTAAAAAAGAGGTAGAGCCACCTTTAATCCATCATATAATCCAAAATCTAATATATTAATTGTGTAGGGTCTGGTTTGGGCAAACTATACTGCTGGTTGGTGATTTTCAATGCTTGTGTGGTTTGTAGGAACAGTGACTTGCAATGTCACTTGCTTAGATCAGCCCTCAGAACCATCACACAAATCTTTATTTTCGACAAACTAAGTTGTCAAACGAGCAAACAGACAAATCTCAGCTGTGATGTGTTGATGACTTAGAATAATGCTTTTCTTTCCACAAGAGCATTTTGTGAATGATGGGTCCTATCAACCTGGTGGCCCAGTGAGAGCAAAATGTGAATGACAAGGAGCAGTACCCGAATAAAAAACGCTGAGAGACTGGGAGCCCTCTGCTTCCTTGTGGGCCACACATTTTTCTGGACAAAGCTGACCAATCGTGTGTGTTTATGAGTTTTTGGATTCTCTTTCTCTAAATAAAATGTACTCTTCATGCTCTTAAACTATAATCTCATGTCCAAAGCTTAAACTTGAAGTGATATATACCCTGTCAGTCTTAAAATTCTCTCCTACTACACTAACAGGACTTGAAATTAATGAAATTTAAACTCTGAAAACAATCCACCACTCGGAGGCAGTAGTGACCATTTTATTAAAAACAGTTTGTCTTTGTTAAGTGTAACGTCAAGTTTGGGCTTGCAGTGCCAATGTAGGGGCAAGATAAAGAGGTTTAGTTTCTCTTCGGTATAGTGAAAAGTGTGATTTTCAAACGTTCTTATAATTAATATCATTATATGAAGTCAAATAAATAAAATGAATTATAAAGTGCTTCTAAACGTTTTGAAAATATCAAGAATTTGGTGGGAAGTCTCTTACTCTCATTTTAACAAGAAGTATGCATTATTCTTGACCACCCCAAGAATGTTATCAATGTCAGCGGATTATAAGAGTCATAATTCTTGGTATCATTTAACAGTGAATAATTGTTAATAACTTTAGGTTAATAGTATGAGTCTTTTTCTAACTCCCAAAATATGTGATTTTGGAATTCTAACTCACTGTTTTTTTATGATGTGGTAATCCAATAATTTCGCTAGCTCAGTCTTTCATTAGAAAATGTGATTTGTGTGTGGGTGTTGCTGGAATTTTGATATTCCATAAAAAGTTTCAAGACTAGGTTTTCTGTATTGTCCAAAAGCACTTTTCAATAACGGAAGTACTTGTATTGACTGAATTTATAGCTTGTGTTGATGAGGTGAGAAACAGTGATTGACATAAACTCTTGTTTTTAATATGCTCATTGGCTGTTTGTTTTTCTCTTTTGCAAATTTTCTTTTTTTTTGTTTTTTTTTTTTTGTTTTTGTCCTTTTTTCTTTTTTGATACCTGCATTCAGCCACTTGGGCATTATGCTGCTTGAAATTAGTATGTCTAACAAGGGGGCAGGATACGTGAATCATTCCTTTAGTGCTGAGGCTTAAGAACAGCTTCCACACAAACGACAGACTTCCTTAAGCTTACAGAAAACCCCACTGAAAAACAGCTCAGTGGAAAATTGTAATTTGGCTGCCTTATAACTTATATCATATTTATCTAGATGCATCCAGCAAACCAGAAAGACTAGACAATACCTTCCACATAATTGACTATGAATTCTATAACTTCTTGGAGAACAGTGAAGCAATGCCAGCTTCTCTCTTTCAAATGAGAGCTACCCTTGGTGTTGGGCAGGTAAGTTGATGGCCCTGGTGGCCTGCGTGGCATGTGAAGATCGTCTTGGGATGGGAGAATGTCGGAGCTCCTACCCAGTGACCAGGATGAGAGGCTCTTACTCAAAAAGAGACTTGAGAAATGGTAGCTCCTCCTGCATTTATGTGTCACTGTTAATCAGAATGTCCTTCTGCCCATCTTCATTGAAATGTTTAAAGGAAAAAGGGGATAAAAATCTCATTATGCTTTCAACATTTGCATCTTGGCCACATACTCAAGCATGTATTTAGTGGCATGTCATCTGCTCTAATGGGTGTATAAGTAAAGTGTGTTTATGCTTTGTAGAGACCTGGGTACTTGGAGCCTCAGGAGGATGAAAGCCTTGGCTGATCTCACCAATTTCCAAATCAACAAGACAGAGAAAATGGAGCTCACCAATGGTATGTGGGTGGCGTTTGGTGACTCTTATGCAGATTTCCTTGTAGTGTGGTTGAAAATAAAATACCCTGATCTGTTTGCTGCAGCTGTGGGCAGCAGCACACCAATCCAAGCAAGAGTTGATTTGTATGATGAGTATACTTTTAATACAGAAAAATATTTCTGTAAGTGAGAGAATCACTTGGTAAGTTAATTGATCACCCATGGGGTGATCTAACTTGAGCTGTATCTACCCCCAAACCCCACGCAATACAGCCCCATGAGAAATATCTGGGCTACACATAGTTGATAGTTATGTATCCATTCCCACATGTAACAAACTGAGTTGCCTGTAAAATGGGTTATCTCAATTGTGACTTGAATAGTGAAGTAAATCATAACCTAGTTTCTAAAGAAATAAAAGAAAAGCTCTTATTTTCAATAGGTATAACTTTCTAATTTTGGAGTTGCCTTTTAATTCTTCCCTTTTCTATGACATGCAAAAACTAACTATTTTATGGTAAATTATATATAATCACTGTCTTGGGATTTTTGGCTGTATGTGAATAAACACCCATCATTCATAGTGAGCTGGGGAAGGCATAAAACTTCTAATCAAATAGATGCTTCTGAAACAGGTAATCTCAGATTGTACTTTAGGTGGAATTTTCTACAACACTTAAATTCTTTGGGGTCAAACAGTATTAAACAGCACACTATTTCCAGTTTCAAAACCTTGCTATAAGCTTATTCTCTTCTTAGCCTGTAAAGCCCCCAAATTGGATTTTTACTCTCTTTTCTCTTCAGACATGCACAACTGTATCCCCGTTGATTAATAGATCAAGACTTGAAGAACATGGCTGTACTTCTCTGCTCTAACATTGATTTTTTCGTTCCATCCTGACAAAAAGTCATTTAATTTTTTAATTTCTAGATCTCTATGTTAAAAAGGAGGTCACAGAGAATTTTTAAAAATTACATCATTCTGGCACTTGAATGATCAACATTAAATCATATTAAATACCTTGTATATATTTTTTCTATATCCTAGATTACTTTGAAGTCATTTGAAATTCTCTGGCTGCACATGAGAGTGAATGCCTAGAAATGGTGAGGTAGGTTTCCAATGTCATGTGGAGATGCTGAAAGGGCCCCAAAACAATGATAAGCTGACAAATAATTTGAGGTAAGGAAAGGTTGTGCATGAAAATGCACAGGGGCGTCTCAGCCCTGAGAACCTGCCATGAACTTGAATTTCCTACCATTACCAACATTTCCTTAAGGCCTAGTGTTTTTAGGTAGCTTACTGACATTTAGCACTACCAAATAATTTAGATAGTTAACCACCATTGTGTAAGTTTCCAGCCTTAAAAGATATTTTTCAGTTGGATGTGAGTAGACATTAGAAAGAGATGATGGATTGATTCCACAGCAGGAAACTCAAGAAGGCAGATGGGAGCAGGTGCCATCAAGGGGTGCCTGAAAGTCCTCTAGAGAAGGAGCAAGGGCCAAGAGGGGAGGGGACCACCCTGGACACTAATACTCCTCTTAGCTGTCAGCTGTGAGGACTTTGGGCTATTGAAACCATGAGGTGGTTCTAGAAGTCTCTCAGGAGCCAAGCACAAATATCTCCTACACTTGAAGTTGTTTTTCCTCTTGTATGTGAAAGTCTCGTGTAGAGTTGATTGCTTTGAGTATGGCTTTAAAGGAGAAGAAAAGAGATTATTAGAAGATAGGAGTGTTCTTCTGAAGAGAAGACAATAAGATATAATTAAGGATAAAAAGGAATGGCTGTCATTGTTTCCTTGAGGAGTCATCAGACATCTGTCTTGAGGGGTAGCTCCCCAAACGCTACACGTAAGTGTATCCTTTAATGAATTATAGGATCAAGAAAAAAAGAAGGGCTTAAGAAGCAGTTTCTTATTTCAAATGCTAAAGAAAGGTCATAGAATACTTCTAGAACTGCCTGAGGACTTTGGAAAATGAGAATTTTGCTAGCTATGATCTGAGACATTAAAAACTCGTGTTCACACCTGTCAACTGTTACAGTTCTGTTCCTCCCTTGTTTTCCCAAGGATTAATTTTGATAATAAAATGTACCAATGTGGTGGGAAAAAGGAGGAAGAAAGGTCGAGGCGGGGGTGGGGGTGGGGGGGAGGGCTGGTCGTTTCCTTAAATATCACTTTCTAGATGGCAAAGGTCACCTGGCAATTATGAAGGGTCAAATCACAGGTTCTGTATCTTAACAGAGAAGTGGGTTGCTGTCTTTTCAGGGAGGCATAGGAAATAGCTCAGGTGCTGTGATTAGATGGATTATGCAAGTTAGAGGTAACTTAAAAACTCACGACATTTTGGTAAGGAAAGTCTGCAACAGGAGAACAAAACAAAACAAAACAAAACAAAAAGCCCTGGTGCATTAGCAGATCATTCTCAAAGCATCTCACAGTTGTTCTGCCGAATCTCTCTGGCACCTAACACAGCTGAATCACGGCGCTCAGCCTTTTCATTAGTCAGAAGTTGCTCCTTGTTTTGTTTTTAGAGTTTTGCAATCTTTTAAAAACAGTGCCATGACAAAGTAAACCTCCCTGAGTCGAAGCAGTTTTTAACCTACGCTGGTATTCAAACCATAGTTTCTGGCTATTTTGGGGGGAGTTCCTAACACTTGGCTTATATTAGCTACCGGGGTCCTTGTGGCAGCTCTTAGAGGCTCTTTCTAATGAGACTCAGAGCAGAGAGATGCAGTGTTGTGCCACAGAAGAACTTCAAGCCCCATCAAATGCGAGGTCTTTTATGTAAATCGAGCACCTCTAATGAGAAGTTAGCTTAACATATCCAGTCGGCTAATGCTAAACCAGCAGCCAAGAGAGAAACCTATGGAGAGTGAGCACTGCTGGGGGAGGAAGCCTTTTTGTAGAAGCTGCAACAAACCTTTCCGACTCCGGGCACGATCTTGAGTCCTAACGGTTATCTCTGAAGGCAACAACAACCCGAGGGCCCCTTTGTCTCTTCTGGCCACCTGGTGACTAACGTCCAGCGAATGCTACAAGTTGGACCTGGCAGGGATCTTAGAGAACATTTTTTTCAGTTCAGAGTGAAGGAAACTGGAGCCCAAAGATATTTGCCTATAAGGTTTCAATATGGCAAATTGAGTAAAGAATGTAATCAGAGGCCGAGGGACAGTTTGTCCCACTGTGCGAGGCCGTAGTATCAAAGCTGTAACTATGTCATGTTCTCCATGACCAAGTCTAGTATAGCAAATCCACAGGGAATTTAGAAACCAGCATAGTAAGTAAACATGGTTGCTAGAAAGCACTCTTCTCCTTTCTAGGGGTAAATTATGTTCTGGGGAAATCTGGAATCATCTAGTGTGAAGTGTATCTGAACACTGAGTCTGATTCTAGCTCAGGCGGGGGATGGTTCAACTCTGCAGCTCAGGTCTCAAGGCCCAGCCAGACAGCCCCATTCGGTCCTGTTGTTCTGGTCTTGGAGCTGAGGTCACAGCCCCACCACCTGCCGGGCCTGGCTGGGTTACGAGTCTTGGTGCCTGGACAGGGAAGCAAGAGGGGCCATGGCAGCTGTGCCCCCAGTGTGAGCAGTCACATTGAGCAAGGCTTGAACCTGTAGCACATGGTGTCTTTAGCAAGTCTCAGCCCATGCAGCGACCGCTGCCTGGACGAGCCTGGAGCAAACCCAGGAGATGCCGATTCCCTCACGTGCAGGAACACGAAGCCGGCTTTATGAAGAGTATGTATTAGTCAGTGAACATGAGAATTTCTAATACTTGACTTAATCCCGTGGACAGAAGTTACGTCATCACTGAGAAGTTAGTCTCAGATTCTTTTATCCTAGAGCCAGCGTTTCTCTTGGCTTTGCGATAAATGGAATAGAGAACCACAGGGGAGTGAGCCTGTCTGGATACATTTAAAAAGAAAGCGAGTTTGAAAAGAAATCTAAGACACGGCGGTAGTTATGAGGGTAACACCACCATGGCTCACCCTGAGGACGCTCACTTCTGAGAAACAGAAGCTTTTAAAGAAAATGTCACAGACTTCAAGATAAGATTTGTTTGAAAGACCCTCGGCCTTTAATTTTGACTTCTTTTGGTTTCTTTTTGGTAAAAGCTATTTTTTCCTCAATATTCAGATGTTGGCTAAAAATGTTTCTGCATTTTATTTTTTATTCAAAAGGATGTGCCTCTGAAATTCTACAGAGTCTGGGATCTGTAACTTGAAGGTATCCTGACTTAGAATGCTTTGTTTTTATATTAAAAAAAAAAAAGTTTAGAAAGGATCCTTTGCCTAATCTGCAGCTGAAGCAATGTTTTATTCTTTTAAAACTATATTTTCCTATCAAACTGCTATAGAAAGAAATTGCAACTGTCGTGATTATCCAATGATAGACCCCCAATTTCTGGATGATTTCATACAAATTAAATGACTATGGCCCTTTGGAAAATGTTGTATATCCCCTAAGTACTTGCAATATCAATTAAGAGGTTTCCATTGAGGGCAGAAGTGTGCTTCTTTTCTTCTATAAAAATTTACTGGACAAAACATATAGCTTAACAAAGAATAAATTTTCAAACAATTCTGAAAAAAAAAATAGAATTTCATCTTTGGTTCAATATCTGTATTACTCCCAAATTCATCACCCCTGGATACTTACTTAGTGCTTTTGACACATATGACCTTGTTCAGCCTCCTTATTTGCTCTGTCTATTGGGTATTGTATTACTTTGCTAGCGTGGCCGTAACAAAATAGCACAGAACGGGTGCCTTAAACAACAGGAGTGTATTTTCTCAGCGTTCTGGAGGCTGGAAGGCCTAGATTGAGGAGCAGGCAGGGGCTGGCTCGCTCTAAGGGCCATAGCGGTTCAGGCCTCTCTCCTTGGCTTGCAGATGGCCACGCTCTTCCTCCCATAAGGACACCAGTCAGACGGGATTAGGGTCCCACCCGAATGGCCTCATTTTAACGTAATCACCTTTTCATAAGTGACCTCCAAATAAGGTAACATTCTGAGGTTCTGGGAGTTGAGACTTTGACATCTGAATTTGGGGGGGCAGTGGGGGCGGTTGCACAATTCACCCCATAAGAGCGATTATCTCCATTTTATAGATAAAGAACACGGCATAGGGTATGCAGTTAGTATTACTATGTTGGCTAGGTGGAGGGTCAGGGGAGGGAAGGAGCAATTGCGATGATCATTTTATGGACTATATAGATGTCTGACCAATGTACTGAATACTTGAAACTAATTAAAATAAATAAATTAAAAAAAATAAAAGATACTGAGGTCCAGGGAAATGAGTTACCCAATTCTTTCACTGCTCTAATTCTACCAAAACATCTAGAAAAGGTAGAAAAGTATGTGACAACAAAAAATGGTGTTAGGTTCCTATTTTAAATCATATACAATGTATTTTAAAACCAGTACTGGAATTTATCTACAACCTTACTTTCCATATTCACTGAGTTTATAGGTTTTTTAAAATTGTTTAGGATAAAAGAATCTGTGACTTTAACTCATCAAAGTAAGCTCATCTTCAAACTATAGAATTTATTTAAGGCCTATTTGGTATTAAAATGTCTAATATTATACATTCTAAAATTCTAATATTCAGTTAACTTACTAATAAACATTTTATTTTTTATTTGCTTATAAAAAACTATAATGATTGTTGCTCTGCCAGTTACTAGCTATGCGACCTTGGGCACACTACTTAATCACGCTTCAGCTTCTCCATTCATAGAATAGAATGAAGTACAGGAAGTATATTAATAATCCCTGCATTTGTGGATTCTTGTGGAAATCAAATGAGTTAATACATGCAAAATACTTAACAGCTCCTGGCGTGTAGAATAAATACAAAATAAGCATGGGCAAATATCATCACAATAAGTATGCGCATATATCACATGTACCATTTTATTTACAAAAGCAGAATCAGTACATTGTGCCAGTATCAATCAATGCATCGCCTCTCAGCTCTAAACCCACTGTTCATTGTCCATCTTGGTTCTGTCGCTACCTGTCCCCACCACCCTCAACTGGCGCGATTGTAGGTATTGTTTGTGGAAGGCGCTAGGGGGCCAGCAGGAGGCAGACCAGAGGAAGGTGTCTCTGCCTGGTTCGGCATGCTTCTCTGCATGTTTCCAAACCACGGGGACCAGTGGCTTGCAGAAGACCCACGGGTGCTCACTCTTCAGAGGATTTTGTTGGTTCTCTAGTGGGCAGCCTCCTGCTCACCGACTGCAGACAAACTCTGTCCCGTGACACCCCAGGAAACTTCACGGCCATCGGTGGGCACAGCCACACTTCATTTCTCGTATGTGTCATTTCACCTCGGTGATCTCCTTGGAGCTTTAGTCTTCAGCTGGTTTCTGATCCTGGCTGTGTTTATAGGTCCATGGAATGTTGCTTCTATGAAAAAAAATGATATTTATTCAAGTATTTAAGTAGACCATATTGTCATCTAAAATTTAAGCATATATTAGGATGGAAATGCCAATTAAAGTCATTTTTTTTTTCTTTTGACATGAAAAATGTTCACGGTTTGTTTTTAAATGGGAAGAACAGATTGCAGGGCAGTAATATTATATATTACATCTAGCTTATAGAAAGACCTTGACTCACCCCCTCTGTAATATTTGCTAAATGCCTACCTCTAGCTGAGCCTGAATATTGATTTTTTTCATTATTGTAAAACAAATATTCCATTACAGTTACGCAGGAGAAGAAGCTACTACCCAAATAGGCTGAAATCCCTTGTTTAATCCTGGGTTTCACCAGCAGTTTTAGATGTTTATTTTAATCATAATTTCCTGGCAGTCTAAACCACAATACTTAAGGTGAATAGAGTAGCCCCCCGTCCCCCTGTTATCCACCAGTGATCTGTTCCAAGACCCCCAGTAGTTGTTTGAAAACATGGATACTACCTAACCCTTTATATACTGTTTTTTTCCTTTACATACACACCTATGATAAAGTTTATAAATTAGGCACAGTAAGAGATCAATGACAATAATTAACAATGAAATAGAAGAATTATAATGATAACAAGAGTTATGTGAATATGGTCTCTCTCTTTTTCACACAGACAACATATCTTACTGTATTCATATTTTCACTTAAAGTAAGCACTTTACGGCTTCTCTTTGGCATATTCAAATTGCCAATCACTACTCTTGAGCTTTGGGACCATTATTAAGTAAAATAGGGATTACTTGAACCAAGCACTGTGACAACTTGACAGTCACTCTGCTAACTGAGAGAGCTGCTAAGTGACTAATGGGAGGGTGGCAAGTACAACGTGTAGGCTGGACAAAGGGATGATTCATGTTTGAGTGGGATGGAGCAGGACAGTGAGATTTCATCACACTACCAGAATGACGCACAATTTAAAGTCACAAATTGTTTGTTTCTAGAAGTTTCCATTTCACATATTTAAACTGAGGTTGATCATGGTTATTTAGTACTCATGCTTTGGGCGGATCAATGGCTTTTCAAAGAGGGTGGTGTCAGGTGGACCTTTCTAAATAAACCCACTAGCTAGCACCTCAGTACTTCCTTATGGTAATAATAACAGCTAACTTATCCTGAGTACTCGATAGCTACATGTCGAGCTTTCTTTTAAGCTCTATGTATTAACTTATTTAAAATGACCTCTAAAATTCCCAATAACTGTTAAATAAACGAACGGTTTTGTGCCTGAGGCCTGGCAATTGGTAGGTACACAATTAATGATTCTTACTTTGACTACCATTATTATTTATATTGGCTGGGAACTTTTCAAGCTAGAACTATGAGATACTCGAGCTGTTTCTGAGGACCCTTCACCCCTCCATCAACTAAGGCAGTAATAAAGGCCATCATTTCCTTGTATCCTCCTAAGTATTTTTAAATTCTGTATTAACAATTCTCTGTTTCTGTGTGGTAAATGTGAAAGAATATTTTCCCATCAGGCTTTACCTTTTCACAAAAGGATTTAGCTTTTATTCCAAAGGTCTTTACCTCCCATCATCAGTAGGCAGCAGGAGGCCTTTGAAGTCTCTGAAATTGAATGCAAATTTGAATTCATGTGCACGGTTTCCTGGGGAGAATGTCAAGAGATACTGTCAAATTCTAGGTTTGTGACCTACAAAAGATTTAGAAAAGTTAGATGCAAAGGTCTCCTCACCACAAGTACTTGCTGATAATTTGTGACTCAATCTTCAAAATTTTCCAAGGAGCTTGCTTGATTGTCATGTTTTGCCCCTTTGCCCAATGCTGTATCTACTGTGAAATGGATTTCAGGAAGGAGCCCAGATGTCAACAGATTTCCTTCTGTCAGCATGGTGGCTTTTGGAAGCAAATTTCTCATAGTGAAGCACATTTGACCATATTTGGAAGTCCCCCTACTACTTTGAGACATGTTCTCCATGACCCATCCCTCATCACTAGTTTTAATCTGCAGAGTTAGATCCCACTCCTCCTAATTGTCTTTTCTTCGGAGAGATTAAGGATAAAGTCCCCACATTACCTTTATTATTCTACTCTTTTTCTTTAGCTTTAATTCTTATTGATGGCATCGTGGGCAATCCGGATGTTTAGAAGCAATACCAGGCAATGGCTGCTTGTTCCTCTATCGTTATATCATTTAATGTCTATCACCAAGATGATATCTCCATTCTCGCTGTGCTTTGGTCTAGAGGTAGCTTTTCCGGTTCATGCCGGGCATTCTCCAGGCTTCAGGCATTCACATAAAGTACAAATGCTGCAAGGTTATCCTGTTTTGACCCCTTCTTTTTGCCTGAGAATTTAGTAACATTTCCAGAAAAGCTGGTCTCTGAAAAAATAGATTAGGTCAGGGATTGTGTTTCCATATGGGGCTGAGACTAGGAATGGGCATTCCCATAGAAGTGTGGACGTGAAAGGAGTGAGCAAATCGCACAGAGAATCATCTAGGGTCCAACACCACGGTCCACTTCCAAACACACGTCACTGGGACAGAGGCAGGATCTGAATCAAAATGATGAGACCAGTTGTTCAAGGCCAGCCAGAGGGGCTCTCAGGGAAGCAAATGGGGCCTGAGCTTTCATGGGCAATGTGGTTAAGATGGTAGAAGGGCCTCTGGGGAAGATGTTAATTCTTCCTAACAATCCTTGCATTTTTATTACATGAGATTGGGGTTCTGTACTATTTTTATACACCTGTTTACGCGCGCGCGCGCGCGCGCGTGCGCACACACACATAGTACAATAGTGTTGGTGTCTAAAGGGAATTTGGATTGTATTGACCAATCTAATTGGAAAGAGAATCAAGTCTCTTAAAATTTTCATTGCTTTTATGATTATAAAAAAGTACAAACTACTGAAACATTAAGATTTTTACAGAACTATATTGCTTAAAAAATAAAGATAATCCCAACCCTTAGAGATAATCATTGCTAACAATTTGGTGTCTATTCTTTATCCAGATTTTTTTTTCTATGCATTGCTAATATAAAATGAATATATAAAAATGAACACATAAATGCACTTATATTTTATATAAGAATTAGACCAGGTCATAATGTGTTTTTTTTCCATACTTTTCAAACAGCAGGACTGAATGCCTAAGATAATAATGGGAGTTTATTTTCTCTGGTATGGAAACAAAGCAAAATATTAAAGAAGACTAAGTCATGAACACTAAAGCCCTAACTATAGCATAATCCAAATTAAAAATCACACTTCTCCGAAACCATAACTGAGGGAAAATGGGTCTCACTGGTAGCAACAATGATAGTAGTAAGAGGTAATTTTTATTAAATTTGTATTCCCCATCAGACCCCATTTCAAGCCATTTACAGGAATTAGCTCATTTAATCAGTGATGAGGAAATCAGAAAAGCAGGGAACAAAAAGTCATTGACAGCAACTTGAGAGTATCACAGAGGCAGCTTTGTGTGAAAGTCGAAAGTCATCTGTGTCACAAAGTACAAGAAAGATCCCCCGATGACCGGCGGTGTGCAAAGCATTCTGGGAAGATATTGTCATTATCTTTTTAAGGCCAGGTGTCATAAATTGTCTGTATAAATACAGTCAGTTCAGTAATAAAAATGGAACTAAACAAGTAGTCATCGCTTATATATCTGGCATTTAATACATGTTGGTCATAAAAATGCCAAATTTGTTCTTTTAATTTCTTATTCTTAGTGTGGTGTTTAATTAGCAATGATACAAAACCACTTTTATTATTATTATTATTATTATTTATGTGAAATCACTTTTTTTTAAAAAAAACTGCAATGGGAATAAAGTAAGCTGGAATTATATTTACAAATCGTTTTCTTTGAAAATTTAAAATATTGGCTAGAATCGATAACTTGGCCAAAATAAACCTGCTAGGAACTGTAAACTGTTTAAAGTCTAGTATTTCTTCCAGTATTAGTTCATTTTGTTTCTACATTTGGCATCCGTAATTTCAGTGGGATGGAAATTAAAATTGTGTTCCTGCTTTTCTCGCCCTCAGAGTCTGTGAATCCCTCCAAATTAACTCGAAAATGGATTCTGCCTATTTCCTGGAAAGTGAGTAATTTTATGGAAGTGGTTGGGAATAATAGAGACAACAAAGCTTTTGAGGTAGCAAATTGAAGAAAGAAAGAGAAGGACTGAGAGACAGAAAGAAAGAGGACGTGAGTATCCTCTTACTGAGAGCTGTCAGAGGTTAGGAGGAGAGTAGAAAAATTAGGCTGAAAAATCTACTTTTCCAGACACACAGGCTCTGGACGTCTGAGAAATAAATCTAATGTTTGTGTGCCTCCAGTCTTGAAGCTGCTGATTGTTATTGTAGCATTGGCATGTGTTCGATGATAATCACATCTCCTACCACGTTATTTTAAAATTCTGCATTTCCGTGCTTTATTCATCTCATATTAAAATATTTAGAGCTGTTTCCAAACGTAAAATAATGATTACTCTGTGCCGAAATGAAGCTGCTTATTGTCATTTTTGATTGAAAGAAATTTAGAAAGTGGTCTCAGTTGCATGTGAAACCACGAATTAAATACATATGTACATATATTTTTTTTAAGCCTGTGAATCTCTTTCTTAGTCTGTATTTTAAAAATTCCATGTTTGAGTTCATTTCAGAAGAAAGTTCATAGAGATAAACTAACACCGTCAGTGGAAAAGAATTATCATATAGAGACGAGTGCTGTGTACCTGATCCTCTCAGGAAGATCATCCCCAAAAATACATTTTCAAAGGATCTAAAATATCTAAAATGTATAAAACCATCTACGTTTACTTTCATTCCCAATGAAATACACCTGGATAATTTTGTGTGACTGATGAAGGTCACAGTTATCCTCTTTCTTTTTGAAAGTATTGATATTTTCCCCCCAGGATAATAGGGCAGATTTGGCAAATGCTATGTAATTTGAATATTCTTCACTTAGTTCGTGTGCTTGGCCTGAGTTTTTCTATCACTAAGTAACCGAGTTGACGGAACATGCATTTTTCTGTCTTTACGATACGGAAGATCCATGTTTACTATCAATGCCTTCCCCTGTCACTGATACAAGCAAAGATTCTGAGTTTCTTTCACCCCTGTGTCACTAATTTCATGCCCATCAATGTTGCCTGTTAATGAAAAGGAAGGGGAGTTGCTAACTTCGTCATGGGGACATCACATCTCCCATTTGGCTGACAGAAATTCTCTGCAAAAATGACAGTCAGTCCAGGACTTCCTGGCCGGCCGCCAGTATTCTGGAGCTCCATTCAGAGCTTCTTTCTGGCATTTATATACTTGTTTTTCCAGAAGGCCAAGAGCACACATTTTGATCTTTTGCCAATTTATCGGATCTGTAAATAGACGTAAACTGGCCCAGAAGTAACCTGGCCCAGAAGTAAACTCTATAGAGTTAACGAATACCACCTTCCATGAACCAAGAGCTTTGCTGGCCCCTGCCCTACACTAAGTAGACTCTTCTTTCTCTTCTGTGATCCTCAAAACTTTCCCACATTGGTCCCACTTTACCGCCAAGGGACACGTAAGAGTTTCAGTGGCTTGTGCAAAGTCACATGAAGAATGGACCAAGTCAGCATTTGAACTTCCCTGTCCTCTGCACTCTGCCTTACTTGACCCGCTATGTTCTCACCTGGGTGAGTGGCCTGTTGATCAATTCTGCATTTCATCAGGTTAAAGGCTCTGTATTAATCTAATGATTTGATTTCATCCTTACATCCTTTTCCTAAATTAAATGTTCACAATGCCGTGGGGACAGCATCAATTTATCAAGTACGGATTATGCGCCAGACACTTGACTAGATAATTCCACCCACTTTCATCTACTCATAAGGCTACCTCTGGATGCCAACATTATCATCTTCACATTAGTCTTTCTGGAGCTGATGGTGTCATCTGATGAGACCCAATGTTCTAGTTCACATTTACACTTTGCCCTTGACTGACCAACCAGATTCTTTTTTTCAGCACATGTTAGCTTTTTTTTTTTTAAACAAACCACACCAGACTTTCCCCTTTGATCCCCTCCCCCCTTTTTAAGTTGCCAATCTATCTTTTGTTGAATTTTGTCTTTTAGGGAGCTCTACTTTTTGCTTTAGTAGAATCTAAAAACAATGTTTAATGTGTGTGGGTCAGTAACCACAAATTTTAAATTGTCTGGCCTGCCATTTTTCAAAATAAAAATGAATCTTTCATTCTGAGAATACACTAAAGTTAAATATAGAGTTTGCTCTTGCAATAAGGTGTGGGAAGTAGTTCGAAAATCTTGTGGATTTTTTTTTTTTTTTATCTTGGCCCAAATGTACGTTTCTACTGTGAAAACTGACATTTGTACCTGGAGAGCCTCAGAGAACTGAGGGAAAAGCACCTATTCTACAGCCATTTATATATTATGCGCCCAACAGGTATGTTATTGAAGGCTTCTTCCCCTTGTTCAATCAAAAACATGGAATCCATGTCTTGTAATAATGGAGCTTCAGCTTTATTTTGTCAGCCAACTCACTAGAGGTATGTTCATGTGTGAGCCACATAGCAGAGACTGACCTGGATGAAGTTAGGTTTGGCAGCTGAACACCTCTGTCCTCTGCTTCTGAGAGAAGGACAATTTTGGTGCCGGGTCATTTCTTCTGCGCCATCTTGTGGACTGTCCTCAGACGCTGACCATTCCTGCCACCAGAAATGCACTTTCTTACGGTCTCTACACAACCTCCTAGATTTTGCTCAACTCCGATCTCCTCCACAAGCCCCTCTTAATTACTCATCCCCACCTTGATCTCTTGTCTACAAAGTCCCAGCACCAGCTCATTTTTATGTATTATTTGTTATTTTGCATCCTGTCATTTCATCTAGACTGGCTTTCCCTGAGACATGCATGCTGCCTTACACTTTTGCTATGTACCACAGCCCAGAGGATTCAGCAAATGACAGTCGAAGTTATAACTTCAGAAAATCTTGAAAATATATTATTTACTCACAAGGTAAGAAGCCTAGGGAACCTGTGACGTTGCCAAAGCAAATGAGCAGTTGTAAAAAACATCTCACGCAAAGGAATTTTTAGTCTTTTTTTTTTCCTTTTTTTTTTTTTTTTTTTAGCATCCATGCAACCCACTTAGGTGAGTTGAGACTGTTTTGATCATCTTTCACAAGGAAAAATCCAAACAAGAGATGACCTTTATAATCATCTTTAGGCAGAGTGACTTGGTATCCAGTCCTGTAGTACTTTGTTAAGTTTGCATCTTCCTTGGATAACAGCAGTTACTTTAGACATTTAAAAATATGTTTTAAATTTAAATTTGGTTTAGACTTGAGGCTAGTTTCATGTATATTCTTTTTCAAAGAATTCAAAAATTGAGGTATGATTTAAATGCAGGAAATTTCACTCTTTTTATGGACAGTTTTGAGTTTTGACAAACATAGGCAATCATGCAACAATCACAACCAACATCAGATTACTTCCATCATCAGCCCACCCATTTCTCTCAGCCCTCCATTTTTAACACCATCTTCCATGCTCAGGCCACCCCTGATCAGTTTTCTGTCCCTATAGTTTTGCCTTTTCTAGAATGTTCTAAGTGGAATTATTCAATGGAATTTCAGTGACTCAGGCTGTTTAGGTCACCAGTGAGTTCTACCACGGCCTGAATATGATGGGAGGATAAACTATCTTTCCCAATGATTACATTGATCCTTGGAATGCTCTGGGAGATAAAAAAAAAAAAAAAATCAGTGAAGATTTCTCCGCTGTTTACATTGAAGATAACAAAGTCATGGATATTCAGAGGTACAAGAGAAATCATTATGTTAAATACTGGACTTAAAAGTTTTCCTACGAGCACTTTTAGTAATCAAGTGACTTGAGGCCACATTCTTTGAGGAATCCTATTATTCATTAAAATGAGCTGTTTTGTCGAGATACATTTGAATGCTAGGTACGTGACATATCCAGTGATCAATGATTAATGATGTAGACACCTAGTTCTTGGTGCAATGTAAGGATCCATTGACTGTTAACTTTTGCTTATTGGAAGTTACCGAAATGAGCTTTAAAATAATCAAAATAATCCATTTTTAGTACTTGATGAGATATTCAAGTTTTATCCTCTTGCAAAATCAAAATCTGCTACTTAGTATGTTAATGTGGTATTTGCGAAGCTATTACCATGATTTCAAGCCCAAAGATCTTCCAAATCTTTGTAAATCAAAGGAAGTAGGACATTCAGTATACATGGGAGAGGGTCGCCTATATCTCTAGATGTTGTCAAGTCAAGACAGATCAGACACAAAGCCTGGGGAAGTGGGTTCTAGTTCTGACTTTATCTTTACAAGTCAATTAAACTCAGTTTTTTGACTTGTGTGAAATGAAGAATAATGTGTGAAATAAAGAAATTAAGCATTAAATTAAATTATCTAAAAATTCTACAAAACTATAAATCATCCTTTTGCTTTTATTCCCAGTAGCTGTCAACTTTCTGCTTATAAGTTCCAGTGAATAAACTCAGCCTGGAAGCTGAAGTTACAACATACTCCCAAGGTGACAAATGAGATTAATTAAAAACATTAATCTCTAAATTGACAACTTAGATATTTTCCTATAGCTTTCATTTACCACTCAGTGATTAATAACAAACAGTTAAGTGTTTTTAATATATATCAGACGAGTTAAATGAGTATTTCTAGGAACTGGCCTGGATATAAAGTTGTTGTTTTTTTTCCCAATGAAGAAAACTATTTTACCAAAGTCAGTATTAGTGAGTGAGATGTAGTTGAGTTTGACCATTCTCTCAAATTTGCTGAAAGTTTCTAAGCCATGGGTTTAAGAAACCATCTTAAATGGATGGGCTGTGTAGATGGAGTAGAAGTTGAATTAGACTGTTTAAGGGCTAGGATGAGCTTTGCTTTAATGTGGTTGGGGAAGAAATGAATGCTCTGGGCTCTAGGACCGGTTTGATTTGAACCTATATGTGCATAGATATTTTCGAAAGCTCCCTCAGATCTATTCATATGCAAACAGGGTTCAGGACATCCATATATACCAAATATGTATCTTGATCTTTTCTTTTCACATTTTAGGTGCAAATATGTATGCAGACAAGAATAATGATTCAGCTGAACTAACTCATGCACAAGAAAGAATCTTTTAGTTTTTGCAAAAGTGACTAACTACAATGAGAGATTTCTGAGAAAGAAAGCTCAACAGCATGTGTGATCTGCCTTCCTTTTCTCTCTAAAACACAAAACCACTGCAAAGATGAAGTTAGAGCCAGTGAAAGAATAGTAGTTTCAGATTTAGATAATGCATGTGTGTGTGTGTGTGTGTGTGTGTGTGTGTGTGTGTGTGTGTGTGTGTGTGTTTATTTCATATTTTAAAGAGATTTCATCAATTCTTATTTGTGATGTTTAGAAACATTGAACCACTCCAAAACATAAGAAATTAGTTATATTGGAGAATCAGGTGCATGGTCCAACTATTTATTGGTTGCTATAGAAACAGACAGCCTATAGACTGGATTTCCTAGGATGATGTAAATTTCATGTAATTTTATTATTATTTTTTAATTGAGTATAGAAATCACCATCTGTAGATCTACTTAGAAAAAAATGTAGTTAAAGGGTAAATTAACTGGCTTGTACAGAGAAGATCCTTTCAGAGAAGAAAATTTTGGACTTTCAGTTCCTGAATTGCCCAGAAAGAAAGATGTGACTCAGCTTTTGGAGAACTCAGCTCATTCATAAGCAAGGTGTGTTCTTTGCTGTGGACAGAAATATTTCTTTAAACCTCATCATGCCTTGAGTATAATACTCCCTATGTCAGCCCTTAGGCTTTTCCCTAATTCCGTGTCATCCATCCACCTATTATTCATCCAGTCATTGGCTGCAAATATTAGAGCAAAAGTGGACATTAGAAGTGATATCCTCCACTATAAATTAATAAGTTGATATTCTTAATTATACATCTGTTTTTGTAAGAATTTAGTTAGAGTACTTGGGTCACTTATTTCTGGGTGTGATGTTAAGTATCAGTGTTTGGCCCTGAGAGACTGATGACCAGATTCAAATTCTGGTACCCAGGTCGTATCATCCCTTGAGACCTGTATGTGTCCATTAAAGTTCTTTTCCTTCTCAACTTTCCACTGCTCATTTTCTATTCTGAGAATTTCCAAGTCTGGAGTTCCTTGGCGTTCGAGTGGTTTTTTCTTATTAAATGTGTATGCAGATCTGCAGAAGAATCATCAGGTGATATATGATTTTCTGACAAATATATGCAGACAATAGCTGGCTGAATGCCTAGGTCAGTATGTGCGAAGCAAAGCTGGCTGGTCTACTTTGCATTTGACGGTTGCAGAATACTTAAGTGCTTGTTGCATTTCTATGTTAGTGTTGCTCTAATAGAGAAATTCCTAAGGTTTTAGATGCCCAGTATAAATATATTTCAGAACATGAGAAACTTAACTGACTTGTAGTTAAGATTTTACTAAAACCAGAGGATTCAGCAACTCTTGACAGCCCAATTAAATTATCCATTTTTTATATTTTTAAAATAACTTTTTATTTCTAAATTACAGGTGACATACAATATTATATTCATTTCAGGTGTACAACACAGTGATTAAACATTTGTATAACTTACTGAGTGATCACCCTGAGCTAATACCCATCTGACATCATGCATAGTTATTACAATATTATTTCCTACATTCTCTATGCCATACTTTACATCCCCGTGACTGTTTTTATAAGTGGCAGTTTAAACATTTTAACCTCTTCCCTGTTATAGAGCAAGTTTCCCAGTGAGCACTGACACAGAAGCCAGATACCTGAATCAAAAAAACTTTATTACAGATTCGAATCCGGGCTCAAACCTCCACTGTCGCAGCAGTGATAGAGGCAAGAGCCCCGAACCTAGTTTTTGTTACCCTTATATACCCCTTTATCCTCCCCGGTTGCCCCCCCTTCCCGATTACCCACAGGTTCCCCTTCCCGATTTCTCACAGGTACAAAGGCTGTTTGTCTAAGCGGAAGTTTCTCATGGCTTGGCTGCCTTTGCAATCTATCTATTTGACAGCGTTAAGCAGGATGCAGTTAACCTGTTCTGGGAACTGGCCTATGCAGCTGGGTTTCAGGTCTATATGCTCTATAAATGCTTCTACTTTATTGTTTGCACTGAAAATTGATTATTACATTCCCCATTTTTACCTATTCTTCTAGCCCACTCTCATCTGGTGACCATCAAAATATTCCATCTATGAGCCTGTTTCTGTTTTGTATGTTTGTTTATTTTGATTTTTAGATTCACTGTATGAGTGAAATCAAATAGTATTTATCTTTCTCTGTCTGATTTATTCCACTTAGCATAATACTTTCTAGGTCTATTCCAGTTGTTGCAGATGGCAAGATTTCGTTTTTTATAGCCGAGTAGTATTCCATTGTATATTTATATACAATCTTTATCTATTCATCTATCAATGAACACTTAGGTTGCTTCCATATCTTGGCTATTGTGAATAATGCTGCAATGAACATAGAGATGTATGTGTCTTTTTAAATTAGCGTTTTGAGCTTTTTTGGTTAAGTAACCAGAAACGCAATGGCTGGGTCCTTCTTTGACTCTTGTTATAGCCTTTGTTTTAAAGTGTATTTTATCTGATATAAGGGTTGCTACCCTGCTTTTTTTTTGTTTCCATTTGCATGAAATATATTTTCCATCCCTTTACTTTCAGTCTATGTATGCCTTTTGATCCGAAGTGAGTCTCTTGTAGGCAAAGTATGTGAGGGTCTCACTCAGCCATCCTATGTCTTTTGATTAGAACATTTACTCCATTTACATTTAAAGCAATTATTGATAGGTATGTAGTTATTGCCATTTTATTATTTATATATTTTTTTATTTTTTTTTTCTTCTTAAAGAAGTTTCTAACATTTATTGTAATACTGGTTTGCTGTTAATGAACTCCTTTAGCCTTTTCTTATCTGGGGTAATTTTATTGTTTTTCGTGAAGCCCATTTATGAAATATGCATGCGTCATTTGATTAATTCATTTTGTAGCCTGTGTGTGTATGTGTGTGTGTGTGTGTGTTTGTATATATGTTTGGCTAAGAAAAAATTTGTGTCCAGGTACCCTCTTTATACATTTCTTGTACCAGGGAATTTTGCCATGGATGTCCTGTGACCACATCAGCGACCCAGAAAAGAATTCATACAGGACACTAGACTCTCTGGGAAATGTCAGGTCCCGATCCTCTTGGAGCTTGGAGAATGGTACAGCATGCCTGTCATATATTCACAACGATACCAATGGGAACAATTTTATTAAAATTCTGTCCAGACCAGTTTATTTTTAGTTCTGAAAATATACTCAATTACCAAAGTACTATGAATTTTTTGATTTTAAAAAATGTCGCATTTTTATGCCACATATTCTTATACAGAGAGAGATTCTGTTGTTAATCACATTTATTTAAAATTTAAGATTTAAGAGAAATCCTTCTGAAACAATATAAATTATTTTGCAGCATTTCTTAAAGGTGGATTTTAGCAAGGTTAATTTGTGTTCCGAAAATAAATTGTTTTAACCTCTTTTTGCTCAGGAAAGCATTCCCTGACCAACTTTACCAGATAAAATCCCCACTCAGATAATCCAAGATCTTTAATTCCATCTACAACCTTAATTTCCTTTTGCCATGTAACCTGAGAACATTCTGAGCCTTAGGATGCGGATGTCTTTGGGGATCATTATTTTGTCTGCTTATCACTGAGTCCTACATGGGGCCCTGCCCACAGGGGTAATTTAAGCAAGGTCTTTTCCACATCTGGAAGATGTGCTAACTTCATTTTGATTTCTGTATCTTTCACTTGGTTGCCAGCCGTGACAACATGACTACTTACAAGCCTGCCTAATTTATTATATGCCAACATATATTCTGAGAAAAAAATCATAGAAGGACAGTGAAAGAGAAGGCTATCACTTTACAAAAACCAATCGACAAAAACCAATCGACACTGTGGGCCTCAGTTTTATTTTTTCTGAAGTTTAAGGATGAAATTAGGTATTCTATAAAGTATGTTGAGGTCTAAATCCTAGGAATCTTCAAACATAGTATAAGAACAAGACTTTATTAGGGTTATCATTTAGTCACCGTAAGAGCTTTAAATTGCATTCTTTCTAAGAACTGGAGGCTGAAAAACAGCTCAATGTCTCAATGACTTCTGGTTTTTATCTCAGCCTTGTTGCAAATTGATCCATGAGAAGTTTGGTAAAATAAATGAACGTACTTGGAATCTAATTTTCAAAATGCTGAGGAAGAATTTGGACAACTTATGATACACAAGATACTGAGTTTTTTCGAATCTACGGTTTGTTTGTTTGTTTGTTTTAAGCCTGATACTAACCGGTTTTTTGACATACACAGATTCTTGACTTAGTTTACAGAACCTCCCCCCATTAACCTTTAGATAATAAGGTTTCTACCTCTGTTAGGCTCCTCTTAGACCTTACCCCGGCAGGCAATGATCTTGTACTTCTTATATATTCATTGCATTCTCTAGGTTAAGTGCCTTTTGCCTACTCCTAGATTCCAAAGAACCTGGAGGTTTTATTCCTCAATATATGAGGTTCTTAAGCAAGATTTGTGGAATGAATACATTCTAAATGATATTTTAGGGAAGGCTGGAGGTAACAAAGAAGCTTTTCATCTCAACTCATGATAGTAAATAGAGGTCACAGCTAATATTCAACAGCTTATCAATGCTCTCCAGTGGACAAAGTCAACGATCATACCTATTAAAAGTTGGTCAAGCCTGTAATTTAGTGGATTAAATACTTCTCAATTTAAGGTAAAAGAGAGGAAACATTTCGTCAGTTAAAAATTATGGGTCATGGTCATTATTTTGTGAAATTATTTCACACATCACTGTTAAACCATTGTTAGTTAAGCTTTTTCCTGCCTGGAGACTTTGCTCCTTTTGTCTGAAATACCCCTCCCCCAGAGCTTTCAGGCTGACTTCAGACCAGATACTGCTTCATGCTTCACCTTCACTCTCCTATATAAAACAGCTCCAGTACCCAGTCTAGTACATGACACGTCATAATTACTTTTTAATATTTTGTTTAAGTAATGCACAGCCAAGGGTGGGACATAGAAAAGGCTTCCGAGCCCTGGTTGCCAAAGGCAAGCTGTGAGCCATTTCCACAGCTGTCTGGGTGCTGGAGCTCCCTGGCTCTCCCCTCCCCGACCCCCACCCGCCCCATCTCTCTCCTCTCACTCCTTCTCTATACACACAGCTATGCTTTCCCACCAGCTCTGTCCAGAGCTGGATACACAGCTTCCTTGGCCCAGTGCAACATGAAAATATGGAGCTCTTGGTTCAAAAATTAGGAAAACAGCTTTTTCCTTTCTCCTGTGGTCTCTCCCCACTTGATTTGTTATCTACTGTTACGATCCCTCTGCACAGGGACACTGGTGGACCTTCCAGGAGCCGGGGCACATGCCCAACCCCCACCCTCTGGTGCAGGTGCTCTGACCTTCAAGGGGCAAGGGCAGCAGGGTGAGCGACAGGACCCAACGCCTCACCCCGGGAGGGACCGGGGGAGGTTAGATGTGCCTGGGAGGAGACGCCAGCTCTTGCGCATGCTCCCTGCAGACTTCGCAGGAACGGAAGAGATAAGTATAGACAGCAGCATCCGAGTGTCACACCCAGGCTCGGGGTCTGTCTCCTGAGCCCGGGCCCTGAGTCCACGAGCCTGCGCAGGCTCTGTGCTCCACACCGCTCTCCTCCCGTGAGCATGACCGTGCATTTGATTCAAGGCTAACAGTGAAGTAGCATATTTGAAAATCGCGTCCAGTGTTTCCAATTATCATTCTTCCGTCACACCTCAGAAGCTTCCAGGGTGGCAGAGAAAGACTGCAGCCCAGCGGTCCTCCCTCACGCTCACAAGGGGTCAGGTTTTCTTTGGCCAAGAGATGCAGACAAACCTCTGTCATGTCAACCGAAAAGCGGCCGTTTGAATTCCTGGGTGCGCGCATCGTGGCCGGTTCAAGTTTGCAGACCCTGGTGACCGTTTTATATTCCCGTCACAGAGAATTTGCGTTTTATTGTCTCTTGCTTCATGCAGTAGTCTAAATTGCTAAGCCCCCAAAGATTATTTTCAGTAAGACTTTTTATGATCTATGTATATGATATACATTGATATATATGATATATATCGTATATAACTACATATGATATATATCATATATCATACATATGATATATATCATATATATGATATACACATATATACATATCATATATGTGATATATACACACACATGTGCTATCTACCTTGTTTTCCCCTCTGCGGTAAAACGATCCGTAATGGACTCTGTTGGTGGTATGTTGGCAGGTGAAGTCAAGACTACTTCTTTCCCATGGCCTCACCTAGGGAAGGTTAATTAGTACTGCTTATTCTTTTTGCTGGACCTCCTCTGACTTCCTTTCTCATAGGCAGGGAACCCTCCCAGTATGAGCGGAATGGGGGAGGGGCAGGGAGGGAGAGGCAGAGCCTACTTCCTTCTGTAAAGGCTGAACGTTTGAGTTGCTAGATGCTTGCTTTCCCCTTTCCTGGCGTCAAGGACTGGGGACAGGACTCATACTTGGTGAAACAGATCTCTGCACCCGGATTGTGAATCTGGAGCTATTAATGGAAGGCGGGAGTCGGGGAGACCTCCCTCTGAGCTGGTAGCCCTAGGGTAGGTGCCAACGTCCAGAGTTGAGGGCAGGCGAGGGAGCCAGGCCCAGGAGAGGCCATCTAAGGGCATGATGACATCTGTGGTTCCTGTCGTTTATTCTCATTCTGTTTCTGTGCCTTTTCAAAGTCTTGTTTTCCAGCCTTATGAGCTGTTCTGTGAGCTTCTCAATATCTTTAAAAAAAATTTTTTTCAGCTTCTACCCATACTGGGCTTCATACTATAGTTTTAAAGCACATGAAGTCCACTTGCAGATAGATGTGATAAGTTAAAGAGGACGTTATGAATCCTATAGAAATCATTATATAATATGGAGAGTTATAGCTAATATGCCAATGAAAGATCTTAAAGCAGACAAAAAGGAAAAAGAGAGCAAAGAACAGATGAAATAAGTGGAAAACACACAAGACGGTAGCTTTAAACCCAACTACATCAGTAATTACATTAAATACAAGCCTCCATGTTTTTATGACCTGATCTTGACTATGCATCATTAACAAGAGGGATGTGAGTATGTGGGTAGACGTGGTCTGTTGGAGTCGATAGAAGTTTTTCTTTTTCTGATTCTTTAATTTTTCTCAACAAAGTTAGATGTGAGCTCATTAGCCGAGAAACTGTAGTCTAATTTAGCTCTTTCCCTTCAAGCCAAGTGTCACTCTGGATTTATTTTTATTATATATTTTTTAACTTGGCCCTGAACAGGTGAAGCATGAAAGAGAAATTCCAGATAAACACTAAACTTATTCAAATTAAACAGGAGAAAAAGAGGCGCTAACATTTGTTCTATACTACTTTAAATGTAAAAAATAAAATAAAAAAATAATAATTAACTCGCAGCAAGGTATCTACGACCAGTGCAGCTGCCTCATTCATCTTGAATGCTCACTGGGAATTAATATTAAGCAGTTTCCATTTATACTTTTTCAGCTGCAGAGATAATTACATCACAGCAGCAATATCCCCAGCAGCTTTGAGACATGTGTTTGTCCACCGTATATTTTCCAACCAACCCATCAACAAATATTTCTTAAATTCTGAGCATGCAAGCAACACAATGCTAGACGCTTTTTAATATTCTCTTAGCTCAAGATCAAGGGGTGTCAAATTAATTGCTGCAGCTTCCTTCTAAGAGAATATCTTTCATCAATTCAAAAGAAAGCAATACATGTACACCAGAGAG
>CM053503.1:159850081-159994451 GCA_028627145.1 Eidolon dupreanum | reverse complement strand
TTTTACAAGAATTTGAAAGCCTTTAGATTAAAACCTCAAGGACTTTATTCCCTTGAAATGTCAAGCATTAGATCATCAAATCTTGAGCGTGAGCCAGATATTTAGAGAACATGGAATGCACAATACACCTGTTCGCCCCGCACCTGTCACAGATCGCGACCCACCTGTTGACTCTGCTTCTCTCAACAGGCTGCCTCTAATTTGATATCTTTAGGGCAAACAGCCAAGCCCTCAGGTTATTAAAATAAATCTCATTTTAAATTTATGTATGAGAAACTCTTTCAAATTTCCTTGTGGGAAATCACCAGAATTCTGTTTGCAACTTCCTTCTTTCTCTTGAGCAAAGAAACCAAGAGAGGTTTGTGCCAAAGCTTGGCCATTCCTTGGCGATGCTTACCTCAGGTCAATGTTCCTCACCAACTGAGAGTGAAGCAAACATGCGAACATACCTGGCACGGGAATAATAGCACATTAATCAGTGTTAGAGATTTATCACATGCTAGAAAGATTCTGTGTTACTTATGCAATGGGTCCCAATGAAAAGTGTGCTAAATTTTCTCCTCTGTGGCTGATGTTGCCTCTTGTTATGCAACTTTGCCTGCCTCTCACAGATCTCTGCTAGGTGGCTATCACTATTTCTATGGGAGTGGTTGCTGGCCTTCTAATCTTTTTTCCTGCTCTTTTTCTTTATCCATATCTGATCCATGTCCCTCCCACCCCTTAATTCTTTGGACCCTAGAACTCATCATGTTTTCATTGGTAGGTGGTGATTCATTATTTTTACGTTAATTCTATGGCATTATCACATATATTCAGCCAAATGCCACATGCTAAGACTTCTGTTTAATGAGTTCGTTTTTTAAATTAGCTTTATTATGGAATAATTTACATATAATAAAATTACACATTTTAAAAGATGCAATTCAACATGTTTTGACAAATGACTACAGCTGTGTGTACCCGTCACTATAATCAAGATCTGAAACATTCTTATCACTCCTAAAATTTCCCTCATTGCATCCATAACTATTTTCTAATTTTGGGTAGGAAATACTCCTCACAGGGCATGGAAGGATAAGGGGGCATATGAAGTCATTCTATTTTTAACAGATAAAAATCAGATAATAGGCTTATTCAGATATTTCTTAGTGGTGAGTACCATGTGGAGTGAAGGGAGAACTTATCATTACTTTCCATTCTTCTTCTTCTTTTTTAAAAGAACTATTTGGTTTGCTGAAGGAAGAATGGCTGATCAGATGATTGAAACGGTCAGAAATTTTAGGCTGAAGTCCATCTTCAAAGAGTTATGTAACTTTGAACTTTAAGGTTAGGGAAATTTAAAAGACGGTACTAAGAAACTGTCCTGAGATCAGTTCTCAAATTCTTACTTCCTGCTTCTGTGAGCATCCAAACCTGTGTTGAAATAGGACCAGGAAATACAAATCATTTAATACTCCATGATAAAAATCAAATAATGGAAGAGGCAGGGTTCCTTATGGGGGGAACATTTATTGCTGCTCTTAATTTACATCTTTCTCTACGGGGAGGGCTTAATTTCTGGATATATATTTTAGGTGATCTAGCTTCAGTGTATATATTAAGTCATTTAATTTTCACAGAAAATCCTATGAACTAGTGTGAAATAATAAGAAATAAATATATTAGCCTCTACCTCCGGCTCCTGCACAGAGCTCCTAAAACCCTTGCAATTTCCTAAGTGATAAGAACATGAGGCATCCTTTGTTCTATGAGGAGCCTCTATGTGGGTTCCCGAATTGGGGCTGGTCACCAGGAAGACCAAGCTACAATACAAAGCTCAAAATTTTCAGCTCCCCTCCACCCCTAACTTCTCCAGAGAGGGGAGAGGGAGGGGCCTGGAAATGGAGTTAATAACTGATCATGTCCATGTGAGGAAGTCTCCTTAAAATCTCCAGCATGGGGTTTGGAGACCTTCCAGGTTAGAAAACACATCCATGCGCCAAGAAAGTGATGCACCCCAACTCCATGGGGGCAGGCGCTTCTGTGTTCGGGACTCTCCCAGAGCTCTCGTTACGTATCTCTTTGTTTGGCTGTTCATTAGTATCCTCTATCACATCTTTTTATAAACGGGTAAAGACAAGTGTTTCCCTAAGTTCTGGGAGCTGTTTTAGTCATCAAAGCCAGGGGGAGAAAGTCAGGGGGTGCTCCTATTTATAGCCAAGTCCAACAGAAGTGTTAGGTAACCCGGGGATCTACTACTTTTGATTGACATCTGAAGTGGGGGACAATCTCATGGGACCGAGCCCTTTACCTGTAGGATCTGATGCCATCTCCAGGTTGATAGCATCAGAACGGAGTTAAATTGCAGGACATCCAACTTGTGTCACAGAACGGCTTGGCATGGAACAAATACCACCCCTTCGGTGACTGCGAGTGTCAGAAGTATAAATGCGTGCTAGTGCGAGAGTACAGGAAAAGCACAGGGGGGAAGGCTGAGTCTTTCCAACACGGGTAGGCGTTGTTATGGTTTCCATTTTACTAACGAATAAACTGAGGACTAAAGAAATGAAATGGCTCGCCCGAAGTCACACAGCTATTAAGTGGCACGATAGGGCTTCGAATCCAGGCAGTCATTTTGGGCTCTAGGCACATGAAAGAATGGTCCCAATTGAGCGCTCAAGACCCCACCTCCCACTCTCCACCTGCGTAGGAGTTCTGGTGTCATTCGAAACCCTCCAATTCCACACTGACATTGAACATGAAGGGAATGTTGAGTTGAAGAAGGCCCCCAAGACTAGTCCTTGTTTCTTTTCTCCCTCCTTCTTCCCCTCCCTGCTTCCTTCCTTCCTTCCTTCCTTCCTTCCTTCCTTCCTTCCTTCCTTCCTTCCTTCCTTCCTTCCTTCCTTCCTCCTTCCCTCCTCTTTTCCTCTCTCTTTCTCCCTCTCTTCTTTCCTTTGCATATGTTGCATTCTTAACTCTATTACAAGACATCCAGAGGCAGAGAAGCTGCCTTACCTCTGCAGGAGGCCATTAGGATTTGGGGGAGCTCAGAACACGTTTGTGGTGGGTAGTGACATTGATCAGAAGGTGGTAAATGAAGATTAGCAGGAAAGGGCAGTAGCAACACCAGTTTTGCAATGAGAGAATCAGGTGGACCTAGACAGCGAAATAGAGACCAGAGGTTCAAATTCTTGGGTTTCTGCACAGAAGTGTAGCATCAGTTGGAACCGGACTAATGTGGCATTTATTTGTACCCTGTTATCCTGTGTTTACAGTCTTGGAGTCCCCCGAGAGGACCACAGGGGGAAGGAGACAGAGACGTGGGACGTGTTCACTAGCAGGTGAGAGGGGAGTTTCTCAGCATCTCCCACTCTTACGTCACCCTCCAGGGCTCCCACAGCCCTGAGAAACCACAAGGCCAAGTTCTCCATCCCAGCAGAGTCAGGCGGAGGCCACTAATAGGCCTCCTTCCTCCTCCCCTGTTTACCCTTGCCGTTAGAACGTCGCTAGTCTAGTAGGCAGAGGTCCGGCGGTGACCACATCTCTTACTAAGAGATGCCATCAGATAGCGCCAGGGGCTCTTGTGTCCAGCGAGTCAACCGTGGCCCTTGCTCCCGTGTAGCTGCCACTGTCACTGCTGCTGCTGTTCCCTTCTGGTGCCCAGAGCTTCCTCCGCACTCAGATTCAGTCAGCCCCATCGTCCTCAGAAGCACCCTACTGATGGTAGTTTCAACAAAGACTCCACCATTTAAAAAATAAGGGGCACATTTGGTCACAGGTAAAAACCAATGACCAGGATAGGTGGTTACAGGTTGGGGATGGCACAAGCCCAAGGTCCCGTGGAAGATGCAGAGGAGTTTGTGAGGCCATGGAAGAGGTGGCGAATGGTTTCTGAATGCCCAGGCTTTGTGCTAGGCATCTTATAGCGTATCGAGCTTTAAAAATGCTTGGAGATTTTTTGTTTGATTATGAAGTATTTAAAATATGTAGACGTATAGAGAGCACAGTGTGTGCCTCTTGGATTTAACAGCTGGAATCAGTGTGTCATACTTATTCACCTCTGTTCTGTGGTCTTTTCATTAGCTGTTCCTTCAGTCCTTGAAGAAATTGTTTGGGGGCATGTGATTGAAGCTCAAATGTTCCCATTAAAAATCAGATAAGCACATTCATGTCCACAGCTTCATTACTCACAAAAACCAGAAGGTGGAAGCCACCCAAGCATCCATTGACACACACGTGGATAGACGAAATGTCGTAATATATACAATGAGATATCATTCAGCCTTAAAAAGGAAGGAAGTTCTGACACATGCTTCCACAGGGACAAACCTTGCCATTATGCTGAGCGAAATAAGCCAGTCAAAAGGACAAATATTGTATGATTCCAATTATATGAGGTCCCTAGAGTAGTCAGATTCATAGGGATAGAAAGTGGATGGTGGTGCCAGGGGCTCGGGGAAGAAGAAAAGAATTATTGTTTAATGCGTATAGAGTTTTAGTTTTGTAAGACGAAGGGTTCTAGAGATGGAGGTTGGCGATGGTTGCAGTGTGAATATACCTAATGCCACTGAATTTTACACTTCAGAATGGTTAAAAAGGTAAATTTTACGTTATGTGTATTTTGCTACACTTAAGGAAAAAAACAATCAGATGAGCAAGCAAGCCGAAACGCAAAAAGGGTTGCTACAAAAATCAGTTCTGATGTATCTCCTGGTTAATTTTTAATTTATCTTTCTTGCAATTATTTGGTCTCACATTTGTGTTATTTATTTTTTTAAAAAATTTTATCATTAAAAGAAAATTCATCATAATCCCACAGGTATCCATGAAGTTCACAAATTTAAAAATTTTCTGTTTTTTTGTGTGCTCTTTTTTTTGTTTCACATTTCACTCGATTTAAATATGATACTTTGTATTTTATTTCCAAAACTAGTTCTTCATGTAGTAATTTACAACTTTTACTTATGCTTTATAATCTCAATAGTGATTTTTAGGGACCTGAGGACATTTCATTGAGCTAATATGCCATTTTTTGTTGACCCATTTATTTTTTAAGGAATATTTTTATTATTTTGTTTGCTTTTGTAATTTCCAATCATTGCTATTATCATATATGTGTTTTAATTAAATTTTTTAAAAACTGAAAGTGTTTTATAAAATAAAGATTATTGTATATGTGTTTTAATTAAATTTAAAAATCTGAATGGGTTTTATATTGTTAGTCTGTATATGGCTATTTAAATTTTTTAAATTTTGTTTCTCCCTTTATTTATGATACCTAGTCTCATTTTTTCTTCCTTTTCTTATTTTTTTTAAACATACACACTTTGAACTTACCTTTCATCATTTTATTTACATGTATGTGTATACCTCAAACGCGTAATGTTTTGTGTTTTGAGAAACCTACTTAAATAACATTGTGCTTTAAATCTCATCTGCTTCCTCACTTTTTCATTCAACATTGTACTGTTGAGATCTATCCATGTGGCTAAACACAAAGTTAGTTAGTTAATTCCTTCTAACCACTGCACAGTATTCTATTTCATTTATAGCTCATGTTTGGATGGACATATGCAGCCCGTAGCTCCTGGAAGCAACCCTGAGCTCTGCTTACTATTTGACATCTTCCTTTGTACTCATGAGGTGGTTTCTGTGCAGGACACTTGTGAAGAGGAATTTTCCACTTAAATGGCTAACCTTGTAGCCAGCTCTTTGTTCTGCTTCTGTAGACATGCTTGCCACATAGGCCGAAGGGCAGGGTGACCTCGAGATCCACTGAAGACTCACCCTCACCTTTGCTTGTTCTGTCTAGATAACAGATGTATCCCCTTTGCTTGTTAAGCCCTATAAAAGCAAGGTTACCCCTGAGCTTGGGGCCCACATCTTCGGAGTGCTAGCTCTTCTGGGACCACTGGCGTCATAAACCTGAGTTCTCCAACTCTCCGAGTGTTGCTTGGTTTCTCGCCGGTCTGATTTTTCTGCAACACCTGCATGCAGTTTCCAGAATACTGCCAGAATGCTCTCCGGTGGCAATGCATGTGGGTGGCCCCAGCAGCCGTGTATAAGGCTCTTATTCTTCAACACCCTTACCGGAGCTTGCAGTTCTGTAAGTTTCTAATAACTGACAACCTGAGGAGTACAAAATTGTGTTTTAATAAACTTTTCCTTGATAATTAAAGAGGTGGAGCATCACTCTGGTTAGGTTTTATGGGAATTATGTATTAATATCCTTTATCTTTTTATTTGCAATTGGGTTTCCTGCCTTCTCCTTGCTGACTCACAGGAACTTCTTCTCTATCCCAGAAGTGCTGAATCTGGCTTAATTCCTTTCCAGTCCTATTAGAAATGAACTAATTAGACCATGATCAGTCTGTGCCTAGATGTGTCATCACAGAGGTTAGATATAGTTCCTTGAACACCAACTTGCTTTGACAACTCAAGGTGGATTCTGCATAACTCTCAAGACTCGGTCTGTCTCTGCGGTCACACTTCAAAGGTTCTACTAACGACATTTGAGAGGAGAAAAGCCTTTTTCTCGAAAGCTCCAAGAAAAATCTAGGGCAGAGATCTCATTGGCTTATGTCGTGCTCTGAACTTCTGGATCACAGACTTTCTGGATGCAGCCAACCAGTGGGGTGAGTCTAAGGGTTTCCTCCTTGTGGCAGTTCTTATTGTTATTGTTACTCTCTCTCTCTCTCTCTTTATGCAATTTTGACTGTAAATGTGCTCCTCGTTCAGGAAGCAGAATATTTGAAAATTCGAACTACAATAAAAACTGTAGGTAAGGGATGGAGATAGGTATAACTTTCTTGAGGAAAAAATTCGTAGGAAGTTTCTTTTGAATAAAATGGACTCATCATGTACTATAATTTCATGTTGAAATTTTCGATTTTCCTAAATGTAGTTAAACAAAAGGATACACCCGTTAATTTTTTTCTACTCCAATGGAATTTTAAACCATGAAAATTACTCTCCCCTTGGAAGCAGGGGTGACCCTTCTGTTAAAACAGTTCAGCAAGGGAAATTGACGTCCTCTGAGGTTTCAGCCTGCAGGGCCAGAGCAAGAAGCAAGACCACGAGGCCCATTTTTGCTTCCACAGTTTATTTTTGCCCCCTACAGTTTTTGTTTTTGTCAGTTGAAATATGTATCTTTAGCCTACTGGTTTATAATTAAAAATTGTTCATTGTATGAAGTCAAGGAAACAGAATGAGGTTTAGAAAGTGCCTCTGAAGGTTATGAAAAATCCAATGTGACGTCAAAGTTTTTTCCTCTCACGTAAATGAAAAGTAAGGGTTGCTTTTTACAACCCTGTGAATATGCTTCGTGTCGGTGAGGTACACCTTTATTATATGACGCATAATTCTTAGTACCATTTATCACGACAGACCAATAATGACTTAAGTTTCCACCAACCTCTTTCTAGCTGTGACTCAGCAAAGGGGGTTTTGGATTCCAAGTCAATCAGCTTTTGGTGGTGACGAAACATTTCAGTGCAAGGGAGGAAAAAGATAGTTTTTCCTTCTTCCCTCTCGGGTCCTCCAGCGGGGGCCCTGTAAAATTAGACTGACAAAGGAGGGATTAACGAGAAAAAAAAACAAAAACAGTGTATTAGCACGTATATTTCCCATACACATGGGAGTACTGAGATATGAGTTCAGCAGTCCCCTTTTATTCATTTTTTTAATTTCCAAGGTTTCAGTTACCCACAGTCAACTGCATTTCAGAAATATTAAATGGAAAAGGCCGGAAATAAACAATTCATAAATTTTAAATCGCGCACTATTCTGAGTAGCATGATAGAAACTTGCGAGGTCCTGCTCTGTCTTGCCCAGATATAGCTCATTCCTTTGTTCACCTTCTCCACACTGTATCTGTCACCTGCCCATTAGTTACTTAGTAGCCATCTCGGTTATCAGATCGACTGTCACATGTTCGCAGTGCTTATGTTCAAGTCACCCTTATTTTACTTAATAATGGCTCTCAAATGCAAGAGTGGTGATGCTGGCACTTTGGATATGCCAAGGAGAAGCCATAAAGTGCTTCCTTTAAGTGAAAAGGTGAAAGTTATTGACTTAATAAGGAAAAAATTGTATGCTGAAACTGTGAAGAGCTTCAGTAAGAATGAATCTTCTGTCCACGAATTTGCGAGGGTGAGCTGATCGGCAGATCATCAGCAGTGAAGTGTCTGAGCAAAACTACACTTTTTGCCTTTTGAAGCCCTTGTCGTATGCGGACAAATTGCTTCTGGAAAGGTTCTATCGCTCGGTACTTCCACAAGCGGTGCATGAGAACGCCTACCTCATCACGTCCTTGCCAACACTGAGCGCCATCATCCAAAAGAACCATCTTTGTCAGTTTCATAAAAAGAAGAAACATCTCGTTTGTATTTGCATTACTTCAATAATAAAAAGAGCTAAACTTTTTCATATATTTGCTGGCTATTTGTATTTCCTTTTTATAAATTGCCTAAGTGCTTTGTCAGCATTTGAATTAATTTTTAGCTAGTTGTAGTATAACATGATATGGTTTAAATTGAGTGTGTTGGGGGAAAGGAGAGTTTTCCTTGAAGTAATTAGATTTTAAATGAAAATCCTAGGTTTATAGAAAATGTTCTTATGGAAGAAACATCATCGAAGAGTAACTAAATAGCACATTTTTATTTAGTTTTCTATTGACTGAGGAAAATTCAGTTTTAACACAGCTTTGTCTGATGTAGCAGACAAACAGGAAAGACTGAAAAACAGCATCAAGGGCAACTGTGAGTTTTTTTAATTCCTTGGAAAGAGTTAAATCACCGATAATTTAGTCCTTTCAAAACTGGGCTGTTCTCAAGTCAGGGTGATAATTTGATGGCCATGGTTTGGTTCAGTCTATGAGAAAAATGTCACCACATGGATGAGCTAGGCACTTGGAACTCCTTCACAGTGGTGACAAGAGGAAATGACATAATAAACATGAGAGTTCAAAAAATGTTAGTGATGCCTGCCAGTTCCAGCATTTATGACTCACTGTCATCCAGATTATCCTAATTAAGTTTTCAAGCTGGGCCTGGTATCAACATGCTCTTTAAAAGATACATTTTTATTTTAGAGTCAGGATGATGTTAGGCAACTTATTGTTCTAATTGCTTCTTCGTAAACAGAGTGCATTTGAGCTTTGTTTGTAGAAATACGAGCTCTTCCGGCCTTCACCGCCTCAGCAGCTGGCAAGCCCACATCGCCAGCATCTGCACGGCATTAGCAGAGGACAGGAATCTCGCCACCACGCACGGCTGGCAGTGGGCAGTTCTCACCAGGCTCACTTGCGGGGCGGTGGATGATACCACACCCTGTAGCCTTAGGCAGCAGCGTTACCCCTCTAAGCAAGACCTGATTTTTATAGTGAATATGCACGTAACAGTGGAGAAAAGTTTCTGTAAGCGACTAAATGGCCTTAACAAGAGGACCAGTGATACAAAGGGCTACCCCAGCTTGAGTTAGACCTATGCCCATCCTCCCGCCATGGTACATGCCACAAGAGAATCCTGAAGTAACTGTTGTCTGTACTTGCAGACAAATGATCAGTGATAGCTTCTGAAAGGCAGAAATGGTAGGACAAGTCTCAGCTGTTGATTTGATAGTGAAAGAATTCATGATTTAGTTATTAGCAAAGGACTGTAGGAAAAGCTCTTATTTTTTCTGGAGCAAAATTTCCTATTTCAAATTTGCCTTTCAGTACAAACTATTTATAATTCACATCCTGAGGATTTTTTTTTTTTTCATATGGATAAATACTCTCGATTGGCAGTTTGGGCCTCTGCATACATCTTCCTGTTAAAATGAGTAAGGTGGAAAGTCTGTACTTGATTAAGTTTTCTTTACCAAACAAAACAAAACAAATAACCAAAATAAAACAAAACTCAGAGATTCTGGGTAACATGTGCTATAATATTTAAACTTTTCAAAAGTGAATAAGTATTTAGTAATAATTCTAGTTCAGGTTTCTATAACTTTGATATAATCTTATCTGGCCCAGTGACTCTGCAAACTGGGACACTGAGGCATTTTTCTCTCTGCCTCTTTTAAAGAGTAAAAGCCATGTCCTGGTTGATTAATAGACGAGGATTTGCAGAATACAATCAGTAAGTCTCTGATTGCTAGTGATTTCTTGGCACCCTGGCAAAATCATTTAATTTTGCAGTTACTTAGATTTGCCATATTATAAAAAGGAAGTAATTGCAAACTTAAAATAATTAGTTTTATAAATAAATGCAATTAAACCATACTAAATGCACTGGTTACTGCTTCTTCTTCTTCTCCTCCTTCTTTTTCTTCTTCTTCCCTTCTCCTTCTTCCCTTCTCCTTCTTCTTCTTCTTCTTCCTCTTCCTCCTCTTCTTCTTCTTCTTCTTCTTCTTCTTCTTCTTCTTCTTCTTCTTCTTCTTCTTCTTCTTCTTCTTCTTCTTCTTCTTCTTCTTCCTCATTACTACTACTATGACAATGACGACAATGACGACGACAACAACTACTACTACATTCTAAGAGTGTCTCGAACTAGTTTATAGACACTCAGACAGGAGACACCCAAAAGTAGAGACAGAGATTTCAGATGTTATTGTGGAGATGCTAAAATAGTTGGAAAACTTTACAAAACTTACCATCGCATTCACATAAGGGGACTGGTTAGTGTAAGAGAAGAGCTGTGCCAAAATGGTCTAGTTTTCACTTGAATTTCATACCCTTAACATTCTTCCCCTAAGTTAAGGCTACTTCTCTGGACAGAAGGGAAGATTTCGAACATTCTGATTCCTTTCGGGTATTGTTTATGTGATATATCTTTACATAATATAAGAAGGTTGGACTGGGAACACTGGGTATTTTAAAATCTGGTGGAAGTGTATATAGCAGTAAAAAATGAGAGAGAGAGAGAGAGGCTCACGAGGAACAGGAAGAGTTGGGTGCTTTCATTAGGGTCCTTAGGTATCCCGGGGACACCATAAAACATTGAACTTGGAGAAGTGGGCTAACCAAAGAGAAGGGGATTCTGAGGATGAAGTTGGCCATGGCCATGAGCCAAACGATGGTGAGGTTTCCCATAGGATTTGAACCACTAAGACACGATGTGGTACTGGAGCATTTCAAGAACTGAACAAAAGAGTATTTGTATTCTGATTCCCCCTCCCCGCATTGACTAAGTAAGTCTTCATCATTCTAGATGTAGATTAGAGATCTCCATGGTAGTGGTGGAAGTCTTTTTTTTTTTTTTGAGTGTAAGAGAGTTCTCTGAAACGTAAATTTGGGAAAAGAAGATAATCTAGTAATGAAGGATAAACAATTAAGGTACTTCTTTTTACCTTGAAGAATTTGAAGAATGGAACAATAATCGTATCAGGCAGTGGCATCTGAAAGCATCACATGGTTTCGCTCTTACTGGAACTTAGGTTGGAGAAAGGAATGGAGGTGGCAACTGCCTGTAGATGAACGATTTACCAGGCCAATTACTAAAGAAGGGCAAGGTGAAGGTCAGAACTAGCAGGCGACCTACTGGGAAGAACCACGATTTTGCACAAATATCTCATATTAACCATGCCTCATTTGCGTGAATATCTCAGTTTAACCATAGTAATCATTTATTTGGCTCTCCCATATTAAATTCTGGTAATCATAAAATTGACCAGCAGGGGGTGCCATCCCCTCAAATTTCCTTTCCTGGGTGCTGAAGGTCATCTCAAAGGCTTTTTTGTTTTGTTTTGTCTCTCAGATAAGTGTAAGTCCATTTGTAAGTGTAAGACTATTTGCAAATTCGTCAAATAATCGTGGTCTCTCGGGCATGACACTCTCTAGATCATTATCTTAATGACATGAGAGCACTAGCTTCCATCCCCACCTGCTCTGTCTTGTGCCATGGTCTACTCCAGACTCTAATGTCCACCTTTGGCCACAAGGGGACAGGAGAAGATCATGAGAATGGGTTAATAGAAACCCAACACCTTTAACAGAAAGCCATCTCAACAGATGCCATCTACTAATGAAAAGTCAAGATAGTTGTTTCCTTTAAATCAAAATAATTTGATTTTTATTATGCTTATAGACTTTAAATGCTGTTTAAGGAAGATGATCTTCAAACTTTAACTCACCAATCATATTTTATCTTCAGACTGAAGAATTAGGGGAGGCATATTTGCTTTACATATTCAGTTAACTTGTTAGCAGATAATGCCTTCAAGCCTTTTCTGGTTACTTTGTGTTCCCGTTTCTGTTCTCGGGTGCATCGGCCCACTGTAGGCATCTCTTGGGGGGCTCGGCTGGTTTGCTCCGGGCTCATCCAAGCAGCAACCTCCGCACCAGCTGGGTCTTGCTGAAGACACCGTGTGCTACAGTCTTGAGCCTTGCTCGATGTGACTGCTCACACCAGGGACACAGCAGTCATGGCCCGCACTTGCTTCCCCACCCAGGCACTGAGACTTGTCACTCTGCAGGCCCAGCAGACCCTTCTGACTCAGGTGACGAGGTTGTGACCTCAGCTTCAAGACCAGAGCAACAGGATAGACCAGGACACTGTGCTTCCAGTGCCCAAAGTTCCTACTTAGAACCACCTGTTCCCCAAGCCCCTCTCCCACCTGCACCAGAGCTGGAATTAGATTCAAGCTTGGTTTATTCTTCAAAACCCTCTAGGTGAAAAAAAGCAGAGGACTCATGTTCAAAAGAGCAGACTCCGCGCTGGCTGTGGGTTAAACAAGGAACCACCGCAGGCTTCACTCACACTGAAGACCTTTGCATGCCTGACTCTCTCTAGGAGTCTAAATAACACCCTCTAGATTCCTTCTCATTTACTGTATTCCTCTCATGCCATTTCTGCTCTCTCCTTTTGCTTCTTTCTTTCTGCCAGCCTTTCCTCCATTATGGCCATAATAAAATATTCAAGAGACCCTCGACATACTAAAACAGGACTTCTCAGCCCAAGTTAAAGGTTAGACTCCAGGGTACTTTTAATATTACAGAGCTCTATGCTCCATTCCCACCATGAACTTACTGGATTAGACATCAGTATTTGTAGACAGCTCACCAGGCCACTCGGGTGGAAGAAGGGAGAAAATGGCTTCAAGAGGAATATAGTCCTTGCTAAAGGATTATATTGAGTAAATATAATAAAGGAAAAGGAACTCCACTAAGAAAAGGAAAGCTAGTAACAAGGAGGATTAAACCTTTTCTCCCTACTGATTAAAACTAGCAGAGATATATTTTTTTTTTCTTGGATTTTTTTTTCTCTTTTTTCTTTCTTTTCTCCTACATGGAGAAGAGGGGTGGGATAAATACCAGGTTGAAGAAGACTGGGCTGGAAAGAGTAGGGAGACTCAGTTAAAGTGGGAAGCTGAGGGCTGCAGGCGTAACAACGTGTCCCGGCTCCCAGCTTGGCCACTGGCGGCCCGGGCTGGCAGCACAGGGGACATTTTCAGCTGCATAGCATCTGTTCTCAGGGTCCTGGGGAATACTGCCAAGTCATAGAAGTTCTCGGAAACTCTCACTCCTTCATTATTCCAAAATCCATTGCCTGAAAATCTGCCCCTTCCTAAAGCTCTCTCCTTTCAAACACGATCCCTTCCTTCTGCTCCTTTCCAAAGAAAAACTTACTCATCGAGGCCTAATTACTGCTAAGATAGAAGAACCTTGACTGACAGTTGGTGATTAGTTATTACTACGTAGGAGGTAATGTGGGTATTGGTAGGCACAAATATCCTCAAGCTTTAGTATCTTGCTAGATGTGGATAAATTAGAGCACTGCTCTGGAGATGGCGAGAGGAAAACAGATTTTAGAAAGATGTAGGGGGTAAATATCAGTGATGAATTGGATATAAGCTGTGAGAAATAGGTAGATGTCAAGAATAACTTCTGGGTTTCTGGCTCACATAAGTGGAATACATTTGTCCAAATGTTAGGAAGAGTGCAATTTAATGAAACATAATCAGCCTTTACTACTGCTAAAAATCATAGGGGTTGCAAAGAAGGGTAACACTGTAACTCAAGCCTAGTAAGCTCATACCTTTAAGAAGGCTTACATAGTATTCCCTTGCATACACATATTCTAAAAATTAGGCAGTTAGTAAAACATTCTAATTTTAGAATTATAAGTCAAATAGTTACAAATCAAATGTGGGTAGAGACAGGGTTGTATGTAAGACACTTGCATTTGTGATCAAATTCTGACCTTGGAGGAATAAATGTTCCAAGCAAAATCATAGGCCAAATACAAATGCCCGAAGCAAACTTGACTTCATGGGATGGAGTGTTCAGTATTATGAAAGTTTGTTTTCACTTAGCTGTGTGGAATTGCTAAAGTCCCTTCTTGGGCAGTTGGGAGTGCTAAATGTAGTTCTAATTATGCCCAGCAAATAAGACTCTGTCCATGTTCGACTTTATCTGGGAGGGGCGGTGAGATCACTCTTTCTTACAGGGAGCTAAGGTCGCAGCTTTCTTTGCATCTCAAGGTGCATGGCAAGGCCACTTGTTTGTCCACTGAGACCCGGCCGCTTTTATATACCTCTGACTGAGTCAAAGTGAAATCAATTTCTGTTTGCTTTAATAGACTTTCGTACCTTGGATCAGCATCTGCAGAAGGAGAGCGAATTTTTAGCAAATCTGCAGGCTCACAGCCTTCCTATTGTCCAACTTACTTCCCTTCCATTCTGAATGATATTTGAATTTCTTTAAACTGCTTATTCAAAAATGAAAGACTAGGCTTTTTTTTTCATCCAAGGCCTCTGATCTTATAGCTACAATTATAGCGAATCCGTTAACCAGCCATTTAATTCCTTTGGGTCTCAGCGTTCTCATCTGTAAAATGAAGGAGAGTCATCTAATGTCACTACCAGTAATTCTGAGATTCTGTCTGTGCTTTCCACCTACTTCTTAACTACTTTAATCTCTGTCTCTAGAATAAATAGCCTTGAGCTATTTAAAAACATTTAAATTACCATCTAACAATTTGTATTAAAATGGTCTTTCATAGAATCACAGAATAGTCAGAATGTTAGAGTGTTATGAATACGAGGTATAACGTCAATTTATTGGCTTAGCATACCCCTCAAGTTGACCGACATAGTCACTATTTTAACACATAGATTCATGGATCTCTCCATAGACCTGCTGAATCAGAATCTCTGAGGAAATAGGAGTAGGAATCTGCATTCTTCTTCTGGTTAAATACACAAAATATTCATTCTATAAGACTGTAACTTCTTACTGTAAGTGGGCATAAAGCTTGGAAATTTCAGTAGTCTTTATCTCTAAGTGACAGACATGAGGTCTAAACACACCGTCTCATCAGGGTGACATTTATCTGTCCCCCTTTATATAAACTACTTTCCTTGATGACTACACCGTACGGCTCCCAAGCATCTTCCTCATCTTTTAATTCCCCCCAAATACGCAGTCCGAATCCCATAAAGAAGCAGCTACTTGTAGGTTTTGCTGTTCTTCTCCACGTGTCTCCTATCCAGCAAAGTCAGGGGCCATTGTCTACAGGTCCACCCAGCAGGCTCAACTAATATTTGCCAGTTGATTAGGCATGGAGAACACCTGTGAATCAAGAAAATGTGCAAGATCATTTTAGTGTTTAGAGAACAATACCAAGCAATGGGAGAAAAGATTAAACTCAGCTACAATCTCTGTTCTAGAAATACTTTTTTTTTTTTTTTTTTTTTTTTTTTACATGAATGTAAGGGTGGGAAGGAGCTGGAGTGGCGGCAATCGCAACTGAAAGAGAACCATTTCCCAAAGGCCGTATTTCGATTCTGGAAGAACTGGGCCCATGCCTTTGGCATCACTATACTCAATGGGATTGTGCTGACCTGGAAACTATGAAAATTTCAGTTTCATAAAATCTTTTTTGTCTCAAATTAATCCCAGATGAACAGAGTAATATAAGCTCCCTTATAGAATTTACACCGAAATGGCATAACCCTAATCTTTTAACAGAGAATCGGATAGATGGACTTGTGGATGCAGTCACAATTTTGAGTTAGGTCATTTTATAAAACAGATGAAATAAATTGTGTTTTCATTTGCCTTAGAAAAAAAATTTTTTTTCACTTATTGGTACTTGCCATCTCTGCTTAAGAGTCATGCTGGCTTCAACATTAGTAACTAAAGTTAAATCTAGAGAAACATTTTTGGAGGCTTCTGACCAGAAATGAATTCTATCAAGAGGGCATTTAAATTCTCCTCAGTGGAAATTAAAGGCATTTACTAGAGTAAATGTGTATGAGCTGTTATTGAGAAACTTTTGCTAACGGTAAAATATGATCATCTTAATTGTACTCTTTTATCTTCACCCATTTTTCAGTATTTTTTCTAATTTATCTCAATATGCACAAAGATTCTGGGGGAAAATCATATATTACCAGTTCCCTCCCCACCCCCAAATCTTGAGCATTTTAAATTATTTAGGAAACTTTTTGTTCACACTGTCTTTTTGATTATTTCCTCAGTAAGTTGGGAAAGTCTAGGATACTAAAATAGATTTTTTACAGTTAAAAAAAATGAACAACTAGTGACTTTATTTGAATTTCTATGATGTAAATTGACAAAATATCTTTTTTTCCCCAAGGGCAAAAAATAGATTGTGAACTAATGAAAGGTTTGAATATTATTCATTTAATTGTAAAGAGTTACAATTTTTAACAGTAAAATTAAAATTTTTACCACTTTTATTACCCACAGTGGCAATAAACACATAGGTAGACAATAGCTTAGATTTCTTAAATTTTTATAGAACTTTGGTTTGAGGTTTAGAGGTAATATGAAGTTGTGGATTTATTCAAAAATGTTATTTTAAATATAATTTAGGAAACTTTGTTTTGTCTCTCAAACATGGAATGAATATACTTAGTTGAATGCCTATAATTTTTCAAAATATCATTCAGAAATTACGTCTAATTTCCTGAAAACCTCATCACCATAGTCTTAAGTTTTCATTCTGTAGACTGTCTATTGCCAGATGCTTCCTTTTCCAGGGCCTCAAATACAAACGTAGATCAAGGATGGGCTCCAGTTCTCATTTGCTTCAGCCTTGCTTTAAGGTTAGCACTGTGCTTATTCTTTGAGTGCCAGTTATGTATAGGCCATGCATGGCTCATATCAGAGACTCCAGAATATTACAGAATAATGCATTCACAGAGAATTATTGAAGGGGCCCCCAATTTTAAGTCTACATATATTCGATTTTATATAAGAGGTATTGGTACATTATCTATATATCAGTCAATTCAGAGTATGCACTTGAGCGGTCACTCTAGCAGGAGACACATTTATTCTCAAGACATTGTCATTGTCCAACACTTTACTTTTCTTTAGAGTTTATTTGGAATTGCCCTAGAGTCAGTTTGAACACAGGGGAAGAAAACTCTCAGCTTTACATTGCAGATCAAAGCGGAATTCTGCAGATCAAAGTGGAATTCTACAGCTCGTGTACTTACTTTGTTCACCTGATGTGGAGCTAAGTGCCCTTTTATTGTTTTCAAAACTCATCCGAAGGGCAATTTTTATCACTATTAAGGGTGGTGAAAAGAAGGAGCAATGTCTCTAAAGGCAATTCAAAAAAGCCCTTTCCCAAAATACCTCATGTATGGCTGAGCACATGTCCGGGATGAGGGTTTCACCTCCCAAAGGGCTTCTTTGAAAGAGACCCTTCACCCCGGTGTGATTGTTTTGAAGCAGACACATTATTTTATACCCCATGCATTTACCTTAATTTTATATCATTGCTCCAATGAGACACGTTTCTGTGAATGGCTTTGGCAGCGCTGTTTGATTTTTAAAAGCATCACACTGTACCAACATTCTATGCTTTCACAATGGACTTTAGCTTCTATCTTTCTTTAAAAGTCAAGTTCTTTAGGTAGGTTACAATCCTACAAGTAGAGAACAATCATCGTAAAGGCCCCTGTGAAATATGAACTCGGAAGAGTGAGCCCTGTGTAGGTGTCTGAATGATACTGCAATATGTCAAAATCGAGCTTGACAAAGTAGCATGGAGACACATCATAGAATTTAATTGCTGCAAGGGCTCTTAGAGAGGATCTAGTTACAATTCTGGCTTTCAGATTTAAGAAATGAATGCCTAAAAGCATACATGACTTTTCTAAGGCCGCGAAAGTAATTTTCAGTCCCAACAATCCCCAATGCCTCAACCCTACAGCAGAATATCATTCTACCATCCAAATTGCCATTTGTTTCTCCAGAGTAATCTCGGACAGTGTGCGTTCATGAACACTTCTGTATTTCTTTAGCCATCTCCTTCCTTAATTTTCATTATTTACAGAAAGTAACATATCTCACATTTTACAAATTATAGGTGACTTGATTCTATGTAACATGTATCCTTGACTTTGCATTTCTGACATCGCCTGTTCTGTGAGTCAATTCAAAGTTGCCATTTTTCTAACATATGGAGTAAAAATTTAGTTCAAAGATTTTGTATACGTGCAAGAATATTTTTTTTTCTGTGTAATCCATTTAAATAAGATGAGCTCTTTTTTTATTCTTCATATCTTAAGGTAAGTGTCTCTGATCTCTCAGACCAGGTGAGATGCACCTATTATTGAATTTAGAATCGGATACCTCTCAACACACTTGTAATGAATTGTTCATGCCAGGCTCTGTGGTAGACTCTGGGCTCTGTGAGGACAGAGACCTCACCTGTCTTAGATCCCACTTAGACCCCACTATTTTTCCAGCCCGAACATGGCAAGCACTTCTATCCAAACTATAGAAACGCAATTCATACCGACTTATACAAGAAAAGAGATCAATGGATCTGGTAACTAAGAAGTTTAGAAATTGAAGTGGATGTTTTTATTCTAGCTGTGTCCCTAGACTCAAACTTTGTCTTTTGGGTCATTCATTCTTTTGTTGCTTTTATTTTAAGACGTGCTCTGCCTTTGTAGGGAACATAATGGCTCTGGTTGCTCCAGGCTTATGCAGTCTTTAGTACCACGTGTCTTAGGAAAAGATTATGTCAGTAAATCCCCCAGCCAGGCTTATTGTTGGTCTGTTCGAGTCATGGGCTCATGCTTGAGTCTACCACGATGGCAGACTGCCTTAACTGGGGTCAAGAGAACTTTCAGAAATTAGGAGCAAAGGTCAGTCCTGTTTGATACACATAGAATGAGAATAGGATGAGAGTGATTTCCAATGGGAGAAAATATTTCTGTACCACAGCAGGAGTAATGGATACTAGGCAAGAAGAAACATTGATAACAATAAGAACATTAATAGTTAATTTTTATGAGTGCTTCATATGGATTTACTAATTTAAGATATTCACTAAATGCTCTGAAAATTGGTGTTGAGGGAATAAATGAATGAAAATAAAGTTTCATGCCTATGGTTTATTTTTCATACCTATGACATATTGGTAACATTATGATTACTACTATATCATTATTATTATCATTGTTATTGTTATTATTATTATTATAGTTTTATATATATTACAGTTTCAGAGCTGCTAGGAACTTTGTAAACTAAATTTCTATTTAGTTGTAAGTTGTTAAAGATTTTTTTATCGCCATTTATTAAAAAGCAATTTGAAAGGCTAACATCCCTGTAATTGTCTCTCATGTTTTATGTATTTAAAGAACTTTGTACATATCTTTGTTTGTGTCTTGCAATTTGCATCTCATTTCTGGCTTTTATTTTTCCGATTTTAGCCCAATTACCTGCTATCTTCCCGTGTTCTCTTGAGTAAGCTAGTCAAGTTTCTTTTTGTAATTTTGATTTCCATTTGGGCATTTGCATAGTCGACTCGACTTCTGCCCACTCTTTCTCTATTTATTTTATATAAGATAAAATCCCACCCCTAACCTGACCCTTGGGGTTTTTCTATTGCGTTTTGAGGAAACATTCAGCATTACTAGATGACTTTTCTATTTAAAGTCTGGTCCAAAGAGATTTGGCTATTTTACTAAGCCTATTAATCTTGGCTTTCATTTTGTTAATTTTCTTATTTTCATTTTCTCCACATTTTTCTTAAATATTCAAAATTCTACACTGAGAACTTTCTGTTTTTCTAGAGTTTTAACTTTCTCCAGGGAAATTTAGTCATTTAAAAGTTCTTAAACTGACTGGGTTCTTGAAATCCCTGAGACTATACAAAGTTCTGTGTGACTGTCATCAACTCATGTTCCAGGGAGAAGGATGATAGTTCTCATGAGAGCTCAAGTGTGTGTGTCACGAACAGAGCTGTGGTCTCCTCACCACAATACTGCTGACAATCAGTGAATTAATCACTGGCTTCTCCCACAGGGTGCAAGGGCTATGGCTCTTCTTCATGATTGTGCCCTGACTTTTAGCTCAATTCTGAATGTATGCTGGGTGTCAGTAGGAGGATGCTCAGACTCTCAACGAAGTTATCTTCTGTCCTGGGTCAGTGGCCTCCAAAGGGCAACTTCTCAGCGTGACAGTCTTTGAAGGCTTCCATGCTACTTTGAGACACCCTTTCAAGATACAACCTGTCCCCTTCTGCCGTGCCATATCTGCAAAGGTAGGACCTGCTCTTTTTCCACGCTTTCCTTACTTGAGCCATTAGTGACACGTTATGTATTCTGTCTTCTCCTTTCCTTTACTCATGGAGAACTCAAGGTCTCCCTTTAATTCTTAGACTTCAATACATAGATATTGAATTTGAAGGTCCCAAAGCCCCAACAAGCAGTAACCTCCTATTCTTTCTTCTTCATGTCCTTAATTTTTTCAAATAAATGATGTCATTATGCTTTGATATGATGGTTCTGTTCAAGAGCAAGCATTTTCAGTCTCTCCTGCAGGCAGGCTCCAAGTACTCAGATTCCTCTTCCTCCTCTGCAATCTATTGCCCTGGCCATGGCTCAGGGAATGGGATCCTTTCCCAAGGCTAGAGCCGGGAGGAAGAATTCCCATGAAGTTTCTGTGCTGTAGGAGGAAAAAAAGCTAAGGTTGCAACACAACAAACTACTTGTAAACACTGAGTTCTTAGGATTAGAAGTGAGATGGATGGAGGTCATGTTACAATTCCAAGGGTTCTGAAGTAGACAAAGAAGAGGTTAAAAGGTTAGGAACCGGAAATAATGGACCAGCAGCATTTAAATGTATGGCTGGATTAAAATGTAAGCGGCAAGAAACACAATGCTTGTGATTCTTTCCTGTAATCTAAGTTTTCTTCTGCATCATCATTGCAGGGCTAGTGATCTGCTAATACATACTCTGTGTGTATAGTGATGTAGGTAGTAGGAATGGGATCAATAAATACATATTGTTGGCAAGTATGGTTGGGAAGGGCATCATATATAATTTAATTTTTATTGATTAAATATTATGAAAACACACTTTTTAGAAAATGAGTCTCCTGCAATCTCATTCAGCGATAACCACTGTTAACAGCATGAAGTCTATTCTTCTATATTCTTTCTATGCATATATTAAAGTAAATGTAATATGCATGTATCCCGCACAAATATTTCATACAGAAATGTGACTATCCATAACTCTGTTTTGTAACTTGTTTATTCGGTTACCAAGTACCACCATTCTAAAAATAAATCTTGAAAACAGAAAATATGAATATTGCCTGAAAATTGTACTGAAGAGCACTAGATCTGATTAGATCTCTAAAGAAACATCAGGGAGAAATTTAAAAGATACAAATGACTAAGTCTGGAACCACTTATTAGAATCAATTATTTCACTTTTTATAAAGTAAAATGCTGGTACAGGATTAGAGATAACCTGAAATTGATGATTACAGCAATCACCAGTTAAAAACTGATGAAACATGATGTCTTTTTGGAGTACGTCTGTGCCACTGTTCCGAGGGTGTTCCATTTTTATATTATTTCCTACTATTTAACAGGGTTCCAATTAGAACGGAAATTATTAGAGGAGGTTGAAGCAATATTAGATTAAGAATTGAAATTCTAACAAATTCCACTATACATGTATAATATTTTACTCTCTTTGTCCTTGAAATCAATTCTCCAGAACTGGTTGTGATTACTGAAATATGTATATTCTATAATATTAATTTAACAGGTGAATAAACTGAGGCCATTGAGGTCAAAGGCTGAGGCCACATGGGTAGTGGAAATGAAGGAACTAAAAATTCCTGTCTCCTGTCTCCCAGACAAGCTCTCCTTTTGATAAAATATTTATCATTTTTAAATAATTACAGATTCATAAAAAATTGCCAAAATCTGCCAGCTCCCTTCAATGGGAGCTAACATCTTATACAGCTACAGCACATCATCAAAGCCAGGAAGTGGACATTAGAACAATGCAACTATCTAGATGACGGATGTAACATATTTCATCAGCTTTTGAATGCACTCATTTGTGTGTGTGTGTGTGCATGTGTGTGTGTGTGTGTGTGTAGTCCTGGACATTTTATTCCATGTACAGCAATCAAGATACAGAATGGCTGTGACCGCTGTGGAAAGCTACTTCTTTATAGTTGCACATTTACCTCTTTCTCTAAACCTTGGCAACCCTGATTTACTCTCCACCTCTCCACTTCTACAATTTTGTCACCTCTATAATTTTGTCTTTACACTATATACTTCACTACTTTGCAATCACTGTTTCGGGGGCAGATCTTCTCTGAAACGCCCTTCTGGTCCTGTTCAGTCTTTCCCTTTTTGAGGCTTCAAGTTCTTTGATGCAATCAACCATCAAAGTCCCAGATCACCAGTGGCTGACACTGCAAAGAATAAAGCAAGATGTGTATAACATAATGTCAACAAGTTTCGCCAATGTATTTCTGGGGCTGCTGTGATAAAGTACCATCGGGTGGCTTAAACAATAGAAAACTATAGAAATGTATTGTCTCACAGTTCTGGAGGCTAGAAGTCTGAGGTCAAGGTGTTGTTCCTTCTGAAGGCACTAAGGAAAGATCCATTCCACGATTCTTGCCCAGCTTGTGGTAGCTCCTTGGCTTACAGCACTAAAATTCCAGTCTTTATATGATGCTCTCCCTATGTGCTTATCTTCACATCATCTTCCCTCCGAATGTGTCTCTGTGTCCAAATTTCCCCTTTTTATAAGGAGACCAGTCATATTGGATTAAGGTTCATACTAATGACCTCATTTTAACCTGATTACCTCAGGAAAGATCCTACTATCTCCAAATAAGAACACATTCTGAGATTCTGGAGGTTAGGGCTCCAATATAACTTTTTATTGGTGGGGCACAACTCAACCCATAACAATCAACATCCGGAAAACATGCTTAGGATATTCTAGCAAACGGCATAAGGATAATAAACGTAGAAATACTAGTAGAAAAAAAGAGAAGAAACTATGGAAGAGAATACTGTCTAATTTATTAAATTAATAACCTTCAGGATTTGACCAGAAAGGAGATACTCCAGATGGGGCTGGGATGATATAGCAGGCCTGACTTGAACCCCTAAGTGTCACCCCCCGTGGTGGCTCTATGATAACTCCAGGAAGCCCAGTTTTCACTGTTCAGGTCCCTGCACCCAATGCAGCCACAGTCTCCTTCCCTTGGTTTATCTGAATGTAGATAAGAAGATTCAAACAGACTTTACATTAACCAAGGGAGAACGGAGGAGATATCAGTTCAGAAGCTTACAGATAAAGGTTAAAGGCAGTATGTTTTTTAGAGAGTAACTTTCAGATCCTACCCAGCTGTGCCTCTCATGACAGAAACAAGAACTTAGGTAGAGCCCTAAGTGGGATGCAGAGATCTTTCTTACTCGGACATGATCATGAAGGTATCATGATGTCCAGTGACGGCTTGCTGGTGACCTGCTCTACACACTGTCTTAGGATGCCATTAAGGACTAAATGTTGTGTCTCCCCTGCCCCAAATTCATGTATCAAGCTCTACATTTCAATGTGGTTGAATTGGAGATAGGGTTTCTAAGGAAGCAATTAAGGTTAAATGAGGTCAGAGGATGGAGTTCTGATCTGATAGGATTAATGCCCTTATAAAAAGAGACACCAGCTCTATCTTTCTCTCCCTGCTACCCCCTGCCGGAGTGCACACACAGAGGAAAGACCACATAAAGACCAAGAGAGAAGGTAACCAACCATCTGCAAGCAAGGAAGACAGATAATGCCAGAAACTGAATCTACAGGCACTTTGATCTTAGATGTTGGCCTCCAGAATTGTGAGAAATAATTGTTTAAGTCACTTGAACTGTGGAATTTTATTATGTAGCCCAAGCAGACTAATACAGATGTATACTCTTCAGCTCAAAAGATTGGTACACTTTCTCAGTTGCTCAGCTAGCTCCCAGCCTCTATCCATGTGGAGGTGCCATCGTGACACCCCTCATTTGGAAATTGCCCCCTACATCATATTACCTGCATGGATCAATCCAAGAAAGATCTTCTTCCTGCAGCTCACGTGGGCTAAGTTCTTGTTTCTCTTAATGAGAGACTCACTTCTTTTTCAATTAACTCTGGAAATGACCTCAGGCTTTCAACTGAGTGGCCCCTCCTCCCAAGTACTGGTTTTTCAAATAGCTTTTTGTTTATGTGTTTAAACTCATTTGTTCTAAGTTAGAATAACTGCTGAACTGGAGGCTAATAGGTCAGTAAATGGAGATATGCTACCTCTTTCAGGACAATTTAGAAGCAGTAGGCAATGAAGATCAAAAAACTTTAAAAATGTTTTATTCTCAAAACTCATTTTGAATATGGAAGATTGTGCTGATATTTTTCTCTGTTTTTTGGTTGTTTTCTATCCTTGCATGTTTTCTTTACACTAGATTTAAAATAAAGCAAAACATTAAATAACACCAAATCTAAGCTAAAGATTAAAAAAATCACACTTCTAAAAGGCATTAAGGAAAGGTGGCAAATAAAACGTATTGATTTATTATCCACATTTATTAAGTACTCATTTTAATACAGGCGCTGTTCTTAACATTTATATGGATATGTTTGTTTCATCGTATAATCAGGAAATCTTAAAAACAGGAGATGGTAAGTAAATATTTACGACATTCTAAGGTTTTGCAGAAAATTGGGTTTTGTGTGGCAAAGTAGGTATCTGAAATTAACCCAGAGATGTAAAAAAGAATCAGGGGAGAATAAAGACCTGTTGAGCATTTGGATGGAGACTAGTATACAATGATTTGAACTACTTTGAGATGCAGGCAATTTCAAAGAAAATGTTGAGTATAAAGATAATATATATATATTTTTAGCTCTTTGGATGCACTGAGTCATGAAATAAGAAAGTTTTGAAATGGAAAACTTGAAAACTTTGACGCATTTAGAAAAAGAATAGTTCTTTGGGGAGATTAGAGAAATGAAGTGTTCTGAGGAGGGTCAGAGGTTAGGGGTCACGACCCCGAGATGGGGACCTAACAGAGGCAGTCTCGCCTGCAGGCCACCTTGTTCTAACTCAGCCTGGTGAACTGCCAAAGAGAGTAAGTGCAAAGACAGCCATCTGATAGAACGAGGGGGCGAAAATGTTTTACGACTCGTGTTGACTTTTAAAAAACTTTGTTGTGATATTGCGCAGAGAAGTTCCATGTTCCCTTGTCTAGTTTTCCCCAGAGTTAGCATCTTACGTACGATGGTACGTCATCCCAACCAGGAAACTGCTATTGGCAGAATACAATGAACTAGACGACAAATCTTACTTGGATTTAACTAGTTTTACATGCACTTTTTTTTTTTTTTTATTTGGAAGGAAAGGGAGTCGGAGGTACGTATTTACAGCTGGAGAATATGCAGTACAAGTTCCCAAGGTCCTAATGGGCAATGTCCCTAAAACTATCCCTCCCTCCAGTCCTCCTGCCTCTTCCCTTCCATCACTCCCTGGCTTTCATCCTTCCATTCTGTGAAACAATTGAGTACCAGACACTGTGCTATGTGCTGGGAAGTTTGGTAACTACAGACAGTTGTGGGCGGTCCCTCTTTCATGGTCACCTCCCCTGCATCCTCATTCAGACCCTTCCTAGGTCTTCCTACGAGCCTTCCAGCCTCCTGCCCCCTGCAACCCACTTGCTCCTGTACACAGCTCCAGCTCGATCTTCCTGAAGTGCAGTCCTTAGCCTGCTGTTCCCTTTGCTAAAGTACTTTTAGAAAACTCTTCCTCCACCAACAGAATTAACTAGTACAACATGTGTTCAGTCTGCCATGATAGAATGTCCCACCCTTCTAATGTTCATAATTTGTGTTCTAGCCAAAGTCTATAGTGGGCTATTCTTGTAATCCCCCTGCAGGTTTTCACCCCGTGCTACCCTAGCCCTCTGGAACGCCACCTCCTCCATGAGGTCTCTCCTGATTTCTCCAAGCAGATGAAACTTCTCCTTTCTTTAACTGCCCCACCCCCCACTCGAAGTGTTTTTGCAATCTCATTGTGCCTATTTTCTCCACCTGATTTGGTGTCATTTGGGTACATTCCTGTGACAGATCATGCCTTCCTCCTCTGGGACAGAGACTCTACATCACTCTCAGTTTTGCTTTAATGTCTGGAGAAGGAACATGGGTTTTGGATCTAGATCTTCAAAAACCCTCTCCCCCCAGCTGCTGCCCCTCATTATGTATATGAACTGTAGGACACCCCAGAAAGTAGACGCTCCGCGCTCCAAGTCTCTTGGGGCTAACGTGCCTACCTCATGGGACATTCGATGAAATAATGGAATGCCTCGCATAGGGCCTGGCACAAGAAAGATTTGTACAAGTCAATCTTCAAGTATGGGCAGAAAATTATCTTTCTAAGAAAGAGAAAAATAGAGTTTATAAATATGGCTGTCTTCCAATAAATTAGAGGTTCCTGGGTTAGTATTCACACAAACGAACCAACCTCAGACCCGTGTTGAGTTCAGAATCCTATAAAGCTGGAGTCATTCTGAGAAAAGAGCTGTCACTGGCTCCTGGCAACACGTGCTGGGAATAACAAGGTCCAGCTGCGTACAGCGATGCCCAGCTCCCTCTCTTCCAAACGTGGTTTCTAAGGGTCTGAAATAGCAGAATCATTCATCTCCACTTTCTGCCCCCCCCTACTCTGCACACCTGGATGTTTTAGTTGCTTGGAACAGGATGGGGGCTGCACTTTCCTCCCTGTCCCCTGGGGGAAGTGACTAGTAGAGCCAGTTCTTAATTGTTTCTGATTCAAGGAAAGACGGCTTATGATTTGCATATCTGTTATCTAATTTCCATATTATGCAGAAGTCTTTCCTTTATTTCTCTGAATAATTGGGTTGAATTTATGTGCATTTTTTTCATCTCTTTAAGGGTATATGGGGTTCACATTTTACCTAAATTAAATGGATTCTTGGGAATACGAGCATTTTCCTATGATTGAAGTCATAAGGTTTAACTTCATGCCCACCTTCTAACTCGAAGGGTCAAGGGACCTGCTCGCTTTGTAAGGAGTGCAGCTGGCTGAAGCTCTCTACAAAGAAAATAGTCATTCCAGGGTTTAAAATACACATACTATGTGGCCAGCCTCCAGTGATCTGAAAAACGATTTAGAGGTTACTTTTGAGGCCGGTAAAGTGTTTTTGCCAGAAGGCCAAGATCACGTAATTGGACTTTTACAAACTTATGAGACTTGCATCAAATAAGTTGCCTAGAAGTGAAGATTCGAGGCCTTGATCTGGTTCATATCGTAATGAATAATGATAATGAGATGATAGAAATAACAATTAACCACAGACCAAGGGCGTATCTTGTCCAGGAACTTATACTAAGCAGTTTATAGTCTTTTTTTTTTTTCCTAGAAATTCTTACAGTATCTCTGTTAGTCTTATTTTTACAAATGAGGAGCACAAGCTTAAAAACTTTCAGTTACTTGGCCAAAGTCACAAGGTTACTAAGGGGCTGTCAAGATTTAAAACTTAGTTTCTCGAAAAGCCATGTCTTCACCTCCTCATATATTACATTTTCTATAACCAGTTAAGAACAGATTAAATTATTTCATTTTCACTTGCTTTGTTTTCCTATTAAATTAAATATTCATGCTATTATGGAGAAAATATCAGATTTACTGAGCATCCACTATGAGTAAGGAACTCTGCTAGACCCTCCTGCTCGCTTTATCTCATTTACTCCTAATAATCACTCTTGTGGGTGGGTATTGTCATCTCCATGTTTAAAGAGATGGAAACTGAGGCTCAGAGGGGCCGAGGTAGTGGTCACGTGGCCACGACGAGGCAGAGCCAAGACGTGAGTCTTTTCTGCAGTAGTGACAGGACAGTAATCTCTCTTCCCGGAATAACTTTTAAAGGGAGCCCATGTGCTCATTAAAATTCAAACCTTACTCTTCACACTCCAGATTCTTTTTCTCAGCACCTGCTGGCTTGGTGATTTTAATGAATCATCCCCAATAATTTCATGGAGCGTGCTTTGGAGTTAGAAAGCATGGTCAAGGATGGAAGTTTCTCGTTGATTCTTTTTTTTTTTTTTAACTTTCCAAGATTATTGTTATTTATAAGAGGCTTTATTATACCTTTTGCTTCATGACTAAAATTTTATAACGTTCTTAGAAATATGTGGGTTGGTAACTACAAATTTAAAATCTGTACAGTATAGAATTTTCTTAGGTAAAAATCTGACTTTTATTCTGAGAAAAGACCAAAAATAGATGGGGGGAGGTGGATTTATGTACCCTAAGGGATGATGAGTACTTTGAAATTCATGTGGCGCTTTTTTTTTTTTTTCCTGAACTAATATATAACTCTAGTGTGAAAATTAATACTGTCCTTTGACAAGCCTGGTAGAAATGAGAAATACATATTATTTTCCTGATACCTGATGTGATGTCATGTACATAACCAGGACTTGGCAAATTACGGATGTTGAGGTTTTTTCCCTGACTTAAGACAATGCTACTAACCCATGCCTGGGAGTCCTAGGGCTTCAGCTATACCAGAGCCCTGAAATCCCATCATATAGGCCATGTGGTAAGAGGTAATTCCGTCTTTCAATACCAGCTGCTAAAGGGGGGCTCAACTCTACCAAAATTTCTCAGTTGTGGATCAAGGTCAATTGACATCAATATTATCTGGAATGTGTGTTAAAAATGCAGATTCCTTGGCCTCACCTCAGAATTTTTGCTGTAGGAGGGTTTCACATAGAGTAGAATTTAAGATACTGTCTCTTATATACCAACCACTCACATCCATTCTTATTCTTCACCTTAGTCCCACAAAGAACAGTCGTATCACATGTGAGAAAACAAATTCATAAAGGATAATTACAATTCCTTCGATCGCATCTAGTTTTTCTAGCAACCCTTTACATGTTAATAGTCAGCTTCAGATTTTCTCTGAAAGGTGGCATTAGAGATGCTTAAATCCACAGACAATTCAAGTATAATTCAAAAAGTATAATTTAGCCAACATGTTCAACCTTCATGTACACTCAAAGTTTTATAGTTTAAGAAGTAACAAATTTGAAATGTTGTTTTATTATGTCTACAAAGGACCTTTATCCTTCTGATGCTGATTATCAACAAAAGTGTAAATTTTAGGCATTTGAATGAGAGAGAAAAAAAATAGGAATCGTTAACACATGCCCTTATGTTGGAATACTGCATTGGATAAAACTGGGCAAGAACCCAATCTGCTTTCCTCCGTTCAGGGTAATTTTTTTTCCTATGTAAAAAGTACAGGAGATTGATTTGAGGCACTTTGTAATTTCCGAAACTCTTTCCCCAGGAGGCAATAGGTGTTGACCTGAGATGAATCAAAATGATGGGCATAGAGAGAATTATAAAGCTTGAAAGTGATACAGAGCCTTTCCCGGCTTCCGTGGTGTATTTTTCTGCATCTGCCGATGGATGTGGGGTGGAGTGTGATTGGAAAGCCAAGCCGTAGTCTGCAGTTAGGTCTGCAGTTAATGTGAGGACAGCTGGCTGGCTTCTCCTGCGTGTGAGGAAGCTGGGCTTCGGTTGTCCGGGTCCACACAGCCCTGATTTACTGCTCAGCTGAATAAACACTCTTGCCTCTTAATTTAAACCATGTGATCTGTTTTTGTCATGAAAGAGTATTTTACTGTCAAGCTACTTCCTCTTTTCCCCTCCTCACAAAACCAAAACCAAACCAAACCGAAACACTCCCCGCTAAACTCCAGAAATGGATATCTCAGCATGTCATAATCATATCATACCCTTTCTGAAAGGGGCGTCCAGAAGGACACTCCCAGTTCCTAAATAGTATGTCACTGGCAAAAATATTTTTTTTTCTGAGGATAACTGAGAAGGGGCTTTTATTGCCTTTCAACAAGTGAGGTGAGGAAAGTTATACACTCTACCCACATGTCTTTCCAGATGGATGGTGGCATTTCAGTTGGTTATTCTTTCGTGAAAGGATGTCTTTAAGTCAATAATTTGATCAGTAACAGGGTGTTAGAACATCTCTCACCCAAAGGTCCTGCTTTACTGTTTTTTTCATTAAGTTACCCACTTGTTCAAAAACTTTGACTCCTTATTATTTCTTCTTCTCGAATTTATAGTATTCCACAATCTAGCTACATTCTCCAAGAAGTCCAAGATCAAACTGTCTGCAGATTCAGTTCCTGATGAGAGGCCACTTTCTGGCATGAATCCTATCATTGGGGCTCCCCCTTCACGACCCTATCTATATCTAATTACTTCCCAAAGTCTCCAAATACTATCACTTGGGATATTAAGGCTTCAATATATGAATTCTGGAGGCAAGGCACAAACATTCACTTTATAATAGGTGGAACAAGATTGTGAATGAGTCAAGGAGCTGGCCATCCACAAATTAAATCACTTTTATAAGAAAAGCAGAAATATGTAATGCTCAAAAAGCAGAATAAAGAGAGTCTGCCTTAGTACTTTTCAACATCAATCAAGCATCATTCAGCTGAGAAAATCCTTCACCTCAGCTCAAGTTTTGTAGAGCAGTTCTCATACCTGGTTGCACTCTGGAATGACCTAGAGATTAAAAAAAAATTTAAAAACAATGCCTGAAGTCATTTTCCAGCTGACTGAAATGGAATGCCTGGGAGTAGGGTCCAAGAATCCGTAGGTTTTAACTCTTTATCTAGTGATCCTGATGCTCAGTGAGTGTTGAGAATATCTTCTGTGTAATTATCAGAATTTAGACACTTTAGACTTCTTCCCTGCTAACTTCTGACCTGTGCCATCAGGGTGCAGCTCTGAGAACTTGGCATTAAGCCCACTTTTACTGAAAAAGCTCACACAGTTTTGGGGTGTAAAGAAGCTTCTGTAATCAAAATCATAAAAGGGTTTTATGCTAATTGGTTCTTGAAATATTTTATTCAGAAGCACGTTGAAAAGGGCACAAGAGAGCATATCCTGGAAGGGTCTTGGTCTAGAGAGCTTAGAAGTGACAACTAGTACCAGTGGAAGAAGAGATCAGAGTCAATGTAGATACATGGTGTAAAAAGACTTCTTGGAAGATGTCAGTTTACAACCTTGCATTTCTTTTTGTCTCCTCTATTTTTTGTAAGCTTTTTGAGGTAAGACAAATGTTGGATGAAGTGACTCAGGCTCTGGAAAAAGATTGAGGTTTAGTCTTGGATTACAAACTTCTTTGATTTGACGACTCATATATAGCACAAGCTTCTTTCACAGCCAAGGATAATTTGACAATTTCCAAAATAATAGACATCTGTTATAATACAACTTATATGTTCACAGAATAGGAACTACTGCAGGTGTGTAGCAAAATAGAAATAAAAGAATTTAAGCTGTCCATCAGTTTTGAATTTTAGAATAGCCATGAGTTCCTGAATATATAAATAAGGACAGACCACATTTAGTCAGCTTTATTCTCATTGGTTCATAATCCTTTGTTCATATTTACTGAATTGGTGGAACAAGATACGGTTCCTGACTTTGAGGATTGTCTGCTATAAACAAAAGCTAATGAAATAGAGGATTTTAAAGATAATTTCTGACTCACAATTAAGGGAGGTAGATTCATTGTGTGTGAGTATTTCCATGTGCAGGTATTTTGTATATGAAAATGCAAAGATATTATAACATGTAAAAATATCTTAAAGAGTAAAAATCATGAAAAGTTTAGACTTGAACCCCATAGCTTCTCCTATCGAAGTCCCCAAACTCTCTAGTTCTTTAACCAAAAAATGTGGCTATGACTTAGTCAAAGTCAAAGATATTCATTGGGCCATATTTTTAAATGTGTGTCTACGGTAAAAACCCTGTATTGGGGTGAACACTCACCGTAGCCTCACTTCTTTCTGTCTCTTCCACAAGAGTCGGGAGAAGGCCCATCCCCTTCTTCCATCCTTTGCTCCCTTCGAACGTATTTTTGTTCCTAGGATCCAGAAGGAGGATCTCACTTTTTCCTTGGCTCCTTTATTCAGTTTTTAGTTGTGCTGTTAGGTCCTTGGGCTGAGCCCAACCCTGAACTGGTAGGTTTGAGTGGCCCTGACATGGGCCTCTCTTAGCATTAAAGGCAGTCTCTTCACTGGCCCTGTACACATTCCTCCTCGAAGACACTGGTGAGCTCTGCCTTGAGCTTCTTCCTACCACAGTGTCTACGGTCAAGATGCAAGCACGGGCTCGGTGCAGAAACAAAGAATAGGCTTCTCTGCTTTCCTTGTTTCAAGGTGGTTCTCAGGTAACTCATGAGGTCTATAGCTCCTTCACTAATGATCCACATGTGGGTTTGGAGCCAAGCATCCAGCCGAGAAAGTATTCTTGCTGGCCACTTTCCTTCCTGCTTAATTACTCACGAGAGGATCTCACAGGAGGAGTGGCTGGGCTACGATAGAACACGGGTATCCCTGGGACAGTGGCCCAAAGCCCGCTGTCACAAAGCTCTAACACTCCCCGATCCACGAGAGAATATGGTTTAAAACTGATGAATAACTTTTATTTGAGCCCAATCGAGTAATACGTTACAGGAAATATCGTGGACACAAATACATTAGTATGGCATATATTTACAAACCAAACCAAAGGTTCTATTTTCCTCTCACGTAAAACTTATTATTCTACATTTAAATCTTCTGCAACAAGTACGGCTTGTAATTTCACCTTTATTTCAAAAATATTTAGAATTGTCAGTTGTGTTTCTCTTAAATAACACCATTCTGTCCAAACAGCTATATTTTAAAAAGTATGTCAAATAAGCTAAAATTTCTGTTAAAATTGAGAGGTATTCTGGAAAACATTATTAAGCCTGTTTATTCATTTATTCATTTGTTCTTTTATATATTTATTTAAATGACAGACCATTAATAAAAGAAAGATAAATGGTTTGTGCAGAGAAGCCAGGGTCATGAATAGGTATTGGATTTTTCTGCATCTATTGATATGACTTAGTGATATGATCATGTGATTTTTCTTTTTTAATCTGTTGCTGTGATAGATTACATTAATTAATTTTCAAATATTCAGCCAACCTTGCATGTCTGCGATACATCTTACTTGATTATGGTGTATAATTCTTTTTATAAATTTTTAGACAGCACCTACAATTTCATCTCATTCTCTTTGCAGTTTTTTTCTTCAGTATGTTCAGATATCTTTGTTCCTGAGTTCAATGGCATTTCAATTACTCAAGATGTTCGGGTCACCAATGGGTTCTATGGTGGCCTGAATGTGATGAGAAGCAAAATAATTTTTCCCAATGGTTCCATTTACCCTCAGCACACTCTGGTAATCATAAAGACCATTGATGAAGATTTGTCTGCTGTTTTAATCGAAGGTAACATCACTGTAATTAGTCGATGATCCATAAAAGAGATCAAAAATATCAAGATGTATTAATAAATTGTATTCGGTATTGTTATTGATGAGAAACACAAGATACCTCTAAGCAGGTAATGAGTAGGCAATTTAATATTCACTAGCATTTCATCATCATGCTTGCATCTAAAACAAAACATCTTAGGAAGATACTCTTCAGCACAGAAAAGAATGATACATATAAAATGAACTGTTTGTTTACTATTGTCCTTATTGCTTTTCTTCTGAGAAGTTTATGTAGTTTCAGATAATAAAGGGAAATGAGGTCATTTTCTTTTATGAAACTTATTATTCATCAAAATAAGTTATTTCGGGTACAAGGTCTGAAGGTTAGGCAAATGATGTGTCCAATCACACACCTATTTAATTCTTAGAATGGTAAACTTCCTTGGCACAATTTTTCCATATGATCCAATTTATGTGTTGGGATTACTAAAGCTGGTTCCAGCAATCTCAATAACCTATTTTTTAGTACTGGATAAAGTGTGTATTCCCATTGCAAAATCAAAATCTGCTGCTTATTATGCTAATGTGATATTTACAAAAGCCATCACCATGGTTTCCAGCTCAAAGTCCTTCAAAGCCTGAAGACTTGGTCAATGAAAAGTCAGCCTCAAAAGCATACAACTCTTAATTTAAAAAATAATAATAATAAAAAGCTTTCTTAAATAATAGAAAAAAAACATCAAGGAGAAACATTTTTGGCAGTGGAAATGTAGCAAATGTATCAATTGCAGAAAAAGATTCAAATGATAACTATGGTTAATTATATTTTTAGTAATTTGATCATTGATGAGTAATAGGGTTTTTATTGGGAAAAGTATATTTGCTTAAAACAACATTCCATTCGATTCTTTCTCTATGGTTCTATATTTTATAATAATCAACGCTAAGCTTTCTACTTTCTACACAAAAATTCTTTCTGCTGTGATAATATTATTACATTATATTCTCAAGCTTTCTTTTTGTTCAATAATATTTTTAGCTGTCAAAATTTGCAGTAACTTGGGGATCTTATATAGAACAATTAGTTCTGGATGAGATACCTTCCCATCCTTCAAGGCAGCATTGACCAAGCCACAGTGCCCACGTGGAGCAATGTGCTACCACAACGAGATAATGTCCTCCATGTAACAAGGCAGTTAACCAAAGACAATTTTCTAGAGTTGGGAAGATAGTGAAGATATGGTCTGTATCTTTCAGTCCTCCAAGAGTCATTTTAAGGGTGCCTATTAATTTGTTGACTATGCATTGTGATAACTTCGAAGAACCATTTCAGTTCATAAATTCTCAACAGGTCCAATGTCACCCCCAGGAGAATTATAATTTGTTCTTGAATAGTAAAAAAAATTACTTTCTTATGCATATAGCATAGATATCCACGTAGTACATAAACAGATGTACAGTTTATCTGTAGAATCAAAATTTCTGTGGTGGGGGTGGGAGAAAAGAATGAATTTTAAAAAATCTTTAAAATATCTGTAACTTCATTTAAAACTCGTTTTAAGATAAAAGATAATAAATTATGTAATACTGTAGATATATATTAAAGAAATTTCTCATTCTTTCTGTGCCATCTAAATGCTGGTTATTCATTGAATAGGTATTTATTAAGAAACTGTGTGTACTACGTACAGAAATTGAGCATTAAAAAAAAAAAACCACCAGTTTCCTCTCTGGCTTTATAGAGAGGAAAAATGAATTTTAAAATACTAATTATATAATTAGTAATTTAATTACAATGTGGGCACAGTGACATCGCTCAGTTTTTACAATGCTTGGTCATTGGCGAGTAATGATCAAAGAGTAAATACTCAAATGTGTTCTGTGAGAGAGCATATATTATGAGGACCTGGTCTGGTTAGGGGATAAAAACCTACTTTGTGAAAAAAGAATTCCAGCTGAGATCTAAAGGATGCAAAGCCATGGAGAGAGGAAAGGAAAGACAGAGGGAATAAAACGTGTGAGGATTCTGAGCAGAAATGAGCTTGGCTCTTTGGAGGAACCAAAGAATAAATGTGTTTGGGAGAGCGGAACTGGGGGAGATGGGCATGAGTGAGGCTGGCGGACGGTGGGTCAGATAATGTAGGTGTGTGTGAACTGTTTTAAGGATTTGGGGAAAATATTCTAACAGAAATAGAAGGCGATTTTAGGGTTTTAAGTAAGGGACTGAATGAATGTGACGTGCATATCGAGATGCATTCTGACGACACTGTGGAATTTTAGCTGAAGGAGGGTGGGTGTGGGATACTAGCAAAAAGGCTTTTGCATGAGCCCACTTGGATGGTTGCAGTAATATTTAGAAATTGGCGATTGATTGAATATAAGAGGTGAGGAAGAAAGAGTTACAAAATAAGAGGCTTTGTATGTCATATATTATATATCGAATTCCATTCAATCCGCTTCACAGGCAAGTTTTCTATTTCTGCAGCTGGGTGGATGGTGGATCCACTCCTGAAATGGCATACACTGGAGAAGAAGCCAAGACTGGGATGGGGTGGGGTCGGCAGAAGGACCTGGAGAGAGATGAGAAACCCATTTCTGAATATGTTAATTTTGAGGTGCCTGTGAGATATTTCAGTAGAAAAGCTAAGTAGGCATTGGCTAGACTTAACAAGAGAGTCTGAGCTGGAGACCAAATTGGAGTATATAGTTGGATGTTTGGAGCCCCAGGCTATAGCCTTGGAAAAGAATATCAAGGAAGAAGACACTTTGGCCGCATCTCTAAAGGGAAGGCTGGAGGAGAACAAGAACAGTCTGAACATGGAGGACAGGCCTTCGCAGGTGAAAGGCCTCACTTTATTCTGCAAAAGAGAGGAAGTTAAGGATGAGGGAAAATGCAGTAAATCTATATAGGCTTGGTCACAGGAATTTGAGGACGTCCCTGGCTGAGATAGTTTTATTCTTACAAATATTCAATTCACATCAAGAACAATCTCAAATTTCTGCTACTTAACCCTTAAATTTCTATCTTCTCCTAGGTCGCTGCAAAAAAGACATCTAATCATTACCCACAATGCTTTCACTCCAGCTGACCCAGCAAGTTCTCACAGTTTCTCTCATAATAAGAAAGAAGAGGTCCTTTGGTGCCTAATGAAAACAGAAAGAGACACTGTAACTCCGATATCTTTCAGAGATAAAGCCCTAACATAAATTCTTAGTGGGGAAGGTTAATACCTTGTCTAAAGTTCATAATGGTTTTGTTCCTTTTGGCTGTGGGATTACAAATTCAGTGCCAAGAAAATCTCATGCCCCTTCTTGTTTCTGCAAAAAGTACACAGCATGAATGTGACCCCAAGAGGGACAAGATTGATACTTTGTTTTTCCCTTTTTCTTGCCCATGTATAGATGCCAAGGATTAGATCACCTCTTAATAAGAGATTACAATTCCTTTAGGGATTAATTTAATTGAAATGTCAGAATTTGGTGGGGAGGATGTATTTCAGCACCTCAACTCAAAAGAAAAGAAATATTGTTTAAGTATGTTTAGATTTTGTGTCTGGAGGGCAAGGAACTTTAAGGTTTAAAAGTGTCAGTGGCGTTTTCAGGAAGTGCCAGGCTTTAGAAGATTTTCTAGTTTTCTGCTTTTTCTCCAGAAGGGATTCTTGCCCTTTTCCCACCAAGATAAATCAGGGAGTGTTCAGATCTGAATCATACTCCCATGGACATACTCAGGTCACAGGTGCTCACTTTGGCTGTGACATGGACACATTTGCTGTGACTGCTGTTTTTTCCCACTCAAGAGAGATTATTATGGTTCAAGAGTGAGTGATGTATATGAACGCAATGGAAACCATAACGCCAGCTCTAAATAACACATATTATGTAAATCATATATGCTATTCACGAGTTACAGGATTATGTTATTCATAAGACGGTGAGCACAAAATGCTAAGTATAGGGTCTGATACATACCAAGTTCTCTCTAAGTGGTAGCTCCAAGGAAAAACAAGTGACTTGGCCTCTATACTAGGACAAGAACATTATAGGATCTTTCTTATGCATAGAATTATTTCACTGCCTTCGCACCAACCTTCTATATCCTTCTTCTGAATCGGTATCGGACACTAAATTTTACAGTGACTCTATATGTTTTTAAATGGATGTAGTTTTGTTTGTGCCCAGGCACCATTTATTCCAGAATTGTCCAATAAAAGTATAGCATGAACTGTACATTTGAACCACATATGCGATTTTAAATTTTCAGTAGCCACATGTGGAAACCAAAAACAGGTGAAGTTAACTTTAGTAATATATTTTTATTTGACCTAATATATCAAAAATGCTCTCATTTAACATGAAATTAGTACAGAAAGAGTACTAACAAGATATTTATATTCTTTTCTTCATACAACTGTTCAAAATCTGGTATGAATTTTACTTACAGTGCATCTCAATGTGGAGGAGCCTTATTTCAGGTGCTCAATAGCCACACGTGGCTCAAGGCTATGTATTCAACAGTGCAGGTCCATACTTCATATGTCTAATCCCTTAAATCCTCTTCACAAGCAAGGGGAGTTACTATCACTTCTCTCATTTTACAGATGTGGAAACAGCATACGAGAGGTTGAGGCAGCTGGCCTAAGGTTCATGGTTGTAGGACCAAGATTCCAACCCAGAGGGTCTAACTGAAGTCCTGTTACTCAACCATCGTGCCAAGGTGCTTCCAAGGTGCTTATGCTTTCAAAGAACATTGAAAACCTGAGAAAGAATTGCAAAATCCTCTTTCTCCTGCCTTCCTTACCTATTTCTAGCTTTGAATGGTTTCTGGCAACCCTCGGCTTTCCTTGGCTTGCAGCTGCATCACCCCAGTCTTTGCCTCTGATATCACCTGACCTTCTTCCCTCTCTCTGTGTGCCTCTGAGTATCTTCTCTTCTTATAAGGACACTAGTCATATTGATTTAAGACTCACCCTAGTTCAGTATGACCTCATCTTAATTAATTACATCTGCAAATACCCTCTTTACAGATAAAGTCACATTCTGAGGTTCTGGGTGGATATGAACTTTGGGGGCATGATTCAAGCCAGTACAAAAGTTTACTAGTGTCAGATGCATTACTGAGCACTAGGAATGTAATAGTGATACACATAGTGTCTTCCGGCTCACTAGTCATCATGGAGAGAGAAGACAGACATTGATCAAATAATTAAATCTCTCTTTTAATGAAAGAGCTAAATGAAAATGCAGTACAGATGGGTGCAACCCATTGCAAAGTCTCACCTGGTGGTGAGTCTTTACCTAGGGAAGAGGTATTCCCTTCTTATCTAAGGCAAATTTCTTTTCTTTTCTTTTCTTTTGCTTCCAGTATTTCTTTTTTCTTTCTTTTCTTTTCTTTTCTTTTCTTTTCTTTTCTTTTCTTTTCTTTTCTTTTCTTTTCTTTTCTTTTCTTTTCTTTTCTTTTCTTTTCTTTTTTTTTCTTTTCTTTCCTGGGTAATAGATATCTGAATAGAATTGAGAAGGAGAAGCAGTTTAGTTTCACTGTTTAGGAAGCAAACTTTCGAGAGCTGGGATAAGATCTTAATAATCTTTGAATCCTTTGTGCCTGGTACATGGTCGATGTTCAGAGACTGGGAGCTGAATGAAAAATATTGCTCTTCTCATTACAGAAATGAAGTTAAAAGAACTTGGCAAGAAGGTCAAAGTCTTATTTTGAGATTATTCTTATTGGCTGAAGAAAAGACTTCTCTCTTAACTAGAGAAAATTTCAAGTCATAAGCAAAATTTTGTAGATGAATATCTTTTCCACTTCACCTCCATTTCAACATGACTTTCTTGTACCATGTCTTTTTGGCCTTGCATTCAATTAGTCTCTTTCTGCTCACTGAGAATACAGTGATATGGCTCATTATATTAGATAACAATGAATTCAAATTGGTATAATAACCTGCTTTCTCTTTTATCAACTTAATATGCATTCTCAGGTGTTAATAATTTCAGTATATTTCAGAATTATTCTTCTGGATATTCAAACTTGAGCATTGGCCAGATTAGGTGATGGAAGAAAATGGGGGCAATTATATAATTGAGAATCTTACTTTTTATCTAGGAGATAAGAGGAACAAAATGAAGGTAAGCATTGTCAACATAGAGAAAGGGTAGCTACTCGTGTTAGCCAGGAGAGGAGGATATTTTGTCACTTTTGTGGTTGTATGGTGTCCTTGCTTTTGTCTATGTTCAGACATGATTACAGCATATCTTTTTGGGGACTGGTTCCATCACGGTCATTAAGTGACCTCATTTGATATTAAAATTCTGTGACATAGTTTATGTGTATAAGGAATACTGTGGGTTGCTACCAGCTCTCAGTTGTCAGAGCCTTTATTTGGTTGTAAACACGGAGACACCTTGCACCTGCCACCCTGTATCCCTCCCACCTGTTAGGGAGCCAGTTTTATTAGGTTACTGTTTTTGCTTTCAGTATTTCTTTTTTCTTTCTTTTCTTTTCTTTTCTTTTTTCTTTTCTTTTCTTTTCTTTTCTTTTCTTTTCTTTTCTTTTCTCTTTTCTTTCTTTCTTTCTTTCTTTCTTTCTTTCTTTCTTTTTTTTCCAATTACAACCATGCATATTCTTATTTCTTTGTAAGTTAAAGGTACTATATTATGTACACTATTCTACACTATGCTTGCTTCTTTTATCAATAAGCACTGAAGATCTTCCCATTTCAGTACATAGAAGTAACCCTCATTCTTTTTTACAGGTATATAGTATTCCATTGTCTAGATGTATTATAGTTACCAGAGAATTTTGCCATCTTAACAACAAGTATCTTGTGCTCCTAAAATAATACTGTGTATGGATGTTTATTGTAAAATACTAAGCTGACATTTGAAAGCGTTTGCTACATAGACTAGAGTCAAGACAGATGTAATAGACACTCTGGTAAAGTAGCTTCTATTCTTGGTTCTTCCAGCAATTTTCTTGATAAATAAAATAAACTCTCTGAACCTCAGTTTAAATCACTTAAACTCTCTGAGTCTTAGTTTCCATATCTATGAAAATAAGGTGTTGACAAATACCTGAAATCCAGATGAATTTCATTTTCTTGTTCTCATTCTGATAGCTGAAAACCAATGGTTTGTGGGTAAATGTTTAACAACTCTCTCTCTCCAGAAGAGAGGAAGCCTTGATTTGTAACATTTGCTGATTACCGTGGTATAAATACTCCCACCACGGCCAGTTTTGAGCTACTAACAGTTTAATGGCCAGCTGGCAAAATTTCTGAAAATTTTACAGTCGGCTCTTCTGATTCTGGCATGGCTGAGAAAACTTTCTAAAATGAGGTATACTGAGATTCAGACATTATAACTTCCTCAGATGAAAGGTATATCATAAAAGTTTAAGTTACATGACATAGGTTAAAAAAAAAGGAAGAAAACTGTCAAAATTTATGGCAGAGACCTTAACCTGGACTGGAATTGGGAGGGCCTGTGAGAGGAGCTCTCACACTTTATGTCATCAGAGTGTCCTACAGGAAGACCTTTACGTTTACAACAGAGCCCCCCTTCCTAACTTCCTCTTCCCCTCTATAAAGTACTTCCTCCATCTTTGTCCAGGCAGAATCTCTGCATGGCTGGCCATGGCTACACATACAGGATTACAATCCTTTCTTTTTCCCAAATAGATCCTTTTTGATGATGAAATACCTAGTCAATTTTTGTTTTTAGTTGACAAAACTAAAGCACATTATATTCTAAATCTTTTACCTTTAGCAGTTCCTGAAGCTTTCGTTAGTGTCTAGCACAGAAGGAATATTAAGGACAAACTAACTCAATTTAATAAATATCATATACTTACCCAACCTTCATCTACAAAAAACTTGACTTCATTGGGTCAAAGTTGACTAAGTTAGTACACTATCTAATTCGGATTCTTGACTATGGTTGCACATTCTAATCAGGTTTTGAAAATTACTGGCACCCAGGCCCCACCCTGAACTAATTAAGTCAGAAATTCTGAAGGATGGGACTCAGACACGAGTTTGAGTTCCAGAAGATTCTAATGTGTCACCAGGGTAAAAGATAACCAGTCTTTGGATACTGGCATACCTCATTTTATTGCACTTTGTTTTATTATTCTTCATAGATGTTGAGTTTTTTACAAATTAAAGGCAAGACTCTTCACCAACAAAATGATTATAATTCATTTCATTGCAATACTCCCTTTATTGTTGTGGTCTAGAGCTGAGTCCATAATATCTCCGAGGTATGCCTGTACTTTGTATGTCAGTCTTCTAACTTATCTTTTACCCTCTTAAGGTGAAGCATACTGTGCAGATATGTACCACAAACAGATATAGATTCAGCTAAACTAATTCAAGCAGGAGAAAAATCTTTGAGATCCTACAAATAGGGTTAATGTGATAGATCTCTCTAAAAAATAAACTCAACAGAACTCAAAATCTGGCCTATCATCTTATTGCTCAAATGTAAAACCCATTGCAAGAGTGAAATTAGAGCATATCTCCATATGAGATTTAAGCTTGTTTTGTCTTAAATAAAGATCACCTTGCTTCTTCTTTTTCACTGGCCTTGAGAAGCAGCAGACCATCCCAGCACGCAAGAAATTAATTACCCTGGAGGACCAGGTGCAACCAGTTAGTTGGTTGCCATGGAGACCAAAGCTATACATCTCGGATTTTCCAGGATGGTATCTATTTCATGAAATCTTATTCTTTTCAATAAAGGTCATTTATAAAAATGCAAACATAACTGTGATTTGATTATTTTATGTTTGCATTAATACATAAACAGAAACAAATATTTTGCCAAATAATGAACCCTTGTATTTTTTAAGAAAATTTAAGAATGGATACAATTCTAGTGAATTAGAAAAAACAAGCAAACAAACAGTAAATCCAAAGCATTTTAAAATTCTGTTGGAAAAACTGGGAAACTAATTTCCCTCTGGCCCTTGATAAATGGTGCTGTTATGCCTAATATAAGTTAAAGTTGAATGTAACACAAGAGGTACAACAGCTCTCATCCAAGATTTCATTATAATTCTGTCCAAAATAGTTTACTTTCAATTTTTCTAAAGAGAACCCAATGTTGAGTTACATCTTTAGAACTTAACTGAAAGGTATTATTGATTAGCCAAAATGGAAGTCTTTTTTCCTTAAAAAGGGCATATGTTTATGCTCATTATATGAATAGTCTTTAGTTATTCCACATAATGAGAGTTTAGTTAGTGGTAATGTGCCAATGTTGGCTTTTTGGTTTTGACACATTACCACAGTAATTTATGTTAGAAGTTAACAGGAAAACTACACACAGGGTCTATGGAAACTGTCTGCATTGCCTGCAATTTTTCTGTAAACTTAAAATTATTCCAAAATAAAAAATTTCTTAACAAGTAATGTGTAGCTATTCATTGTGGGGGAATTGATTAATTAATTATAATGGATACCGATATGAGCTGCGTTGATTATGTTAGGTTGACAATGGAAATAATTTGGTGAAATTTTGAGAATTTGCTTTTACTTTGGGATTTCATACTGAATTTTAAATATATTTTAACAAACAATTCAAACCTACAACTTTTGGACTGTTTTTACTTTCTATTGCATCATCCATAATTTTGGAAATGTCATAACTTTTATTTTGAACAAATCATCTTGGGAATCTAAAAGACAGAAGTAGCTATATTTGAAGTATTGAATTTTGTAATATAAATATCTGCTACACTAGTGGTGTAATAATTTACTAGAAGCCAAATATTTCCATATTTCTTTAAAGCTAATTTCTTCTAATATTTACGTAATACATTTGCAATAAATTATTTGTTCTCATTTGGAAAAAAAATCTACTTTTGTATTTTTTTGATTTCGGAGGGCAAACGGTACTTGAAAACAAGTCTGTGCTTCAAAGGGTTAAAATATCCGTTGGTACCCACTACTTCCTTAATTTTTAGAGACAATTAGGACATATCAATGAAGTATCATTCTTTGTACATATGTCAACTAAAGTTTATTTTATAATTTATATTTAGTAGCAAATGATGTTGTGTTTTCCAAAGCTCCAGGCACATAATAAGTGCTTAATGGATGTATATTGGATGAAGAAATAAATATGAGTTAAATTTAATGTTTTCATATTTAGCTGCTTTTATTTTATTTTAAATGTGTCTGAACATATAGACCTGATCTATTTCCAGGAAAGTTTATTCCTAGGTGTGTATTTATCAAAGTCTCCTATGACAGAGCAATCCAACTGAGTACACGACACATCACTATTATACAGCTTCCCAATAAGAGAATCAATTTGGCTTATGAATCAACTCTAGCTCAGAATTAGGACTCACGTGAGTTTTATACTTTCTTGGTTTTCTACCTTTTGACCTGGATTCCATGACTAACTCTACAAAGACTAAGTTAAATATAGCTTCCAGTCTAAAATATATAAGAGAGATGAAAGGTCGAGATTCTTAATATATAAAGTAATTTAAAAATCAATAAAAAGGGCAATTCTGGTCAAGAGAGAGTGACAGTGACTGAATTTACCCTCCAGCCTGAAACAACAGAAACACTGGAAAACTACATATGAAACAAAGTTTTTTAAGACTGGACATCAGGCAGCCAAGTAAAATGATCCTTGAGAAACTGGAAACAAATGAAGTGAGACCTATATTTACTCCAGCTTAATGCTTCGATAGAGTTTCAGGAAGCAGCACAGAAAGAGAAATGAAAGTAGAGCCCAGAGGTCTATCTGTGTTGAGGAACCAGAAATAGGAGCCTGGGAAGGCCAAGTTGTCTAGAGATTGCTGGACAGAGTACCAGAAAGGAGAGAGCAGCAGAGAGAGAGAGAGAGAGAGAGAGAGAGAGAGAGAGAGAGATATCTGGAGATCAGCAGGGAGTCCCCCATGGATTCCCAGATGGGTACTAATCAAGGCATGTATATGAGGAAATTACCTGAGACCAGGAAAAGGACCACTGACAAGATATAGAGGAAACACTGGCCTGTTTTCATACAGTCAGGAGTAGTTTGTGTGCCAACAAGTCAAGGTAAAAAAATAAAAAAGGAAAACCTCACAATCATGCGGTATTATGTAGAATGCTCAGAAGGCTTTTGCCTCAGTAAAATGACTGGGGCAAGATGAGCCCTCAGTAAAGGGGGAAATTAGGGACAGACTAAACACTGTACTGAACCTACCTGATAAAACTTAAAAGCAAAATTTGAGAAGATTAAAAACGATTTTCAAGTACTTTAACTGTATTCCAGATCAAAGCTCAAGAATATTTATAGGAATACAAAAATATCCAGTACCAAACAATTAAAAAATCACGAAGTTGGGCCTTCAATTAAGATAGGCTAAAAAGCAGGAAAACACAACCCCCTAATAAAAAAGAAAAATGCTATCAACCCAGAAATAACACAGAGTGAGTTATCATTACTGTATTCCATATGTTCAAGAAGCTAGAGAAAAGACTGCACCTGGAAGATATAAAGACATAAGATATAAAAAAATACAAATCAAACTTCTGGAAATGAAAATTACAACATCTAAGATGAAAAATATGCTAGATGGGATTAATAGCAGAATAAATATTGCTCCTCAAAAGATTATTGCCATGGACTGAATTGGGTCCCCCTGAAACTCTTATGTTTTGTTTTGTTGTTTGGAAATGGGTCCATTAAGAGATAATTAAGGGTAATTAATTGAGGTTATGAGAGTGTGACCCTCGTAATGGGGTTAGCAATTTTGTAAAAAGTGAAAGACAAAGAGATTACTTTCCACCATGTGAGGACACAGTGAGAAGGTGGCAGTCTGCAAGCCTAGAAGAGAGTCCTCACCAGGAACTGAATCAACTTTCCAGCCTCTAAAATTGTGAGAAATAAGTATCTATTGTTTAAGCTATCCAGTCTATGGTATTTTGTTATGACAGCCCAAGCTAAGACAATTGGTGAAGTTGAAGACATAGCCAAGAAACTATCCAAAATGTATAAAAGAGAGAAAATAATTTTTATGATAATTATTCATAATAAATAATGTTATGAAGAAATAATTTTGATAAAATGAGAGCTTTGGTGAACTGTGGGACATATTTAAGTGGAGATATAGAAGCATAAAATATAGGTCTATGAGAGAAGAAAAGGAAGCACAGAAAAAAATATTTGTAAAGAAACAGCTGAAAATTTGATAAATACTATAAACCCACATATTCAAGAAGCTTAACAAGTCCCTTGCACGAGAACATGAAGAAAAATACAAGGTACATCATAACCACACTGCTGTAAAATAGTGATAAAGATAAATCTTAAAAGCAGCCAGAAGAAACAAGATACCGAATACACAGAAAAACAAGGATTAGGATGATAGAATATGTCTCTTCAGTAGCAATTCAAACTAGAAGACAGTGTATTGTGTTTAATGTACTGGAAGAAAAAAAAGTTGTTAACTTAGAATTCTATACCCAGTGAAATTCTTTTCAAAAACCAAAGCAAAATAAAGACATTTCGAGAAGTATAAAAACTAAAAGTAGTCACCACCATCGGACCAACACTACAAGAAATGTTGAAGTCCTTCATAAAGAAGGAAAATGATAACAGATGGAAATTTAGACATAAACAAAGGAATCTGAACAAAGAACACTAGAAATGATAGCAAAAGAACACTGGAACAGATAATCGTGTGTGGGTTTATGAAATACACAGATTCAAAATGGATGACAAAAATGGCACACAGGCCATGAGAAGAGAAATCTCGTAAGGTTTTTGTATTCTATATGAAAGTACACTGTGGGAAGTAAAAGATGTAATTTATAAACCTTAAAACAACTACTATATTAACACAACAAAAAGAGCTAATAAGCCAACAAAGGAGATTAAATGGAATCATAAGAAACACTCAATACAATAGAAGAGAGAAAAATGAAAGAAATGAAACAAAAAAACAAAGAAGACAAATAGAAAACAAATGCAAGATCATAGACTTAAACCCCCAAAATATTAATAATAATGTTAAACATGGATAGTCTAATGCTCCAATTAAAAGGCAGAGATGGTCAGATCGAATTAAAAAGTAAAACCCAACTATATGTACCTACAAGAAACACACTTTAGATTAAAGACACCAACAAGTTAAAAGTAAAAAGATGAAAAAGATACAATGTTACATATAAATAATCTAAATACTCAACAATAGCAGATTGGTTAAACAAATTACAGAATATTTCTATAATGGCATATTCTGCAGTTATTAACAGTGTTGATGGAGAAGTGTATTTATTGATTTTTCAGAGAAAATTGTGATCTATTAAGTGAACAGTATGACATGGGAAACAATTTAGGAAAGTTTTCCCCTAAAATATTAGCATGATTTTCTGTGGGTGATATGATTTTGAATGATTTTATTCACGTTGTGTTATGTGCTACTCATCACTAACAATCAATTTTGTAAATTAGCTGCCAGAGAGACAATAAGGCTATGGGCCTTTCCTTTGACTGTATCCCAAGTTCCAAATATAGAAAGTAGATTGTGGTTTGAGTGGTTCCCATTGCCCTTTGGAAACTTTTTAGTTTTTTGAAAAATAAACTTTAAAATGATCAAAGTATTTCTTAACTTTTCATCTGGTGTCTTCCTGTCCCTACACTTGAACTGTAATTATATCTCCTAATTCATTGCTTTTCAGTCTACTTGTGGTGAAATACTTTAAGAACAATTTTCAATCATCTCTAATTATTTTGGTCTATTTTTAGTTGAACAAAACACTCCTACTTAAAGCCCGTGTTTAGATATTATGGCAGTATTAAATTGCTAAAAGCATTTCTCGACGTTTAGTCTTAGTTTCTGTACCAAGACTGGTAACAAAAGTTTGGAGACTACACCCTAAAGTAGCACTGGTGTAAACAACTGTCATAGCAAAATGGGTCATTCATTCATTGCTGGTCCTAAACAATGTATTGATCACTTAGCACTAAATTCATGCAAACATGCTGATAAAGGTTAGTAAGCAAAGGGAGCTTAAAAACAAGCTATAAAGTAGAAACTTGAATTGAGATAGATTTGGAAATTAGGAGTATTTCAGTAAGCCTTGGATGCTTGCAAATGTCACATTCCAAAGCATTACACCCTCACACAATGGCTCCACATTCTGTAGGTTTCACTTTTGACATTTGTATTTGTATGTTAATATGAGTCACATAGCCAATTTGATTTACTCTAAATGTATGCTACAGAGATGTGTTGCATTCTTGGGTGCAATTTTTATTTCGTTTCGGAAGCCATTTTTGTTTTGAAACAGTAGAATATATTCATTTCATTTTAAGAAGAAAGTCAGTGAAAAAAAAATATTGCTGTAAAAAACCTTGCTTCACAGTTTAATTTCATACCTGTTCCACACAGCGAGGATTTTTAAAAATGTAATTTCCTTCTAAACACTATCTATAGATTTGCAAAATATTGAGAATAGAAGAGTAGGAATGTGCATTCTCTCTGGTGAAACAATTTAATGTTTCTGTTTTCAATTATTTTCATAAGATTTACATAAAATAGTTAAATAAGAAATATTTTGGCCAATTCTGGTGTCCAATTTTGCTAAGTAATATCAACATAAGTGGGCTAAATCTTATTTTTCCAGGATATGTAACTAATTCTCATTTCAGTTTCTGTTGGCAGATGTCTCCCTTCATAACTTCACTGCATTTTATCTTCAAAGAATAAACTATTTTTTTTTGTCTACTAAGAATACTATGAGGTAGAAAAGTATTTAAAAAAATTTTTTTCCTTTTCTTATAGTCAAATCTAGAACCTCTCAGATTATCAAAATAATTTGTCTCTTTCCTAAATCAATTTTGTTAAAAAGTTATACATTGGCATTGCAGCTTTTCTTAAAGTTTGAATAGCTAACTTAGGATTCGCAAATCAATCAAATATGAAGTGCTAGAAATATTAATAGAGAGCCAAAGGTGTAACAGTCTTATAGCCGAAAGCGTGGTCAAAGGAAAGATGCCGAAACTGCCTTTATCGAGAAGCAAGATATTTCTAAACCTTTGCAAAGGCATCACCACCTAATTTAATCCAGGAAAAATATATTTATAAAATCAAGGTCAAGAGGTGTTATTTCAGCTTCAGAACAACAATGCCAGCATGCTTTGTTATAATGGATTATTGTAAAAATTTAAATTGCCTAATTAAAACCGAGGATACATATGTGTCTTTCCTATATTCTGGCAATAATTTAGATCACTTTGTTTTTCATTGTGAATTACATGTTCTTCCATTCATTATGAAAAATTTGACAAAGTATGTATTTCAATATTTTTTCTCCTTATCTTTTTCTTCTGCTTTCCTCAATCCTAGACAAAAACATCTCCAGATGTGTTTCCTTTGAGTGCTTTCTGTTTATTAGTATTTTTCAATAGTAAGATTCTTTCCAATGGTTAGTCACGGAGTTGCTTACTAAAGACATTTCACAAATAAGTTTTAGTGGTATTTGGAATTTTTACTAACATCGACTTCCTTGCATGTGCACTTAAGGGTATATCCTGATGTTGACAAATGAGAAATAATCAGGCATGGAGAGGATGAGCAGGAAGAGGAGGAGGAAGTGGAGAAAATGGTAGAAACCTTCCTTCCTGTGCCCATGAACTGTGAACATGTTTCTCAAACCCATCTGCCTTCAGATAACCATTAGTAACCGAGGTCTGAAGATATGATATTTAATTAGCTCCCTTTGCTTCACACCTAGAAGCACTGTTTAATTCAGGCCCTCATTATTTCTCACCCAAATTCTTGCAATAGCCTGCTAACTGACCTTCTTGCCCCAGGGTCTTACCTTGATGCAAACCATCTTCTTCCTGTTACCAGGAGGATTTTACCTGTAACAAATTTGACCATGTCTATCCCTCTGTTTAAAAATTCTTCAGGGGTGGGCCACCTTCCACCCTCAATCATTGTAATAAAGAACAATCTATTCGACATGCTGTGGTAGCCAAGAAACTGGGCATGGTGAAGAGACAGCTACTTATTGAAAATCCTCAGCCCAGAAGCAACTCATTACTTCTGATCATATACCATTGGCTAGAACTTAGTCACATGCTCATACTTATTTGCAAAGGAGGCTAGGAAATGTAGTTCATTAATGTACCCAGGCCGAGAAGATGAGAATATATTTTGGGGGCAAGTTAGCCTTCTCTGCCACAGCACATTATGTTTAGAAATCTTTAGAGATTATAGTAAATATTCATTAATTCAGAATTTCTCTCACCTATAGAAAAAAGAGAGCTAACATTTAGTGAATGTGTACCGTGTGCTTAACATAGATTTTTTAGGGGAGAGATTTGATTCTTACTCATCTTTCTATCTCCTGAACTTAGCAGATTGTCTGGCATACAATAAACATCTCAGAAAAAATCTTTGCTGAACTGAATTTTATAAAAATTCCAATATTTTAAAAACTATGAATTGTAACATTAGGCTTTTAAATTTTTAAATTTTCTTTTATTCTGCTTTTTCGTTCTTACCTGTACTGTTACTTTTCCTTCTTTTGTTTCTTCCAGTGTTAGTCTTGATTAATACTCTTCTGCTCTGACACTAATTAAAACAAGCGCTTCAAGCTAACTTGATGGCAAGGGTCACTATTCTTCAACAGCTGCCTCAAACTGGCTTCTGGTTAGTTCTGTCCTTACCAGAAAGGTGATTCAGACAAGTTTATGATTTTCACATATTTGACTGCTGATGACTAAGTATGTTTTTTTCTAGGTTATTAAAGAGAGCCTTTAGAAGGAAAGGAGAAACTGAAGCCCAAATCATCAGCCCTCTAGGCAAGGAAGTTTCTTTCAGATTTAAAGAAGTATGTACCCTCTTCCTCCTCCTCCCTCTTGTAAAAAATTAATCATAGCCATTTAGAGTTAAAATGTGGCTCAAAGTTCTTGGGTGATCTTGACGTGTTTTCTGTAGAAGTGAGTGGGGAGGAGGGGAAGAGTAGATTCATAACCCGGGAGGTTTCGAAAGCAATTCGTATCTGTAGGGAACAAAGAGTTACAGAAGAGAGAACGCTGGTTTGGGAAGAAAGGAGCCTCTTCTTAGCCAGCCAGGTGAAACAGAGTAACCCTGATGATCAACAAAAAGGCAGATGTCAAAGCCAAACCAACCTCACATCCAGAAGGGAAGTGTGGTTCTTCTGTTTCAGACTATAATAGCTATAGGGCTAGCCCTAATTTTACTTTAAAGATTGCAAGATCTCATGCCTCGTTCCCTTTCCCACTCTCTCCAGCATTAGCGAAATAACTCAGACAAACCATACTTAGTCATCAGCAATTACATATGCAAAAATCATGTGAAATGCCAATGCCATTTGTAATCATGCTCTGTATTGTCTAGGTTAGGTCAGGAAGGGGCCAATTTTCAGGTTTACCAGGTTTACAAAGACTCCAGCAGGCCATTCCCTAACCATCCCAGATAGTGTGACTTGCCTTCCTCATCCTCATGCTGTTGGGGTCACGACACCTCCACGGACAGTTGAGGACTCTCAAGTCCCATGAGTGGGCAGGGCCAGCCAGAATATTTGCTTTTGAAACAGGTGAGATTCTGGAAGCTGGGACACATGCACCGGTAACTAGCAACTACGGCTAGAGGTGCTGGCCTCTACCTCACATTCTTTAGGTAGAAAATGTCATAGTTCATGAGACTGAAAAGATTCTCATGCTAGAAGATTCCTCTCACTGAAGTAAACTTAATCTATGGCAAATGTCATTTTCAAAATAAGTTCTGAAACTATCTTTAACTTTAAGCTTTAATATCAAATGTCTATTTCCCAATCTTTCTCTAAGAATGACTTAGCATTTTTTTCAAGTGATTTTATTAGCAAGATGCCAACATTCCTTTCTTCTTTTCTCTCATCTTTGAGGCAAGATTCTTACAGAAGAGCAGGTTTCTGTAAAGCTCAATTCAACTTTTTCTCCATCTTCATCTATCTCTGGGGAGCCCAGGAGTGTTGCTTCCTCTGATTGAGAATTATTGAGAAAAGCCAAGACAGAGAAATGGGAAACACTGAACTCTGAACTCTACTGAGAGAACCAGGAGACAATTTTGAAAGTGCCAACTTTTGCAACAGTTCTGAGCAGTTTGTTCTTAAGAACTGAGAGGAAGAACTAGCTGTTAATTTATTATTTCCTTTCGTGTTTCCAGTCACAGATTTTTAGCCACTTTATAAATGCTTCTCATGACTCCACAACCAATTAGTTCTGTCCTCATGTTATGTGGTAAATGTTCACTGGCAGGCAAGTCACACATCACTCCAACTGTAGGATCAGGACGTAGAATTGAAATGTTTCTATTGTCACTATTTTGGACATTCCTGGAGTGACCCTAACCACCTTGTAAAACTGGATAAATGGTCTCGATTTGAAACAGTTGGTGATAAAATTGGTCAAGGAATAATTAGGATGATGTCATGTCCAGCAAACCTCTTGCAAAAGAAAGTACTTTTAGAGGAAACACAAAAAGGGAATTTTGAAATACGATTTCACTAGTGCCACTATAAAATTTTTTTTTGAGCTAACAGGAAATGCATCTAAAAGTTGTTTGCCCCAGCGGTCTGAGAAGGCAAGTGGGATGAATAAGTCCCGCTGTTCTCCAGAATTATCTCACCGTGGATGCTGGCATGGGGTGCATATAGCAGCAGAGCTCTGGGCACACGTCTAGTGTGGGTGGCTGTCACTGCTTTCCCTCAAGCCCAACCTGGAGCAAAGTTCTTCCTCAAACTTGTGAACTCTGAAGTCACTACTTCATTTGTGTTTATTATTTCTATTGGATTTTCCTCTCAGAGGACTAGTCTTTCTGTTTTCAGTTTAATAATGATCATTCTAGGGAAGACCATGAGCAAAGAGTGAGGCATTCATGTGGCATTTAGTAGGCTTTCTTTCTCTGCCTTTGAGGGCAAAGAAGCCAAACTCAAAATTATTTACAAATTATAAAGTTGTGGTTACCCAAGATAGAAGTGATTTGTTATAGTGGAATCATCAAAGCCAGAAAAAAATGGAAGGGAAAAAAACAGGAGATCAGAGCTCATGGCTTAGCTTTCACTCTCACTAGTTGTGTGAATTTGGCAAGTTGCTTGTCCTCTCTGAGCCTCAGCTTCTTTGCCTATAAGCTCATGGCCTATTCTGCGATATAATGGTGGAGTTTAAATGAGATGATGTACCTGCAACAGCACCCTTGGCAGTTCTCTGTGTTTCTTCATTCTAGATTCTAAAATTCGCCTTGGCTGGCTATTCCTGAAACTATGTGAGTCCTCTCTCTCCTTCCCACAAGGCTCATCTTGAGTCATGAATAAAAGGAAGTAAATGTCTTAGCAGAGTAATGATACACACTTTGAAAATGAAGGGCGAGGCTAAGCTTCTTTTGTATATTCTAACTGCGAGATGTGATTCCATGGAAAAACTACATTTTATGGCCTATAAATCTGGCTCATAGCTACTAAAGTTTCTTGAACTAGCTTCAAAAATATAACTTATTTTTTCTCTATACAGCTAAGCATTACTGACGTACATAATTTTTCTCCTCCACACTTTGATTGTCTTTTCTTTTTCTACAGAATTGAAATCTTTGCTGAAGCATATGCCAATCGTCACAAGTCTAGTAAACCTATCATTAGTATATAACACTTTTATCAAGGATTCAGTTCAATCTAACAGAGCAGTCCCATCACCAGTCAACCACCAGACTTTTCATGGAAGCCATTATTAGGGAAAATCTGCATTTCTACTTCTCCCAACAAAGAGTGTGTGTGAGGAGCTAAAACCGACGTCCAGAGAATTTAACATCCTCTCTCAACAACATTCCATCCTAGGTTCCAGTACAAGCCCCTGGGCTCCATAAGTATGGAGAAAGAGTATGTGAATAAAGAGTTTTGCTTACAAAAAAAAGCAAGAGCTCAAGATGCCTCCTGCTGTTAAATCGACTGGAAAAAAATGCCTCAATTCTCCTACCTTCCCTAAATCTCCGCCCTTTACAATGTGACTTTTTCACTTTTCCCAACAAGAGTGTAATCTATTTTCCTATCGCTTGAATCTGAGCTGCCCTTCGATCTCACCTTGATCAATAGGATGAGGCGTCACCTCTAAATTCAGACCTTATGAGGTCTTGCATACCTCTACTCTCCTTGCCTGCACCATGAGAACAAGCCTGAGCTGGCTTCCTGGAGGATGGGAAAGCCAGGCATCTCATCCAAGACCATCCGACATGAACTAAAAGCCAGACATGGGAGTGACCCCCAGCAATGACGAGAAGAGTAGCCAAGACCAGCAGAACTATTGAGTCAACTCACAGTCATGAGTGAAAGTAAATGTTTACTATTCTATGCCACTGAGGTTTTGTGGTTGTTTATTTATGTGGCATAATTGTAGCAATAGATAATTGCTAATATTAACTAATGAAGAAATGGTGGGAGCTCCTGGAGTGGTTAGGGAGATTTGTAGGGGAGCTGCCTTGAGATGGGAAAGGAGACATTCTGTTTTTGTCTGTACTAGACTCTATACTTCATTTCCTCATAAGATGTCTGGAGCAAGTCCTATGGCCAAGGCTTACTGAGGACATGTGTCAAACTTTGTGTCCTGGGGGCTACTCTCCACTATGAGGGTGTTTAAGACTCTGAGGCCTGGATTCTCAAACTGGGGCACAGATAATCCAGGTGTACAACTGTGACACCAGGGGTCAGGCAAAGCTACCCAACAAGTATGATGTGTCTTGTTGGGATATGGATTTTCTTCAGGACTTAGGAGACAAAAGTAACAATTTTTCTATCAAAATAAAAAGAAATATGTTGTGGAACAAGATGTAAATTTCGAATACATCTAATGAGAAAAAGCAACATAATAGAGAATACAGTTGAAATTTATAAAATGTTATTAACCAATGTTATCTCAATAAATTTAATTTTTTAAAAAAAGGAGAAAAATGTCAAATAAAAAAAAAGGAAAATAACATTCATTCCTCTTTCTTCTCACACCCTGGGGTTCACCTTCCTCTAATATCAGATTTATATTTTTTGAAAAGTTTAAAAAGAACAACTCTGGGCAGTGGTTTCCAAATTTTCTTTTGTTCTGACTACTCCTTCATTTTTAAAAACTTTACTATTCCCCTTGCCATGTCAAAAAAGAAAACATTTAAAACATATTTTTAACATAAACTATGATGGATGATTGTCAAACTTCACAGATCAGGGGATATTTAGAATTTTCAGCCTGAACAACAGCAGAGCCCTTGCATTCTGCTGTTCTGGGGACTGAATTTGGTCCTTTAGGCTCTTAGCTGTGGATCACTTCAACTGTCATACAAATCTATCCTCACCGTACCGCCTGGGTGCGTTCCTCCAAAATCTGTATGTTGAAGTCTTTAACCCTAGTACCTCAAAATGTGACTACATTGGAAAAAGGGCCTTTAAAGACACAGTTAAGTTAAAATGAAGCCTTTAGGTTGGGCGCTCACTCATCCAGTCTGACTGGTGTCTTTAAAAGAAGAGAAAATTTGATACACAGGACGCTAGGGTTATGTACACATTGAGGAAAGGCCATGTGAAGACACAGTGAGAAGGCAGCAGTTGTCAAGCTAAGAAGAGAGACCTCGGGAGAAACAAAGCCTGTGACACCTTGATCTTGGACTTTCGGCATTCAGAACTATGATAATAAATTTTTGTTAAGTCACCCAGTCTATGGTATTTTGTGATGGTGGCCCTAGCAACTAAGACGTCGCTCTAGACAATCAGCTTTCGTTCTTCAAGTGGCTATCAGTTTTGGTTTACTCAAGTGCTAGGAAACAGGTAAACATCTCTTGTTCTTCATTGGAACCTTCCCTCAGCTCTCCATCTATTGGTCACCATCTCCAGAATGGCTCACTGTTGGCAAGTGTTTGCAATCATCTCACTGATCAATGCATGTTGCAACGGAGTGGAGGATCAGCTTATTTTCAGAGTTAATGAGGGGAGAGAGAGAGTCAAGGCCTAAGTGTACCCATTCACATTGAGCATGTAAGCCTCAAGGATTTAGGAAATAATGAATGGCTGCCTAATCTAAGTGTGTGTGTGTGTGTGTGTGTGTGTGTGTGTGTGTGTCCTCACAAGCTTCCAGTTGCATTTGCTTGGGAATAAAGAACAATTTTAATACTGTAAGGTTTTAGTGTGTTCTGAAGTAGGCTCGGGGGAAACAGAGCTACTGGTAAAAAGCCTTGAATAATGACTGTGGAAAGAGGAAGTAGGTGGGGTTTGTCAAAGGGTTAGATGGAAAAGGAGCCATTGGTCAAAGCCCTGCCTTTTCCTCCCAGCTTCCCCACTCATTGCCAGATGTCCTTGAGTCAGACTGGAAATCCAAGTCTGGGGAGTTTACTTGGAAGTTGGTAGAAGAGGAAAACAAGAAAGCAAGAGAACAGCGATCCACGTAAGAATTAACCTCAGGATGGTTAGTGGTAGCAGCATTTTATTTCAAAGTTCTGCCTCACAATGACTCTTTAGTATAAGTACATCTCGTGCAATATTTGGGCCATACTTATACTAAAATTATTTGTTGCTTTTATGAAATTCAAAATTAACTTGGCATCCTGTATTTTCTTGGCAACCTTATCCAAGAGTCAATTCTTCACATACAGAGATCTTTGCAAAATGTCACATAGACCATGCTACTCCTCTGCTAATCTCCCCCAAACTGGAGTTCCCAGTCCTTGCTATGGCCTGCGAAGCTGGCTATGCTGATCTTTCCAACCTCATCTCCTACCGTGCTCCACCTTGTGCATTATAGCCTTTCTTCAAAAGTCAGCTCCTCAAAAATTGGACAGAAACATGCAAAAAAAAAAAAAAGTAAATAAACAAACAAACAAAAAAAACAACAACAAACTGGACTACATTCTTACACCATATACAAGAATAGACTCAAAATAGATTAAAGACTTAAATGTAAGACCTGAAACCATAAAACTTCTAGAAGGGAACAGGCAGTAATCTCTCTAATATTGCTACTAGTAATTCATTTTCAGACCTATCTCCTCAGGCAAGGGAAACAAAAGAAAAATAAATGGAACTACATCAAACTAAAAAGGTTTTGTACAGCAAAGGAAACTATCAACAAAATGGAGACAACCGATTGAAAGGGAGAAGATATTCACTTATGATACATCTGATAAAAGGTTAATATCAAAATATATAAAGAACTCATACAACTCAACAACAACAAAAATAAACAATCTAATTAAAAAATGGGCAGAAGACTCAAACAGATATTTTTCAAAAGAGTAAATACAGATGGCCAATAGACATATGAAAAGATGCTCAAATTCGCTAATCATCAGAGAAATGTAAATTAAAACCACAGTGAGCTATCACCTCACACTTGTCAGAATGCTATCCTCAATAAAATCAAAGAACAACAAGTGTTGGCGAGGATGTGGAGAAAAGATAACCCTCATATGCTGTTGGCTGGATTGCAAATAGGTGCAGCCACTATGGAAAACGGTCTGGGGGTTTCTCAAAAAAATTAAAAGTGAATATACCTTTTGATCCAGCAATTTCACTTCTGGGTATTTATTCAAAGAAAACCAAAACAATAATTCGTAAAGATCTACATACCCCTATGTTCATGGCAGCACAATTTACAATAGCTAAGATATGGAAGCAACCTAAATGCCCATCAACAGACTATTGGATAAAGAAGTTAGGGTTCATATATACAATGGAGTATTACTTAGCCATTAAAAAAATGAAATCCTACCATTTGCAATGACATGGATGGACCTAGAGGTTATATACTGAGTGTAATAAGTCAAAGATAAATACCATATGATTTCGCTTGTGAAATCTAAGGAACATAAAGAATAAACTAATCAAAAATAGAGTCACAAATATAGAGGACAATCTGGCGACGGCCAGAGGGGAGGAGGAATGGGGAGCTGGGAGAAAGGGATGAAGGGTTAAAGAAGTACAAATTAGTAGTTGATAGATGGTCACGGGGATGGGGAGCACGGCATAGGGAATGCAGTTAGCATTAACGAATGGCTAGGTGGAGAGCCAGAGGGGAGAAAGAGCAATTGGGGGATTGTTTTATAAACTATCTAAACATCTAACCAATGTACTATATACTTTAAACTAATAATAGAATAAAAATTTTTTAAAAGTCACCACTTCAGCGAGGCTTTCCCTGGGGATTCTTTCTAAAATAGTGGGCTCACTCTGATAATATTTACCCTCTTAGTCATAGCATCTATTATTCCTGGAATATGATGTATCTATTTGTTTTTTAATATCTTGCTTATTAGAAGGTAAGCTTTGCTGCATTAATCTTTTTTAGTCCTGTATTTTCAGCACCTAGAATTTCACTTGACATGTGATAGATGCTTAACAAATAGTTGTGGAAAGAATAAATGAACTTAGGTATCATAGTCAACATACAGCAACACTTAGCACATTGGTGCCGACTAGTAATTAGAAAACTGATATCCGCTTCTAATTTTTAAGTAGATTAATTAAAAATAATTTTGAAGATTGTGAATATTTCTAGGAGAATCTACAAAAACTGGAGTTGAGAAACTTTAGCTAGAAAAACTAGTAAGAAAGACCGAACTATACATGCCAGTTGTTAAACTACTCTTTGTTGAATGCATGTAAGAATTTCTTATTCAAGTGTTTGTGTTTTTTAAATAAGTATACCTTTACTTGCTTTTTTATTACGTTAATTTGTTCCAACTCCATATTTTATAATATAATTTTCTTACATTTCTATAAATTGGGATATATATAAAAAGTATATTTTCACGTGGATAGCACAGAGTTCACTTTCTACATCCAGTCCAGTTTACACATCTTTCAATGTACTTCTTTCTCCTTCCCTGGGCTGGAAAGACATTTTATTTTAACTTTTACCAGTTAGAAAGAATTTGTAGAAATAACTGTAAGATTCCAGTGAGAAATAAAAATATGAGAAGTATTAAAATGTATGGTTTGCAAAGTAACGGTAACGCTCACCTTTAAATGAAAGGAAAAATTAATGGGCCTAGTCAAAGCAAAAGTGAATGGAGTCCTTTAGGCAATATACTGCAGGGGAGGCTACAGAACTCAAATCAAGATGAACCTCCTTAATGCAGGAAGTCCGATCCAATCCGTTCCGCATTTTTGTCTTGGAGCAATTGACTGTAATCTTCAAATTATAGTGAATGGATTGTGTTGCATCACAGAGGGGCGGGAGTGGAGGGAGGTGGGAGATTTAGGGGAAATGTCAGATGAGTGGGAGTTAAGAGCCTGTGATTGCAACCAAATGGAACCAGAATACACTGAGAAAAAAACAGAGAATTATATATTTTTTTCTTAATTAAATGTTTCTTGGTTTTTTTTTTTTTTTTTTTTTGGCCTTGACTGGTATTTATTTTTTTCTACTTGCACCAAAGCAGCATGACATTGTCAATGGGGAGAAAAACAGAATTTCTTATGGTCGTAATGGAAGTATTTACTGGCAGCAGACAAGAATAAGTTCCTCTGAGGGGAAGGCTACATTTGTCAGAGATTTGCTTGGATTCTGCCTTCCTTGCCGAGAATAGTTATTTACTCTTAATTAGCCCTAAATACAACAGAGCAGGAGAAGGGCCTCATTTTAAAACTATCATTGCTGGTTTAAATCTGACTGCAAAAGAAAAGAAATGACTGACAGTGATTAAAAGGGCATTTGATGGGCACATATTAGAAATCATCGTCAATAATAAAATCTGACGACAGGAATAACATGTAGTTTATGCTCCCATAAACATAGATTTAATGCGAGTAAGCCCACATAATAGTACACGTGGTATGGGCTGAATTGCTCTGAATTTAATTTAGAACAACATAAAAGATCTAATATCAGCTGCAGGGTACTAACCTCGCTTTCGGCTTGGGGGCGGCAGCCGTTATCAGAACTAAAGCAGTTTCTAAGGTCGTACTGCACCCTTTCCACCTGAGAAGACCCTCCTAGATACTTGGGATTTTCTGATGGTATTTTCACCTTTCCAGAGTGTCAGATCATGTGGTCGATCCTCTCAGCTGCCCCATGTCACACACACACGCACACGCACAACTTCATGGCTAATAGAATCTCTATTATTTTCTGCCTGTCAGTCTAAGTGAATTATCCTGTACATTCTTTGCCCTTAGGCTACTTAGGGGATCCCAGAGGAACACTTCCGGTGGGCACGGGAGGAGCTCGGAAATGGTGCCATCCACATCTCCTCTCTTTCTGATATCCCTGGATCCCCTCCCTGTAGCCTCTCTGGGGCCAGGGAAGGAAGTCTCTCCCTCATTGCTACACTCCCCTATGTTTGCTTCCCACCACCTTGGGCAAGGGCCAGCACTGTAGCAATTTATATTTGCATAACTGAAAAACCTACATACCTGCTCACCACCATTTTTCAGAAAGCGCATCCCCAACAGGTCCGAAGGTTTCTCTGATCACAGCCACATGTCAAGACTGTTACCCCCTCTCGTGACCTCTTTCCCCGGGCTAATGAGTGAAGGAAGTTTCTCTCTCTTTCAGTCCCAAGGGTGAGTGACAGTCCCTGTGGTGAAAACTACCACCACCTGTTGCCTAGTCTTCTTATCAAGGCAAACCTCACCCTTGCAGTTTCTGAAAGTCTTGATCTAGTGGGAGCAAATGAGTTGCTATTACGTAAATCTTCCACGATTTAAATTAGACCTTGTTCAGGAAATCTGATCTCATCCTCCCAAACCCAGCCAACCTGGAGAAAGGAAACAGAGAGTCCTGTGGGCCCTTCCACAATGTGCTAGCCAGAGTCCCTCAGACACAGTGTTTCCGGGATGGCCCTGGTGCAAAAGTCTCTGATCCCACCAAGGTGAAGACTAGCATCTTGCTAGGCTGGGTTTTCATATTCAGAGAAAGTATGAGTGGAAATAAGGTCATTCCTTTTATTTTACAAGAAGTAAAAGGTAAATTTTTTTTCTCAGAGACATTTTGCAACGATTTTCATGTATGACTCTTGGTGGTGGACTTTTAAGTCTAACTGAAAAAAAAAAAAAAAAAAAAAAGAGCTGACCAGCTGGGTGACATAAGTATATTTCAGTTAAGCAGAATCACCAAAACCCCCTCACATCTCCAGTATGAATGTATCATAATAATTCTTAAAGATCTGCTCTTTGTCACTTGCTGCATAAAATTTCTACTCCCAGGAAGTATGTGTGAAGATTTAAGTCAAACCTGCAGCCCAACACAAAAATAACCCTAGGCTATTCTCTCCCAAGAAAATGCAAGGGTGACAAACACAATACAGTTGCTACTTTGTAGAAAAACTCCATAAGTCTCTCTCAGCCCTAGGAAAATGAACAAGATGTTCTTTGTGAAGCTCATGCTGACGAAACCAAATCTAACGTCTCATCCATCTTTCCATGCCCAATCTCTGCTGGATAAGGCGGGGCTGCAAATGGCCTAAAATGTATCATCATATACCGAATCAGGAAGTGAAATGTCTAAAATAGCCCTTTGGAGAAATTATAAATCAAAATATGTGACTTAAGTGAGAAGTCAAGTCAGTTGAGGAAATGTCTGTTTGGCAGTTATTAATGGAAGAAATTTACAGAACTCCGCTACCTGGTCTTGGGTTTGTGGAGTGGTTGGTGGCGGTGTGGGGGAGGCGGTAACAATAAACTTACCAGGGCTGCGTTGGTGGAAAGGGATCTGGCTGCTTGCTTTTGGGAAAATAAATTGACTGAACCTCTGGAACTCTCCAAATTGTCAGGCTCAAAATCTAAGGTGGTCGGTTCCCAAATGTTTATGATAGTGACATAAAGCGACAATGCTCTCTATCAGAAAATGCAACGCTCTACATTTCAACGCAAAAGCATGGATTTAAGGCGGTACCTATTCTTGTTGAAAGCTGAAGAGCCCCCCCCCTAAAATTTATTTTTCATTTATGTATTCAACAAATGTCGATTGGGAGTTTACTATGTATCAGGCACTGTTCTAGGCACTGGAGAGACATCAGTGACCTAAAGAAAAAAAAGTTCCTGCCCTCATGGGGTGTACATTTTAGCTGAGGAAGAAAGACGATGGTAAAGTAAACATGTAGCAAGTCATCTGTTGATCACTGCAATGGAGGATAAAGAAAGCAGGAAAGTGGGGTAGAGCGTGGTGGGGGTGAACAGAAATGTAACCAAGTACGGAAGACAACGATAGGAAAGAGAATCTAGAAATATGCATAAATTAATATTAATTATGTCTCTAGGCAATCTCTCACTTCCAAGCTGTCACAAAGATAGAGGGAGTTATAAACTCCCTATAATAATAATAATAAGCAAAAGTTACTGAGCCTTCATAAATGCTAAGCATTCAGCTAAGCATTTCTCATGCGTTTTCCCAATCAATCCAGTCATTGTCACAATAATACAGTATAAGAGAAGTCCAAAGACATTAGGTAATTGGCCAGAAGTCACACAGACAAGGTAGCAAGAGCCGGACTTAGGACTTGAACCCAGGCTGAATATCTTTCCAACGAACCCCAAACTTGATAGAAACAATAACAGCTACCATTTAATGGGTACCTACTACCCGCAGGTATTGTGTGAGGTGCTTTGCATATATTGAATAGGTGTTGGAGTTTATAAAGGAAAACTGAATCACACATACAGCCACAACCCCAGAGCTTTCTTTGTTTTTGATGACACGTCTTCTCCACCTTTGGCATATGCTTCTAACGAGACTGCCCCTTCCACCAAAATTCTGTCAGCTTTATCGCACCACTACCCAATAAACAATAACGTCATGCTCTACCTGCCCGGCTTCGTCTCCTAACCACCCTTCTCCTCGCTCTTGCTCCTCCAGCCTCACTGGCCTGCTTCCGGTTCCTTCGATATGTCAAACACACATCAGCCACAGGGCCTTGGAACCTGCTGTTCCCTCTGCCCAGAACACTTTCCCCCAGATCCCCATATAGCTGCTCCTTCACATCGTTCAGTTCTCACTCAAACATCGTCTTAAAGAGATTCTTCTCATAACCAACAGACAGAAAACAACACACTTTGTCCCATCACTTTCCATTTCCCTTACTCTGCTTCATTTTTCTTCACAGATCTTAATACCTCCTGACATATTTTATGTTCGCTGTTTTTATTGTCTGCCTTTCTTTGTTAGAGGCTCTCTTTCGTTTACTTGTTTCCTCAGCAATTAGAACAATGCCTGGCATCTGATAGACATTCAATACATATTTTTAATAAATTATTAAATTGCAGGGACTGTACCTTGTTAACAAGATCTGTGGTCTTGAAGACTATTGTTATCTTAACAGAGAAATTTTCCGACACTTTTTATATCCATCGTATTTTTCTAGTCAAGATTCTTTTACTGATAGTGCAATACAATTGCTTTGAGATAAATGTAATAGGGAGACATTTATTTGGGCTTTTCAAATCAAAGAGTTGTGCAAGGTGGAATTTGGTGGTGTACCCAGGCAGGTACTGGGGATGAAAGAGCTCAGGGATTGTTGCTAATGAAGGAAGCTTTGACCTCAACATAGTCCCAGGTGCTTTTGTAGATGGCATTTAGAGGGAAAGTGATTAAATAACATAAAAGCCTTAAATGTTCACAAAAGTAATTGTTACTGATGCTGTCTATGGGTTAGGAGGCTACAAAATAGTTCAGGGAAAAGATGTTAGCGTTTTGGATTAAGGTAATTATAGAAGAGGTGAAGAAAAGTAGATGAACCTGAGGTATTTTTATATTTTGTAGGCAAAACCAACATGACTTGCTAAAGAATTAAAGGAAGAAAATTGAGAGAAATGGATAATACAAGGGTGGTTCTTAAGATTTTGGCTTGAGATACTTAGCAAAATAGGGAAGGCTGGAGGAGGATAGATGAAATAGAGTTATGTGTTTGGACTCGTTAAGTTTGAAAAGCTTATCAGTGGAAATGCCAAAATTTAGGGTAAACCTTCAGAACTAGAATAAATCTGGAGCCATCAACATAAATATGGTGTTTAAACTTTGTGAATAGATAGGTTTGTCTGTTTAACATGGAAGAGAAATCACTAAAGCCTTTTGTACAGTCTTCCAAAGCTAAGTCGTACAATACATTAGCCTGGGTCATAGCGCCCTCTCTCTCTCTCTCTCTCTCTCTCTCTCTCTCTCAATGCTTCCGCTTGGAATTCACCCATCATATTTTGAAGAAGCCCAGTTTTCCTAGCCTCCAACACCAGACATGTGAATGATTGATTCAGAGGATTCTAGTTACCAGTCTCAAGCGGTCCAGATAAATAGAGGGGTACAAAGGCAAACTGTCCCTTCTGAGTCTTCTCAAAGAATGGAATTGATGAGCTGTTCCCATTTAAAGCCACTAAATTATGTGTGTGTTTTTTTATGCAAACTTTAATAACTGCAACAGAAAACTTGCCAAAGAAATGTAGTGTTTAGTATGAGTTTCAGTGGTGGAAGGGTGAATGAAAGGTGACAAAATAAAAAAATATGTACATGTAACTTTTTCAAGAGCTGTGAAAAGAGAGAGAAAGGGGATGGTAGTATAAGGAAGATGTGAATACATGCTTTTTTTAAAGGTGGGAGATATTGGGCATGTTCACAAGATGTTGAGAATAATTCTGTAGAGAGGTAGATACTGTTTTATAAGAGCAAAAAGGAATATGACAAATGAGCAAAGTCCTTGAGGCATTGTAAAAAGCAGTCATGAGACTGACCTTTCCTTCACTGGGAGAGAAGAAAAAGAAGATGAGTGTCGGTAAAGGTAGGTTTGCAGATTTCTTGGTGGGAAGATGAGGTTTTCTATACAAGAGTTTCTATTGTCTTAATGAAGAAAGGGACGCAGTCATTACTGGAGTTTGAAGGAGGCAAACTTTGAGGGCGGAGAAGTGGTTGGAATTATTACTTTAAAATGTAGAAATGTGGTAGAAATGATGGGCTACGTTGAGTGCACAGGGGGGGTTGACCCAGCCACTCAGTTGAAAGTGTAGGAAAAGCTAATAACTAGGTAAAACCAGATTCAGGGTATTTTTCCCCCCAGAAGGTACAACAGAGAGAGGACCATGGAATCTAAGAGTGTTTGTAAGGGAGTAATTATAATAATGGATCATGGCACAGACACTAAGATGGAAAGATAAAAATAATGAGAAAGTGCTAGCGTCCATGCGTTGGTGGTCTCAATGAGGCTTAAAATATGTTGCATTAAAGTTTCTAGGAGGTCTAGAAAAATTGGACCCTCACAGCTTGATGGAAGATTAAGGCATAATAGTCTGGAAAAACTGTTAGCTGAAAAGTTGTGGGTTTTGTGAAAGACAGGTCCTGGGGCTGATCGAGTCCAGGGATTGTTGCTGGTGAGGAAAGCTAAGAAAGCAGCTAATTGGCAGAAACAACCAGAGGCAAAGACTTTGCACTCTGTCTCGAGAACAGATTGCATTACCTCAAATGTGAAAACTTCCTACAAGAAAACGGACCTAAAAGCCCCTTTGAAACGTTCCTCCTGAGAATTTTCTTTTTCATGTACTGTAAAATAAATAAATAAATAAATAATGACTGCAGCGTTTTTTTTTTACATTAAAGTTGATAGCAATATTAAATGTAGAAATGAATGAAAACCTGTTGGAAGTCTCTGAAACGGAACTAATACACCTGTAGCTGGCTTATACAATAAATCTCGCTTTGTTTCTTGGTAATTTGGTCTCAGATAAATTGCTGATCTTAGCCCCATGCTCTGTTGCCTTCTACGTGCTGAGTCTTTGCCAAGCACAGCTTGATGAATCGTGTGGAGACAAATACAATGCCCACCACTGTTATAACTGAAGTGAGGCTGGAAGAGCTAACTTCTGCACTGAACACACTTTCTCGCCGGGTTTTTCTGTTTTAAAGGGACTGGAGGTCATGAATTTATAAGTCACCTTATTGCTACATTCCCCAAATTTGAGAGATAAACTGAAATATGGTTGTTCTGCTGACATGCATTCTGGAAGAACCACGCACTGACATCTACTTATTGGTAAAGGTGATTGTTGAACTGCGTGCTGTAGACTGCTTCTAGAAGACTCAACAAAATGAAAAAAGACTGACGTACCAGGCAATAGTTGATAAGTATTATTTATGACTAAGTCATAGGTGAAAAAGAGTTATAGAGCCCATCTTTCCTTCAACTTCCTCTCCCCTTCTCTTTTCATCCTATCATCTCAATACTCATATAATCAAACCACAGAGAATTTACTTCTCCCAGCCTTTGACATGAACAAATTACCCAAGCCCTAGAATGCAGAGTTAGCCACTATCCAGTAGAACTTTATCTGATGATGGAAATGACCTATATTTGTGCTGTCCAATATGGTGGCCACTAGTCATATGTGCTTACTGAGAACATTTTATCTCATCTAATTCTAATTAATTTAAAATTAAATGCCGTAGCCACATGTGGTTAATGGCTATCTTACTAGGCAGTGCAACTGGATGATCGGTTACATCTACTGAGTATCTACTCTGCTCCAAGGAGGGTAAGAGAAGATGCAAAAGAAATGAAACTTTTCTGCTGAGGAAATGACTTAGGTACTGCTCTATCGGGCAGAATTCCTAAAGCAGACAAGCTCCCTGGAACAGCACATGAAAGACACCTTATCCCCAGGGAACCACACAAATGAAAAAATCTGACCCTTGTTGTTTGATATAGGATTTAGGCAAAATAGTTATAACTAAACCATAGTACCTTTGTTTGAAAAATAGGACACGATGATCAGGAATGTTGCTGAAAATGTTCAAAAACTGTCAGACAAGTTTTTATGGCGTAACGAACAACCCCAAGTCTCTGTGGTTTATAAGAACATGCATTTATTATTATAACATACAGATGAGCTGCTGTAGTTCTGCTTTTGCCTTCAGATTGCGCTCGAGTCAGCTGCATGCATCTCCTGCTCTGGGACCTGTGGCTTCCTGGAGGAAACTCTTTTCATGGCAGATGGTACAGGAGGACTAGTGATGCCATGCAAGCATGTTATGTGCACTAATACTCCATTGCTCAAAGCAAGAAACAAAGCCAACTTCCAGGTTAGTGAGACAGAAATGTATACTTCACCTACCTTCCTGGGAGACATTGTAAAGTCACATAGCAAAGGGTATGAATGCATAATTTGTTATTGGGAGGGAGTAAAGAATTTAAAACAATAATAAAATCTAACAAATACTTAGAACTCCATGGATTTGGGTAAGGTAATTCTTTTTTCTGTTTTGTTTGTTTTTTTTTTTTTTATTTCTGGGAGTGAGCTAGTTGTTTTCTTCAGCTGATAGATCTCCCTCCTCTTCCTACCTATCCTAACTTCCTCAGGTAGAATCAACTCTCCTTCATAACAACGAAGACCAGACAGAACTCCTAAGATATTAAGTGGCTTCAGTTTCTAAAGTAACCCAAGCCAAATCACAAAGGCATCATCACAGAATAAACATGGAGAAACTGCAGTCTACTTTCACACAGCAATGACCATCAGAGAGAGTAGAGAGTCACTGTGAATGTGCCAGAACTTTCAGCTTAGTGACAGTGACTATGATTATAAAAGGAGATGACACAACAGGCTTGTAGTATGCGAGATGTTGAAAAGCTTGCAGGCTCAATGCAATCTTTAAAATCTCAAATCCAAGTTCAGCCCCTTACCATCTTATTTTTTGTCAACTACTCAACCCTCCTCAGACCTTCTGTTAAGGCAGAAATAGTAGACCGTGCATTGTTCCTCTTCTAATTACTGTTTTTCTTTGTTTGCGGGAGCTCATTCATTCGACTCATCCATTCCTTTATTCATTCAACAAATATTGAATGAACATTGACTCTGTCAGGTAAGGCTTTAACATCTATGGCTACTGCAGTGAACAAAACAAAAAAATGTGTCTGTCATCATAGAATTTACATTCTGGTGGAGGGAAAACATAAGCAATTGGACAAATAAATACATCATATGATGTTTTAAAAAGATAAAGCAAGATAAAGGACTTAACAATGACTGCGATGCTATTTATCTTACATATGGCAGGGAGAAGCTTGCTCTGAAGATGCGACCTTTGAGAAAAGACCTGTCTAAAGTGAGGGATGAAGAAAATGATAGAAAAGTGCTCCAGGTGAAGGGACCATCAATAGGATGGGGATGTGCGAGGAACGGCTTGAAAACCATCGTGAATGGAAAGGAGCGAGGCAGGGTGAGTAGGAAATAATCAGGCTGGAGAGGGACTGGGAGCCAGATTATTTAGGGCTTTGTAGGCTGGGAAGTCCCTGGAACATTTTGAGCACTGGAACAGCATAAATGTAACTCTAGAGTGAAGGGATGTGACCCTCTGGAGCACAGGGTGTGGCATCTGCCTGCTTCTGTGTCAAACCAACCTCCGTCCTATGGGACCTGAATTCCAGCTGTGCACTTGCTTCACCTCAGATCATCGTTCCTTCTGCTCCCAAGAATTTAGACCTTCTGTGGTCTCTCTCCCCTTCTTAATCTCACGTCTTCCAGCACCTCTTCTGAATTCACTGCCCCTTTTTATTTCTGTTAACTCAACCTAATGCATTTCCCAAATTCAATACTTTCAGATGGAAATCTAATCAAGTGAGCAAACAGATATGATTCACTTCACACAGGTTTATTGCACACTGGCTGTGTGCAAGGTTCTAAATAAGAAACAAAGGGGCTCAAATCTGAATTGAAATGAACCTGGCAGTTCAGGAACTTAGGGCTTAATATGGAGTTTCCCAATTGTTTTAACTATGCAGAACTGTGTTACTATAAATTCTCAGTCTCCCTCCCAATAATTTTTTAGTGTATTCAATAGTCATTCATTGAGAATGCAATGACAAGAAGCTATTATACATTCAATAATACTTCTTATGCATTTCTTTTTCATTAAGGCAATGACTTCTACATAATATTACTACATAATAGTAAATGCAAATCTGAAACGCATTAGCTCTTCAGCACGATGTGAGAAGTAAATACAGATTTGCCATTCCCTTGTGATCATTCTACCTCTATGTTACATCCCCTGGATCTGATGAGAAGCACAGAATGGGAATAGATCCCAGCTGCCTCCTAACTCCGTTACTCTGACCATAGGGACAAACCTCAATGTATAGAAATATGTTTTTAACTTCTGTTACAAAAGCTCAGACTTTAAGTGTGCCCCAAAGCAAACCCAAACTACCCATAGAAATCTGCATGATACTGGCCTGCAAGTGGCTGAGCTCTTGAATTAATTTCCGAAAGTGGGGGCCGGACCAGCTTCGTAATTTGCAGGGCCCAGTGCAAAATGACAATGTAGGGCCCCTTGCTTACGAGTTTATTAAGAATTTCAAGATAGTGACAGAAGAAAATTAAACCAAATGTGGGGAACTTCTGGCCATGGGACACTATTCAACCTCTGAAACCGGGCCTGAATGGCAGCCTGGCATATGCCAAGATGTCAGCTACAGACCGTGGACTATTATACTGGTGCTACACAATTTATTGCCATTCAGCAACAGCAAATACAATGGTGGCACTTACCACATGCCATGCATTCCTCTAAGCGCTTTGCGTGTCATGTCCCATTTAACTAATGAAATAGGTATCATCATCATCCCCATCTTGCAGTTAAGGTAACCAAGGCTCAAGCAGGTTTAGTCATGCAGCTAAGAAGAGGATTCGGCCCCATGAAGTCTGACTTTGGAATGTGGGCTCTTAGCTCCCGACTGGATCTCTTTCCCCAACACTGTCTAGTTTATTTTAAGGATTAAATAAGAAAAATGCAGGCAAAATACTTGTTAATTTTAGAACGTACATTGAGTACCTCCTATGTGCTAGGCATTGTTCTACACATTCATCTTTAAGACTGCCATATGGATATACATTATTAACAGCATTTTAAAATTAGGGAAGTTAAGGAACAGAATATACATATAACTTAATTATCATATAGTCATAAGAATATTGTGTGGTTCCTTGTAGGAGAATTCCAAAGGCACTATCTTTAAAATACTCCTTTTATCATGGAAAAAGAAAATATGAAAGATTATAGTTAGACTTGGAAGACAATACAAGTAGGCTCCTGCTTAAGTGATATCACATTTATCACATTTGGAAAACCAGAAGCCCTTATCTTTTCTGGGTCTATAATTCTTACTTTTTTATAATCTTGATTCTCCAGTAGGACATAAATAAGGAAGCCTCTGTTTCTTTCCCAGTGTTCCTCCATTTGCATATTAATTAAACTTGTCATAGGGTGATCATTAATCTTCCTCGGCCACCAACCACCAGCCCCTATCTGTGTTGTGTGGAATTCCCACGACGTGCCAATCCTGTCTTGCAAAGGTAAACTTGGAGCCAAGAGTAGTTTGTGTGCAAACTACTTGTGGTCAAGGTTAGTTCCTTGTGACCAGCACAAACTCTTCCGGTTTCCTACCATGAAGTGCGAGTTATTTAATTTACCAAGACACAGGCTGGAAACCAAACCCCCGATGGATGTTTTCCCTTTTATTGCCCATTAGAGAGCATCGATGAGCTGTTGAATATTAGCTGTTAGATAATGGAATTACTTTCCTCTAATACCAGGAGTTGATATCACCTCACTCTCTAGGCTACTTCCGACTTTCCTGAAAAACCCACCAGAGTGTTTGTGTTCATTCAACAAATAGTGATCAAGAACCTCTTAATACTTTGTGGGAAAATCAGAAAAATCAAAACCTTCAGATTTTGAGGAATCTAGTGAGGGACTAAAGAAAGACACGTATCCTCAGACACCCGAAGAATTCACCAGAGGTATGAAGATAGTACCATGAGCATCTAGAAGGGAGAGAAATCCTTTATACTAGAGGCTTCAAAAATGGAAGAAATTTGTAAGCTGATCCATGCAGCAGCTGGAAAACCTAATGCCTCGCTTGCCATCTGCACTTTTTAAATTTTCCCAGATCTTTCTCAGTCACTTTGAAGCTTATCTAAGCACTTATCAAGCTTATCAAGAATCACTCATAATATGAAGGTGTTTTACCTAACTTATCCAGGAGTCAGCTTATAGGAAGAGAAAGAGAAATCAAAGGCCAAATCAAAGAGATTTAGCATTTTTAAATGCCAGGACTCAGACCCTCTAACATGTAAACTCTCATGGTGATTATGGGGGCTTGCCTCCAAGGTGGCTGTCACCAATGGCTTTCCCTCATGTGGCTTATTCTATTTCCCCATTGAGAGACTGGGTCTATTTCTCCACTTTCCATTTGGTAAATTGAATAATAAAATGCAGCAGAAATGGTGTTCTGGAACTTTCCAGGCTAGTTCAAAAGAAGCCTTGCATCTGCTGCCTGGGTCTCTTGAACACTCTGGGAGAACTCAGCTAACATGTCAGAAGTCCAGCTACCCTGAGACTACCATGCTGGAAAAGCCACTTCTAGGCACTCCGATGATTTCCAGCTGAGCCTAGCCTTCTAGGCATCTTGACCCAGGCACCAGGCATGTGATTTCTGTCTTGGTACTTCCAGACCAGCCCAGCTGCTAGTCAGTACGACCTAGTGACCCTTAGTCAACACCACAGGAAGTAAGAGATGTGCCCCCAGGAAGCCTCATTTGAATTCTTAATTGTGAGATATAATAACGTGGTTATTATTTTAAGTCACTAAGTTTTGGGGCAATCGATCACAAAACAGTAACAACTGGAACAGTGATAAATCAGATCTCTTAAACATTTTTGGTTTCATTTTAGGTTTATAAAACAGAACAGAGTTTATGTAACATATAATCGATTTCTGAATTTTATAGATGAGAAAACTGAAGTCTGAAGAGTCAAATAGCCACCCAGGGTTTCTCTTTCATGCTTTTGCTTTCATTACTTTCTTCTTTCATTAATCTTGGCTGTTCTCAGAATAAATTAGAACTGTTATTCATTTTAGCCTTAAACCCATCAATAATGTGAACAGATCTGAAGTATCTGGGAAGGACAAACGTGGACAAGTAGAAAAGCCCTGTCTAATTTATCTCGTAGCCTGAGTGTGTGGTGTAGTGCTCCACACGGTTTTAGGCACTCAGTAAATTATTGTTGAATAGAAGACGGAAGAAATGCATGCATGCATGCATGAATGAATGAATGAATACACAAATGAATGAAAAAAATGCCCTGTCCTTGTATAAATGGAGAGTTCTACAACAAGGCAGCTCAATGTGTGTATCGCTTCATCTACTTTATTTTTCATAATGAATTTATCTGACCTACTGCCTATTGACAGATCATCCCCCCCAAGTGCCAACTAGAAAGCTGGTATTTGTGTCAGAATCTGAGACTCCATGGCATGCCTTTCTGGACGCTAGCGGGCCTGTCCCTGCCAAGATTTCTAGCTCTTACAGAGAAAATGGCTTTTCTTAAAGGCTACACCTCTCCTTGTCACGTGCCCCTGCCCTGCTTTCAATGTTGTCTCTTATTTGGAGGTCTTACCGGCCAGGGAATAGTTCAGACAGCAATGACTCATTTTTTTTTCCTGTGAGGGAATTCATTCCTCATGATTATTTTATGCCACTGTGAAATTCAGTTATTTGGATTGAGGGACTAAAGGTGACCCAGAGAGGGGTGGGGTTGAACCTGGCAACTCTGTTGTGGGTGTCGTATTTGTGTTATGACTCAGCGCAGAGGTCTGGAAGTGACAAGGTTCTGCTTGTAGAGAATTTAGGTTCCTGGTAGAGGAATAAACTAATTTTGGATTCTGTTTCTACAAGACAATTGGTCTTTTGGAGGCTAGACAACACAAATTTAAAGAAGCACACAATTCACTCAGGTGGGAGGGCTTCTCTTTCAAGTCATTCTCAAAGACAGGAGAGCTCAAAGCTCATGTCCGTCTATGCCGCAGTGCCTACAGGGAAACCTCAGAAACAGCAGCGCCCACAACCTAGAGCAGGAAGTTGGGTTTAAGAATGAGGAAAGGGACAGTTATTTGGCTAGACTTCATTGTTTGGGTTATCCTTCCTCAAAAAGTGACCCTTGGTCTTTTGACCTTTGGCATTCCTGGGAGCACTGAGTCTGCAGCTGTCGCATAGTCTGGGCTCTCCCCCTGAGAATCAGCGCTCTGAGGGCCCCTCATGAGTAGAAAATGTGCTCTTACATGGGAGGGATGGGCTTGCCTCTTCTCAAGGAAGTGGTCCATGCCCCTTGTCTCTCAGGGAAATTATTGAATCACAGACAAGCCACAAAAATCAGCTTCTAAAATAGCCTCAAAATTTTTTTTTCAAGGAACAAGTAAATCAATTAAAAGAACATTAGAGATTTTGGAATCCAGCTTCCATGCCTGCTGGGCCCCCTACTGCCATTGGGAGGCCAAGAGAAGTACAAGACTCTCAGATGATGTAGCTCACCAGCTGGGACAGGGCCTTGGCCAGCTGCAGGCCCCTCCCCCTGCACCAACCAGTAAAGACCACTCTTTTCACCCACTAGGCAAGCATATACTGAAATCGGGACTGAATTCCAGGCACTGCGCTATGCTGTGGGAGATACGCTTGGCATGAAAAACAAATGTGGTTTTTTGTTCTCACGGAATTTACAGTCTCATGGGCCAAATAGATGCTAACCCCAAAATCCCATGAATGATGTAAAATCGTAGTCATGATAAGTGTTAGAAAGTTATTCAATCCTCATCCATAGGAAGGGGATTGACCCAGTTAGGAAGGTCAGGTGAGTCTTCTTAGAGTAAGAGAAATATGAGCTGAGCATTTAAGAAATCTGAATCGAAGTTAACTAGATGATAAGCAGAGGGAGTAGTGTCCAGTCAGCACAAACAGTATATGCAAAGGCCCTGTGGCGGACAGAACATGATGAGTTCAAGAGATGGAAGACAACCAGAGAGGGTGGAGTGGAGTGTTAGGCAGGCGGATGACTATGTAGAACCCTATAAAGCACATTAACAACTTCTGTCTTCATGACTTAAAGCTGGGTAGAGGAATGTATGTGACATAATCAGATCATGGTTTGAAAAGACCAGATGACTTACTCATTGGTATGAGCTGCAGCCACACCCAGTGGAGTGGCTAGTGCCAGTTGACCATGAGGAAGTCAAGCCCCATGCTTTGACCATGGGCATCATTTCCTGAACACACTCAGCCTTCTTAGACCTAGTATTCACTGTGCCTCCTCTACATTCCATCACCTCCTGAGCCTTCTTTCACTTCTTCACTCCTAAACCCTTGTACCTGAGCAAAGGTGTTGATCAGCCAACTGCCTTCTAACCCTAACCTCTTCCGCAAAAGTGCCCTCTTAGCTCTTCATTTTTAAGTGAAATCTGGCCATCCTTTGAGGACACAGCTTCCCATGTGGCTGTCTCAAGCTGATGTTCTTTTATTTCTTCCAGCCCCATGTATCTCAAGTCTGAATTGAAGTTCAGACTTCAACTGAAATTCAATGGAAATCTTTCTTCCCCCAAACTCTACTTCCAGGTGCTCCTTTCCCATTCCTTTTTTTTCCAATACCCTTTCCTTTAGAATGCAAAGGATTCTGCTTTATCACTCTCCCCTTCTCTGTTGAGTCATCACCAAACTTCTAGTCACTCCTTCTCTCTCATGGAGGGTTTATTTCTTCTCACTCTTCCTCTTGCTTCTAACATTCTCTTGGAAGAATCACCCAACACACTTGTCCTCATCCACACCAGTGATCATTTTCGCTATACCACCTTAGCCACTTGCTCTAGTAAGGCCTGTAAGGCCTACTCTACATCTTGTGGGCTGGCTCATCAGAATCTCCTTCTCTCCCTTTTGGTTTTAATTGGCTGATGTGTCCCATTACTGTGAAAACAAGCCTAACTTATCTCTGTATGGAACAAAGATGGGCTTTTCTCAGTGGTGATATGTGCAATATTTTAAACTCTTAATTGTAATCGATATCTTATAGTTCAGAGATGCTCCAAAAAGCATGCGTGTGTGTAATTTTCCCAGATGAGAAGGAAATATGAATCAGTATATTAGCTATCAGCACCTTGGGAATTTAAGACTTGGCCCAGACACTGGCCTCTAGCACACCCTTTCTCAGGTTAGTTAGCCTCCACCAACTCCAGAGTGGATGGTGGGAACTCAACGGCCTCAGCCAGTTATTTTCACAATAAAAAAGAGATTCTTCAACTGACTCTCATAGAAATAGATGATAAGAACACATCCTGGGCCAGATTGTCAAGGGGATTCAACGTCTGCCATATCATAAGGGGTCTCAAGCCCTTAGCCCTTTTAGACTAAGAAATGCATTTAAATCATAAACATATAATTGATTATAAAAGCTCAAAACCACTTCATGACTCTCTTTGCTTCCTTCATTCAGTGCAATAAGCCAAAAGTGAGTATTAAATTCATTCTCAGTAAATTTAAATCTCACAGGGAAATTTAGAACATCCTTTGATGTCAAGAGAACATTGTTCCTAATAATTTTGTAAGAAGGCAGTGCTGGTGTGTTTTGAGAAGATGACAACTCAGGGGAGGTGGTAAGTGAGATGTGAAAGACAGCCCCTACTTGGTAAAATGACATATTAAAGAAGAGACAGAAAAATTGGTGCTTTGAAGCAAGGACACACACATTCTCAGTGCAGACCAGGAAAATGAACGAGGCACATCATGAGGCAGGGGATGGAGGAGAGATCTTTTTTTAGGAGCAAGACTTGGGGAAAGAAGGCTCCCATGGACCTCTTTTGGCACTAGAAAGAAAAGTAGGAAAAAAAGATCTATTTTGGAAAACCAAGCTGTTTAGCTGCACTACAGAGCCCCTAAAGGTGTTTTAGGGTCAATAATCCAGGATTTGGGGGGTCTGTGTCACAGCTCCTCTCACTTACACCACGTTTTCTTTCTACTCTGTCATCCTCTGCTCATGTATGTAAAAGCTAAATCTTTAGAGTGGCCAGTGAGTGTAAGCATAAAATGATCCTTTTTCATATGAATAATATGGAAGTCAGTCCCATTCTGTGGCCTTTATGAGAGAATTAAATGTCTCTTGAGAAGTAGCCTCAGAACTCCTGCCTCACCTCACTGAGATGAGTGGGATGGGGTAGGGGTAGGGGTACCTGTTTTGAAGGCAGATTAACTAAAGCCACCTAAAATTTACTGGATTAGAATTCTTAGGGGTGATGCCTCAGAATCTGCATTTTAACAATTTAAATTCCTCAGGCGGTGCTATCCTCAACTTCTCTTTGAGATCAGCAAGTGATGACAGGTACTCTTTTTAGTTGCTAAAATTAGCAATTTGGGTGTCATCAAACCATGGATTACCCCTCCTTTTTCATGATAAACGACCTCAGATCAGGTTCGTGTTTTCTCCAGTGGTTTCCATTTGCTCAGCGTGGAGTGCAGTTCACCCACAAGTACCTGTTGGCCTCTTTAACATTTTCTCCTAAACAACTAAGGTTCTCGGTCCCAATGGGCTGAAATGCAATTCATACAATGTATTTTACGTTATTGATGTCTGAATCCCATCAAATGTGAGTATGAAATCATTAAAATTGCCCCGCATTTTAAATCTCATTATAATTCTTTAGTAGTTTCAATATAATAAGATCATTCATTTTGTTAACTTTAAAAATCATGAAATTTAAAATTTTTTCTTTAGTCTTTCCTCAGCGTGTTTGATATGCTCGGGAATTACAATATATAACCTGAATAAAAGATAAGGTTAAAATAAATTCTAAACTCAACGTAGATGGTCATGAGCTTCAAGGAAATGAATTCAGATGAAAAGCAGCCGTCTCAGTATTTATACCAGGTATCGCAGATGTGGATTTTTTTATTCATTTATTTTTAATTTTCCGGCCTTCTTCTTTTGCTGAACAATTTTCCTTTGTCACATTTTTTTGTATGTAATGTTTACGTGTTTCCTTTCTTTGAGCAATCAAAGCAATAAAGCAAACCTCTCAGTTGGAAATTCACTTTGATTTTCAGAAAGTCATTATAATTAGCTTACAAAGGTTACTTAGAATAAAACCAGGTGTGTCTGAGTTTGTATCTGGTTTCTGTGAATGGATGTTGTCATACAGTTTTAGAATTTATCTGATACCCTCTATCCATTACAGTACTATGCAGTGTATTGTGGGAAACGACTAATGATAACAATTGAGTTAAAAAAAAATAGGGAATTCAAACAGCTACTGGAACTGATTATGATATGAGAAAATGAGAGTGTCACTCAATAGACCAGGGCCCCATTAGGTCCCATTTTGGCACCCAAGCACTGATAAGCAGATAATGTGATAATATCTTTAGAGAAGTCCGTCAAAGAAATAAATACCAGGGGAAACCCCACTCGATACACTTGGCAAAACTTCTTAAAATCATCTCCAAATTTCTCTCACTGCCCCAATCTCCTCTTTCCTTCTCAGAATGCCCCAACCCCATCTTCCCAAATCCCAAGTCATGTCGCCTTCTGTTTCTTCCCCTTCCTCTCACTATTCTAGGTAATTTCTCTCATCTCACAAATCATTCTCTGCCCTTTCTGATGGAACCCAATGAAGCAGCATAATTTTATGCAACTTTGGTAGAATTTAGTATGTAGCTTTTATTTAGGTTCAAATGCCATGTTGAATTTTAAGAATGTGATTAGGATATTTTAAAATGTACTATAAACACATTTATGGGGTATTGTGAAAATAAGTCCTTGCTTATGAAAGCCCGGCCTCTTGCTTTGAGATAAGAAGGTTCATGGTTATCCCTGGCAAAGGTCATTGAAGGAGCTGAGGTGACTAAATGCCACAAGTACCTACCTTGTTTTAGTACTCAAACCAAGAACCCTTCATTCCCAGCAAACTTGGATAGTTAGTCAACCCTTTAGACCTCTCTCTGAGGTGGCCTTATATAATGAGACCCCAAAGTGTAACCCAAAGATGAAATTAGTTTCTCCTCTTTCATTGAACAAGGCAAAGTCATTGCTCCTAGGTGACCCATGGGTTGTCCAGATAATTCCTTCTCATTGTCTTATCCCCCTTTTTTTTTGTTTCAGCATTCAATATAGCAGGCCTGCAGTAATGGCTAAGCCAGGGCCCTCGCCTTTCTCCCAGACAAGACTTAAGGCAACTGAGAAAGTACTAAAGCTTTGTATTGCTTTACTAGAATCTGACAAGTCTTATCCTTATTTTCAACAACTTAGCCTTATTTTCACCTTTAAGACTAGAAAATTAGTCATTAATGAGATTAAAATCATCATCTCTACATGCCTACTTCCCTGCACGAATGAAACTAATTCTTTTAGCCCTGAAGTAATGAATTTTAACTTAACTGTCCACATCCTTATGCAAGGATGTCAACACATAAGTAGATATTGTCTTATCTTATTTTTGTAATTCTAATGACATGATAATGAGAGTTGTTTTTAGTATTAAAAATTATATTTCAGAGAAAGCCATCCAGGCCATACCCCTTCAAAGTTTAAACTGATAGTATTTTTGAATGGCCAGATTAATTTCTCTTTCATCTTTTCCACTGTTTGGGACAGGTGTGCTTAAGGGGTGGTGTCTCTCGGCTTTGACGCATTTCATCCTCAGCCCCCTCTGATACCTGTCCCTCTTCCTGAGTGCATGTTCTTAGGGTATTTCCCTCATTGGTAACTCAGTGTTGTTAATTAGGCCTCTGTGGGCTGAGATCATATGTCCTTTTGGTGGCCAGAAGTTTCCTGACTTTAGGGAGACTTTGCAAAGAAAAGAAGCTTAATTCTTGCCCAAAGAAATCTTGTTGCTATTGTAAATGCATTATTTAGTTTCAAAAGACCAAGAGCATAGGAGGATGAGTTAACAAAAGGCATCAACTTAAATCACATCTTTAATAGATTTTTAAAGAAAGGGTAATTAGGTTTCTTAATAATTATTCTGGTACTTTTCTCTACTTTTGCAAAATACATTTGATATACAGTATAAACTAAATGAATCAAGATTTAACCGGAACCAAAATATAGAGGTCATGAGATCATTGTTCTATACTTGATTCATTAGGAAAGCTCCATTATACCCATAACGAACCAAAGTCCCCAGAACAAGTGGTCCAAAGGCCACATGGAAATAGAGAAAGACTTTATAGAATAGAAATTCCTAATTCAGGATTAAAAGTAGTTTTTGTCACTCTAAAAACCTTAAGTAGAACATCCTTATGTTCTACTTTTTATACTTTATGAAAAGCTATCCATCAGCCTAAACCTCGTGATCTCCTTGGTCAACAACCCAGGAGATCTGGAAACATTGCTTCGTTCCTCATTACATAGGCTTCATCCTCCTGGCCCTTTTCAAAGCAAAGTCAAGCTGTTTGGGGGGCATCCTCTGTTTCTCTTAGCTCCTTCCTTTGCCCCTTTGCATCAGTCATGACTCTTCAGGTCTGACTTTCACCCAGCTCACAGTGACTAAAGCAAAAAAGGAGTTTATTGCAAATATGGAGGAGGAAGAAACTTTCCTTTTCTCTGTTCTTTTGGCTGGTCTAATAATCACATAGACATGAAACAGATTAACAAGAGAAAGCAACTAAATTTACTTGTATATGTACATATGGGAACCCCACATGAGAGAGTCAGAGACTCCACATACATGAGAGATTCAGAAACAGAAAGGACAAATTAAGTCTGTATAGCATTCTGAGCTAAGGATGAGGTAAGGTGCCTTAGGGCCTCACAGGGGAGGAAGTTCATTGCAGGACAATAAGAAGAGCAGATGTCCCGTAATTAGATGTTTGCTCTGCCCTACAGATAGGTCATAAAGTTATTTCTGGTGATAACTCTTATTATGATCAAGGCCTCAATTAAAAATGGATATGACTTTTGACTCAGCAATTGCACTTCTGGGTATTTATCTAAAGAAGACCAAAATAATAATTTGTAAAAATCTATGCACTCCAATATTCATGGCAGCGCAATTTACAATAGCCAAGATTTGGAAGTAACCTAAATGCCCATCAACAGACGATTGGAGAAAGAAATTATGGTTCATATATACAACGGAATACTACTGAGCCATTAAAAAAATAAAATCCAATTTAAATTCTTTAAGGGAGAGGTAGAAAGTTTTTGTGTACCTGCAGAGTCTCTATTGTCTTCAGCTCAAAATAATTCATGTGCCAAAGTGGCACATCTTTGCAAGGTCTACTCTGAACTCCTTCACAAGAATGATGAGCCTAGAACTCCAAGTGCAAAGAACTGCCGAGGACCTACGGAATGCTGAAGCGGGGCTCAGGATCCAGATCCAGAACACACTGTCTTGCTTTGCTTGTTCCAGAAGGCTTCACTCTCTGCAATCACAGACAGGCCTTCTCCACGTGGGAGGGACATGGCAACTGTCCACCCTACATTGAGCACATTGGTCCAAGGTCTGAGAGGAAGGTCAATTGCAATAAGAAAACCGAGGTAAGGACTCTGAGCCATTTGTGTCACAGGTCCATCCCTGAGCCAGTTACCAGGGTCAGTGAGATAGAGGTGACACCGTAGGTATCACCTGTTGTCCTGCCTAATTCCCTTCAGGGTCTATTACCAAGAGAAGGGGTGGGGGAAGGTGCTGAGTGGACAGATGGTAGTGGCTAATACCTACCGTGTCTTTTGTATGTTCCAGGTACTGCTCTAGTTGTTTAGGGTATATAATTTCCTAGCCTTGTGGAGAGGCTAAGTTGTACTTTCAATTATTGTCACCATTATATAAAAGACATGGAAATTAGAACTGCTATGTAGCTTGCCTGACATTACATAATTGACAAATAGCATAGGGAAGGTTTGAACCCAGATTGGCTGACCTCAGATCTAGCCACCCAACTACCCACCCACCATACCTGCCAAGTTATTTCTTCTCTCCTTTTTTTTGTTTTTTGGTTTTTGGGTTTTTTTTTTTTTTCCATTTTGCTTTTCCTCTCATTTCTGTAGGATGACTGACAGATGGAAGAGTTTGGTGAGGGTCCAGCACAGAAGTGAGGGAATTCTCTGAAACCCCCTTTGCCCTGACTACAAGCCCAAAGCACTTTCCCTGGTCTTCCTCCACCTCATTTAGCAGTTTCTATTGCTATATCTATGCTATTCAACTACTGGTTCCCAACCAGAACTGAGAACTAGACTCAGACTTCCTGATTTGGACAGAGGGCAGTGTGTAATATTCTTTACTAAGGCAGAAAAGAAATATCCACTGAACACAAGAGAACAATTTTACACAAAAGACATGGGGGAGGGATATAAAAAGAAAAAAGCAATAATATACAGAAATCTATTCAAATGATGAATCACTTATGTTTTATTCAATTACTGTCATACCTCAGGGCTAACTATCCACTAAAATATAATTAATGCCTGATTATAAACTGTCTTCGCAGCTTTTCTCTTTATTCTACATTTACGAAAGCATCTTCAAGACCCAATGCAAATATCATCCCCTCTATGTGGCTGCCCCTCACTGCTTCCCCTTAGGGCAGATAAGCTGAAATCTTCCTTTCTTTGTGTCCACAAAGTCTTTGATGCATTTATATCCCATTGTTCCATCACTACATGTCCCCTGTGTCTTCCTCCCATGAACGACTATAATTTTCTTAAGAATACTAACTGCGGCTTGTGGATCTACGTTTTTCCATCCTCCCTAATAATGCCAGGCATCATTCACCAATCCCACTCTTCTCCCTTTGGTTCTTCTCAGACATTCTGCGTTTTCCTGCAGTAAGGCTTATGGGCTCATTCCAACTGGTTGAGTGAACATGTCGGACTTGGTGGAGCGCTTCCTGCTGAAAGCGACCCCACTCTATCCCTCCGTTGCCTCTTCACGCACTGCTCTGAGCCAGTCTGAATAACCCCAAAATAAAATTCCAGGCAAGTCTTGCAGTTTTTCTGTTCCCTCTCAAGTAACAGATGAATCGTCTCTTTCAGAGACAGGAAGAGGCTAGCTAAATCACTTGGTCAAAATGACGAAGCCAGCAGGTGATGGAAACAGAACCAGCCTCCAGCAATCCAGGCTCCTGGCTAGTTCTCCTTCCTGCCTACAGATTTATTTGTTGAGAAGAACTCATGTCTTGGAAGAAAACTGCCTGAAGCATCTATGCATTTAGAGAAGGTTTTACCTTCTCAACAATCAAGAACCTGCTCTGGAGAGCCCTTTGGGGCATTTGTGTCCTTTGTCAGTCTCCACTTCACACTAGCAGTAAGTAAAACGTCAGCTGGATTTGGTTCTGTCAGAGCCTCGGTCACCCCTCACACAGGTCGTGTAGTGCTGCACCATGCCTGCAAGCTTGTGTACGTGTGCCCCTGCTGCTGGCCATGCCCTTGCAGAAGTCAGTGCCAACCTCTTCCCTTCTCTGCAGCTTTGCCATCAGGTTTGGGGGTTCTTTCCACTGTGCTTTCATTGCACCTCTGTTATACCTTCACTCCATTGTGAGTGTGAGTATGTGCGTGTGCCCACGTGTGTGTGTCTCCATGAGACTCTGAGTTCCTGATGAGCAAGGATCATGCCTTCTTATCTGTATAACACTAGCATCTAATTCAGTGTCTGCTACTCAAATATTATACATTTTATTGAGCACCTACTCATGCCAGCGTCTGAATTACACATTATGGATAAAGTATGTGGCATGAAATCATAGTCCCTGTCCTCAGATACTTTCAATAATGATAATAACTATTGCAACTTGTCTCCCTCCCCTCATGTTTGGATCTAAGTTCCTGGGGTCCTATGTTATGCTGACATATTGAGTTGTGGAGTGTGTGTGGGTGGTCTCATCGTGCAAGATCCCAGCACATTGCGCCTGGGGGGTCTTTTCTAGAAAGCCCCTTGGAATCAAACTTTCTATGTCTTTAAAGCTAGTGCATCTCACAATGACTCGCTCTTCTGCTGTCACCCACCCCACTCACCCCATACTGGCCACAGGAAGCTCTGTGAGACTGACAAGACCTTGTCTACTTCCAGCCTTTTTAAGCACATGGTGCCTGCTCTTAAGTCTCCCCAAAGGTACTGCAGGCTAACGTCATGCACCAGGCCCTCTAAACTCCCCTTTCTCCACCCCAAGGCACAAGGGCCCCTTTTTTTCTCAGGTTCTGAGGATGTCTTCATCACCCCTTCCCAACACAGAGGGAGAAGTTTCTAGTTTCAGAAGGTGGAAGGCTATTCCAATTCACCATAAATTCATCGTCTCTGCTTTTGGATCTGAATGTCAAAAGCCTTTTTCATTTCCTTCCCCTCCAGCAGCTTTTCCCCCAAAGCAGTGGTTTGTTATGATAATGGCCCAGAGAGGAAAAGATGGAGAGTAACAGAAAATACCAAGGAAATAAATTTCAGAAATATTATGGAAGAACGGTAACAGCAATAGCAACTAATTAATTCTTAGCTCTTACAATGCACCAGGAACTACAATAAGTAATTCATATGCCTCGCATAAATTTATGATCAAAACAACCCATGAAGTAAGTTAAATTATCATCCCTGTGCCACAGATGAGACTTAGGCAAGGTTGCCTATAGTCATGGAACCAGCAGGCATTTCCTGTTGGGAAACCAGGCTGTTTGGCCCCAGGATCCACTTTTAGCCACCGCTCTTATTGCCTCCCTGTATCCGGTGGCTCAGCCTAGGTCCAAAGTAGTTGACAACAGTGCAACACAGAGAGTCATATCACAAGCCAACATCCAGCAGGCACCCAATAAATATTTGCTAAAAGAAGGCAAATGAACAAATGTAAAAATATAGTTAATAAGACCACATACAGAGCCAGTATGATTTGGGGGCTGTTCACCATATTCTCCAGTCAAATAAAAATGTTACAGATTGGAATTTTTTACATGCTTTAGAAGAAATGATGACTGTTCTGAGCACAGGGCTCTAAATCTTTCTGTGTCCACACACGCCGTGGACCAGAGCCAAAAGCCAACATGAATCTGAAAAGAACTCCCTAGAACGAATATATTTACATTTATTCCCTGAACTTGTATTTTCTAAGCAATGACATCCATCAGCCACTCTTCAAAGTCACTCTTGCTGGGCTGAGAACGTGGTCACGCTGCAGCTCTATTTTCAGCTGGCCCATGGGTTGGGGCTCACAGACTCTTACATATTCTCTTTCGGTTCTGATATTTTTCTTTCTTTTCTCTTAGTCTTGGAGCCCACGTTTACTTCATCAGCAGCTAGAACTGAAAATCTTAAGGGCCTCCAACAGGGAAAATCAGTTTCGAGTGTTTTTAAAGCTTAGTTCTTGATAGCATTGGTGCTGGCTCATCATGAGGAAAATTAAGATAATGATAAAGGCTTTCAAGAGACCTCAAAGTGTGTTTTAACTACAAAAAAAAAAAATGATTTTAAAGAGCAGCGAGCCATGGAAACCACAAACTGGAGAAAATCTTGATTTTTTTTTTTTTAAATCAATGCTTCTGCTTCAAAATGGTAGGAATATTTAAGCTATGATAACTTTATATTTTATCTTACTGATATTTGCCTAGGACACTGCTAGGTTTGGGAAGGAAGTGATTCAACACACGGACTTCTTGATGGGGCAAGACATACACACATGTGTAAAGCAAAACACTTCAAGAACCAAATAAAACAGATATGATGGAGAGACAAATGAATCTCACAGACAGCAAGTGCTAGGTGATTCTAGGAAGGTGAAGTCTCTGGTTATGGGCTGAATTGTGTCCCCCTGCCCACCAAAAAGTCATATGTTGAAGTCTTAAATCCTTGTACCTCAGAATGTGACTGTACTTGGAGATAGGGCCTTGAAAGTGAGGATTAAGTGAAAATGAGGTTATTAGGGTGGACTGTAATCCAGTAGGACTGGTGGTCTTCTAAGAAGAGATTAGGACACAGACACACAGGCAGGAAGAAATGACCATATGAAGACAGAGAGAGAGAAGATGACCATCTACCAGAGAAGCAGAGAGGAGTCTCAGAAGAACCTACTCTGGTCTCAGACCTCCAGCCTACAGGACCGTGAGAAAACAAATTTCTGTTGTTTAAGCCCTTCAGTCAGTAGTTCTTTGTGACAGCAGCCTGAGCAAATACATCTCTGTGAGCTGCCACGATGCAGGGCAACCTCATAGAGGAGAAGTAGAAATCGGCCTGAGGGACGCGTGAGATCTGTAGATGGAGTCAAGCATTCCTGGCAAAGGACAGGAGATAGTCATTGAACTAAATGAATTTGCTGATGGCTGACCTTGTTGGCCTATAAAAATGGTGGTTTCATGCGGTTCGGCCCAATAGGAATAAAGGGTCTGGGGCAAGAGCGTGACTGCCTGTCACACAGGTGAGCGATAACATATCGCAGTAGATCTTTGTGGCCACTAAGTACCCACCCCACTCAACGACCTGGTGCCAGTTTCTTCTCAGACCCTGAGGGCAAAATCTCTCACTGCCTAACAGGAATGTTGGAGCATTAAAGCTGGGACAAACTTGCAATCTCAGTAAATGTGAAGGTAGTTTCAAATGCCCTTCATTGCAGGTAATAAGAGCTAAATTGAAATCCTTAAGTGGAAAAGGGGATTTTATTAAAGGACAAGGATGTGTCACGGGATACAAAGAAAGAGCTTACTGAGCCCCGTGGTTCTCAACTGGGGGTGATTTTGCCCACCAGGGGACATCTGGCAATGTCTAGAGACATCTTTGGTTGTCACGACTAAGAGGGTACTACTGGCATCTAGTGGGTAGAAGCCAGAGGTGCCACTCAACGTCTTGCAAAGCACAGGACAGCCCCCGCGACAGAGAATTAATTATCTGGCCGCAGATGTCAATGGTGCTGCGATTGAGAAATCCCAGGCCAGGAGCCAGAGAGTTACCTGAACCCTCAAGGCCACGCCTGTCATTGTCATTGTCCCCGCCATTAAGTTTTTGTCTCTGAAAGCCAAACACACTTCTCTCTTCTTCTGTGATGCTGGAGATAAGTCTCTATAAATCTACTTTGCTAATTGGTTCTCATGTCAAGGGCAAAGGATGTTGGGAGGTGTCTGCAAAACTAGGGAAGGGGAAAGAACTTGCTCCTGCAGGCGTGGTTATTGCTTTCAACTGTGTCATCTAGCAACAGGTCTTCACCCCAGCACCCAGCTGGTTCCAGTAGTGACTGATTCTGGTTTCCAGCTTTTTTCTGCACACCCACAACCTACTTCATGATGACCATTCAGAGATATCCAACTGGTCAGCACCCTATCACTGGATCCAGGTTCTAGTAACTCCCAATTCTTCCCTTTGTTCCTCCTACTCTAAGAATGTTAGCTACTTCCTGACGCTACTCTCTCTGTCTAACTTTAGGCTTTCCTTTGGCCTCTATAACATTCCAATATCTTTTAGCCAATTCCGATTATTAAATCTAGTGTTCGATATCAACAGTTCCTATAGACTTCTGGGTAACTAGGCAGGCAGATGCCCAGAGGCACAACACATCTGGCTAAAAACACAAACCCTGGAGTCAGAACAATCTGGTTTCAAACCCAGTGTTGCTACACACCAGTTGTAGGACTTCGGGAAAATTAATTCCACTTCATCAGTAAAATGGAGCTGATAATGACTGTATCTGTCCAATTCTCTTGTTGCAAGGGGTGAATGAGATAATGACAATAGCCGTCTGATACTCTTGTGAAGAATGGATGAGATAAACCATGTAAAAGCACATAGTGAATGCCTGTTTCTTAAACAATTTTCAATTGCAACTGGGTTAGCTTAGCTCTTTTTATTTTCTGTCAGTAAGCTTTCAGGGATCAGTTTGAGAATTTTAGTAAAGCCTAAATTAGGCAAAACCATTCCCATTAGATAAAGAGACTAGGAAGATTTTAAAGGCATATGGACTCTTTAATTTCAGAATAATTTCAGAAGGCATTCTATTTGTTAATATTTTTCTCTTGTAGCCAAATATCTTATCACTTGTCTCCAGCCAGTTGTCATGGTATTCCCTGACCACTCTTCCCATGGGGCCCATACTTGACCTAAGACAGCAAGTTCCTTGCTTGGCACCACGCATTTCTCTTAGGATAAGTATTGTGACTAGGGGTAAGTGGCCGGGTGGGGGCCATATGACCATCAACTCAGAGAGTTTCTCCGTGAACCAACACCAGTCACTTTGAACACACTGCATAACAACTAACCCAGGACTGCCTGGGGTTTGCAGCCTTATCCTAAAATAACCCCCAACGAAACCGTGGCTTTAAAAATTACTTAAAAAGCAGAAAAGGTGGTTTTTAAATTATGACAAGTGTTTCATATTAACTGGCAAATCTAAAAATGTCTGCCAAATAAAAAGTCTCTGCATACTTACGATACAAATGACTAGCCCATTTCCACCAACAGGAGAATAGATAAATAGATTGTCATATTTTCATAAATAGAATAATATACAGCACTAAAAATGAAGGAACTAGGTTCATCTTGAATATGGATGACTTTTAGAAACATAATATCTAATGAAAAAAGGAAACGTAGAATTCTATTCTTATAAAATGGTATTATACAATTTTCTAAAGTTCACAAACAAGCAAAACTAAATAATAGATTGCTTAAAGAAGCATTCTTATATCTATAAAGAAAGTGTAAAAATTTAGTTACTCTAAGAAATATTAAAAAGAAAAAAGAGAGAGATGGTGTGACATTCATACAATGGAATGTAATTCAGCAAGCAAAAACAAATTAGTGATCCATGCAACAATGTGGGTGAACCTCACAGACATTATTCTGAGAAAGAGGTGAGACGCAAAGAGTGTGCAGTGTCTAATTCCATCATATGAAGTTCAAGAACAAGTGAAACCACTTTACGGGGATAGAGATCAATACAGTTGTTACCGCATCGGGGAGGGCTGGGGTGGAGAGTTGGGGTTTGAGGTATTTACTGAAAAATTCACCAGGAAAGGGCCTGAGGGAACCTCTGAGGTGCTTTTATTTCTTGATCTGGGTGACTGTTACACGGATGTTTATATATATAAAATTTCATCAAAATGAACACTTAAGATGTATGCATTTTACTATGTATAAGTTATATGCCAATTAAAAATACTTAAAATGATTATAATAAAAGATGGTGATACATATTTTTAATTTTAAAGCCCTTTTTGGTAACAAAAAAAATAGGCGATCCCGCATGGTCACCAGAATGCTATTTCAAACATTATATTGGTCTATGAAATAATAAATACAACCTCTACTCTAACCTGGTAAATTTCTATAGCATTTAATCGATCTTCCCTCATTTGTATGACTTCTCTTCATTATCAGACTATAAAGACCAGGAGAATAGAAGCCATGTCCCCATGGTCCCCATACTGCACCAAGGCACCCTGTGCTATGGGATAGTTTAAATTTTGAAAGACATACAGCAGCATCAAATCAGATGCCACATGAAGTCCTAGCTTGAAGTAGTTTAGCTTCAAATTTAGAGTACATTGCATTCCTTTTCAAAATGTCTTATTTTTTTTTGCAAAGCTGAGTTTAGAGGTCATTGTCATAAAAAGCAAGTAAACATAAAAGCAAAGTGGGATGGGAAATGCATATGGCAGTCTTATTCCAAGGGTTGAGAATCTGTGCAGGGCCCAACAGACCATATATCCCATTAATAGGCAACTGTGGTTACTTAGAACTAAAATAAAAATATTTTTCTTTCAATTTATGGGTAGCTCAAATGGCTAGTCAGTTGTTAATGCATAAATATGTATTAAGTTGTCTTAACCTAGCCATTAATAAAAAGAACTGTTAGTTATAATTTTCAGCCTGAATGTCATGAAAATGTCACTGAGACACTAAGGGTGCCATGACCAAGAAAGTTTGAGAATTTCTACCGTGACTCTGTATGACACACACACACACACACACACACACACACACACACACACATGAGCATAATTACATAAACATAATTACACACATACAAATTACCCAGCACGGTGTCTGAGTAATTAATAATTTCTCAACAAAAAGAATGAATGAATGAATGAATGAATGAATGAGAAGCAGTGCTTCCTGGCTTACCATCTCATGTTTGGAAGTGTGTCCAAGTTTTATTCATGTCAGTATGGAACCTAAGGAAGCTAACTTAATTCCAGCCTTTCTTTGGACAGACCGGGGACAAGGGAATGGAACCCAAGGAAGATTTTAAGATGCTGGTGGCACCATTAAAATGCATAGGAAGGCTGCACAAAGAAAGTGAACAATACAGAGGCTGAAGGTGTGAGGTTGAGAGCGAGGCTGGCATCTGGGTCAGAAAGCGTTTCCGGCTTAAGGGCTGTCATGACGGGGAGCTCACGAGGAAGTCTGAGAACAAAACTACAAGGGCAGCTGAGCAAGAGCAGAGGCCGAGACTGAACAGAGGGCAGGGGACGTGTGAGGTGGAACAAGACCAGGAGGCACAGGCGGCAGACGCATGAAAGTGAAACATGGCAGGATCAGGAGGGCGAGCCACTGAATTTGAATTTACTTTGAAATGACTGAAGAAAAAGAGCTGGTTAGATCTTTAAAGAAGGGGCCATGTGGTCAGAGTCTCAGGAAAGAAATGTAAATTTAGCGTCAGTGCCTGCGATGAGGTCACTGGGGCACCCAAGGCCACCTGGTGGACCAGCAGCTTGCAGAGCCCCAGACTTGCTCTGAGCAGGGTTTGAAAGGTATTCAGAAATAGGAGGAGTGTGCAAAACAGAATCCAGTGGAGATCCATCTGCGTGAAAAAGCTGCTGTTAGAAGGGCTGAAGGTGAAGAAAAATGATTTGTTTACTCTTTAGGTGAAAAGTTCCACGATGAACATCTATAAAGGCCGCCGGAGAAGCCGGTCTAGATAAGTCTCACCTTTAGGCTATCTCTGGAAGTGAGTGGGAGGTGGTTCAAATATCAAAATCCGCTCACATTCAGATTATGTCCTCTGGACAAAGGCTCTGATGGCTCACCAGACTGGCAGGACGCCCCGCCTGCAGGGTTATACCGAGTTTTGTCTCGTTCTGTCTTGAAGACAGCTCATTCATTCTGCATGACAGCTCAAATTGTAATGTGGATCTGATTTCAGTGTTATCCCCACATCGCTGTACCATTTAAAATGAAGTATTTGCATCTGCTTGAACTTGGAATGTTTTATAACTGTTATGTCAGAACTTTATTATTTGTTGAACCATTATTCCCTTGGCATTATGCGATGCACTTATTCTAAAGTACCAGTTACGTTTGTACTAATTCTTTGTGGTTGTGTTGTGCCGTGGTCTTTTGCGGTTCTTTCTTGAGGCCATGGCATCTAGACACATGCCTAGGAGGCAACTGAGTTTTATAGAAATTCACTCAACTGGGAAATCTGGGATCAAATCCCAAGTCTATCACGTTTGCTGTGTTTGGCTCATCAGGTTACCTCTCCGACCATATGCTACCTCATCCATCAAATGACAGGTGTCTGTCACTGAGAGCAGAGCGTGAGCTTCAGGCTCCCATGAGCTGGACTGAATTCTGGATCCAGAGTTTACTAGCATTCTGAACCCAAAGAAGTTACCCTGAGTCCAAATTTTACTGTGTGTAAAATAAGAATAGTAATATCTTCCTCATGGGGTTATCGAGAGGAATAAAGACCAGTTATAAGTCCAGTTGCCAAATATCTTGTTTGGAACCTCATTGTCTGATGTTTGAACCCTCCACTCGGGGAAAAGGGAACAAGGGGATTTTCTTTAATGGGGTGTTTATAGTTATATATGCAATAATGGTAAGTGTCATAGCTGTCACATTGTGATTTAAGTGCAATTATTCCTGCTTACACTGTAGGCTTATGCCTTCCTATGCTGATTTTCAAATTAGATGTTAAGTGTGACACACAATTCCTCATAAATTCTGGGGCACAAAGCAGAATGTCTCTGTGCAACAAAGCACAGTTCAGAACTGTGAGCAGCAGGTAGCAACTGTGAAATAAGGCTGAACACTTTCGTTTTATAAACATACAATGCCAGTCACTCTTGAGTCTGCTTTTCTCTTTCTTATTCAGCATTTTTGTTTTCTTAATTCTTGCTCTTAAACTTTATTTCATTTATAATTATAACACATGTTTCTATTAAGGGTAGGTGATTTTAAAAACCTATATTATCATACTCAGAAATAACCACCAGTACTATTTCAGTGTATATTTTTCAATGTATGTGTGTGTGTGGATAGATATAGATGACTGTAAATATAATTTTACCGTGAATGCAATTTTGCAATTTTTTTCAGGTAACTTTTTTTCCTGTAGTAAAATATGTATCACATAAAATTTAACATTTTAAAGTGTACAGTTCAGTGTCAGGCAGCACATCCACAATGTCGTGCAAACGTTACCCCTGTCTAGTTCTAGAACTTTTTAAAAACGCCACGAGGAAACCCCATCCACGTAACTCAGTCACTCGCATTCCTCACTCCTAGCCTATAGCAGCGACTGATCGGCTTTCTGTCTCCGTGTGGATTGACGTTATTCTTGGTGTTTCTTCACAGAATCATAACTATGTGCTTTTGTGTCTGGCATCTTTCACTGAGCACAACGTTTTCAACGTTCATCTATGTCGCCGTGTGTATCGATACTTCATTATTTTTTGTGACTGGATAATATTCCATCTATGCAGATACCACATACAGACCTACCTAAGGGACCATATTTCTAATAACTAATTCTGACAATTCTGGATGGTGTATAATGTTATTTCCATTTTACAGGTGAGAAAACTGAGACAGATAGAGTTACCGTGAGTACAAATGGTATCGATGCAGCAGCCGGGGTCAGAATCCAAGTCTGTCTGTTTCCAAGGCTTAAACATTGTTTATTTAAGTTCCATATTCAGGACCATTTCCTTAGGATACAGTTCTAGATGTGGGATTTATAAATCACAGGACATGGAAAATTTTAAATTATTGATTGCAGAGTGTTTTAAAGGCAAGACACTTTTAGTAACTTCATCAAGCTTGAATGGAGAATTTTAAAGATTTAATTTAGTTCTAAAATGCCTTTCAAAAATTGATGCTACAAGTTTTGGGCAGGAAGGTCGTATTGAAATTGCAGGAAAAAAATGAGTTTCTTGTTTATGGAGATCATAAATTGACTGCCAAGGCACAAATGTGAATTTAAGGAGTCTCAACTTCTAGAAGGAGTAGTTAGAATTCACAATATCATGCTCTGCATCTTTTGCTTTTTGGCTGATCGTGATCAATCTTTGGATGAGTAATTCAAACCTGGAGTTTGTCCACATGCAAAAGGGGGCTCCCTCCAAATCGTCTTTAGGAAGAAAGCTGGAATTTGGAACATGTTGTTCAAATCCCTCGAGAAAACGTCATTTCTTGATAAGTGGAAATGTGTTTTCCGCAGGGAGCCTGCTGCTCTGTGAAAACTAGTTTGATAATTGCTCTAACTTCTGTACTAAATACCTGGCTGAAAATCATTTTTTTGTGCTTTGAGTAATCTTGGTTTAATGGCTATAACAGAACCAGTCCTGAGTCAGTAAAAACCAAATTTTTAACACCAAAGTTTTAAAAATACTTTTATGTATTTGGTAAGAAAAAAGAATGTAATACAGATTGTTGTTATTAAATGCTCCATAATGTAAAATAAATTTACCTGATAAATTGTTTCCATCTTGTATTTTTGTTAGAATGATGTGACGACAATTCTATTCCAATGTCAAGTACAATGTCTGGCTTCTTAGAAATTATTAATTTCATTACTTACACTGGTTTCTAAAAGTAGCAATAAGATTAAAAGGCATTTACTTATGCAACAAATATTTGTTGAGCACCTACTGTGTGAAATTGTTAGGGACATATCAATGAATAAAGCAAATAACTACCCTTGTGAAGCTACCAGGTCGTGGAATGGTTGGAGGATTCAAAGCAAACAAACTAAATGTTATATGTCCACAGGTGATTAACAAAGAAAAAGTGAAAATGAGAGACAGAATGCGACAGGGAGGGTAACTTTTGAGCTAAGACCTGAATTGAAAGAAGAAGCTATGCTGTTATCTAGGCAGAGGGATCAGCAGGAGTAAAAATCCTGGAGAAACATTTCATTTGGAGGATTTGGGAACAGCACAAAGGCCAGTGGGACCAGAGCAGAGTGAGCTGAGGGGAGGGAGGGCTGGCAACAAGGTTGGAGAGCTCTAAGACCATGGAGATTCAGGAAGATGAGGGAGGATCTGGGGAGGTCCTAGCGTCATATCGGAGGCTGATGATGAGATTTGCCCTGATGGCCTCACGGCAGATGGTGGTGAAGAGGTTGTAAGGCGGGGGAGGTAGGTCATCAGGTTATAGGCAGTTCTTCATGCTTTCACCCTTTTTATGTCCACTCATGGCCACAGAAAGGAATGGACTTTGAGAAAGATGGCGCACGATATGAAGGGAGAAGGTTTGATTACCAGTTCATCTGATAAAAAGTGATGTAAGAGAAAAATATCTGTTTCCCTAGTTTGATTTCAAAACAGCATTGTCAGGCATCCACTCAGGACTGTGTGACGGCTGTCAGGCCTCTGACAACTCCCGCTGCTGGCTGGAGCAGGACCCGATGAGAAGTTAGAGCACCATCTTTCAAAACCCACGTCTCTGCCTGCCCAACACCGAGAAGGTCCAAGAATAGACTGAGCTGCTGCCTTATGATCAGGGGTTGAACTTAAACTTCGTAGATTTGGTACTTTGAGCCCATTTTCAACATGCGTATAAAGTAAAAGCTTTATTATTAACACAGTCCCAATCAAAGTGCGTGTCATGGGGGGTGAAAATCTAGTATCTCATGACTTATGGGAATGTTTGGATTAAAAATGAAACCTGAATGTCAGGACCAGCCATTCAAGCACATAAGAGCAGTCAAAGTTGAGTCAGAGAGGAGGTGAGTTCTCAGAGGACTTCCAACTATTATGTGATGTCCAGATCACAATAGCCAAGTACAGAAAAGACAATGGGCATATAGAGACTGGAGAACTCAGTCGGGCAAGAATTGAAAGGGCGTTTTACTATTGCCTAATATTCATGAAGAGGTCTTACCCAATAGTGTGTGTGACAAACTTGTTACTATTTCTGCTAGCAAGATGGGTATTCTGGGGAATTAGAGCTGGCCTCGCCCATCACGTTACGGGAATAACACACCATCCTGTAAGACTGGCCTTCACCTAGGGTGGAGTAACACATACAAAAATACTGTGGGAAGCAGCTGATCCCCTGGGATCTGAGGACATTTTTCCAAAAATGAAGCACTGAAGATCTTCTTTTGGGAATATCAAGAAATTGATTCAATTTTACTGATTACATAAGGGCACAGGAAGAAGGTTTTGGAGGACATCCACTATCAGCTCTTCTCCATTTGTTTTAAGTGTTTAATCTCTTTCCCAAATTCTCAACACAGAGCAATCATTAGAGCCACCTCTTCTCCTGTGAGCTGGTAGGGGTGCTCAGAGATGGCAAACCAATAATGTTATCAGCTAAAAAAAAACACATGCTATAAAGCCCCTTCTGACTTTAACATTCTATAATCATAAGCAAACTCCCTAGTACTCCCAATTATAGTGTCCTTAAATTAAGGAGGGTTTGACTTTGAATGACCCATCTCACAGCTCCCTCTCTGAAGGGAATAATCAGGAAGGCACCCGGCTCATCTTTCCACCACCCTTATGTGAACATGCAATAACAGACAACTGCTACGTGCTTGAACAGAGCACAGTGTGTAATTACTTTATTCAAAAATGCTTCAAGGCAATAGACTCAGGGTGATGCTGAAAATCTGGCTCATTGTCCTAATCTACACTTTCATCTTTAGTCAGCAGTAGCTAGACTTCAAAAATACCATGCTTCCTATGTTGTAGTCATTTCATCAATTCTTGATTCTTCTCAAGAGAATTACTGAGTTCCTGAGCATATGGCTTCTTACTATGACTGTACAACCAACTCTATAAGGTAACAGAGTGGGTGAAAGAAAGCTCAGAACTGTGGCACGCTTCAGGAAGTATGAAGTCACTAGTACCTCAAAGGGCATCCATTTATTAGCTTGCTTTGCGAGTGACTGCTCTCTTGGCCTAAGTGAACATGAGGATATTTGCATTTGAGGTGAGTCAGCGGGCAAAAGAAGTGGAGAGAGGAGGAAAATGCACTTCCTGTAAAGCACAAGTTTGGGAAAGGCTGAAGGAAGCAGAATTCAGACCATCTGTGGGACCCTGGGCACTGAATGTCATCAAGAAGGACAGAAAAGATGGAGAGACAGAAGTCCAGTGGGAGGAAGGGACTGGCTGGCTCTCTGTGCCCTTCTGTAGCAGGAAGCTGCTACTTCTTAGCTCTTGTTTCTTCCTATCTTTTCGGTAGCAACTGGAAAGAGGGAGGGAATCTGATGAAAAGCTCGACTACTCTGCACTAAGGATATCTGTGTTTGGGGGTCAGACTCAGTGAGGTCAGACTGCTTGGCTCGTTGTGGCCAGTGTGAATTATCTAAGTTCACTGAGCCTGTTTTCTCATCAGTAGCACTCACTGTGTGGCTGCCATAGTCAGCTGAGGTACCCAGGCCGACCCAGAGTAGGTCACAGTATGAGTAGCCCCCTGACATGGCAGCTCTGGCATTTCCAGGCACCAAAGACGATGATCCTCAGTGCCCAGTGGCCCTGATGGAGCCCTGAACCAAGCTGGGAAGCCAGCTGAGTCTTTCGCATCCCTGCTCACACTCCTCTCCTCCCAGCCCTGCAGACTCTGGACCTCCAGGTCCCGTTCAAGCTCGTCTTCTCCCAAGCGAACACCATCTTTTCCTCCCCACCATAGCCTTCTTGCAAGTTCAATTCCTTTGAAGCTGGCCATTGCCCATTATTGGTCTGATGAAAGCAATTATCACTAAAGTATGGACGACTGATACATTTGCAACTTTTCAGGGAGTATTTGTTGACTCAAAATACCTCCAAGTGGTTAAACAGACTCAGAAGATGGAGTGTAATGGTCTGGAGAACCTTCTGGGCTCCTGGACTATTCCAGAAAACTCCCCACCCCAAAACTGATCTGTCAACCTCACAATCACCATCCTATCCAATTCACTGGTCAGTTTTGCCTGTAACTCCACACCATACCAGACAGAGCTAATTAGACATTCCTGGGAGGAGATGGAGCTGGCCAACATAAAGATGGTGGACCCCATCAGAAGCCATGAGGACGTTCCCCGCATTGTTTTTCTTCAAAATACCGAAGAGCTTTCCTATGGCATTTACTGGCAACTGTATCCTATCCCCAAGCTCACTCTGCCTTTGTATGCCTCTTATCCCATAAATCTTGAATGAGCAAACTCTCAAATAAGTAAAACTGTTACACCTTCAAGGCCAGGAACATACTTGAGTTTTAAGCCTCCCAAATTTCCTGGGAATGTTGTGCAAACTACCTACATTTCTTACAATTAGGCTTGGCTACTGACAAAAAAAATAGCTTAACCAGGCAGCACTATATTTCTTTCTAGTATAAATGTCTGCAGTAGGTGTCCCAAGGCCAGTACGAAGCTGCAGGAGTCACTGATTCTGACTCTTTCTGTCTCACTGCTCTTTCTCAGTGGCCTGCATCCCTGGTTAGCTTGTGGTTCAAGGTGGAAACTCCAGCTCCAGTCAACGTGACTACATTTTCGGCAGCAGAAAGGAGGAAAAGCAAAAAGCACATACTCCATTTAAGGACACTTTACATAAATTTAACACGCAATTTCCCCTGAAGTCCTGCTGACCAGAACCTAGTCACATGACCAGACCCTTCTGCAAGGAAGGCTATGAGGTGCAGCCTTTTTTATCTAGGTGTGTTTTCACTTCTAGTTTATTGTGGTTTTCCTCAGCCCTCCTGACTTCCATACTTTACCTTTAGCCTTGGCAACATGCACATATGTGTCACCTTCTGGAGATGCCACCTCCTGAGGCACAATGCTTCTTTCTTGCCTCGACAGTTGTACAGTAATCCCACCTTATTGGAGGCGGGTATGTTCGAAGATCCCCATTGGATGCCTAAAACTACAGATAGTACCTGCTTTATCTGCGGTATGATTTTTTCTCTACATATATATCTAAAATAAAGTTTAATTTATAAATTAGGCACAGTAATAAATTAACAATAATAACTAATTATAAAATAGAACAATTGTATATTATAATAAAAGTTAAGTGAACGTGATCTCTCTCTCTCAGCTAACTAGCACAGATTTTGTTTTCCTTCTTCACAATTTCACACATGGAAGATTTATTCTTGTCGTAGACCTTAGCCACCCCAGCCTACAACTTTTCTCTTTCCTTATTAAGTTGAGAACTTTTACCTTTTCACTTAAAGGAAGCACTTTACAGCTTCTTTTTGGTATATTCAAATCACCAACATCACTACTCTTGCACTTGGGGGCCATTTATTTAGTAAAATAAGGGTCACTTGAACACAAGCTCTGTGATATCAGACAGACAGCCAAAGGGATAACTGAGGAGGCTACCAAGTGACTGACAGGTGGAGGGACATCTACAACATGGAGGCACTGGATAAACAGATGAAGTGGAAGGGATGAGGCAGGAGAGGACAAGATTGCATCACACTACTCAGAATGGCACAAGATTGAAAACTTATGAGTTGTTTCTTTCTGAAATCTTTCATTTAATATTTTTAGACCGCGGTTGACCGCAGGTAACTGAAGCTGTGGATAAGTGGGGAACTCCAAAGTCAGGTAAGTCTTCTTGGAAGAGGTTACCCTGAGATGAACTTTAGAGGAGAAGCAGGGATTAGTCGGGCAAAATGGAAACGGTATTCTATGATGAAGGTTGAGCATTACAAAAAGCAAAAAGGAAGACAAGAGGGTGTGTTCATGCAAGTACATGTTACTCAGCATTACTGGAAATGCAAGAAAATGAAATTAGAGAGGCAGGAAGGCAGGTCGCCTTGCATGCAACATGATACAAGTTCCACTTTAGACTGAGGATATTAAAAAATACATCAAAGGGCTCCATTCCATGACGCAGTCAAATTTGTCTTTGTAGATAGAGCACTTTGGAAACTATGGGAAAGAACATTTTAAGGAAGGGTAAAGAGAAGCGGGGAGACAGGGGGCTACTAAAATAATCAAGAAAGAGATAACGATAGCCTGAATGAACGAGGGTAGGATAATGGGAGTGGAGAGACGGAGATCATTAAATATCAAAAACCCAAGCCAGCAAGTCTGATGTTTGATTGAATGGGAACATGAGGGAAGGAAAGCCATCACGGTGACACCTGGCTTTCTAGGATGGGCCTCAGTAAATGGTGCTGCCGACCAATGAGAGCAAAGATGTATGAGAAACAGATTTAGGGTGGATGGTGATGTGTTACGTTGCGAACAACTGAGGATGCCATGTCTGGATATGTCGCAGTTTAAATTGTGAGAAGGCACTGGATCACTCAGATGGAGCTCGTGCAGTGAAAAGAGCAATGAAAAGAGCAGTGATTCAAAAGAAAAGCATTAAAGAGCTTTCAGGAAGAGCAGTTCAAGGAAGGAGCAGAGCTGGGGTGGGGTGGGAGTGGGGATGTCTTGAAACCAAAGGCTGAGGTTGCTCAGTAAAGAGGGTGTGGTCCACGGTGCCCTTGATGGGTAGAACAGAGAGGCCCTGGAGGATAAAGGTTGGAGATAGCTTTTATAGTAAAATAGGGATGTCATTGGTAGCCTCACTGAAAATCTTATCAGAACAGTATGAAATGAACCAGCTGTCAGAATAAATGGAATGTGAAGAAGGAGAAATAGTGAGGTTTGATGTCCGTGTGGAGTTTGGATGACAAAAGGAGCAGAGATGTGGAATAGTTCCTAGTGGTTTTAGCATGTAAAGGAAGATCCTACTGTTTTTGTTTCGTATCAGAGACTTGTACACTTCTCTTGGCTGCTGGAAAAGGGCCGGTAAAGAAAGAACATTAATATCAAATTTCTCAACAAACTAAGAGGCAGTGAAACTTCTGTGACTCAGAAAATAAAAGTAAACAGTGACATTTGGAATTGATTTTGAGAACAGAATGGAGGATGACCATGAACCAGTAAAGGACTTGATGGAACTCTCTCTGGAACCAGAGTCCTGTTTTGATGCCTTAAGTATGGAGCTGGAACCTAATTATCCATGAGCAGACGGTCTGCATTTCAGTGTCTTTCTGCTTTAATCTCCAAATACAGTCGGCTCATGGGTCCCCATCACTGGACTCCATCCACTTGCTGATACCCTTTTGTTCCTCCATATTTTGTTGACGATTTTCTACAGCTGACACTGTTATCTATTGTCATTTACTCTAGATACTTCTCTCTGCCTGCCAAACTGGAATTTTCTGTGTCCTGTCTACAGGCTCACTCCACCTCAACCTGACTGTCAGTGGTTAAGTTTCCTATCTTCACTTCCTCGGTCTGCTCCAAACTAATCTACCACAGCGAGTCAGCTCTGCAGACAGAAAAAAAAAAAAAGACATCTAAGCAATGTAGGGGTGAATAAAGATCTGGTACGTAGCTTCCAGGAAAGGCCTCAATGATCCTCATCTTTTGGTATTCACACCCTTGGGTAATTTCCTACCATATTACACCAGGGTTGGTCTGTGTGACCACAGAATATGGCAAAAGTGATGGAATGTCACTTTCAAGGCTAAGCCGTGAAAGACTTTGTTTCTGCCTCTCTCTGTATCATATGATAGAGGGAAGCCAGCGGCCATGTTCTTAGGGGAAGAATGAAGTCTGCTGCCCACAGCCACGTAAGTGAGCCTTCGTGAAGGCAATCCTCAAGCTTCATTAAAGTTTTTGATGGTTGCAGCTTCAACCGACATCTTAACTGCAACTTTACGAGACCCACACAAGAACCATCAGCTACGCCAGATCTGAATTCCTGACCATAGAAACTGAGATAATAAATGTTCATTTTATTCAGCCATTATATTTTGGGGTAATTTGCTATGTGTAATAGATAACTGATACAAAAAGCCTTCCCACCTTCTTCCCCAGTCCTCCCCTAGAAGAGATGATGCTGATCAGTTCGGCCGGATGTCAAGATATTGATTGGGTTATTCTTACTGGTGAATGGGGTCACTGGCAACCAGCCAATGAGTACTGGCTGAGTTTTTTGCCATGAGCCAAGCATTGCATTAGGTGCTGGAGATACAACAATGGATAAGACATTCAAACAGGACGACTCAGGCAATGAACACACGAATCTTGTCAATAAGCGCTATCAATAATATGGAATAGTCTTATACGTGGAGAGGACTAGGAATGATGCTTTGGCTAGGATAGGTGAAGAAGAGCTCTCAGAGAAGGTGACATCTGAGTTATGAGCTGAAGTTGAGGGGAAAAGTAACTTTTGTAAGGAAGAGCATGACTAACAAATGCAAGTTCCAGAGAAAGAAGAGAACTTGGGGTGTTTTAAGGATAAAAAGAAGGCCAGTAGTGAACGCAGGCGAGTGGAGGGAGATGTATCACAAAGCACGCACCTCCAATTTCCTTGCTTCTTGCATCTGGCTGGGTCAGTGGAGGCAGAGCCTGAATCTTTGAACAGACCTTGCATCTCGTCCCCCAGCTCTCTTGTCTTCTCCACACAGATGTACTCAAGTCTGGGCCTGGCAGGGGAGGGCTTCTGAGCTTTTCCAGAGTGCTTCATTGTGGAGAAATTGAGTCTTGAGGCAATTTGTAATAAAATGGGAAATGGGTTCTCATTTTTCTTGTTTCCTTGAGAACTCCATGGAAAGAAGCATTTTTGAGGAGCAGAGAGAATTTGTCTATTCCTAGATTCTTCCAATACTATCAAATACCACCACCCACGAGTGCCATGTGAAGCTATCAAATGATTGAGGATGCTCGTATCAAAATGAACAGCATAAACTTAGAACAAGGTCCACAAAGGAGTAACAGAAGAGCATGATCTAATTTCTACTTTAAATATGTCATGAAGAAACTTTCAGGGCTTGCATTGCAAGCTCATACCTGAGAATTAAATTCTTAACAGCTTATTTTACATGTATCCAAACACAAACATTTCCAGAATCCTGATTTAAAAAAAATTTTTTTTATTAAATATTTTGGGTGATGTTGGTTAGTAAAATTACATAGATTTCAAGCATACAATTCTATAATACATCATCTGTATGTGGCATTGTGTGCTCACCACCCAAAGTTACATCTCCTTTTCTTCCTCTTTTATTTGATCCCCTTTATTCTATTCTACCTCCTCCACCCCTCTTTCCATTTCATAATCACCATACCCTTGTCTGTGTCTATGAGTTTTTTGTTTGTCTTGTTTGTTGCTTTTTGCTTTATATCCCACATATGAGCAAAATCATATGATTCTTGATTTTTTTCCACCTGGCTTATTTCCCTTAGCACAGAGTGCTCCTTTTAAAAATGTATACTGAGAGGCTATTGGTGAGACACAATGTCATTATCTCCATTCATCAATCATGAACAAGGTGGGCGTGGAAAGAAGTATTAAAGATCTAATCATCAATCAATTTGCTTTTAGGAGAAGGAGCTAAAATCCTCCTGTTGGAGAAACGGGCAAATATCAGAAGAAAAAAAAAAAAGAGTCAGGAATTCCAAAGTGGATGGCCCTGTGACGATGCAAGACATGACAGGATATGACAGGGAGTGAAGAATACAAAAGTTACTTGGCAGATGCTCCCGAGAGCTTCAGCCACGGGACCAGAGCGTTGTTCTTTGGCTTTAAACAGATAGGACAAAAATAGCACTAAGTTCCTGCAAAGGCTCTGGTGGGTGGCAGACATTTAGGATAAAATGAGGTGAGAAGAGGCTTCTGTGGTCCCTGTCTGCCAAATCGCATTGAAGGTAGAAAGTTAGAGAACCTTGTAGATTAGAAATAAAATAAGAATTACTTGGGGAGAGTGATTGAAGGACCAGCTGGCTCTCAGAAGATTTCTAAGCCACGTGAAAATAAATGGGATTTTTAAAGTTCAACGATTTTTTATAAAAAACAAAAATGAATCAGTCTTGTCAAATAAGTAGGAATCCACTGCTTAAAGAAGAGAAAAGACTTGCTTAAGAAAGATTTCATATGTTCTTCAGTCTTTTTCCTGTTTTCCTTATACTACGTTGATTTGCCTGGGAATCTGCCCTCAAAATGGGACTTTGATAGAGTTTTTTGTCTGATGATATGGGAGTGGTCGGGCCTGGGAGAGGGCAAGAAAACAAGGAGGGAGGAAAGTTAGGAAACAGGGTTTGACTCAAGTCTTTATTGAAAACTACGGACCTTTCTGCCGAAACAAGTGAGTACTAATGGAATTTAGTGATCAAAAAATCAAGACTATGGCAAGTCTTAATAATTAAAGTCAGTAAATAATTTTGGTTTTCATTTTTATTTCAACTTCCCATTAACCACCTCCAGCCTAACTCAAAGTCTCTTTATATGGTCATCCGTAGCTAATGCAAGGTAAGCCCCTTTCTGACATGGAACTCCCATGGTCGCCTGCCTGTAGTCCATTATAGAGGCACCCAGGGCCTAGGGTGAAAAGATAGGCACTTTTAATGATGACCAGGGCTGCACTGGGAGCTTTCTGTGGCAGGAAGAACTCTAACGGTGGCACTTGTCTTTGTATCATCCCCTTCCCATTGAGCGTGAATGGAACCTATGATTGTAACGAGATGTCACCCATGACTATTACATTACAGGGCTAGGGAAGATTGTCCAGTGGCCCTCACACAGTCACATTAGTCCTTTAAAAGCAGAGCTTTCTCCAGCTGGTCGCAGGAGGGGAAGTTAGATATTTAAAGCACAAAAAGAATTTGATGTACCCTTGCTAGTGGAGTGTGCCATGTGGCAAGGAATGTGGGTGGCTTCTAGGAGTTAAGCATCCTCTGACTCAGAGCGAGCAAAGAAATGGAAACCTGAGTTCCCAGGAACTGAATCCTACTAACGACCTGAGTGAACTCGGAAATGATTCTTCTGAGATGAAAGCTCAGCCTGGACAGCACCTTGCTTTCAGCTTTAGGGAACCCCAAGAAGTCAAGCCTGCCTGACATCTGACCTATGGGACTGTGAAATAGCAAATGGGTGTTGTTGCAAGTTGCCAGGTGCAAGCAATAGCAAAGGAATTCACCTCCCTGCCGCAAGCTTCTTCTCGTGTACCATCTGTTGAAGGGCATATCGTTTCCTACTGCGATTGTAACATATTACCGCAAACTTCACGACTTAAACAATACAGATGTATTATTGTACAATTCTGGAGCCCAGAAGATCAAAAGTGTCTCACAGGGCTAAAACCAGAGTATTGGTAGAGCTGTGATCCCGCTGGAGGCCCTAACTGAGAATTTATTTCCTGCTTTTTTCAGTTGACAGTGGCCGCCCACATTCCTTGGCTCTCGGCTCCCTTCTAGCAATCGGGTTGTTTGACTTCTGCTTCCATCCTCATATCTCCTTCTCTGACTCTGACCCACCTCCCACTCTCTCTTACTTATAAGGATGTATGTGACTCATCGCATTGGGCCCACCAAGAGAATTTAGGATAATCTCTTCATATCAAGGCCCTTAATCTAAAACAACAAAAAAAGTCAAACTCATAGAAATAAAGTAGAAAAGGGGTTGCCAGGGGCTGCAGGTAGGGGAAATATGGAGAGGTCGGTAAAGGGTATAAACTTTCAGCTGTAAGATGAGTAAGGCTTGAGGAGCTACAGTGAAATATGAAGACTCTAGCTGATAACACTATTGTATAGAGTCAGCCCTCCATAACCACAGGTTCCGCATCCACAAATTCAACCTATCGTGGATCAAAAATATTTGAAAGAAACTATTACGTTGCTGCCGATGTATACTATGCAGTTAGGCTTGCTGTGGTTGCATCTGTTCTGAACACGTACAGATTTTTTTCCCTTGTCATTATTCCCTAAACAATAATGTATAGCAACTATTTACATGGCATTTACCTTATATTAGGTTTAATTATAAGTAATCTAGGGATGATTTAAAGTATACTGGAGCATGTGTGTTATATGCAAATACTATACCACCATTGTATACAAGGGACTTGAGCATCCACGGATCTTGGTATTTGTGGGGGTGTCCTGGAACCACTCCCCCAAGGATACCGATGGATGACTATAATTGAAATTTGCTAAGAGAACAGATCTTCAGTGTCATCACACATGCATGAAAAAAATATGTGAGTTGATGGATGTGTTCATTTACTAGATGGGAGTGAGTCCTTTCACAATGTATATGTATACCAAATTACCATAATGTACACTTAAATATCTTACAATTTTACATGTCAATTACACCTCAATAAATCTGGAAAAATTCCTTTAATCCTAAATTACATCTGCAAAGTTTCTTTTGCCAGGGATTAGGGTGTGGACATCTTTGGAGGCCATTCTTCAGCTACCATAAGAGACTTCCGTCACTTTGTTCTGTTTTCAATCTTTAACATTTTTTGCTACTCGAGAGGGGGTAAGATGCTCTCGAAAGGGTTTCTTTCCCAATACCTATTCATTTACTCAATATTTATTAGATGCCTCTTCTGCAAGATCACCACATTCAACCATCAATAATCGCTATAAGTGACATTCCCCTTGATATATGATTGCTCATACTAGAGCACTCTGCTGATATGTGTTGGAGATATAATGATAAACAGGATGACAAATCCTTGCCCTTATTTATCAACTACATAAGGACTATGACAGCTTCTGGCCATGTGCATTTTCTAAAGCCCCCTAAGATGTGCCCTGAAACGGGACGACCACTGAAGCCCTCATGCCTGGCACCACCTAGACCCACTGGATTTAAGTGTTCATGGATCGGGTAGGGAGCAACTTTCTTTTAAAAATCTTCCTTGTATGATTCTGATGTAAATAAAAACTTGGGTTTGTCACCTTGAGACATAATGGTCCACAAATTGGTGCCTGGAGGGGATAGGATACGGGAATTTATCTTTGACAGGCTGGAAAGGAGAAAAGTCAGAGCATGACAAGCAGGGGTTCATGGAAAGCCAGAGGGAGGTACCTATCCCCCAAAATCTGGCCATGTAAGAAGAGGTAGCATAAGGGAAAAAAAATCCCCTTTCCTACACTAGAAAGTGGTGTGTCTAGGGTACAAGGCTATACTTTGGAGACATATGGATCCACTGATGAGTGAGGACTCTTTAGTATTTTTAATGGTTTATGGGAGCATCCAGAGAGGCATCTCAAGGCAGGTGGAATTTGTCTTTGGGAGGTTAAAGAGAGACATGTCAGGTGAGGCTGTTTACACCTGTCAGGGTTATAAAGAGCTAAGAAAAGATTTTTGGAAAACTATTTGACAACGGATAAAATAGGAAGATGGAAAGTCAATTTACCATCGTTAAGAGTAAAATCACCCCTGAAAAGCACTTTAGGGCAAGAGTCAGGATGGGAGAGAGAAAGCAGGATTTGTTCTGAAGACCAAGCTGGAAGGACACCCAAACTGTGGGAGAGAGGCAGCTGTGGGCTCTGAGCTCTGAGCAAGAGCAAAAGCATCTCGAGGCTACGAGTGGGAAGAGTCTTGACTACAGGTACCAAGAGAAAGCCGAAGGCTAGAGTTCTGTCCTGCACCGATGGACTGGCAAGAAAATTCGGGACTCCGGTGAACATCTTCTCACTGGCTGCATGGTGAGTGCCATGTTGTTTATTGTCAAGACAACTTTACAACATTTTAAAAATTTGTAAAGGAAATACTCCACCCTAACACTACCTGCCTAATCTAAAAGTTTAATGAAGTCTTCAAGAATGACTCTTTTGAGGACCAACAATCTTGCTAACTGGCATCAAACTTATTACAATTCATAAATTAGTTATCTCTTTAAAATATCACACTTTGCACATCTAACGTTAATTTGCAAATGGCAGATGAATATTAGATCATGGAAAAGAATGTAAAATAAAAGTCAAATAGGGCAAAGAAACAGTTCCATTTTTAAATAATCTTAACTATTTTCTTTTCTTTTTATAAAGTAATACACGTCTCTTAAAGGGAAAAATTAAATTTGGATAGGTAAAATAAGAGAAGATAAAATAACTCTTAATTTCACCTCTGAAGAAAAACATTAATGTTCGAATCATGCATATATTTACACTTACTTTTCCTATAATGAGATCATAGTGTACATATATGCCTATTTATGTCTATGTATACACACATACAACATATATGCCTATTTATGTATATGTATACACACATACACACATACAACACATATAGTTGGAACATTTTTCTATGTCATTATATGTTATTCTCCTGCCATGCTCTTTGAATACCTATTCAGTAATATATTGTGTAGATGCTGTTTCTCCATGCCCCATAGCAGGCAATGCACTTCTGTGTGCAGCCACTGGGGGCCTCGGTCAGCTACGCTCCCTGCAGTCAGAGAACTAACTGACTGACTCGTTCTCAAGGCCGCCAAAGATGAATTAATATCTACTTAACCAGTAACGTGTTACAGACATTAAGGTGCTCCAGTCATTTGCTGTTATAAAAAGTGAAACAAAAATATCTTCGTAGTTAAATTTACGGTCTTTTCGCATATCGGAATGTTTTTTAAATGTCTAGAAGTATTAAAGCTAAAGCAAAGGTTATATATATTAGGTAGATATTAAAAATTTGCCCTACGGAGAGTTGGAACCAACTTATACATCTGCCAACAACAGAGGGGAAGGCCTGTTTCCTTCAGCCTCTCTAGTACTGGATAGGATTATTTAAAAATCATTGCCAATTTGAGAAGCGGAAAACCCTCTCATCTTAAATCACATCCCCTTGATTACTTATTAGATTCATCATCTTCTTATTTTTCGTTCATTTATATTTTTTCTTTATGAATTACCTATTCATAGCGTCCTATGCCTATTTTTCTGGCAGAATTATTAAACTTTTATTTATTGATTTATATTTATTGACATATAAGATTTGTTCATTGTATAATAAGAGTATGAAGATTATAATATACAATTGGATAATGAATATAATAGTGTAAGAGTATAATATATAATAGTATAATAGATAAGAGTATATAACATACATTCGTCTGCTTTAGACGTTGCAAATACTGACAAGCTTTTGGCTTTGGTTTTGGTTCTATTGGTTAAGGTCATTGGCATCCACATTCCCCAAAATTAGTGTTAAAAGGAGCACAAAAGGGGAGCTTGACGGGAGAATGACAAGATGACACTCAATAAAGTACAAATACTTATGAAGATAAATGACAAGACATTGCTTCTGGAATTTATGTAGTACAATTTTCTTGCTATTTAGAAAGAAATGCATTTCTTCCTCTCCTGCTGACACAGAAGAAAAAAAAATTTGTCATTTTGAAGTATCTGTCAAAATTATTACATATCTTCCCTTTATTTACTTACATAACAGACAAGAGAGACAAGAAAGTGAAATCATTAAGTTACAGCAATTTTTCATCTGATCCAGCGAAATAATTTTATTTTTTTCTTTTACAGTCCAAAAATATTTATGATTGTTTTTGTACCTTTGTTATTCTCCAGATATTACTTATTCTTGAATTTTCTCTCACCATTTACTGGCCAGAAGAGGGCTCAAAAGTGTTGGAATTTCAATAGGCAACACTTGTTATTTTCTTTCCCTTGAACTGATTTGTATGTAATAAGAATTGTTTTTGTAAATTATTTCCTGAAATCTTAGGTCTCACTTTTAGGTAAAGTTTTTCGCTCTATTTTACACTTCCAGGTTAACTGGTTACTTTTGTGAAATTCAGATTTGATGGTTCATCATATTTTCGCTAATTAGTTGATGTAAGAAACATTCAAACCTGTAGAGGATTTTTGTAAGTTTATTTGAGCCAAACTGACAACAACTGTCAGGAAGCAAAATCTCAACGGTTTGAGAAAATTCTCGGGAAAACGAGAGTTTTGCAACTTCTTTTATGTTAGAATCAAAGGAGGAGACATAAAGAGAGGGTCACATGCAACCCATTGGTGGTAGATAAAGGGGGCAGGGAGAAAGTGAAATGGGAATCTCTGGGACTGGATAAAGAGTAAAACGGAGAGACACATACTTCTTTTATATTGGTAGGTACAGGGTTGTTAATAACTAACATTTACAGCACACGGAGATGGTGTGTGGGGAGCCTGGTAACAATGAGGGGGCCCTGAGGCGTCTGGGAAAGAAGATTACTCTGACATTTCAGAGGAAGTTTGTTTTAGATGCAAAAAGACAATAGATAGGCTCACTTAAGGTAAAAATTGACCCTTGTCAAGGAAGCTGAAGGACTACAATGAGACTACCTGCTGTGACCCTGCTTTTAGTTAGGAATCTTTCTGTTCAGGTCGTCCTAAGTGGTTATTTTCTGTCTCCCAGTTTGTAAGGCCCATCACACAGGCCTCCCCTAAGCTTGTCAGGTTTAGTATATGGCCCGTTTTTCATCCACATTACAAATCTCTTACATCTTTGATTCAGAGTCAATGACATGTTTGTAGCAATCTGATTTTTTTAGTAGTCAACAAAATTCTAATGATGTTTCATAGCTGTCATTCAGCATAAGAAATTAACATGTTTCAACTATTATGACAATTTAGCACATATTTGAAGTATTTTAGTATGTTTGTCTTCAGAGTCAATACATTAGTTTTATTACTTCCCTTACTTTGTTTTGCTTGTCATTTTCCCCCTTCCTATTATTTTTGGAATACTTATAAGTACAGTGTCTACGTCAAATTTAGTACCTCAAGGTTCAAGCTTACATTACTCAAGATGACTCTTATGAGGTAAAGAATTCCTCAGGGAATGTTATTGGTTAGGCTGAGTGGTCACAGCCCTGTTGCCCTGGGCAAGTCACTTAATCTTTGTGAAACAGAGGAAAACAAGATTGAGGATCTCTAAGGTTGGCTCAAAAACATAAACTGTGTAATCCTCTTGCCAGAAATGCAGGTCCTTAGGGGAGGAAAGGGGTTGATATATTTTTTTTGGATACAATTCTCAGATAAAATGCTAGGTAAATCTTTAATATCTAGCCTCATAAACTGGAACTAGGGTTGCTAGATAAAATACAGAACCCAAATACTGCATGGGACAGACTTAAACTAAAAAAATGATCGCCTGTTTATCTGAAATTCAAATTCACCTGAATGTCTTATATTTTTATTTGTCATTTAGCCCAAACTCTAACCACAACCAATTCTTCAGTCACCAGGCAGCCTAGCACAGTTGCATTAGAAGGAAGTCACACCATAACTTCCTCTATTAGTCAAACACTATTTGTGCCTCGACACACAAATTTCAGCTAAGCCCTATAGTCTCTAATAGTTTTCAGAGTCCAGAACAAGTTGTTCCTATAGTTACTTAAATCCTTGAATGGGCTCTCTTTTTAGACAAGAGACTTCTCTGAGCTACACCCACTCAGCAATCTCACTCACTCTGAGCCCTTAGTTATGGCTGGGTGTATTAGCTGTGGTCTCTGGATAACTTGGACAGGCTGGTGTGTTTCTTAGTCATTGAGCTTCTCCTGAAATTTAACAAAGAGGCTTAGAGGTCTCCTTTCCAATCTGGCCAATGATTACAGTTTGTAGTAGAGCGTATGTTTTGAGCAATGAAGTACCTTTTTTCAGTCCAGTTGCCTTTGAATGTCAGAAGTTAGTTCATTTTCAAGAGAGGAACTAGTTATAGAATCTCATCTCTCTCATTTTACAAATCGGACTCTATTTCCCTCTGTACAGCAGGGATGCCAACAACGTGTAATATAAAAAACAATTCTAAACCATTCCTCTACACCGTTGCTTTTCAAACTTTGATATGCATGTTAAGTACCTTGTTAAAATGCAGATTATTTTTAGTTTGGGGTGGCGGCTAGATGCTGCATATATAACAAGGTTCCAGGAACTGCTACTGCTACTGCTGGTCTGTGACCACTCAGAATAGCAAGGCTGACAATAATATTTACTGGGCAATTCTTCACCTGTTCAGGGATGGACTAACACTCAGTTATTCCAGTAAGGCATGAGATACAGTCAAATCACTTAGGGGTATCCGTGAAAATCTCTACTTGACATCATTGTTTCCCCATTCCAAGTGAAGTTGCTTACTTAGCGGCTCTAACACATAGCCTGGGGGCCAATTTCAATTCCCCTAAACCAGTCCTGGAGTAGATTAAATCTCATAATCCTTAACTAGTTAACATGATACTTATTCACCACTTTAAAAAAAATCGTTATCTAAAAGATCAACCTGGAGAAAGACAACACTATTAACTTAAATGGCTTTACTTACTAGGCAGTTAATAGTTTTCCAATTGATAATCTAAGATTCCCTCACTATTAACTGCATAATCTCCTTAATTTATTCATAAGAATAAATTATGTCTATGTCCAGGCTATCATATTAATCAACCTGTGTTTTGAATACCTATTATGCCCAAGTCGCCCCTAGGTCAATGTTGAAGCAAAAAGCAGAAAATAGCATTCTTGAGCTGGATATTCAACCTCTTTAAGCCTTAGTTTCCTTTTTGTAGAAGGACATAAAAATAATAATATCCGCCTCACAATAAAATAAAAGAGTGCAGGTGCAGGGTAAACCCTCCAAAATTTTAGCTGGTAGTTAATGTTACGTGAGAGCCCAGTTTCGGGTGGCAGCCTGGAAATCAATGAGAGAAATGCACAGATTTCCTGCAGAGTCAGTTCAGACAAAGCTTGGTGGCTAGATGTACAGGGCAAACGAGAAAGAAGAGGGGAAATTCTGAGGTTCAAGCCTCGTGATCAGGAGAAAGGGTTGTCATCAGCGCAGATAGGGACATCAGGAGAAGGGTAAGCTACAATAGAACTCACAGTCATTTTATTTAGCATTTATGTGCCACGTGGCTAGCCGCTGTATAGCCACTGCCTTATTCAGTCCTCAATACTAGAACTGGATACTATCATTGTTATTATCGCCCCCATTTTATATGTGGGAAAGTTGCGACTTAAGGAGGGAAAATAATCTGCCCAAGGTGACCTAGCCAGTCAGTGATAGAGTTGAGAGCTGAACCCGCCCATTTGATTCAAAGCCATGCTCTTAAGCATCATGCTGGCAGAAATCCCAGATCAGGAGCTTGAGCAGATAGGAGAGTGAAGCCAAAATGGATTTCTCTCTCTTCGGTATTCCAATCACCTTTTTTTCTGTATATTTACCATCTCATCTTATATTAGAGTGATGTTTTATTCCCCCTCCTGGATTATAAACTCTCTGAAAGCAGACTCTGAAACTCCTGAATTCTCTCAGCGTCTTGGACTCAGGAGGTGCTTTCCTAGCTAGCGAATGAATGAATGAATGAATGAACGAATGAATACAAAACTAGAAAAAGTCATCAAGACTAAGCAGAAAGATTTTGAAGCTACTCATACCGATATAATATTTTACATATTCATAAAAAGAAAACTGACCATAAAGTAGCAAATCAGAATAATTAAAGGGGGGAAAAATCAGATGCATCCCTGTGGACTCTGAGCCACCTCTTAATCATTTTCCCAGGCTCCTTAACTTTTCACAATTATATTAAATCTCTCAAAAAAAATTTTTTTTTCATCTCTCTGTTTGTCATTGAATGAATGCTATGACAATCAAGTTTATAAAGGAAATGTCCACCATTTGTCAAGATGCCTTTTATTGCAAACTTTTTTATTTCTCCTTTTTTCTCTATTATATTTGCTTTGCCCTCCTATCCAGGAAAGTTAAAGATTTTTCTATTGTAATACGTAAATTTTTAGATGACTGCTGACATCACTCTTCATCCATTTATTATAGTCTTCTTCCTAATAAGAATTCTAGTTGATTAAAAACTTAAATCCATTTTTAGAAAGATCAAAATAACTTGGAGACAAAAAAAAAGACTATAGTACAGAATGAGAAATTAGACTTGTTATTCATACAACAGTAACCTGTAGGTTCTTCAGAGACATCTCAACTCAAATATCCTCCTGTGCTTAACACCAAGAGATGGGAAGTGAACCAATGAAGACTGTGTGCCAGGAACATTCCTCAGTAGAAATCTGACTCACAGTCAATGTGCCCACTTGCGTAGGACCAACCATCATCAGTAGATCTGGCCAAGCTTCCACTTTAAATCCAGGCAGATGAGCCTTGTCTTCTCGAGTAAAGATTCTGATTAATGAATGAAAAATAAATGTGATCTTTCATAGTACTCAGGCTGTTTGCTGGCAAAACGGGCACTTACTTGCAAAGAGCCGAGTGCTCCAGAAGGACCTGCCCCTCCAGTCACCTTGCTCAGATGTCTGACACAGGGCTGCTATCCGCCCACATGAAGCTGCCTGGAAATCTTAAGTTAGAGTCACTTCTTTGGACTAGACGATGAATGCAATCAATGCCTTTAAAAGGTGCCATAAACACCTAATTAGAGACATAAACTGCGTGGGTGGGATGGAAGATTCTGTTTCCATCCTTCCTTCCAGATTAAATAAACAAGTATTTTCTATCATTTGAACATAGGCCCATGAGAATCTCTTATCACGACATGTGCCAGAGAAAGGTGCTCAAAGAATACTGTGGAATCAGTGAATATCGACAAAAGGAATGAATGAATGAGATAATGCGTGGAACATTTCGCGTACGCCATCTAGTGTATACTTTCTGTGACCGAGGTTATTAATTTTAAGACGGCATTCTGCAAAGGGCACTGCTAACCTGCTTTTGCCCCGAGTAGATGCCAGAATCCTACTCTACTAGGTCAGGTCCACCCACACCAGATACCCACTTGTGAGCACACCTGAGGGGTTCTTAATTTGAGATTGATGACAAAGTTAAAAGCCATCGATAAGGATCAAGGATGACCGATCCCACGCTTCTAATGAGAACAAGCTCCAGAATCTTAAGCATAGTCATACAAGAAAGACTGTGAAGAAGAGACAGTGGGTTTTGTATTGGTTTGTAGTCCCCTTTTACTAAAAAACCGGTATCCAACTTAACTACTGTGGCTAAGGTCTCTGCCTGTGTCCCATTTGTACATTTTATTGAGAGTTTCGCGTCGCTTTTGTCCTTCAACGCCCCTTCTTGCTCGAGTCCACAGTGTGATCACAGAGTGTCCAGTCTCCGTGAATGTGCGCTCTGCCCTGAATCCTGTCTGCACGTCCTGTGCCACCCCGGGTCTGACCGAGGGGATGCCTGCTGGGGGTGCCAGACAATAAGAGGGGTTCATCAGCCCCTTTGCAGGAAAGCAGAGAGGATCTCTTCCCGCTTAGAGTCCATCAGAGCTTGCATTCCCCCCTCGTGGACACCAGGTCTTCTGGGCATCGTCGTTAAACATGTCTGAGAGGAGAGGGCTGAGGCATTGCTATTTCAGCCTTCCACACCCAGAGCCCTTGCAGACACCTCCACATCTTACTTCCTGTAATTACTATAACTGCTCTGGGGCCAACAATCATTATCCCATTTTTCAAAATTTGCTAAAAGCAGACTTTCCCTAGGTGCAGTCCATAAAACATTAGTCACCCAGATGCTTCACTTTGAAAAAAAATTTTACGATTGAACATATTTGAAAAAAAAAATGCTTAAATCCCCTTCTTGAATATTCCCAGTGCACAGTAATCCTGAAGTAAAGACATTTATTTAACTTCATTTAACCTAGGGTCTCTCACACTTTGATCTCTCTGTTCCTACGTAACCCTTTTGGAAATGCTGGTTTAAATCACAGAACAAGTAAGATCAAGTAAGAACAAGTAAGAACAGGAAAGAGAGGTAAATCTATGGCCTTTGACATTCACACAGCCTGCCACACAGTATACCTTCTTTGACTCGTTCATTAATATATATGTTTATCATAATATACATAAGTCTATCATAATGTACATAATATACCACACAGCATACCACAGCTGCCTTCATTCTTTTTATTAGTTCACTGATATATTATACACACATTATACACACACACACACACACACACACACACACACACACACACACATATAAATTTATCTGAGTATTTAAGTAGTATACTGAAGGGAGAAAATATAAACGTAAGGGGAAAATATACAGGACCATTTTGGGAAAAAGGGGGAATAAAGACAAATATAAGGGACAGAAAGGGATTATGTCCCAGCCAAATCCCTCAGTAGTGACTTAGAATAAGTAGGGAAAAATTGAGAAAGCAGCCCAGCAGAGTTCAGGCTTTGGGTCTTACCATTGACAATGTCCTTCACCTTTACATGGCACTCTACAGTTTACAAAGCACCTGTAAATGTACCATAAAACTAGATTCTCATAGCCAACATGGCTGGTTCAGATTCTGCTTTTATGAACGAGGAAAGAAGTTACCCACATGTCCATACAGTTTGTACTACAATTGGGAGTTGGACCCAAATCTCATTACTTTAAGTCTGGGGTCCTTCCAAGGCAAGGCTGTGTGATCGATGAGGAATGAAGCTAAAATGAACAAGGAATAAAATCTGGGGACAAATTAAGATGTGAGAAAAAGCTGAAGGTCATTCATTTCAGTTTCCTCTGGAGCTGGCCGCAAATTGCCAGCCCACTTAGGGGGTCCTGCATAGAGCTGGTGCCCTATTCAGACACAGAAAGCACACTTACTCCTCAGCTTTGCCCCTGAGAGATGTCGCCCTACCTTTAGCTGAGGCCAGTGAGGCATTTGGGAATGTTAAGAATTAAATGAGTTTGGAGTAAAGATTTTCATGGGTTGAGTTTCCTCCCCCGAGAGCAGGCATAGGAGCGTACAAGAAATAAGAGAGGCTGGTGAGTCAAGACAGGATTAGAGTTCCAGGGCTTGGAAGAGGGAGGATTTGAGAGGTAATCCTGAGCTAAGAGAAGAAAGATATCTTGGCAAGCGACAAAATTAAGAGTCCATATACAAAAGGGGAAGAATTCTTCAAAAAAGTGAAAAGCAAGTGTTCAGACATCCCAAAAGGAGCAACTTTAAGGGAGCCCTAATTAAACCATGATGACTGAGTCACAAATTATGTGAAATAGAAGGTATTTCCTTCTCTCGTGCATCATTTTCTTAGAATTTCTTTTGTGTGCATTTTCCTAAAACACCAAGCACTGCGGTAAGACTAAAAACTGGCTGGTCGCATTGATCATTATGTGAAATGAAGCGTAATCACTGACCTCACTCTGAACAAGAAAAGAATAGTGATGGCCGCCTTTCTGGACTCCTGTCCCTATGTGCCATCCAACTACCCCAAATCATTGTTTTCCCAGAAAATGAAAGATGAGTTTCTACAATCCTGCCTTTTGAAGTAGAAGTAAATCTTTCCCTTTGTCAATCTTATCCAGATTTCTTCCTTCACCTCTGCAGAGTGCTAAGGCAGCAGCTCCCCCATATTTTTAGGGACTCTCGCTTCTCCTGGCAACTTACTTCTAGGACTTGCAGGACTAGAAGTTCTCTGATCTTTCTCTAGGAGCCAGTGATGCAAATTAGGATCTACATACTCATCTGAGCACGGAGCATGTCTGCTCGTGCCTTCGCCCCAAGTAAAGTACTTCAATTGCGTCTTCATCCCCTGCGGGATAAGGTCAGAACTTTTTAGCACAGCATGAAAGACCTTCATGATGTGCCCTGAATCTACAAGTCTTGTCTCCACTGACAAATCCCTACTCCCCAGCTCTCACTCCGAGCTGTGGACTCACTGAGATTTTTGCTTTTACTCACACAGGTTAGCCATATTCTCTCCCACTTCCAAAGTTTGGCTTAAGACATTACCCCAACTGGGAATGCTGTCACCAAAGCTCCCACTCCTGGGTTTTTTTTTGGGCCACATTCTTACGATCTAAGACTTTGGTCAGGTGTCATTTCCAGGAGTTTTTCCTTTATTCTATCCACCCTATAACTCAGTCTGCATTAGATAAACACCATTGTGTACACTGCCATCACACTAAATATTGTGATGGTCTTCTGATTGTCTCCCCAAAATTACACAGTTATTTTTGGAGCACTTGTTAGTTATTGAATACTCAGTGGTGAGCAAAACAAACATTCAGCTTAAAGTCCAGTGGAGAAAACCAATGATCAAGAGACCACATGTAAAAATAAAAACATTCACTATGGTAAGTGCTATTAAGGAAAAGAAAAGAATTCTATGGGTGCCTAATATGATAGGCAGGTGAAGAATTCTTTGAGGAAGTGATAACTGGGCTGAAATCTAAAGTATAAATAAGAATTAACTAAATGAAGAGAGAAGGACGCATTCCAAGTAGATTAGGGAGTCCTGCCTTTATTTATCTCTATACAATGGCAAATAGAGGTATAAAAACAATTTGTTTGGAAACTGAAGACACCATGATTGAAGGGGGGATTTAATAAATAAACGTTATCAGACACACCTGAGTTCTGAGAATGCCTCATGCCTCTGTTATCAGCCAAAGTCATTGATTGGATCTGCCTAATGAGTCTGATGTGGCATCCGCTCTTCCACTGCTCTGGGATAAGGAAAGCTGTTTCAATGATCAGTCCCAAAGGACCACGTGCCACTAAAGGACAGTCAAGAGGAAGTCAGTAAGAAAACAGCCTCTTGGAAGTGGAGACCAAAAGTCTGGGGCCAAATTATCTGAAAAATGAGGGCAACGTTGGGAGATGGAAGAGGAAGTGAAGATGAAAGGAGAGAATAGGAATCATGCAAAGATAATGTTGGCCCTAGAAATAGCTGCTGTTGAGTTCTTTAGTTTGGTCCGAAGCCAGGCATAATTATTCAGAGCAAAAACTTATTCTAGAAATGGTAAGAGGAAATCTGAACCCTTGAGTTCTGCATAAGTAAAGTTTGTTTGTTTTCTCAGCCCAAAGTGTGTGTTTGCTCCTAAGCCTTAGGGCTGTTTGTCCCTGTTAGACTTCTCAGGGCTGAGGGAGGAGTTCCCATGGAGAATGGGTCTCAGAACTAGGAGTCAAGCTGGGACCAGTTTTATATGAGCAGTCTTCTCCAAGGCTAACTTAGGAAATGTTTGCTTGTATGTTTGATAGTAAAAATGGCGTTATTGTTACCCAGATATCATTAAGTCATTTTCTCTTTCATTTTTCTAACAAATGATGCAGGAAGCTTAGCAATTTTTTTTTTCTCTTAAACCTCTAAAGTGATGCCAGGAACAGATACACAACCACTCCTCTCAAAAGGGAGCTTTACCTTTCAACCTGGAAAAGCTGGAGGAGTTGGTCTCTGTCTATTGTTAGTCAAAGCCATTGTCATTCACATAATCACAGGCAGCTGCCCCATGTTGAAGGAAGGAGCTTGTTCAAATATCTGCTCTTTCGTGCTGCTCTGGACTGAAGTACTAAGCTATAAATCCATATTTGGCTTTCAAGAGGGTCCCCACCCCCAATGCGCTCGAGAAACACTCATCGGCATGTGCTATAAAGGGTCTCTGACTAGAACTCAGCTACCCAAAACCTCAACTTTATAAGGAAGCTTTAAAAAACAGAGACAAAGTAAACCATACAAGTCCTATGAGCAGCCAGGATCTGTAGTATAAGTTTCATGAATGAATTTTATACATATTGTTTGAAGAAACACATTTCCAGATCTTCACAGAAGCAAAATGATGGTAAAGAAAGTACTAACGCTGAAGCTAGGTAGACCTTGGTCAAGTCCTATCCTTTCCAATGATAAACTATGTAAACCTGAGCAAATTTTGGTAAGAAGCAGCTCCTTAGTCCTTACCTCCTCCATCCATAAATGGGCACTACGAAACTTATGCAGCTAAAATATTGTTGATATGATTAAAAATTAGAAAATAAAATCTCAAAGTTAACTCTTACTTATTTGGTCTTATTTCCAACCACAACATGGGAGGTTTTTTTCTCTGAATTCCCCCAAGTCCAAAAGTGAGTAGGCCAAGAATTCACGACAGGAAGAATTTCCCCCAGGTGGTGGTGAGAATGACCCTTGCTCAGCTGACATCAAAGAAAAAGCAGACACTACAATTCAAATGCTACATCTGCTGGGAGTAGATCAACTATAGGACTAGTTTATCCCACTCTGTAGCTCGGAGGGCAATGCAAACACTCAGCAAAATAAGAATCATTCAATGCAACAATCCCTGCCCCCAAAAGTTTGCATTCAACCCAGAGTATTGTTGTTAAGAAGGTAGGTAGCAAGAAAGATTTTGGAAACATTTTTATCCCTGATTTTTCAAGTTCCATTCATTCAACATCCACCAAATTTGTATTGAGCACCTGTCATGTTCCAGGCACTGTTCTATACTTGAAAGACATCAATAAGCAAAACAGACAGAAATCTCTGTCCTCGGGGACCTTAAATTTTCACAGAGAGAACAGGCAGTAAACAATGAATACAGCAAAGAAGTATGCAATATGCTATGTTACAAGGTTCTAAGTGTGTTGACAGAAACATAGGACAGGGCTGATGGAAGTCAGGAACGGTAGGGAAGGAGAAGGACAGGTTATGATTTTAAATAGAGTAGTCAGAGAAGACTCCAAAAAGGTTTCCTACTAAAATGAAAAGCCCTCTGATACTTGCAAAACCCAAAGGATGTGAGTTCTGGGAACTAAGAAATCACAACTCTTTTACTCTTATTGAATTCCTAAATTGAAATTTAACTTTTTATCTCACTACCCAAGTAGAATTAAGTTCTTTGAGAATGAGATCAGATGTGTACCACACCACGCCTAGGATATCAAGTGACATTTACATGCTCATTCTATTTTGGTGAATGAATAAATAAATAAATAAATAATGAATAAACAAAACACTCTCTTCTGAGAAATCATGGCTGAACTCCCTCTGACAAATTGAGTGTTTACCATCTTAAAAGTGGTTTGGTCATTCTGTCCCCATAGAACGAGCATATGTCATTCATTCACTCTGCTTCTCTCCCAGGTGAATTTCCCATTTACTGTCCTCAAGAGAGAAGATCTGTTTGAGCCAATACGGCACCTTTTGCTATGGAATGCTATGCGTGGGCAGCATCATACCAAGTTTCCTCATTGCTGAATTTCCTCGTGGTTCCTTTTTGTTATGTTGAAGATCAGAAGACCAGTCTATTGTGGTCAAGGGAACAGGATCGCCAGCAGTAGGCGGGAAGAATTGAACTGCAGATTGAAACTCTCAAGACACAGTCTTCGGAAGGAGGCTGCAAGACGAGCAGGCACACACGATTTTGTGAACCAGCAGGTATAAGTAGTTTCAAGAACAAATTAGAGTGAGGCTGAGGTTATTAGACAAGCCCCCGACTTGCTGTGTGAATCTCTGTGGTTTTAATATTGATTCATTTCATTGCAAGCTACAAAGTAATAACTTGAATAGGTTTACACATCTACCCAAGAGCTGGCCTCTAGCCAGGAAACAACTAAAATACTAAATTCCCAACTGTAGAATGTTTTATATTATATGTATTTAACATACAGCAATGTTTCTAGTATTTAGACATCATTTTCCTACGCCATACCAACAGTCTGCGAAAGCTCAAGTTAAGAGATAGTATCATTAACAAGTACTGGGACAAAGGCCATCCATGCTTAAGGAAATGTGTCCAAACAAAAACGAAAACCCAAGTAACTGAGTTTTGTTGACGTGTTCGCTGACCCACGAGGTTGAGCCTGAATCAGTTCTCAAACATCTGAACTGTATCTACCTTTCAACGCCTTTGTGTGAAGGTCCTTCATGGGCCAAACAGGCATCTGTTTTCTCTTTGTAGCTAACTTAGGGCCCCAGACAAATCCTTGAGCAGAGAGCAGCAGCCTGATAGATGTGCTGAGATGCGCTCTAACTGCAAAGGGAATGGTTAGTAGGGTGGCCTGGGGAACATCAACCCGGTTTAAAGAGGAGATAAACACCAACTGCTGTCATTCAGATTTCATTTTTAAGGTGTGGTGGCAGTGTAGCACCACGTGTCTGACAACTGCCCTGCTCCTTCACTAGAGAGAACAAGAGGGACACATCATTTCAGTGGGCTTGGACTTAACATCAAGCAACACTGCCCTGCCCTGCCGGTGAGGCTTACTTGGTGCTCCCCTCCAGAGATCTTTCCAGACACATGGGTTGCTCAAACTTCTGGTCCATTGGCAGGGTACATTTTGTTCAGCCTGCACACAATTTTTTAAAAAAAATTTTAAGAGTTTCCAGTATTTGAAAACTGGGAGGGGTCATATAAAAATCTTGATACCCCAACTTGTCATGACAAATCAGAAGATCAGGCAATTAAGTTGGTAAAAAACTTCTTTGACTATTTTGACAACTAGTTCAGACCTGAGAATAACAGCCATCCTTTATCAAGTGCTTCCCAGAAAACTTTCTGAGGTCTTTGCAGATATTAACTCATTTAAACCTCAAACAACTCCATCAGGTGCATCCTATCGATTTCCACAGGTTAGAAAAGGGAAAACTGAGGCAAGCGCAGTTCAGTAATTTGCCAAAGGTCACACAACTGTGTTAGAAATCCACAGAAATCCAAAGAGGGCTGACTCTGGAATCTCGATGCCTGAGTTCTAATCTACCCTGGATTTAAAGTTGGCCGAATGCACTATTTCTTTAGAATCTTTTCAGGTTGGTGATCCTTCTGCTTGGTAATTACCTGGTTCACTTCTAGCCTCATAAGTTTTTCTTACCATATGTACATGCACATTGCACCTACAGGTCCATGTTATACGATGAAAAAGAAATTTTATATTTATAATGTATAAACCACATCTTATATGTCCCATAGCAGTGATGTAGATATATATATATATGTAAAAAAAAATTTATTTATCTGTTCAGAATCTGAGGGTCCTCAAGGAGTAGGGACAACTAAGCTACAGACATCGGCAGCCGTTTGGTGGCAAACGGCCATGACTTGTTCCACCCAGGAGGTGACCATGAAGGGCGTGGGGAAGAGACGGATGTGGCTGTCAGGGAGACCACGAGTTTCTAAGCCTCCTAATTTTCTGGATGCAGCATGTGCTCTGACCCCAACCACACACTAAGTCAAGATTCTCGGATTCGTCTCAGACACCTTCTCTCTGCTCAGAGTCCTGGCGACTGTTTCCGGCCAGTCACTCCCAGACCATCCTCCACAGCCTCTGCTTCAGCCAAACTTGGATTCTCACTCAAACGGTGGCTCCCTTGGGCTCAATCACATCCTTCCTGCTTCCTCTGTAGTATCTTTTCTCTTTTCTGATGGCTCTTTTATTAATAAGGCCTGAAGGCTGAAATTATTTTTTGGTTCTTTTTTTTTTTAACAAAATAAATTACTTCCATGTTATTTATTTTATTTTGTTTCTAAATACTCTCACTTTAGCAGTGATTTTTTGTTGTGCTGTTGTGGTTTTCTGGGGTTTGGGGTTTTCCTTGGTGGGGAGGGGCGGGGGATTATTTGTTTAATGAAGCCGGGGCCGAAGACACTGTAGTGTCCCCAAGGTACTGCTTCTGGAGTCTGGAATTTTCCTTCAGCCCTAGCCACCACGCCCTTGGCTTCCTGTGGGCCTGTCTCAGAGTCCAGCAGCTGGAGTGATGCTGCCTCTCGTGACAGACTCTTCACAGCCTCGCCCGGCTCCTGCTCCGCTGGCCTCTCTGGGAACCTCGACGGCCCAAATTCCCAGGCTCGCCCCAGACACTCTCGGATCCCCTGTCTCCTTGGATAGAAGTTCCTATCTTTATTTTCCAGCACTTCGTAATTTAAATAGATTACTTTTTAGGGAAGGTGCAATTGATATCTTTCGAAATCAAAACCTTCTGGGGAAGTCTACTAAATGAGCACTCCTATAATAAGTACTTGCCTCACCATGCCCCTAATTTTTATTTTGTATTTTTAAGTATAAGGCACTGTTACCAACACTGAAAACTCTGAAAGATTAGAAAATCCTTTGGCTTTTAAGATACTATAATTGAGCTCCACAGAAGCAAATCCCTTTGTTCTACATACTGGTGTATTCCAAGGGCTTAGCTTTTAACAGGCATTCATGAAAAAGTTTACCAAAGGGAGGAAAGGCCTTATTATTTAAGAATCATTAATATAAACTAGTAAATATATGAGAGGCCCATTGATGCAGCTCGTTAAATATAAACATTGAAATAGTCTAATCTATATCAGTGTCTTTTCGACCCGCAGTCACATCGTGAATTTAGGTTATTTTAAGATCTATCCCACTCCTTACTTTACTGAATTTCAAATAACCAAGGAACTCCAACAGAGAAAAAAACCTACAAGAATACAAATTTTAAGGATGCTAATTTTCGATCTGAACATTAAATTCTTTTTTTTTTTATAATCTTCTAGTGCAAACATTACTTGAATTTTCAAGACAAAGGCTTTTGTTGGTGTTCAGCTCAAAGATATATACAATAAAATATGTTATTTTCTTAATATCATTAACTCCAAGTCATTCCTGGAAAGTTTTCTGGCCATAAAAGCCTTCTCTATTTTTCTAGTAAACCCAATATTTAAGCAAAAAGGTTGTTTAATCTCTTTATGTTGCAGAACCTGGGACATAGTAGATACTCAGTAAATGTTTGTTGAGGAATGAATTTGTGATACTTTGCCATAAGGTTAATAGCATCATATTTCAAAGGTTAAGTTTGACCAAATGGCCAGTAACATTGGCATACAAACACCCTGGAGCTACGATCTATCCTTAGAACATGACCATTGTCCTATATTCCGAAAGAAGAACTAAAAAGTTCAGCCTAGTTTATTATTTTGCTGAAAATGAGGTTGTGAGAAGTTTTAGTTTACATCATCGATCTCAGAAAGGGTAGAGGTTGTGGGCAAGATTAAGTGGACTAAAGTTCTCTAGGTTTAATGAGAGTACTCGATGGGGGTGAAATTGAATAGAATTGATAAATTTTGTTCTTAAGACAGACACTGATATCTAGTGCAGGGCTTAAGGACTCTGTGTTTTTAAACATGGACTCTGAAGTGGGTTTTTTTTGCAAAGATAGCCAAAATCCTCCATCCTTCCCTGTCCCCAGGCCATTTGCAATGTGGCATTGCATCTCCTCTCATGAAGATGTGAAGTCTACTTCCCCACCTTGAATCTGAGTTGGTCTTTATACTTCCTCTGACCAATGGAGTGTGGCAGGAGTAACTCTGGGCCAGTTCTGAGCCTAAAAGGCCTTGCTTGTTCCCACACATTCTTTTGCTTGCTGTACCAAGTGAACAGCCCAGTCTAGTCTGCTGGATTATAAGAGATGTGTAGCCCCATCACCCCTTCACCCAGTTGACAGCCAGCCAACCATCAGACATATGAGCGAGACCATGCAGATATACTCAAGAGCTGATTGCAGACACCCAGTGAGCCTGGCCAAGATCAGCCAAACCAAGCTGATAGGCAAAACCACACCAGTAGTCCACAGATTTACAGGCAATGACAGAAGGCTTTTTTAAGAATCTGAGCATTGGGGTAGCTAACCAGTGCACACCCTAAGTGATTTCTATAGTCAAACAAGCCTAGGAAATGTTAGCCTAGAAGATAATCTATAACTTTCCTGGAATAAAGAAATTGGCCTGAATGCCAGTCTCTATAATTCTTTTGGTTGTTGGCTCTTCTGCCTGTTAATTAAACACAAAGGAAAAAAATAATTGGGAAAGGCTTATATTGACTTTTAGTAGCTTAAGAAAGCCACTAAAAACTATAAAAATCATCAAGAATTATGACTGCCTAGGAGGCTTGGGGTTAATTTATGGAAATAACCACTAGTCTCAGGTGTATAATCCATGATCATCACAAACCCTCTAAAACAGGTATTTTAGTTTCTCTGTTTCCAGAAATAAAGGATAGAAACGATATAGAAAGCAAGCAATGGTTCTTAACTGTGTTAATTCAAGAGTAAGAGGCTATGATATCACAATGATTTTCAAGTGTGTAACCTGGGGGCCTGGAAATAGATACTGAACTCTTTGTTTTCTAGCAATGGACATATTCTGTACTCCTTTTACTCCCTTGCCTAATAATAATACTGTATTTTAATAATGATGATTGATACCTATTGCTAATACATGCCTGAGATTAATGGCTTGGTGACTGGACAGGAAGTCGTGTGCATGTCCACAGGCACATCGCCTTGGCTAGTTATTAATCACCAAAAGGTAAACTGTACTGAGTCACAGCAGCAAATGAGAGAGAATAAAAATTTAGTTATATTGATCACTTGTAATTTGCCTTTAGGACAACTAGAATGTATAAAGCAAGGCATTATAGAAAGTTATGTCTAGTAAGGAGTCAAGTTATTGAATGATCTCACATTTCCTTCTTCTTCAGAGGCTGATGAATGAGTATAACATGATCCTAACAATCTGACAAGGAAAATGAACTACTTTTTCAATTAACACATTGATTAAAGATTTCACAAGTGCTTTTATTCTCCTTTTACCAGATAATTAGTTTTCTTAGTGAAATAAAATAGCAGCCTGGCTTGGTCTTGCCTATTATAATATTTTTCTTAGACCTCTGACATTTTGAAATAATAAAAAGAAAATAACGGTGATCAAAAATGTAACTCTTTTTGAACTAACATGCTTGATAGTTAAAAAAAAATCATATCTTTTTTTTAGCATAAAGTAGATTTAGAAGAGAAAGAATCTATGTTTTTTGAGAAACCTTTTCATCAGCTAGGTTACGAGATGAAATAACCTTATCTCAAGTGGGAGAAGACTGAGGGAATAAAAGAAACTGTGGCTGTGTGTAGATTTTGGGCTTCATAAAGGTCTTTTGCATGCATGTGATATTTCCTTTGATCCCGTTTAAGAAGTAGACAGGAAATGTTTTATTACAGCATTGTATGGATGTAGAAATTAAAGTTCAGTACTATCAATTTGCTGAGTACACAGGTAGTATATGCTAGAATCAATAATCAAATACGTTTAAAACAAGTAGGCAACTTCTGTTCAAAACAGTGTATTAGACATACACACCTCCACTAATTTATTGCAAGGGAATAATATTACTAATTTCAAAAGATATAAACTCACAAGAAAAAAGAGAAAGAGGGGGCATTAGTAGACTTAAGATTTCAGTAAGTTTCTAGAAAATGGAAGGCAGATGCAGGCATGTGGATGTCCCCAGTGAAGGAGCCTGTGGTCAAGGATAGGTAGAGATGGGTGAGTGTCTGAAAAGGAAGGTGATCTGTTCTGATTGAAAGAACCACAGGAAAGCTTGTGTTTGGGAATGCCGGGTACAACAGAGAGTTAGGGTGGGTCACGAGGCTAAACACGGGACAGGAGATAGTCGAAGTGTATAGAATACAGGTCAAGTCAACCTTCACCTAGGAGTGGATGCCCCAGTGGACAGGCACTGAGCCTTCCAACAAGGAGAGTTTTGTCTTAAAAGTTGAACAGAAGATTCAAGAGAAGGAAGGCCTATGTTGTGGGAGATGGTACCCAAAAGAAATGTTCTGTACATTCTACCGGGATTTCCAAAGCAAAAGAACTGAACGCCACAAAATTAGACAATAAACAAAGTTCACCCTCCTCCATGGAGCTACTCTTCTTAGAAACCCTCTGGCATATCTGACTTTTTAATTACACATATTTATTTTTTGTAAATTAAAAACTGAAGTAAGTTTTTAATTAAATTTTCTATCACATCAGACCTCATTTCCCATTTATGTTTATCATTTCATATTAATTATAAATCATAACATTTATAATTTATTCCAGCTTTAAAAAAATCCCCATTCCCTAATGTAACTTTTTAAGGATATGAATTAGTTGCCAGGACAATCTTCACGGCATCAAATATTATTACAAATGAAAAAAGTGAAAAAGAAGACAAAATAGAAATGATTAAATAAATCACTTGCATAAAATTAAAGACTATAAGGCTAGTTAAATTTTTTAAATATGCTTTGTTTTCACAAAAATACATCTACCATATATTATTGAGTAAAAAATAAGTTACAAAACATATAAGAATTACTACATTTTTTATTTAAAAGTTATATGTAAATATGTACATATGCATTGAGAAAAGTCTAAAAGGCGTTTAGAGCTGAGATTGCTGAAAATCACTGTCAGAGTGAATTTATTAAAGATCTACTCTACAGCACTGGGAGGGTCCAGAAGACATACCTTTTACCACTAGAATGAATAAATTCATAAAGGAAGCTCTGGCGTCCTTTATGATTGCCCTTCTCTGTGGGCCAGAACTTACAATAGGAACTGGGGTCACTTAACTGGACAATCTAATACAGAGAGAGTGTAGTGGTCCCATGAACCCATATCCACGGTTTTGCTTTCCGAGATTTCAGTTACCCACGGTCAACATTCCTCCAGAAATGTTACTTATACATTTTGCTGGATTACTTCCAGTTTTTGAGTTGTGCTGCTGCAATCATCTTTGAATATATGTATTAAAGAACATATACTCATTTTTACTGGTATTTTCATTAACTTTGGCAAGAATCGAATACATACCCTCTTTGATCCAGGAACATAATAGATCTGTTTACAAAAAATTCAAGTCTCTTTCAGTAATACCTTTTTCCTAAGCTCCCAGATTGGTGTCCATTGGCCCTAGTCAAAGAGATGGAAAGAAGACAGGAACAAGGAAATTCTGACCTCTCTTTTACCTGCTAATGTTATAACATCTTGCCAAAAAACTATTTTGGGCTATTATAGTTATATTCTCTTCCGAGAATAGATATGATGCATTTTGTTTCCTTCACTTTTCACAAGTGTTAATTGACTCCAGTCATTAGTTTTCACTATAAACTTCTTTGCTTTCATTCTTGATTATCTCTTGCTCATTCAATTTTTTTTTTGCATGACCTTTTAAAACGTACACTCACTGGAGAGCTCCCTAGGGGACTATTTGGGTTGTTTTAGAGACTTCCTCTTCTGCCTCACAGACTTTTTAAAATGCCCTTCCCTCTTGAGTCATACTCCTGGTTAGAATCCTTTCTTCACATTTAAAAAAATATCTGCTTCAGTAAAATCTTGGACACATGTCTTACTACGTCTAGAATTTTTTCCAGACAATGAAATGGTCATCAAGGCAGGAATTGATGAAATATTCTGATTTAGGCAAAGTTTCCAGCTGCTTGTGTAGGGCTGAAGCCTCCTGTCACTATTATGTCTTACTTTTAAGATGAGCTGGTTTTACATATCTTCATTAGAAAAACATATGCTAGACTGAATAGTCTGCAAATTATGGTGTCCTGGTATAGACCGTGGCCATGTGTTTTGGGATGCTGAGCTCCTTCCAACATTCCCCAGGTAGACATCACCTCCCTTGTCATCCAGTCAGGACTGCAACTGTGTGCTCTCCTCTAACCTCTGGGCTCCTTGACCTGGAGTAACAGGAAGCTCTGTGGTCCTCTTTCAGGCCCTCTAAAAGGAAACTACCAGTTTTCCCAGGTACGCTAGACCATAGTTGGTACTCACCGTTAGGCCCCTTCTACTCCATTAAGCTTCTCACCTTCAGATAGTTCCAGGTGAGAAGCAGTTAACACTCTCCATGTTTGTTAATGATCCCAGATCTCCAGAATTAAACTTTTAGAGTAACCCCCTCACCACACTCCACTCCATTCAGTAACTTTCAACTCTAGGAACAGGTCTCTTGGAGATTCAGAGGTCATTTTTCTGGGGAGGATGATGGTGGGAGAAGAAGTAATTTCCTGCCATTATATGATGCCAGTGGTCCCTGACTCCCTATCTCTCTCTCCCTCTCCCTTTTTCCCCCCAGAATTCCCCGCCATCCATCTTTTGAGGGTAACAGGACCATATCCGCAGTTATTTAGTTAGACCCAGAGAAGGAGCCTAGCCTTGATATTTTTATGGCAATTTTTAGAATTCAAGGGTGTATAACAATTTATTTGTCCTCAGTTTTTAACCTAAGTCAGCTCTTTTAAAATGATATAAAAAGACTCAGTCAATAACAGGTTGCAAAGGGAACATATAACACAATGATTTGGGGTAGTTATAAATACTATGAAGAAAATGAAATAGGACAACATGACAAACAGCAACAGGAATCACTTTAGACATAAAGGTTAAGGACAATGTCTTTGAGGAGATGGTACCAGAGCTTCCACCAGAAAGATGGAAACCACCGAGCCCTCTGGAGCTCTAGGAGAAGAGCAAAGGAAGCAGCAAGTGCAAAGACTCTGAGTTGGGAGCAAACTTGATGATTTTGGGAAATAGAGAGCAAGCCAACATTCTTTACAATATGCATTTTTGCCTGGGTTGGGCAACACTACATCCTCATCCTCAGTATCTCACCCAAATGACACCATTCATTTATAAATAAGAGTACATTGCAGACACTCCCCTCACAATGAAGAGACAGGATAGGTGATGATCAGTGAAACCATTCTTAGAAGGAATGATTTAGAAGTAAGTTTGGTATAAATACATAATTAAACCTTGGACCACTGACTATCACTAATGGAAAAATCATTCTTGTCTGTTTTCTTGTGATATATATCCTACCAGAAAGACCACATCAGGGTAATTATCCTTTGTTAATATCTGAGCATCTTTAAAATGAAGAAACTAATGGACATCTTCACAAAGTTCCCTGGAATCCAAGAAACAGAAGTCTACAACTCTGAGTAATGTAAGGAAGGAAAGAAAGCTTTAAACAATTGAATGAATCAGACAAAGAAAAATGTTTTATGTTATGCGTGACATCAGCAGCAAAGCAAAATAAACTTGTGGACATTTCACTGCAACTTCCAGGAAGGAAAATGATAAAAGTGTTTCTAGGAGTAAGAAGAGGTTGTGAAATAGAAATTAATTTCAGGATTCCCATTCTTAGCTGAGATTATAAAATGTCATTAATGTTTTTTTTAAAATGGAAAATTTCATTTTCAAAAACAATATTTTTAAAATGCACCCAAATTTATCTCCCCAATGCAGAAGCCATGGCCAAGATTCACAGTTAATTCATGGTGGTGGTGGAGAATACACAGGCTGAGTTTTTCTCTTACACTCTTCCCTCACTCTTGGGCATCCACTAACAAAAAACAAAAGTTCTCTTTTCTCCTTCAGTCAAAAAACAAGTCTCTATGTATATCAACTCAAGTAGTCAAGTAGTATTCAAGCATAGTCCAAGTAGATGTTTGCTTCATTCTCTGGCCATTCAGCTCTACAAAGAGCCAAGTCTTTCAAAACACTAATAATTATCAAATCATGGTACTGCTTACTCAAGTCTAAGATGGTCCTCAAGATCCTATCCCCCAAGCCCAGCATACACCCTTTGTATAATTCCTATGACTGTAATACAATGGATTTTACTCCCATGATTAGGTTATGTCTCATGGCATAGTTGACCTTGAGGTAGGGAGATTATTTGGGTGGGCCTGACCTAATCACATGAACCATTTGAAAGCAGAGTTTGTCCAGCTTATCACAGAAGAGAAAGTCAGAGATTGGAAGCTAGAGAAGGATTCCATGCATCCTGATGACTGGAATATGGAGGAGGCTGTGTGACAGAAAAATGTGGGTGGCTTATAGAAACTGAGAGCAGTCTTTAGTTGAAAGCCAATTGGGAAATAGGTACTTCAGTCCTGCAACCACAAGAACTGAATTCTGCCAATAATATGAGTGAACTTGCAAGTGGAATCTTCCCCAGAGCCTACAGATGAAAACTCAGCCTGACTGACACATTGATATCAACCTTTGAGACTCTAAGCAGAAAATCCAGCATGTGCCTTCTGATCTACAGCACTAAAAGCTAATAAATGGGTGTTGTCTTAAGCCATTACATTGGTGGGGATTTGTTATGCATCAACAGAAAACTAATACAGAGGTAATAGTCTTTAGGTAAAAGTCAAGATTTTTTAAAAAAATAATAGTGATATCCTTAGCCTTAGAGTCCTACTCCCTGCTCCGGGAAGGATGGGACACTCTAGTGCTGTACCAAGCCCTAAAAGAGACACAGTGAATCCAAGGTGGGTTTTGGGACAGCCAACTTGGTCTCAGACCAAGAATTACTAGAAATTCATGATTTAAACGTTTATATTTTTTCCAAATATTTCTCCTTTGATTCTCTGATATCTCTTGGTCTAATTAGATATTTCCCTCACTTATTAGATTTTTTTTAGGCATAAAAATTTAGCCTGTATTTCTTGCATGTGGGCTTAATATAGGTGAACAGAATGAACAGATGATGGTATGAGAGAGAAGAGGAAATAAACATAAAAGATAAAGAAAAAAAGATATAAAGAAGAAAAGAATAGAAGGATAGGAGGGAGGGAGGGAGGGAGGAATAAAGGAAGGAAAAAAAGAAGGAAGACAAGGGGAATGAGAGAGGAAATGTTTCAATTATCTATAGCTGTATAACACAATATTCTAAAACTGATGGCCTTAAATAACAGCTATTTTATTATCTCATGTGGGTTGACTGGCTCAGGTAGGTGTCTCTTCAGCTCCATGTGATATTGGCTAGGGCTGAAAGCATCTAGGGACTTGGCTGGGCTTCAAAATCCAAGAAGGCGGCTGACACATGATAGCAACTGCTGTTTGGGAGCTCAGCTAGGGCTGTTGACCACAGCCTCGTTGTCCTCTCCAAGTGGCATCTTCATGTGCCTTGGCTCCTTACAGCATGGCAGTTGGGTTTCAAGAGGCAGAAAGGAGAAATGGTACATATTCTTTAGGTCTGGGCTCAGAAGTCCAAGAACATCACTTCTGCATTCTTGTGGTTAGAGCCAATCAAAAGGACAGCTCAGATTCAAGAAGAGAGGATATAAGCTCTACTTCTTCATATAAGAAGATATATATATGTACATATTGGGGAAAATTTGCTGTGTGCCTTCTTGGGAGACTCACTACCATGGGAAACAAGGGAGAAGTACACCTACCACCACTACAGGAATCCTTCAAAACTTAGGTCAGATCATGTCACTTCTCCACTTAGGGTCTTACGATGATCTACAAAGTGGTATAAAACCTGTTCCAATCCTTGAGACTCTCCTGAGTCCAACTTCTTGCACTCTCTCCATGGCTCATTGCATTCACTGGTCTCCTAGCTGTTTCTCAAACTCCCCAAGTACTTCTATAATTATCTCAGGGACTTTGCCTTTGCTCTTTCGTCTGGAATAGAAAGCATTCTCCAGTTATCCAAAAGGTTCCTTCCCTCATTTCTTTTAGCTCTCAAATCAAATACCAGGGAAGCTTGTCCTGACCATCTTACATAGAATAATAACCTCCATCGTCCCATTGCTGTGGACTAAACTGTGTCCCCCCAGTATTTATATGTTGAATCCCTAACCCCCCAATAAGACTGCATTTGGAAAAAGAAATAACTAATGTTAAATGAGGTCGTAAGGATGGAGATATAATCTGATTAGAATCTTTATAATCACTCTCTCTTTCTCTGCCACATGAGGACACACCAAGAAGGAAGCTGTCTACAAGTCAAAGAGCCCTCATCAGAAGCTAAATCAGCCAGTCCCCCATTTTGGACCTCATGGACTCCAGACTGTGTGAAATAAATTTCTGTTCTTTAAGCCACTCAGTCTATGGTATTTGCATGGCAGCTGAAGCTAACTAAGACACCCACCAACACCCTCTGCCTGCCTACCATGCCTGGTTTTTCTTCATAGCCCTTTATCACCACCTAGATGGTTGTACATTTATTTGTTATTTGTGTGTTATCAGTCTCTCTCCACCACACCACAATCTCCAAGAGGAGAAATTGTGTCTGTTATGAACTTTGTTGCCCTGTCTCTAATACCTAAATGAGGGGTGCACAAAGAACCTACTGATAAATATTTACTGAAACATTTGAATGAATGAGTAAATAAGGATATTTTTTGTAGTAAAAAAGATAGAAACAGCATTATTTCTTCACTAGCCAAAAGCATAGCCCTTCTCCCCTTTCCTAGCAAAGAAGGCAGATGTTTTCAAAAGATAGTGCAGGTGAAATGGTGCAGGGACAACTCTTTATTTAAACCCTATGAGGACAGAGTGTAATAAGAAATAAAATGGTGTGATGATGTAGGTGATTTTGGATAGTGCACAGCCCATCATCTCTATAATGACCATATTATATTTTCATATCTATTCATAAAATGCATTACATTTGAGTGTCTCTCACCCACAGGAACCTGTTAGTACAGTATAAGTTAGTAGATCTGTCCACTGGGAAAAAGTGATTCAATTCGTTGCAGACCCATGGTGTGTTTTGAATTTGTGGCAACACCGAAGGTGTATCTCAGGGCATATTCTAAGAGCTCTGGGGGTTTGTTTCCATAGCAGGCTTGCTGATGGTGTCCACTGAGACATTGTGTTATGAGTCTGTGCCAGAATATTCTAATGCCAGAACATTAACCCTTTATGGGAGATTATCACTACCTCGTTAACAACAACGACAAAAATGGTAAGTCTGCAAGAAGCTATGGGACAGAACTGTGAAGCAGCTTGACAACTGTTTCTTGGGCTTCGTGAGTACTTCTCTTGTCTGTGATATTTCTTAAATGCAGATTTCTCAAACTTTCTGGCCAATAGCTGAATAAAGCAGCTGATGGTGCAGCCTTGGTTTACTGACCAGGAAACTGAGAGTGAATAAATTGTTTAAGGTTGGGTCACAGAAGGAATTAAAGAATAATCAAGAAGGAGAGCTGAGGAATTCAGACTAATGGTCTGGATTTTAGTGCCAATTCCACAGTGAGAACATAAAAGCTACCACCCAAGAGGTCACATTTAAGGGGTACTTTTCTAGCTTCCAAATCAGAATATCCCGCTTAGTGTCTCTGTTATCAAACCACTTCTCTGAAGATGCCCCATATGACCCCAAAAGAAACCTGAGAGCTGTGAGAAGCAGGTTATTCAGAAACAAATTTGACAGGTACACTCTATTAGTTTCCTAGGGTAGCTATAACAAATTACCACAAATTTGGGGGCTTAAAACACAGAAATTTATTCTCTCACAGTTCTGAAAGCCAGAAGTCTGGAATTAAGGCATTGAGAAGGTAGGTTCCTTCTGGAGGCTCTGAGGGAGAATCCTTTCTGTTTTTCTCTCCTAACTTCAAGTGGCAATCCTTGATATTCTTTGACTTAGGAACGAATCACTCCAATGTCTGTCTCCATCATCACATGGCTTTCCCCTCTGCGCCTCTCTGTGTCTTCTTCTGTCTCTTACAGGATATTCATCATTGAGTTTGATGATATCACCTGACGTCTTATCTCAATTATATTTTCAAAGACTGTTATTCCAAATAAGGTCATCTTTTAAGGGTCCAGGGACTTGGGAACTTGAGCATATTTTTTGATGGACACTATTCAATCCACTACATACTCTTGACCTGAGCTCTCAGTAGGCTCCTAGTCTCATAGCCACAAATATTTGTATTACTTGGTTTTAAAGCACAGATAAGATGAATGCAATTGTTTAATATGTAATGTCCCCTCCCTCTCTAATGTCCTATTTCACTTTCTTTAAATCTCTCTCCATTTATATCTCCCCAAACACAATTCAACAGTTTCTATAGATTCTAGCCACTCCCTACCCCAAATCCAGTGGTTCCTCAGACATCCCCACTTTAACTAAATTCACATTGAGTTACAGGGTGTGTTGAAATACATATGGACTTTAGATCTTGACCCTGTGACTTAAAGCCTCTTTGTCATGTCACCTGAGATGAGGCACTCACCCTCTCTGAGGTTCAGTCTCCCTATCTATAAAACAGGATTTTCCAGTAGAATTAAAGACATCGTATGTAAAACCCTCAGTTTACTGCCTTGCTCATATGTTGCAAGGGCTCAGTCAATGCTAGTGAGTACTATTGGTCTTCCAGCGAACACATTTAATCTGTGCTTTATTGAGTGCCTACTCTAGGTATGGCACAGCAACAAGCATTGTGGAACTTTTTCTCAGGCCAAAGAAACATCATCACCCTTACAGAACTCACAAGTGAATTGTTTTATGTTCTGAAATCCTTAGAGGAAGAAGGTTCAGTAATGCCCTTGAATCAGAATGTGACCTGTGTAGATCATGCACTTTCTGTGTCTAGGAAGACATGCACTTTTACCATTACCAATGATAGGTATTTAACCTAATTTAAACCTCTTTGAAAACAATTACCTTTCAATAACAACCTTTTCTCTCCTGAAAACCTGCTTTCTGTAGCAGCTTCCTGGCAATTTCTTACCAACTAAATAAGCCCATCACCTTCTAATTTTTCATGTGATTGATTTTCAACCCTTCAGTCACTTTCTAGCAATCTTCTCTCGTTTTAAGTTGTGATGTTTTGATTTGTGCAGAGAATTCTACAGGTCTAATCTCACCACAGCAAACTCCCTATGAGCTCTTGTACTATCAAATAAAACAAACAAACAAACAAACAAAAAACCCTTTGAGTTGGCCAAAATGATGCCCCAGATGCATTGCCAGTCTCCTCTAGTGTCTTCTGAATCATTCAAAGAATCCAGTCAAGTCCGGATACTAAATATATTTCCCTCTTTGCCAATTTCATGGGAATGACAAATCCACATATATATAAGATAAAGCTCATGGACTACAGCCATAAATCACAAGTTATGATACTGATAAGATAATTATTCCATTCTACAATCCTACTAGATAACAGAATGCCACTATTTTCTAGGATCATTCTAGTCACTATTACTTAAATCTTGCCTTCTCTTTTAAGATCCACACAGGGTTTACACATTGACATCCCAAGTAACTAATTCAGCCCCCAAGTGAATTTTGTTTGGAAAACACAGAACAAAAATCTCTTGTTTTTGTTCGTTTGTTTTTGTTCTTACTTTTAGGGGTCAAGTGCTTCCAAATTCAACATAGCCCCTACCATTCTCTATTGCATTTCTATTCATTTATGTTACTGCCTGAAGGCATTTGAATTGGTGAGCCCTGAAGAAATGTAGCAATATCACTGGAAGATGTTCAGTACTATTGGCTAATAGGTCCACTTAGAGTTACTAATAACCCGTAGTCAGCTAGGCACACCCATGCAGAGTGTGGTCATCCTGACTCATGAATTTATATTTCAAGCCTACTCAGACGGTTAATTGTCAGATTGTTTGATTCCAAGAACCACATGTTAAAATAAATTTCATTGAGTTACAGCACTTTGGTATTTCCTAAGTTTTGCTATAAAAATATCAGGAACAATATGCTTGAAATTTTCCCTCAGTAAAATATTAAAGTTTTTCATTTAACATTTTCAATAAAATCTAAGCTGGCCTAATAAAGCTCAGAAAACAGTTAAAATTGTACACAGAAACTTGAGTTCTGTCTTCTCCACATGGAAAACTTGATCTGCTCCAATTAGTAGGTGTTCCACAGAATAAATTTTCTTTCATCAAATATATTGGACAAACTCTCTGATAAATACAGGTCTATCTATCTATCTATCTATCTATCTATCTACTTACCTACCTACCTACCTATCTATCCACCTACCTACCTATCATCTCTGTCTCTCTGTCTCTCTCTCTCTCTCTCTCTCTCTCTTTTGTGTGGTAGGACATCTATCTGGCTTGTTAGTATGCTGTAAGAAAAGCTATAGTGTATGTTATTTCCCAAATTCATTTGTCTAGCAAACTCTTTGTGCACAGAACATCTGTTCACAAGCACATACTTTAAAAATGGCTGATGAAGATTGATGGGCAGAATTTGTGACAAATACTTAGTACTTCAGTGCCATCCTGGTGACTGAGCCAACCCTAAAAACTGTCAGACCCCTGTGAAACTTTGAGAGGTCTCAGAACTGCTGAGTCACTCTTTCTTCAACTAGAAAGTGAATGGTTTATGTTCTTTTCCCATTTGACTAGTTTCTAATTTTCCCCAAAGTTTTATAAAATCATATGTGGTCATTTTCATGTAGTCATGATTTAATGACTAAAGGAGTACTACCCTACAAAACAGTTTCAGGTCATCCCAGACCCACCTGGTTTTGCATGAATACACAGTTAGAATTTCAAGGCCAAGGTAATTATTTTCCCAGAGACTCACTGCATTTTCCTTAAGTGGCATTTCAAGCCTTTGAGTGTTGAGATCACTAAAAATGTCTGCTGTTGGTTGCTTCATATATCCAAGATTTTTTTATGGAGTTATCCTCAGAACACTGAGACAGTCTCACTTAAGAAAGAAAACCAAGAGAGGCTAACAAACTTTATTATTTAGTTTCTTAATCTTGACAGATGTCGGTCTGAAATTAGGGCTCCTTCAGTGTTGCCAGTATCTCTATGTGTTGAGTTTTTCTTCTTTACTATAGTGAACAAGGACAAAAAAAGGAGGTCACAAGCCCATCTCCTCTCCTGAGCCTTCACTTCCTGGGGTTGAAAATCTAATGACTCATCTTCAGGATTGGCATAAATGGTCTGGCAACAGCCCACTATTTTCAGTGATAATTTGTCTTTTGATGGTTCAGGAATAAGTGGAAGCACTACAAGTCACAAATATAGGCCACTCACCACTCCAATTTATGACTCTTCTTTATACCCAGGAAATAGAAAAAAAAAATGTGTAAGTTTCTCAAACTAGGAAAAGATAAGTTTTCTGGTTATGGATGAAAACGGAATTTTGTTTGAAAACAACACCTCCAACTAAGAAATAAAGTTATAATAAAGTACATTCCAAAAGAAAATCAATTCCCATTAAGGAAGTCATTCTTAACACTGTTCATTCTTATCCAAGATGCAAATATATGCTTTGACTTCTCTTCCAGGTGATAATCTATACTTGAAGAATTAAAAGTCTTTTGTTATAAATTTGAGTGAGTCTGGGAAAACTACCGAGCTGTCCTACCTGAGAAATTGCCAATATTTGATGGTGGTAAAAAATTTATATGAATTTATATTTTTCTAGCAAGGATTGGTAGAAATTAAAATATAAATATATATATATTTGGGGGAAGTTGTCATTATTCATGTTTATTGTTTGTTGATTGCAGGGGATGAAAACTGAAATCAAACTAACGCTTAAGCAAAAAAGGTGAAGTGCTGGCTGGGAAGTCTGAGATGTGCATTTGCTTCAGGTATGGTGAGATCTAGGGCCTAGTTTGTGATGTCCAAACTCTCCCTCTGTCTCTTTCTCCATCTCTCTACTCACTTCTCTCTAATCTCAGGCTCTTTCTCCATCTGGCAGCAGGATGCCTGCTCATGGTCCCAAGCCTATTTTGTCCTTATAGCTCCTGATCCTAGAAAAAGAGAGGGACTCTTTTCCATCTTTCACATACCAAATTTCATGGAAAGGCTCTGGTGGGCCTTGCTTGAGTCGTGTGCTCATGGCTGACCCAATCACCATGGCCAGAGTAATAGGCTACTCTTGGGTCATGTGCCTACCCTACAGTCAAGACAAACAGGGCCAATGTACCAACATGGCGGAAGTTTTCCAAAGGAAGAAAGGCTGGTAATAACTATGTAGAATGACAGGTGGGTAGTAGACTGATCGGGGGGGTAGATCTCTTCATAAATTACATAAATGTCTCACCACTATGCCGCACACCTGAAACTAATATAAAATAATGTTGGATGTGAACTCCAATTGAAAAATATATATATTTTTTTTTTTTAAAAAAGGAAAAGAGGCTATCCAGCACATACAAAGGATGGTTAGTACAGAAGACATGAACTTCCTGAGCATCGCAGCCCTGAAGAGCTGAAGGTCAACTCAGAGCTCAGCTAGTCTCCTCTTTCCTACATGAGATGCTGCTGAGGACTCCTCATGATTGTGGTAACCCTAAGCACAATTGCAAGACCTCTTCTTCCCAACTACTACCTCTTTCTGAGGTGCCTGCTGATAGAAGACTTAAAAGCCAGACACTCAAAAATATAATAAGAACAAAAAGATTAGTGAGACAAAGTGGCTAGAATTGAAAAAAAAAAGTTTTTTAATTTACTTACTGGGAAATTATGTTTCATTTAGACATCAAGAATTTCCTTTTGTCCCTCCTCCAGTTTGCAGCTGCTTAAGATAAGGTTAAGAAAATATTTTTAAAATACTATTTGACTCAAATGTCCCCAAGCCCAGGAACTAGTCAACTGATATGAGAACTATAAATCACCTTAAGAGTGCATACTCAATGCCCAAAAGCATTTGCTGAAGACTTATTCCCTGGCCCACCGGACTTTGCAGAAATACATTTAACATTCCAAAAACAAACAGTAATTATTTTCCCAGAGACTTGCATTTTCTCTAAGTGGCATCAGGTAGAATTCACAGTTTAACATTCTTTTTATAATTCTGACTTGCCCTCTGAGGAAGGGACCAGAGCCTCTACCTTCCCCATCATCTGTGAAAACCATAACTAGAGTTCCCCTGACTAGAGCACCCATCTCAGTTTCCACACGTGGCTGGTCCCTTCTCTCCTCCATCTCCACTCCACAGAGCTCTCCTGCCCTGTCTATAATGACAGGTCACTCATCAGTTATCCTCTATCACAGAGCCCTCTCTGCTTCCCTCATGGAGCTAATCACAGTTTATTGCATGTTTATTTATTTATTTGCCTGTTTCCTATTGGTCCTAGATTATAAGCCCCGTGAAGGCAGAGGTGTGTTTTATTTGCCAATGCCCATCCGGCAATTAGCATAATGCCTGACACACTGTGAATAATTAAAAACAACTGAATAAAGTAAATATCAGAAGAAAGAACGAACTTAAGACTTCTTGGTCATTGGCCAGGCTGAGAAAAGCAAAGGCAAGCAAACTTACCAGGAACAGGTCATTTCTTTCTGGCAGAAGCTGGGAAGGTGATGAGATGGAGTTGGGGAGGAGACCAGAGCCTCTACCTTCCCAATCATCTGTGATTCCTCCCATCTTCCAGTTTCCATTTCAGTAAGTATTCCCTGCTCTCTTCCCTATCAAAACTTCATCCTATGAAGGAGAAAATAAACTCCTTCACTGTGTTGTATGTAACGAGGAACAGCTTAACACTGTAACCTGTTAATACAAACCAAAGCCTCAAACTCTTATGGATAGCTTTCAGCCATGGGAGCTAGGGAAGATAGAAGATATATGGGGTATCTTAGAATCTGGGAAAAAAGGGTAAATACACAAAATGTTGTCTATGATACCCTCAATTTATAAAGAAATAACATACTATTATCTATGTTTCTATACTTAACAGGCATCCTGTATTTCTTATTTATATACATATTTCCTATGTATATTGTGTATATGAAGGGGAGGGACTCTTTAAAACTTATACTTTCAGATCAATCTGGGGTGAGAGAAAATGAATTCTTCTGATTAGAAGTAAAGAAAGGGCAAGGCTAATAGTCAGTACCCTGGAGCAATTTTCACAAATGGCTGTGGGGTGAGGGAAGAGAAAAGAAGTAGGAAGACACAAGACAAAGAGGGAAGAATATAAAGAGCATGAAGACCTCTTAACCTTGCTGAGTTCTAAAGTGAGGATGGAAAGAAATATTTTTGTCTGGGGTAGATTAACGTGTGTTTTAAAGTATTTTTACTCACATGTAGGAACATTTGTTGTCGTTCTTATTGAGACTTGAAGATGAAGTCTGAATAAATCCTTAACCACTGGCTCAAAGAGTTGCTTAGCCAATATTGAAGGAATCCAGGTTTCTAAAGAAGTCTGCTCCTTCTGAGACACACCCTATGGGTTCATAGGTTTCTAATCTCTCTTAAAACACAGAAATGCATTTAATCTCTCCCTAGGTATGGGTCTAAACCAGTGGTGAAGGCCTTGTCATAGTGCGCTATTAATAAAAGCACTAGGTCATCCATGGCCATGTGAATAAAGTCTTTACATAGTAGTCTGGCTACTTTATATAGGGACTCTCATTTCTGGACTAGCCATTCTCAGCCAATGTGTTCTTTTGAGTCCTTGCAGCTGAACTCGCTTCCTGTTCCCTACCTCTTCAGCTCACCAGTTCAGTGCTCAAAGTATTTATGCCATGAAGTCAACTAAATACTTGACTCCAGCTCACTTAGGAAAATATAAATAATGCTACTAACAATTATAGGTGCTAGGACTTGCTTTTTGTTTTTTTTCCTTCTCAAGGCCACCTCCAGAGATTTGAGGATGATGAAATCAATGGCTGGGTGTCAGAAAACATCTCAGTGCCAGAAAAGAATTGCTGACACCACAGACACAAAGAGAATCAGAACTGCCTGCCTTCTACGTGTAGCACTGATGAGAATGGCATCAACCTGTGCAAAGGGTCCTGAACTCGTGTCTGGGTCATATGTTTCCATGCGCCCTGATGAAAACATTTTTATGGTCAAAGAACAAATATGACGGTAACTTCATGTCTTCGTCCTCGCCACCGAGCCTGTCAAGGGGATTTCTCAACTTTTTAGTACCCCTGCTCTTAGCATGAAACAACAAGTTGATACCTCAGTAAAGACTGCCATTTCTTCAAGTATTTGAAATATTTCGAGCAAGCCACAAAACTTAAGAGTTTTCGGTATCATTCATAACCATTCCAAGTGAACCCTAACGCTTAATTTAATTTGCATGAAGGATTTCCACATTGATTGACCATAGTCTCTCTGTAAAGTAGTTTTGGAAATTGTGAATACTGGGATTTAATTACATGGGCATATTTTTCCAATAAAGGTTTGTTGAGTTTGAGCCACAGATATGCCTTGGGTCAAAATAAGCAGCTCTATGGAAAATAAGGCATAGAAACCAGTTAGAAATAGAAATTCCTGAGGTGTGAACTAACACACTCATGAAACTCCAGAATACACACAATCAGTTTTAATTCTAGTCACATAATTCTGGGGTTAAATGAACCACTTCCAACTTTCCATTTCACAGATGAGACCGAGAGAGTTTGAAAGTCTTGTCTAAAGTCATGGAGCATGTTAATGGCAGAGTTAAGACCGAGCTCTATACCTTGACTTTAAAATAAAGCATTGCCCTTGCCTTATGATCCTTTTCAAGTCCAATCTGTTAATTATCATTTATTCCATCAACACTTCAATCAACTTCAATAACTTCAATCAACACAAATTCGTTGAATGATTATGAGGTGCCAAGCACTGGGATTTGACTGTGAAATAATGCAGAATTGGTTCCTGCACTCATGTCACCTTACCTTCGAGTGGGTGGACCAGATGAAAAAACAATTACAAATTGGGATATGTTCTATAAAGGAAAAAATCAAGGAGCTGAGGGAGGGAATAACTGGGAAGAATACACTTTAGATACAGTAGTCGCTTATGGAATGATAGCTCCCACCTTTAGAAAGAGGGGCATTAAAGCTCAGAGATCTGAAGGATAGAGACAGCCATGAGAAGACTTTGGAACAACATGAGAAGAAGATTCCAGACGTACAGAGGTGCTTTCAATGTTGTCGAGCATAATGCCAGTCTACACTGTTCTCTGTTAAAAGACATATGATGTCCAAGGATGAACCAAGTCTGTCCCCCACACATACATGGTTTAACTCTTTATTCAACTCAAAATGTTTTTCCATATTCATAAGAATGAAGATCATCCTGTTATTTAGCATGAGAACCACGCTCTTATCCATCTTCTCTCCCACCCCATCCATTTGCCACAAACAACATAAGAAGCTGATGTGGTTCAGGTTCCCACTCCTAATCCTACTCAAAGAAGCTTGACTCCTTCCTAATTCAATTGAGGACAAATCTTCTTAGCAAGACAAAATAAAATAAAATAAAACATAGGACTTAAGATGTTATTCAAATACTTCATGAGTAGGTAAGAATACCACCTGCTCTCATCAGTTATATTTAAAACATAATGGGCTCAGTTCTCTATATTTTACACACTAAACGGAAATGTAACTGAAAAACGGTGCTCAGAAAGTACAGTTGCATGAGTCCATTGGTCTTCTTCAAATTTGTCCCATGAAAATATCCCAGAGCCACTAATATTCATCTGTATTTTTTTTTAATTCCCCTTTGGACATAAATAGGAATGCTTTCTCAAAGTTGCAGCCAACCTCCACTAGACTCCTTAGTGTTTGACCTCACAAAGTATGATAGTAACACTTTGTAGGTAACATGAATGCAAAACCACCTTGTCCATCTGATTTAGTAAATAAGTTGACCTCTCAAGTAATCTTGGATTAGATTGTTACAACTTGCCCAAAGCCTGGTTGCACTCCAGCCAGTGAATTCAGTTGAAATAGTACTAATGAAGCTGAAGCTACAGACTCAGTTCCCCTGGGGACTAATTAGTTCCACGCAAAGAAAAAAATTCTTCCAAATTTTCCTCATAACTCAAGCCATCTATTTTGGAAGTGCACTGACTAGGGAAGGAAGGATATTCTAATTCATTCTCCCCAGATCTGCAGTAGACTCCCTCTTCTTCTCAACTAAGTTTCTTGCAAGGGAGATTTAGACTCATTAGCTCAGCCTTCTTATTTAAGAGTTATTTCTTAAATGTCTGCATTCCTCTCTCATCTCAACACTTCATTAAAATAGTTTCTACTAAAACCACCAACAATCTGCTAAATGCCCTGAGTAAGTACCATTCGGGGCCAATCCATTTCTTCAGGGAGAAACAACAATGGCAAACAGTCCCACTCATGGAAGATAAATGAGCCTTAGTGGATGCTGTGCTACCAGATCCTTCCCCAGCTGCTGGGGAGGTTGGGGGTTGAACAGTCTCAGCTGTGTTGCCCTTTGGGAATCCGCGTCAGCTGAAGGAAGCTATCTTTCCCAAAGTCTTGTGCTTTCCTAGGAATCGCCAGCATCCAATGACTGGTGAGTAGGGGAGTGAGTATACAGGCAAAGCCCTCTTACCTTAAATCAAGACAACCCTGAGGGGCCATCCTTCTTCTTAAGCTCCTTATGGAATTGACTGAAACCTTTGTTGCAGCCACCATGATATGACACCATAGTTAATGAGGATGACATTGGACTCTCCCCATCATGGAAGGGACAGCGTTTGATTCTGACAGTCATATAAACACATTTTGGAGGACCTGGGTTTGCCTTCCCCCCCCACAGGGCCTCAGCCAGCCACACTATCTGAAGGCTTACAGAGCATTTGGCCCACTGTCACGAGTCCTATGTAACATCATATTAAACCAAAGAACCCACTTGACAGCAAAGAGGTGTGGTAAAGGTCACGTGACCATAAAATCTACTGGGCCCATTATTTACTGCAATACTGAGAAGCTCCTGGCCTGATAAAAAAAATGGAATGAATTTTGAAAGGGTTAATTACGGTGCCAGCTTGGAGATGATATCCTGCAAGCATGCTGCTTCCCTGCCACTAAGGAAAAATTCAGCATAAATTAGTCACCATTATATTGGTATTAGGTCCACAGAAGGTAGAATACATGTATCCAGAACCTAGGGACAGAAGCAGGAGTGGTCACATCCACCATCATGTCCAGTGATGTGCTTTTGATCCCAATAACTCTAATCTCTAGGGATTTAAAGGTCCTAGTTCCCAGAGTGTAAACTCTTGCACCAGGGGGCAAAGAAAGAGTCCCATTCAACTTTAGGCTACTGAATACACCCAGTTGTTCCATCTTCTCATGCAAGAGGCAGGAAAGTAAAGCAAGCTGTCTCTACCCTGGCAGGAGTGATCGATTCTGATCATCAGGAGAAGATAAGGCTACACAGTGGGGAGAGGAAGTACTACGTCTGGTACCCAGGTGATCCACCTGAGCTTCTCTTGGTAGTCCACTGTCCAATTTTGGTAATTAAATTGGATAAAATGCAGCAGCCATAGCCTGAGAAAGGCATATTGACCAGTGTTCAGAACCCTCGGCATTGGGGTTCTTGAGCTAGCCCACCAAGTAAACCACATACACCAGCAGAAATGACAATAGAAGGTGAGATAAATCTAGAATGAGTAGATCAGTTGCAGCTTTCAGACCAGCTACAGTGGTGGGGCCTGTAGTTTATCCTACTAACCTTTTTCTTATAAGTTTGCCCAGGGAAAGAGATCAGCCAGAATCCTGGGGAGCTGGTCTCAGAGGCATCATATGAAAAAATTGGATCCAAGCAGTATGAAGTGTAGATAGTAGCGCACGTTTTATTTAGTGCCCCACCTGACCCTCCTTCTCCAGGTTAAGGCACCCATTCCTTCAGTTTCTGAGAGTGCGAACAGCAGACTTTCAGATAAGTTTTCCTCCAGAAATTTTCCTTTGTTAGGGAGAGCTACTGCACACAAAGCATGCCTTCCTCTAACTGGCAGCTCCATCCAATGACTGGACAATCCCGGAAGGCATAAAGAATCAGATCCAAGGCTCTGGTCCCCTCCAGTTCCCTGGCTCCAGACAATAAGCTTGAGCCTTCTCTGAGGTACTTTGGCCATTCCAGAGAAGGCAAAGGACATGAGATCTTTTCTGTACTCACTTAGACAGTCTGAAAAGAAATGAGTTAAATTAAAGCTAATTGGTGAAGCTAATTACTCTATTGGAAACACTTCAAAATGCTTTCTGCAAATTGATGCACAAGTTGAATATTTATTCCACAAACATTTGTTATCTTCTCGGGTATGCCAGACGTTTTTCTAAGTGCTAACTTCTCAGAGGTAGCAATCCCTAAGGAAAAGTAATAGTTGTTTTATAAAATGCACGTTGACCGAGGTCCACATTTCTGCTCCAGATGGAGGCTGTGCACGTGGCGTGTCAGGGTGGAGAAAATGCACTTTGCCTCTGTTCAGAGTTCTACCCTTGGAGTATTGCAGCTCATGCGGGTTCTGAATGCACTGTCCAACTATGAGGTACAAGGGGAGCGCAATCCCCAGGGGCCTGTAATGCAGAGGCTGTGACACCCCCACCCCCGCCCCAGCTCTATTCACAGTTTAGAGGACGACATATCCACAGGCTTGAAATGGGAGGAAATCTGGTCCTTTCCACCATCCTTCCAGGTCCAGTTAGTTTAATCTCTTCCAAAATGTTTCCCAGACTTTTCTGGCCCGAGTAATCCATCTATTTATGGTACTCTGGGCTGAACCACGCATGCCAACTCAGGCATGTACAGTGTTACTTAACTGCTTTGTTGAGTGTTATCTCCCCCAGATAATGGATGAGCACCCGGGAAGTGGGAACAGGATCCTAACATTGTCCGAGCTCAGTAAATCTAAGAGGTATTCCATGATTTGTTTAAACGACTATTAAGTAAGAGTCATCAACAGTTGGGGGAAAAAAGTGAATGAGTTTTGACACTTCTCTTCTCAAAACTCCCACTGGCTTCCCATCACACTGGGAAGAAA
>CM053503.1:159818661-159849581 GCA_028627145.1 Eidolon dupreanum | reverse complement strand
AGAGACAGAGAGACAGAGAGACAGAGACAGAGACAGAGACGGAGACACAGAGACAGAGACACAGAGACGGAAACGGGGGGGGGGGAAAGGGGGGGGAGGAGAGAGGGAGAGGGAGAGGAGGGAGGGAGGGATCCTTTAATCAGCAAAAATGCATAGCATCAGAAAACCTGATGCTTGAGTCAGAGGACTTGTTTGACCTTGAATTTTCTCTGAGATGTCATATGGGACAATTCTTCTATAACTTAAAATCAGGGAAGGCAAAAACGGGCATTAGTAATTGAGAGGATAACCCATGTTATCTCATCCGATGATCCACTTTTTTCTCTGTCCCTTGCCCAGGGGTAGGGAGAGAAGTTGCCCTCTGTTTTATTATAGAGGTCAGGTAGAAAGGAAACTGTAGCTGTTATACAAATTGCCATGAGGAATACTGCTCTCATTGCTATTTCTCAAGCACTTAGAGGAGGAAGCATGGTTTGTAAGCATCTAATAGGAAACACCCTTGTTTCTGCAAAGTTGGCAACAAAGGGACTGTGAGCTTACCTATCTAGTACCCCGCAGGACAGCTTCTGCCTTCTGAATCCTCACCCAAAGCAGCTGTTTGAGCCAGGAGAGCACTCGTCAGTCTAGACTAAATGGGGGCTTGGGAGAACATACAGCTTTCCACAACCCTAACAGCAAAAGAGTCTTTGTGACTTTCTCCTGCCCCTGCCACTACCACCACATTGGGCCAAGTTCCATCACCATGTGCCTGATTCCCTACTAACCAACCCTTAATCCCAGGCTCCACCTCAAGCGATCTGGAGGTTTTTGCCAGGTACTGATCTCCACGATGTCTTTCATTTTTTCAGAAATTGTTAATAATACTCTTAACTTCTGCCCTATGAAGAGTCTTCTTCCTGCCTTTCAAAATCCTCCATCTTTCTCTTTAACTGACCAACCTCCACCTATACCTCCCCGCAACAATCTCTCTAATTTCTACTTCTTTTCTAGTCTATGTCCACCTCCAGGTACCTTTCTTTGAAGGCCTTAAAATTCCAAATTTAGCATTTGATTATATACTTGCTGTGTTTTAAAGTTTTTTGTTGTCTTTTCTTCCTAATTAAGTTGTAAGTGCCTTGAGGTCTGAAATAACTATATGAGAAAAAAAAAAGTCAAATCTGATGATTGGTTTATTTTTAAACGGCTCCAGCAGCCTAGACCTAACACCTAAGTTGGTAGCTATACCTTTGACTCTCTTCTACAAGCAATAAAAAGAGAGGTCTTTTGCTGGTTCAATGGCTTCCTAACACTGAACTTTAGTCAAGCTTATTTGACTAAATTTGAGGAATCTGCAGTATCCTGAGGCTTTCTCAATTAAGTTTAGCCTATAGCTTTTTTTCAAGGAGTCAGAATAAACATCCAGGTACTCAACACTGATCATACATTACCTTTAACCCTTATAACAAACGTATGCAAATTGATTGTTATCTTCATGCTAAGATTTTTAAATAGCTTAGTCAGGTAAGAAACATGCCACGTAGTAAGAGTAGAATCAGGATTTGAATGCAGGCTGGGCTGACTTTCAAGCCCTTGAGTTGTGGCTTCCAGGGCATCTTCCAATCATTCTGTAGGTATTATAGATTTCACACTATTAGGATAAAAATAGATGAACAAAGGAGTGTGGGTTCAGAGGAGCGATCCATCAAATGTTCAAATAAGCCGGCAGCGTCATACAGCTGGGAATTAGTCAATATATTTTTTCTTTACATTTCAATGGATAAAAACTGAAAATCACAAAGTCTTCAGAGAACACCACATTTGCTCAAAATGTTGACATGCTGAACTTGATAGTGCTCAGAAAATTTTAAACATCTAAATATAATTGATTATCCTCCCTGGGTGGGGGGAGAATCAGTTTTACTTTTTCTGTAGTTTGGTAGAGCTTTATTTTTTCCAAAGGTCTTCCTTTAGAAATCTAAATGCTTAATTCAAATAAGTTCTGGGACGCCGCATAGCTCCGTCTCACACAGTTGAATTGAAAAACCCATGGCTCAATAGCCAAAAAGGTAATTTACTAACATCTCTTATAGAATATCAAAAGGGATCAAATTCCTAAACCATGAAAATACATATCAAACCCTATTTTCTCTCACACCCATTCCTCTTCTAGACTGAAGTTGTTTTAAAGCCTCTCATTTGCCAAACCCCCAAAATTCTTTCTGAGATTTAATCCACATGAACTCTTTCTGTCTTTCCTCTTCCACATTTTTCTACTCTGATCCACTGTTTCTTTCCACCCATTCTTCTCATTTGACCGCACACACACACACACACAGCAGACTAGCAGAGTTGTGACATAAGTATTAAGTGTGGGAAATTAAAATTGGCCACAACTTTTCAGGCCTCTGTAAATCCATACCTTTGCAATGTGATTTTGTACCTTCTCCTGTTGAAGTGGAAGTTACTGTGTGCCAGTTCCAAGCTTAAACTTCAAAAAAAAAAAAAAAAAAAAGGCTTGCCTGACTCTCTCTCTCTCTCCCTCTCTCCTCTCTCTCAATCTTTTTTTTTCAACCTTTACATAGCTATGTGGACAAGCTAAGATAGTAAGTAAGTAAGATAGCCTACTGTAAGATGAGTAGAGGAGAGCCTAGTTGTTCTAGCTGAAAACATCCTAGACCAGCATACAGCCAACCAACCACCATATGTGTGAAAGTACAGCCATGATCAGCAAAGCCAGCCAGCAGCTAGCACACCAGCTCATCACAGACTCATGAGCAAGCCCAGCCAACACCAGAAGAACCACCCAACCAACTCCTAGAGTCATGAGCTAATTAATCTTTGCTGTTTTAAGCCACTACCTTTTGGAATGGTTTGTTATACAGCACTAGCTAATTGATCCATTATTGAAAGAAGGAAAATCAGAACTGCAAGCAGAGGTGAAACAGCAAATACTCACTCATAAATAAATGTGTTTCCTTTCAATAGAAGCTGATATTTATCAGTGAGAGTTTCTAAAAGTCAGCAATACTTAAATTCAGTGTTATTTTCTTCTTTTGATATGATCTACCAAAATAACTGTGGTCCAAAAACAAAAACAAAAACAAAAACAAAAACAAAAAACTATTCATGGACTTCCTAGTATAAATGTAGAAATCTTTTCTAGCCCCTACTTGATTATAACAATATAATCTGCAATCTTCCTTATAATCTAAAGCAAAGGTCTTTTTTCACCATCCACGTGGCTTCTGGTCAAAGTCCATTGCTTAAGGGTTTTGCTGAGAGCAATGCCTATATATCAAGGAAGCAGTTATCAAAATCTGTGAAAGGTTTGTGTGTGAGCAACAGCAATGTGTAAGTCATTGGTTCCTGACAGAGCTGTAATGAAATTTACATATTGTCTTCATCCACTTGAAAATATTCCTCTTCTGAAGGTATCTGTTAGCTTTGACATTTTGGTCATAAATTGTTTTGAAGTTAAAGGATGTACCTCTGAGATGTTGCCAAATAACTCCTTTTATCACAACCAAATTCTGTCCCTACAAGATATTCTATAGCTTGGTTTTTATGAAGCAGGGCTATAATATAATAATAATGATAAAGCATTTCCTCAAGATTTAACAAACATACACATTTCAAGATAAATCGAATTAGGAAATAGTATGCAATGTCACCATCTGGTGACTCCTTCAAAATCTTAAAACTATCTCCATGCCGATAATCAACATTCGTTAATGCCTTAAAGCAAGAAAAGATAATTTTTAAAAGAACATATGGGAATTGTTTTGTAGTGTTTAATAATCTCATAAAGAACAGTGTATTGGAATGTCTTTGGGAGTTCTTTGGTTACAACACAGAAATCGACCGTAACTAACTTAAGCAAAAAGAAACTTATTGGGAATGATATGAGATGGCATTAATAATATTTTTTTTAAAGCTAAAAAAAAAAAAAAAAACTTCAGAAAGGACGAGAAACAGAGTAGCTCAAGGTATGAAGTGTCACCTCTTCGAATTGCCATCATCGTGATGAACAATCTCCAGATATTTTCAGTCTTTTTGTGCCGTTTTGCTTATGATTCCAATTCCAGGAAGAGAGTATGTACTTGGCCTAACTCGTATCATTTACTCAGTCTTGCCCAAGGAAGTCTGGGCCATCTGAATGGGTGGGCCCACCGGGACTGCTTCCGGTGAGGTAGAGTGTGGGTGGAGGGAAGAGAACTCGTTCCCCAAAGCGATATCAGGGTTCTAGATCCTGAAGAATGAAAACTGGGTGCTGGGAGATCAAACAACAGACGTCTACACAGAAGTCCATGCTTAAAAGACTCTAGGAAGCTGAATAAAACTGAAAGACCCCTTCCCTCGTTCCTCTATCAGCTTCCGCTCTGTGGAGTGACTTGTAAATGTTTTCAAAAACACTCTAAGCACAGGGTCTGGACTGAAGGTGGGAGATAAAGTCAGGGTGATTTGAAAGAAGAGAGCAAGAGTATTAACTTTCAGCTTAATTGGGCATAAAGAAAATCTTGTTATGGTCGCTAAAGCAAGGTAAAAAGGGAGTAGAGGATTTGGAGAAGTGAAAAATGAACACAGACAATGAAAAGTAAAGGGAAGGAAATAAATCCATTGTCAGGCAGAAAAAAAAAATGCCATGATAACGATTACTTCTCTATGAAACCACACAGACTAAAGAGACCCAGACTGTGTGTTTGCCTCTGTTACATCTTAAACGTGACTTCAAGTATATCTAGGACAATTGTATTTTTTGTATTATTATCTACTAGAACTGCCTCTGTCCTCTTTTCTTTGTACCTAAACTGACTTTTTCCTTTTATAATTAATTTAGTTTAATCTTGTACTGCTATTAGTGATGGCGGAGAATAACATGCCATTAACCTTCCCATAAATATCTTCTTGTATGCTTACCATTCTTAAACTTATCTCCAGTCCTGCTGTGAGTCAAGCTGAATAATCAAATGACCTTCTCCCATCAGCCCTCTGTACTCAGCCTTTAACGAGCTTTTCTGAAAGAAGAGATGTCACCTCCACTGTGTTCCCAAAGATCCGTTTGTTCCCCACTCGGAGTGGAAATGGTTTTTAAAAACAGGAAGAATCATACTGATCTGACTTGAGCTTGATTCTTATCCTTTCTTTGAAATACATGCACTTGAATATCTTCCCACACAAATGCAGTGTGGAGTTCCCCTAGAGTACATCAAGGCATCTCAACCTGGAGATGTGTTAGCATCACAGCATTACAGGGGCAGTAGCCATAATAAGGAAGAGCCAGGGCAGGTCAGGGAATAGCCGCCAACCAAATCAGCCAGTCATGAAATATGATACTAACATCAGGTGATAGTTATATGTGCTGGACCTTAGGTCAAGTGCTTTGCATGCATGATCTCATTTAATTCTCTCATCCATCCTTGATTTAGGGTTATCTCTCTTAACTACAGATTAAAAAAAATATAAATAAAAATAGGGATCAGAGGGTGAAGAAATTTATTCAAGATTATACTTGTAAGAAGTATCAGAGCCAAAATTCAAACCAAGTAATCGGGCTCCATAGCGCAGGCTGGCAATTGCTGTTCTCCCAAAGGCGAAGTCCAATGCTGGAGGTGGAGCTGAGTGCCCAGTCTGGCGGGCAGCTGCCTGAGGGTCCTGGGGAAAGGTGAAAGGCCAGTGCCCCAGGAGAGGGTATTTGACAAGGACTGGGCAGGAAATGCAGTCAAACCTGCTGGGCCCTGCCAGGGGTTGGGCCTGGTCTCAAGTCTTAGCAGGAACCCATATACCAAACAATGTCGGAGGCTAACAGCTTCAGGCATGCCCAGTATAAAGACTGGAGGCTTGTTACCCAATAGGTCATTCAGGCAGAGCTCACGAGCCAACGAGAAACAAACCTGGCAACATATCAGCAGTCACAAACCATTAGGGCTGTGCTCTCAGTGTCTGGCCCTGAGCCCAGATAAACAACCACCCAATAGTCCCAGAGACGAGAACTGGACCAGAACCTATGTGCTTCCTACCCCACTGCAGCCCTGCTTATCCATCCAGGCTCTGTATCCATCCAGGCTCCTGATCCATTCCCCGCAGGACCAGAACCCTCGAAACCTGCCCAGCCCCTTCGCGCCTACCCAGTTTCTCCAATGACCTGATCCCTTGTTCCTCGATCCAGCAGCCAGTAATACTGTTTCATTCCAAGTACATCCTCCCTGGGTTCACAGTGCTACTTACTATCCATTGACGCTGGCTGGCTACCATGACTGTGCAGAGATATTACTACTATACCCTCTGTCCCTAAACTGGACCCTTGGCTTCCGCTGCCAGACCAGATTAAACCCAATCTTACCTGGTAATTCAGATGGCTTGCTACCTTCCTTGGACAAGATCTTGCAAATGGCCACTCCCAGTTGTACCAACCCCTGTGTCCCCAGCCCAGTCTGAGTCAGCTTACTCCTCCTCCCTACCGGCCTATGGGTGGGGGATGCCTACATACTTGGAGACCAAACTTGAGTATATTCATGGTAACACAGGTTGCAAAGCAGTAGCCCGTTTATCGACCAACCCCTCCATGGTGTGGGGCAGGCTGTTAACGAGTGTTCACACAGATTCGCAGCACGCACCTGCAGTACAAGTCAGCAGGCTGAGGGCCGCTGGGAGCTGTCTGTCTTCACACCAGAGCCGAGGATCACAGGGACCCGCACGGCCCCGCCCCTCCTGCCTGTCGTCGCAATTCTCAGCATCCGTACTGAAGTTCTGTTACGGAGGACCTGCCTCCTCTTATCATCATCCCACGTTTTCTCTGGACGTCCACTGGCTTTTCCCATTTTGAAACTGCATCTCTTCTCTGCTCATTGTTTTTTGGGGGAAGAAAAAAAATAGCTACGGAAATCCTTCCCGCAGCTGTCCCCTTGGCCCGTCTCCATGCGGGCGGAGGCACCGGCTTTTCACGCTGATGGCTCCACTCATTTGGGGCAACCTCAAACCACTCCAGGCAAACCTCACAAAGAACGACCTCAGCCTGACTGCTACCCGATCGCTGTCAGGAGCTCGGATGAGAGGGACAGTGTTTCCAGAAGTCTGCGACTCTTCCCCTGCAGCCAGGACTGTTCCCCTGAGAATGAGAATGAGTGGGTTTCAGGAGCCATTGCATTCCTATGAAAGTTTTTAAATGTACATTTTCCTGAAAACAGGATCCGTAACTTTGATGAGATTATCATCCTTCTATAGCCTATCAGTATTGCACCTGGAATATATCTGCACCTGTGTTCCTCCTCAATCACTCAGGTCTCAGCTCTCAGAACTACTGAAATAGCTTCCCAGTGGCCTTCTAACCTATGCTCCTGCCAGCCCCCAATAATGAGACTCACTGCAATGAGAATAATCTTTTACAATGCAGGTTCAAGGACATGGTTCCATGGTCTAGCAGTTAGCATGTCTGGTTTACACGCAGAAGGTCCTGGGTTCATGCTCCAGTGGAGCCACAGTCCATGGTCTGTGGCCATGCCTCCCTGAACAAGCCTGATGTCTGATCTTGGAAGCTAAGCAGGGTCGGACCTGGTTAGTACTTGGACGGGAGACCACCTAGGAAGACCAGGTGCCATAGGCGTAAATAATAATAAGTAATATTAATAAGTAAAATAAAATGCAGGTTCGATTGGGACAGCCTAGTAGCTTGAGAGTGTTCCGCCCTTACATTTCTGCTCATCTACTAAAATACCGTTCTTTTGCTGCTTTATTTTCTGCCCTCTGTGGATGTTCTGCCTTTGCCAGCCCCATTCCCACAATCGTCGTGGTCCTGAATCAAGATGAATGTGCGGAGATACGGTACAGAGAGACGGGACCAAAGGTGAGGTCATGATGAAACAGTGGGCCTGCAGGCTGAAGCCGGGAGGAAGTGAGGGTGGAAGAGGGGAGGGGGAGTGAAGAGCTGCTCGAGAATTGGGCCGGGTAGAAACGGCGGTTTTAAGAAGTGCTTCTGTCGGTTATAAATTATATCCTGTGTTAGTCTTTGTAGTGAGTTGACTAGCGTCCCCAAAATGCATGTCCACGCGGAACCTCAGAATCCGACTTTATTTAGAAATCAGGTCTTTGCAGGTGTGATTAGTTAAGATGAGGTCATACTGAAGTAGGCAGAGCCCCTAAATCCAGCACCGGTGTCGTTAGAAGGCCATCTGAACACATGACAGAGACAGACACACAGAGAAGGCTGTGTGAGGATGGAGGCAGAGATTGGAGGGAAAGTTACACCAAGGACTGCTGATCCTTCGGAAGCCGGGAAGAGGCAAGGATGGATTCTTCTCTAGGCCTTTTAAAGGGAGCACAGCCCTGCCGATACCTGGGTTCCAGACTTCTAGACTCCAGAACCATGAGAGATTCACTTTCCGCTGCCGCCCGGTTTGTAGCGATTCGTCACAGTGGCCCTGGGACGCTGACGCAGTTCTTAAACTGTAGCAACAAACCCTGAAACCTCAGGGCCTTAAAAGCAGGGTTTTCTTTCTCACTCATCCGAAGTCTGATGCAGGTCACTGGCCCTCTGACATTTTGCTATCTAAAGAGATGACTTCCAAGATCACGGTGTCAGGTGAAGCAAGGACTGAAGGATCACACAGAAAGTTTTTTTTTAAGAACCAGACCTGGAAACAACTCGCATCATTACTGCCAAACCCTGTCTCATGGTCCTAACGAAACGGCAAGGAAGGCTGCAAAATGGACCCTGCCGACCAATCTAGACTTAGGTGTGCCACCTTTTCCCCTGTCTCTCTCCACGTGTCCCTATGGGTCGTCTTCAGGTTCCCCCAGGGCCTGGATCCCTCCCCAGAATACCTTCCTTCTCCTCCACTTGTATTCAGACATCGATCGGTTCACACTTCTCTCGCCGAATGACGTTTTACCATAATACCGTCGAGTAATACTGTCGACCTAAGACACGTCCAAACCTTTAGAGAATTTTCATGAGTTTATTTGAGCCAAAATGATGACAATTGCCGGGAAACAAAATCTCAACGGATTGAGAAAATGCTTCGGAGAATGATAGTTTTGCAGCTTATTTTGTACATTAGAATAAAAGGAGGAGATTGTTTAAAAAAGGTTATACGAAGTCCATTGGTAGTTGATTAAAGGGGTGGAAGAAAGAGAGCAAAGTGGGGAACTCTGGGGGACTGGATTAAAAAAGGCAAAATAGGGTAACATATCCTTTTACATTAGTGGGTTCAGGATAGTTAATGATTAACATTTACAGCACAGAGAGATGGCATGCCGGGGACAAGGTAACAGTGAGGGGTTCTGTGGTCTCGTGCTCAGGTGGCAGCAATTGTGCCTTAAGAGGTCTAGAAAAAAAGATTACTCTGACATTTCAAAGGTGTGTTATTTTAGATGCAACAAACAAACAAACAAAAACAATAGACTGGCTCACCTAAGGTACAGATTGACCTTTGTCAAGGAAGCTACACGCCTATGAAATGGCTACCCAGCATGACTGGCTTTTAGTTAGGGATTTTTCTTTCACACCCTCCTGTGTGGTTACTCTCAGTCTCTGACTGTATGGGGCCCGCCATACTGGCCTCCCCTGAGCTTGTCAGGTTTAGTATGTGACCTTTTTCGTCCACAATACACACCTTCCCAGTCTAAATTGTATCTTTCAGTTATTCTCACATAGTTCCGTATACTTTCCCTTCTTATTATTTATCACGGTTTGTCATTATATGTGCATGTAATTATTTGATCAATTTCTCTCTTTTGCTGTCATTCCTCACGAAATATTTATTAAAAACGAATGAATAAATTAACAGATGTTGAATTATGAAAAAGGCCTTGGGTCACAAAAAGAGTTAATAATTGATTTAAAATATTCTAAAGTAGGACATATTCATTATGATGTTTTTAGCTGCAAGTAAAAGAAAGAATAACTTAACATTGCCAGGATAGTAAGAAATATTTATCATCTTGTATAACAAGGGTTCCTAGGCAGTGGGCTTCTAGGGTTGGTCAATTCAGCAGCTCAATGACATCATGAAAGACTCATGTTCTTTCCTGCTTTTGCCTCTTCCATCCTCAGTATGTTGCCTTAGTTCCTCGCATGGTCACAGGATGGCTGCTACAGTCCTGGGCAACGACTGGAAAAAGCGGTCCCTTTGTTCTGTAGAAATTTCTTTTTATCATCAAGGCAATCTTTCTCAGGAGCTCTCCTGCCAATTGACTCCCCGGCAAATTATTTCTACCTCCAAATCGGACGCAGGCAAAGAGAATGGAATTGTCATGATTGGCCAAGGTTAAAGAGAATGACTCCTAAGACAGGTGTCAGAGAGGTGGATAGATAGATATCTGAACAAAATCCAGATTCTTCTAGGAGAAAAGCAGATGGCTTTTACAGATAAACAACCATATCTGCTACACACTGATTGGCAATCAGTGTGCCATAGAATATCATAAGCCCTCCACAGGTATATTGCCAGATTTTGATCTGACCACAATATTATATGAATACCATCTTGATCTGTTCATAGGTATAGATAGAAATGCTATATGAAGCTGACTATATTGCTGTGGTGTGGTACAGTGTGTATTTTCCCGTGAAGAAGAGGCAAGAGGCATCAAATATTACCGAGAAGTGTGTATCCGAACACGCGAAAACTGTTTTTTCGTAAGTAAATCAAAGGAATTGTTTAGGACAATGGAGACATAGGTCTAAAGAGGGACCAAGCAGATCATTTTATGCCTGTGGATATAATTTATGCACCAGAACTGTGGCATAGGGGCCTTCAAGAAGTGCTATGTGCCTCAGTAGCAAACACACATCACGCCTAGACCTTGGTTTCTAAATGCTGTTCTCCAATGAGAGAAACCAGGGCACCTTAAAGAAATGATTGATTCTGGGGCTGGGTAGAGAAAACACAAGATGACCCTGGAGAATCTTGTAGTTCCAGAAAGCAAAAAAGTGATCAAATGAAAAAAGGGACGGGGGCACATCAAAGGGACATAGAAAAAGCTCCCATATATCCATATTGGTATACATAAATAATTGAACTGAATAAGTACACAGAGAAAAGGGGCAGATCTTGCCTAGAGAAGAATCTTATTTAATGTTAGTCCCACCAGCAGGTGGAGTTGACTTCTCTGAGTGTGATCTGGGCTTAGTGATTTGCAACCAAAGAATAGAGTATAGAGAGGGGGAAAATAGTAACTTTACAGTGGAGAAATGGCCCATACCACTTTAACCACATGATTGAGGCTGCCTTCATCAGTGACGATATTGACAGAACGAAGCCCAGGTACGACATGATGAGAAGAGCACCTCACCTTTGTGGTCTTCTTTCCTCAAACCCATAACTCCAGTCATGATTAATGAGGAAAGCATCAAACAAACCCAAACTGAGAGATGTTCTACAAAATGCCTGACCAGTACTCCTTAAAACTGTCAAGGTCATGGAAAACTAGGAAAGACTGAGAATCTGTCTCAGATCAGAGGAGGCTGGGGCAATGTCATGGCTAAATCCAATGGGTTTCCTGCATGGGATCCTGGAACAGAGAGAGGACGTTATGGGGGCGCGGGGAAACCTGGGGAAATCCAGGCGAAGTCTGGAGTTTAATTAGTGATAATGTGCCAGTGTGAATTTTGACGTTTTGATGAATATCAGATACTCTCCTATTATTTTTGCAACTTTCTGGTAAACCTAAAATTACTCCGAAGTATAAAGATTTTTAAATGCAGTTTAAAAAAAAAAAAAATAGGTTGAGAACCAGTGCTGTAAAATCGATCCTTGGATTAGGCAATAATACCAAAGAGCTAGAAGGCCTGAGTCCCTGGAACAAACGACATTGCAATTCTGCCTTTCCCTCCATTACAGAGTTGTCTGGTTATGCTTTGGGATAATGCCATCGACTCATATTAAAAGGTATTGCTATGGTCTGAATGTGTGTGTCCCCCCCTGAAAATTCATATATTGAAAACCTAATGACCAGGGCGATGGTATTTGGAGGTAAGGTCTTTGGAGGTGAATGAGATGAGTGCTCTTATAAAAGAGACCCCACAGAACCCCCTAGCACCTTGTGAGGACACAGCGAGAAGCTTGTGACCGGTAAGAGGGCCCTCACCCGACCATGCTGGCACCCTGGTCTCAAATTTTCAGCCTCCAGAAGTTTGATAAATCAATTTTTGTTGTTAATAAGTCCCCAGTCTGTAGTAGTTTATTGTAGCTACTCAAATCGACTAAGAAGACAGGTGTTACAACATTTTAACATAAAATTGATCAACTTATTGCTGGCACATAACATAGTGTTGTCTCCACGAAGATATTTTTTAAACTTAATGGCAAGATGTTTCTCCTGAACAACTTATCTTAAAGACCTCAGTGGCTGGGAAGCTTTGAGCCAAATCTGCCACTCACCTCCAGGAGTGTTAGGACTTGGGACATGGGTACTTGTGGCCTATCCTCATTCCTAGCTTCATGCCGCTATCTTGCCTTTATGTGCCCTTCACTCAAATCTTCATATGTAGGAATTGAGCCCTTCACCTCCAGACCCACGGGCACCTAGCTCAGTGCCTGGCTCCTAGAAGCAGCAACTCATGCAGTGCCAGGCACACTTCAAATTCTTTGCAAACATGAACTCATGTGAACTTCCTAATGACCTGATAAAGTAGCTATTGTAATCTACCCATTATACAGGTAAGAAACCAAGGAACAGGGAGGTAAAGCTACCAGTGCAAGGTGCACGTAGGGTAAATGGCGGAGCTTGCACTTGAACCCAGGAAGTCTAACTGCGAAGTCTGCCTGTTAGTCTGTTCTTAATCGTATAATGCCAAATGGTTTGTACAATGTAAAGGAGAGAGGGAGAAAAGAAAAGAAGGGAGGGAGGGATCGAGAGTGTGTGGATCTCTAAGGACCGTTTGAATTGAGGGTGGTGCTGGCTGTTGCTCGTGGTCACAGGGTTCGAGGGCTGCAGGAAGAATCCCAGTGTCACTCTCCCCAAAAATATCTGTGCCACGGAGTGATACATTGTTCAGGATTTTAGGGTTTAAGACAAGATCTTATTAAAACGCAACTATTATTTGAAAAGAAGTGAAGCGAGTGTTGAATTTCATTTATCACCTTAACTGGCCAGTTCTTTAGAATCAGGTACAGAGCAGATGACTTGTGAGGTGTGAACGGAAGGCCCCAAATTGATGGGGCTTCCCAGAAGGTAGGAAGAGAAGGAATCCCACTTAGGAAAGCTGTAAGGAGCCTGTGTGTGAATGCTGGGGGGACGCCCACAGCCAGGAGGACATGGAGGAGAAGGACCCAGAAGCCGAGGAAAGTCACAGGCAGAAGCCCAGCCCACCTAGACGTTTCTCCAGGGGCTGCTTGGGCCTTCCCATTGTCACCGACAAGCCACGCCAGGAACAGGGCGAGCAGGAGTCTGAGAAATCTCGCTGCTCTACCACATTTTGTTTACTTTCCTCTGGAGAGCCCCCACCCTTGTTCTCATTCTTTCAATGCCTGGATTCTAAATTAGACAGAGTAGTCTCAAAAAGACCAAATTTAATATAAAGCACTATTTACTATTTCTTGCACACAACATGGGATGCCTACGAGGCAGCATAGAATCTGGAAATCTAAGAATAATGATCATAAGATCTGTTTCTAGGTGCTTTTAACATGCTTTTCATTTTATCTTCTCAACCAGCCTCTGGGTAGTATTACTGCTTTAATGACAAATACCTGGAGGCTTATGGATATATTGAGGGACTTAAGATTTTAGGATAGCAAAAAGGAGAGATTGGATTTGAGCATTAGTCTCTCTGGTCCCAGGCATAGGCTTTTACCTAGTTATTCACATGGCCTCTTGGTTTATCCCTGTGGCCTTGGCCAAGTCATTTGGGTTCTTGGACCCCAGCTGCCCTTGCATGGTAGGTTGGACCGGTCTTCATAAGCGTTAATGTTCATATGATTCAAGCGGGGATCTTGTTAAAATGTAGAGTTTGATTCAAGATGTCTAGGGCAGGGCCTGAGACTGTGCATCTCTAACAAGATCCTGGGGGAGGTTGATACCACCTGTCTCAGGGTATCTTCAGAAGGGCTTGGACTGCATCAGTGCTTAGGTGTGTGTATGTAAGTAACACCTGGCAAACTTGTTAGAAAATTCAGATTCAGATGGATGCCAAAAATTTGGTTTTTGAATGGATTCCCAGATACATTTTTAATAAGAATCTCACAGATGATCTTGCAGGATATCTTTGGACTACACTTTAAGAAATGCTGGGCTATTGATCACTCTAGAAATCTTTGAAGAGATGTTCAATGCTGAGATGACGCTGGCATTAACAGCATGTGTTAATAGATAAAGTTAGTCAAAGCTCGCATTTACAACCCCCCCCACCCCACCACCACCCCACCCCCGCTGTCGAGTTGCTTGTTTCTATATCCTTTAGGGTAGAATTCTACAAAGTGTAGACTGGAGAGGGTGCAAAGGGTCCCCTAGTGGTACTTCATGGCATGATTGCTTAAAAAGTGACAGTGGATCTCCATATCTGGTAGAATTTAATAGCTGATTTTTATACTTTAATAAAAACCAGGCTTTTCTCAGGGGTTTACAAAGATGGGAATGTCATTAAATATAAAATGGTGTGCAAGAAGAGGTGATAAGTGGGAGCAGATGAGGGAGGTAGGACACAGGACCCTTGCCCACAATGGAGACTTTGGTGGCCTGTAACAGTGAGAATAGCTCCCCAGTAATGCAAGATGCAGCATGTATTAGTTCCTGTCCTGTGACCAGCTATAGCATGTTAAACAGCCTGAAATTTTTAAAAATTAATGATTTCTCTTTTTAGTCAGAAGCCATGTCTTGAACGTTTACAGACTGTTTTTCTTACTCTGCAATTCAAGTGAGCGTTGATGATTCGGGGGTCTTCCTGAGAATTTGGAGACAACCCAACATTGTTCTCAGGAAGCTATCTAAACCACTATGTAGTTTGAGACTCAAGAGAACAAATCCTTTCCTTCCACTGAGAACTGAAAAATCTCAGAACATTTGTCTTCACTTTTAGCTCCCCCGACATCTATCAATAGGGATTAGGAATAACTATAGTAAATGCTGTCATTTGTTAATGTCTACAATGTGCCAGGCACCATAAAAGGCACACAGAAAGGTTGATATAGAGCAGAATCATCAAGGAACAAGCTAGACCAATGAAAGTTGACTGTGTGCTTCAGAATTAACAATAGCAGTGTCATGGGCTGAATGTTTGTGTCCCTCTTACCCCAATTCATCTGTTGTAGCCCTGATCCTCAATGTAATAGAATTTGGAGATAGGGCTTTGATGGAAGTAATTCAGGTTAAACAAAGTCATGAGGGTGGGATCTTGACTCTACAGGCTTAGTACCCTTATCAGAAAAGACATTAAAGCACCCCTTGCCCTCTCTTTCTCTCTCTTCTCTCTCCATCTCTCTGAATGCTCACAAAAGAACATTCAGAGCACACACAGTGACAGACAGCCATCTGCAACCCAAGGGGAGAGCCTCACTTGAAACTGACCAGGCTGGCAACCCAACCTCGAACTTCAACATCCTAATTGTGATCAAATAAATTTCTATTGTTTAAGTTACCCAGTCTGTGATCATTTGTTATGGCAGCCCACCCAGACCGATGCAAGTAATAAGATCTGTGGAGCCCTTTGGATTTCACAAAACGCTTTCACCTAAATTAGCATATTCCCTTTTCACGACAGTCCTACAGAAGGTATTGTTAGTATTCTTTTAGATGTGAGGAAACTGAGGCTTGGAGAAGTTAAATGACTTGCTCATGATCACAAAAGGTAGCAGAAATGGGACAAAAACCCAAGCCTTCTGGATCCCAGGGTCCAGTCGTATAAGTTCTTTGCACATGCTAAGGTCTAGAAACCTAGAAAGGTAGAAGTCTGAGGATATAGAAGGAGCAGCAAAAGGCTGAAAACTGCTCAGGCGCCAAGTCTAGCTTGGCCTGTGAGTGACTGTCACTTTTTAGAACAGTAGAATTAATTGCATTTTTTATTCACTCAACAAACATTTATTATGGCCTTCTCTGTGTAAGGCACTGTGTGAAAACTTAAAGATATTAAAAACCGTGCCCATTCCCTTGAGGTTAGAGCTTAAACCAAATGCTTGCATCCAAGACAGGATGTGGTCATGTAAAATAAGCAGTCCACACTCAGAGCTACAGGAGTGCTGAGTGAGGAGACGTCAGTGTTGGCCTGGATGAGGGGGAAATTGTGAAGGATGAAAATTATTTCAGTACTAGAGAAGGGCGGAGGATTATGTCCAAAAATGGGCATGCCTTTTTGCGATGTGATTTTTTTTTCCACTCCTCTTGTTACAGACTAACTCATGTCTCTCCAAAATTACTATGTTGAAGCACCAACCCCCAAGGTAACTCCCAATGTGACTATATTTGAAGATAAAGCTTTTAAGGAGGTTAAATGAGGTCATAAGGATGGGGCTATAATCTGATAGGACTGGTGTCCTTGCAAGAAGGGACATCTGAGATATCTCTCTGTCTCCCTGTTTCTCTGTCTCTCTCACACACACTCAGCCCCACACACACACACACAAACATACTGTGCTCTTGAAAAGACCATATGAGGATACAGTGAGAGGGTGGCATCTATGAGCCAGAAAGAGAGACCCCACCAGAAACCAATCATGATGGCACCTTGATCTTGGATTTCTAGCCTCCAAAACAAAGAGAGAATAAATGTCTTGTTTAAGCCACGTAGTCTTTGGTATCTTGTTATGGCAGCCCAAGGTGACTACAGTATTTCTCATCAAAAAGTAGAGTCTGCTTCTCCTCCTGGAATCTGAGACAGACCTATGACTCACTTTAAATGCAGCAGAAGTGACCTTGCAACTTAATTTCTGTTTTCACCTTCTTATAGTCTTGAGCCATCATGTAAAGAAGACTGAGTACTGATGGAAAACTCACGTAAATCCTCTCCATTCGAAGTATAACAAAGGGGAGAATCCTATGAAGATGAAAAAACTGGAGGAGACAGAAGACTGAGAGCTGTAGCCATCCTACTGAGGATCCACACATGACTGAGGTCATTTTGAATCTCGCAGTTGCACAAATAAGATCAGACAACACTGGGTGAAGCAGAGAACAATCTCAGCTGAGCCCTGCCCAGCCAACCCATAGAACGTAAACAAATACAATGGTTACCTGAAGCCATTAAGGTCGGGATAGTTTATAATGCAGAATTATACTACTGCTGCAGGTGGAGTGAGAGATGAGTATTTGGGGGCAGAGAGAATGGTTTGTTCAATGCAACACACAGAGATAGAAAAGTGTAGTATGAGTGATTCTGATTGTTAAAACCTTTAGGAATATATCAGAGAAAATAAGAGGGTAAGGCTAGCAATGTAAGTTAGAGGAAGACCATGGAGAGCTTCCATTATAATATATTTCTATTGAGTACTTTGTGACTCTTAAACTCTTTTCATGGATTAACTACTTAATTTTCACTTACCCCTATGAGTAGGTTATATCATTATTACCTGCCATTTTACAGATAAGGAAACTAAGCCTCAGAGGTTGTTACTTGGCAAAAACTACGGAGTGGCGAGACTTGAATTTGAAACAGGCGGTCTCACTGCAGAGCCTGTGGCCATAACCTCTGCAGAAGATTGACTAATTCAAGGAATTTTGATCTTAGCAATAAACTTTGACTTGTTTTAAGCAGGTGGTGGCATGCTCGAAGTGGTACTTCAGAAAGGTTATGCTGGCCATGGTGGATAAAATCCGGAAGCTGAGAGAATATCTAAGATGTTACTGGCGTGGCCCAGGTACGAAATGATAAGGATCTGAACTAGTTTGAAAAATAATGGGAAAGGGGTGAATAAGAAGGATTTGGGAAAGAAATTCATTCTTTCTTTGGAAATGGGATAAATCAAGGGAAGAGAGGAGCCGGAACTTATGGGATGGATGGCTGAAAATGGAAATAGCTGGAAATGGGATGGATCGAGGGAAAGGAATAAGCCAAAGTTTAACCCCATCTTTCTGGCTTCGGCGACCTAGATGGCAGTCATTCCTGTAGAACATTTAGGTGGTGCAGGAGAAAGGACTGCTTCGGGAAGGAAGAGAATAAATCAGCTTTTAGATTTGTTAGGTGGGAGGTGATGACGGGGTATTAAGTGGAAGTGTCTGCCAGGCATTTGGAGATATGTGAGTGGGAACTTGGGACAATGGTCAAGGCCATCTCTAGCTATAGGGCTTGGAATGCACCTAGAACTAACCCAAGTTACACGCATCTCGGGTGTGTCAGTTGAGTCCTTGGTTGCAAGCAACAGAAACTGAATCTGGCTAAAAGTAGAAAAGGTTCAAAGAAACAGAATCCACTGTGGACTTTTACTCAGAAGGGGCAGAGACCATGGTGGTTCTGGGGGCCCAGACAGGAAGAATTCACACACAATCTACACGATCTCGTCAAGCTGGGACGAGTCAGCTCCAGTGACTTTCCCCACTCCCTTCCAATTCTGGGAGGGAATCCAGTTAGCTTGGTCATAGGCTCACCCTTGGATAGAGAAAGTAAGGACCCCTTGACTTCCATGTTTGACAGGGAGGCACATAGAGCAGGAGAGGTGATTCGAAGGAGAAGAGAGGAGAGGAGAGGAAGGGAGGGGAGAGGAGAGGAATAATAATAATAATAAAAGACCAAAAAAAGCAGATTCTGCTCTCAAAAGACAGGGGAACAGATGCTGGGTGGGCACAAACCAATCAATGTTCACTCCATGGAGGAGTGTGCAGAAGCTGCAAGAGGGTAGTTGCATAGCACTCGTGTGTAGGAGGCAGAGGATTTGAGGAGGGGAAGACAAAGGCCAGCTAAGGAATTGGAGGAGAGAGAATAGGCAAAGGAGTTTCAAAAAGCGGGCAAAACATGAAGGTTAAATGCTGTCCAGAGATCAAGGCTGCCAAAGAATGATGACAGAACTACTGGGACTGGGGTTGGAAGTCATTGGAACCGACACTTTGAGAGGGAAGGGGGAGGGGTGGAGAGATGGAGACGCTGTGATGCAGGTAAGAAGATAGGTCAGAGACACGTACGGACGTAGGGAGGCAGCATCTACTATTTGGGGGAAACGGAAGAAGAGCTAGGTCGCTGTTTGAAGGGGTCAGTATTACAAAGATCCTCAGCGCTTAGGGTTTTCCATCCTATTTGGCCAAATATAAGTAGAAAATAATACTCAGGCCAGCACTAAGTAATCAACTGTTCCCTGAAGATCTTGGTGAAAAGTAGTGACGAAAATGAAGAAGTGTGAATCAATGCTCTAGTACAATGTTTCAGAATTTTCAGAAAGAGGAAATTGGATTTATTTGAAAGCTAACTCAAAAGGGAAATAAAAAGACAAATGCCTTTTATAAGCTAAAAAAAAAAAATCATAACAATGCAAAAGTTCCAGAAACAAATTGTGTAAGTGAAGTGTTTTTACAAGCTTTCTTTCCCCCGCTGAAACGATCTTACATAACAGTATTTGCATCTATAATGTTGTGTAACAAGTAGTCTTGTGGGGTAATGTGTTTTCAGTGAAGGTTAGATAAGTTATTATCTTATTATCCTAGCATCAGTCACTCTTCCAGACAAAACACCATCAGCCACTGGAAGCTAAGGATCGTTTTTACTTAAATACAAGGTCATACTATTGGGGTGTATGGGGGAGCAGTGGGGGTGGGGCAGGGGGATTTTCATCTTCTTCCAAAGCACTCAAGACTGGACTTCTTCCAAGAGAGGAAACGAAACTAAATAGATCATTTGTTTTATTCTGTTTGGGCATTTCTTGCGTTTCTCCCAACTGAGGCTTATGGACACAAAGCCAACCTCAGACTGGCCGGAGCTGGCTAAACTCCAGGTCACTTTTTTAAGGAATAAACAATTTGAAGCTCGATCAGAGGATTAAGGGAAGCCACACAACTGAAGGACAAAATGAAATTCTGCTATGAATATAAAGTTGCAAAGAAAGAGGCAGGTAGGAGCATTTAATGATTTGGATTTCTCAAACAAGACCAAGGTAGAGATGCAAGGGAAATAGTGATTGAAAATGGGCGTCTACAAGGAATAGATTTCAAAGAGGGTCAAACACTAGCAGAACTGTGGCTCTTGTGCACCAGCTGAGGCAGGAACACAGCTTCTGTGGGAAAGGCCCCTAATGATGGAGGTCGGAGTGCCTGGTCACTTGAATGTCATGGAAAGCTTGGGAGATTGCTTCTGTATCCTCTCGCTGTCATCAGAAAGACCGGCCAACACTAGCCACGCACATTCTGTAACGAGCATAGTTGGTATTCCCGGCATATACCGCTGGTAGAATGGGTCTTTGTCTTGAGTCACTTCCCTTTGGGAGACGCTCATTGGCAGTCCCATCCGATGTCCAAGGAGAGCGAAAGGCACATTAGTGGTTGGGCTTAGTCTGGCATATTAGTTAACACTGCATCTTGTCTGATTTCAGAATTGACGAGTCATGTACAGTATTGCTCAAAATGTTCCTTCAAAGGTACTGGGTGGAACAGGGAAGTGAATGGCAATCACTGAAGTGTAAACAAAAAGAGGTGAGTCCCAAAGACGTCTGACCATCTTTTATAGATGAAGAACCTAGACGCTAATTATGCTCTAATTGGAAAAATAAAACATTTTCCACCTGAAAAACGTTGGTTCCATTAAGAGACTAAAACCCTTTAAAATAATATTTGTGCATTTCTTTCATAAACTTAGAGTAACTTTAACTTCAGAGTAACTTTACTACAGACTTAAAATTGCAAATAAGCAAATTAACCAAAGTGTTTATGATATAAACCAATGTATCAGTGTTAATACCCTGATTGCGATATCATATAATAGTTTTTCAAAATACTACCGTTGGGAAAAGCTGGGCAAAGTTTTCAAGAGACCTCTCTGTGTTATTTCTTACAACTGCATGTGAACCTACAGTTATCTCAAAATTTTCTTCAATTAAAACAAGTGATTGAGAGAAATGGATGAGGGGACTCAGGCAGGCTTTCACACCCTGCCTTCACTCACACTTGGGTATAGTTTATTTCTCCACTAGTCCCTGAATGACTTCCTTCATCTGGAAGAGGCTACTCCCAGCTTCTCAAACACACCAACTTATACCAACTCTGGGCTTTTTCTCCTCTAGCTTCCCCCGGCTCACCTCATTCTTCCCAAATCCAGCTTGCTCTCCTGACTAGACCATGCCATACACTGTCCCTGAGGCAGTACTTATCGTATCAGTGGCCACTAGGCACTTGTTCACCAACCAGTCAACAATAATTCATTGAGCAACTATTATATCTGTGGTATTGGCTCTAGGCACTAGGGACAGGGTAAGTTGTAAACCATGTTGAACTGGTTTCTCTTCCCCACCTTCTGGGAGCATATATTCTCATGAGGAGGGGTGGAAGAAAACTAGACAAGGAACAACTGAAAAAAATCAAACCATGATTAGGGCTATGAAGAAAGTAGTAGACTGAAGAAGCGAAAAAGTGACTTTAGTTCAAGTAGCCAGGGAAGGCTTCCTAGAGTAGGTGACATTTGAGTTCTGATGGGAAGTATAAGGAGGCAGCATGAGACAACCACGGCAGGGGGGTGGGGCATTTCAAGCATGGGGAACAACAAGGAAAAATGATTGACATCCTGCTCTGTAATTGGATATGAACATTAGGCATGATTGTAAATAATGAAACGGGGTGCGTGTGTGTGTGTGTGTGTGTGCGCGCGTGCGTGTGTACTGTTTCCTTTTTACTTTAGGGCCAAACCTCTCATAGCTTGCTTCCCTCTGAGAGAGGCTGTAAATACCCTTAGGCTAGCCCAGATTTTACACTTAACAGCGACTTTCTCACCCCAGCGCACGCACACACGGTCTAGCATGGCCGCCTACACGCCTGTTGTAGATTGCAAGTCGCACTAATCAGTGGATGCAACCTTAATTCAAGGCTGTGCCTTAAATTTCCCACATTTCTGTCTCACAGCGGGGGCCTTGAGCCGGCTGGTGAGGGCTCTGCACTGTCTAAAGGCAACATAAATTATGTCATTAAGTTGGATTTCCACGAACCGAAGCCGACGCAAAGGAGGACTGAATACGGGCGATCTGGGAAGTAGGGCTTAGAGCCGGACAGTACTTTGTCGCCGGCCCCCCGGGTCTGCGCCTATGGGCTGCGCACAAGCTCCGGTCCCATCGGCGGTAGTTACCGGCGGGGAAGGGCTGCGTTCCGAGCACTCTGCGGGTTCCTCATTCTGTCACCGCAGCCAGGAATCCAGTTTACTGGATTCCCTTGTCTGCCTTCTGCCTGCGGCGACCAGCTGCCGTTCCTCTGTCGCGGTGGCCGGAGAAGTAGGCTCCGGGGCACGGTGCGAAGCACCTCAAGGGGTGAGCTGCCCCCTCCCCGGCCGCGACCTAGCACCGTTATATCCCCATCACCGGGACCGGTGGCCACTGTCCCAGGGCGCGCCTCTGTGTCTCCCAGGGGACAGCCAAGACGACTCGCCCGGCGCTCCAGACACGCGCCGCGAGCCCTAGGGTCCCTCCTCCCCCCCTACCCCCCCTCCCCCCCGCCACCCGCACTCGATCCCGGCGACCCACGTGCAGCTCCGCCCGGGCCGGCGCCGCACCTCGGGGTCGGCGCGTCTCCCGTCGCTTTCTGGGCGCAGCCCCACGACGGGGACCGCTCAGGGGCAGCGCGGGCGGGGACGCGGCGGGAGCGGGGGGCGTCCCGGCGTGCGGGCGCGGGGCCGCGGCGGCCGCTGGCACACAAAGGAGGCGGCGGGAAGGCGGGGCGGGGCGGGCCGGGGGCGGGGGCGGCGGGAAGGGGCGGGGGCCGCGCGGGCGCCGATAAAGCCCCTGCCACCGCCGCCGCCGCCGCCACCGGCGAGCGCTCGTGGGCGGACGGGCTGCTCGGACTGCGCCGCGGACGTCGCCGTCTCGCGCCTCTCCGACCCTCCCCGCCGCCGCCGCCGCCGCCGCCGCGCTCCCTCCCCCGACTCCGCGCCCCGCCGCCCCCCGGCTTCGGCTCGGGCCGCGCCGCCCTCCGCGGCCGCCAACGCGGGATCCGAAGCGAGAGGCGGTGAGTACCGGCTGCGCGCCCCGGCCGACCCCGGGCGCCCGGGAGTGGGAGGGGCGCGGCCGGCGCTGCCCCTGCGCCGGGGACGGTCCCCCCGCGCGCCGCCCGCTCCCCGCCGCGACCTCTCGCCTGGGCCGGAGGCTGCGGGGCGAGCGGGGGCCCCGCGGCGCCGACGTCGGGGCGCGGGAACTTTCTCAGCCGCCCTCGGACTGCGGCGGCCGAGGCTGCGTGCGCGCCCGGCTCCTGTGCCCGGGGACGGGCCGGGGCGGCTGGGGCGTCCAGGTGTGCCCGCAGCTGCGATCTTGGGGCCGGCGTGGCTTCCGCCGGTCCAACCTCGCTGGCGCCCTTGGCCCTGAACCTGAGGTACCCAGGTACTCGCGGTCGACCCCTACCCGGTTATTTTGCGTGTGCGCCGCCCTACAGGGAAAGACGGACTCTTTGCTTGTTGTTCCCACTGCCTGAGCAGGGTGGGAGTGACCGGTGGTTTGGGTGAGAGCCTTTAAATTGGCCTCTGGCAACCGATTTAACTGTATGGAGCAGATCTTTGCTATTTTCACCTTCTGTAGGAATGGAAATTGCAGTGCTGATGAGTGACCACAGGTAAAGTGAAAGTACTCAGATTCTGGGCATAATTGGGTATTTTGCCTACAAACTGAGTGAGGACGGAAGGCTCCTGTTACATAAGGCAGCACTCTACCTTCAGGTATTAAGGGAAGATGCTATTAACGGTTTTAGTGTTTTAATGAACGAAAAATAATCTTCATGTGTGTCTCTCTTGAGAAATCTCAAATGCTGCCGTGTCTTGCTTTGACTACTCTGCAGAGAACGTTTTCATATTTGGCATCGACATAAAAAGGTGTTTGAAGGTTTGACTTCCTCTTTCAAGCCAGGAAGCAGTTTGCTTCTCTGTACTGTTCAGGAGCAATTTACGTGATAATTTCGTACTTTGGAGATTTTATATCAGAAGTTGAACACAGATAACTGGAAGAAATGTAAGCATTACTAATTTGTCTATCTAAAGTGCACTTCTGAAATCAAAGATACTTTCAACACTACTTGCATGTCTAAATCAGTAATTATGTGCTGTTTGCAGTATTTTGGCAGAAATTCTTCAGCTATGCAAATGAAGGTGTTAGCCTAAATAATCTAAGGTTCCTTTTAACCCATAAGTTTGATTCTTTATTAAAACAATGTTTGAAAATATCATACAGTGCAGGGTGATTATTGAAGGTCATCGAGGTGTCATCTGTCCTTTATTCTTTAAAAAAAAAATAAATACAGAAAATTTCTGCCTTCCATGAACTTCACACATTAGTGTAATTTTAAAAGGACAAAAATGACTCAGTCTGAAAAGGACACTAATTTTCAGTTCCAGACACAGGGGATTGTTTGAGGTGGCAGAGTTTGGAAATGAGATGGTGACTTAGCTAGGTCCCAGCTGTACTTCCACGTGGCCTTCCTCTACCAGTCGGTCATTCTCCAGGACATGGCAGAATTCGGCCCTGGGCTTTCTCTCTAGTCCCAGCGTCCACGTGGGGGATCCTTTCCATCCTTGCCCGTCTCAAATCCAGTGACCTCTACCCACTCTGGCTACAGAGTCTTTACATCTAGGTCCTGCCCTCCGCCAGAAGTGCTCAACTTTTGAAATAAAAAAACTACCATTTCAGTGTCTCTGAACCACAAGCTCCTTCCTTCCAGATTGCAGACTGGTATTCTCGCTGCAACTCTTCAACACAAGAGATCTCTTTCTCCCTCCAGTTTGGCAGGTGACTTCATGGCCCACTCTGCACAGTAAGGAGGGGCCACTGGATTGAAATCTCTCTAGGTCCTACGCCACCCCCCTCCTACAGACTCTTCCGAATGTATCCAGTCATCCGAGAAATCTCCTTCAGCATCTGCTGTGTCCAGACCCTGATGTATGGTAAATGCAGCAGGTCCCTGCTCTTCTTGGAACGGTTGCTTTTGTGGGAGGAAACAGACCGAAAGCAAACCTAATTATGCTATGATAAAACGTATGATGATAAAACATGAGTCGGGTAGAAGAGTAGGAGGAAAATCAAGTTGGGGGCGAGGAACTCAAAGAAGGTCCTAGAGGAGGCCTCCCTGTGGCGGTGCCTAACATCTCTCTGTGAACTCTTTTCTTTCTTAAGAGCATTTTTAAAGCGCTATCACCTCCCTTATCTCGGCATCCCCACCTCATCTCTAGCATCCACTGTGTCCACTGTGTCCCTCTGGCCTTCTTAAATGAGTTAACATTTCCTTGAGCTTCTTCAGTGAGTTAACACTTCTCCTGTCTCCCTTTCCTTCTGAGCACTCTGCGAGCTGGCCAGAGTCTCCCCAAAGTAGAAGACCCCACAATTCCTGAATGAGTGACCCTGCGGATGTGCTCCAGGCTTCTGCAGCACCGGATGTGGACCCTTCCTTCCTTTCTGGTACTTATTTCCTTCCCTCCTGCTTTTTCTTCTGCCTCCCTGTCATCTCCACAACTTCTTGGGGTGACCTAGGGCTCTGTCCTTATACCTCTTCTGCTCTATATAGTCTCTGGGTGCCCATGTGCCCACCACTCCAACTATCAAGTACCATGTGAGTTCCAGATCGGTGTCTCCAGCTGACTACCTACAGTCTGGTGGGCTTATCTATGCCCTTTAGGCAAAACCCCCACAATAAGTCCAAAACTGGTTTTAGTTTTCATCATCCACCGCATACTTGTTTCACACTTAGCCAAAATTTGTCCCCTCCCCCCGCTTTTTTTTTTTGTGGTGGCTCTACCGTTCACCAAGTGCTAAAGCTGGAACCCCACAGTAATGCTAGGCTCTTCCAGCACTGCCCACATCCAGACAGTTGCCAAGTCCTATTGTTGCTCCGTGCTGTGAAATCCTGGAAACCTCTGCTGGAGTCACACTGGCCCTGCCATGCTTTAGAGTCCAGAGCTGGCGAAATGATGGCCAGTGTGTCATTTCCAGCTGGCAGATGTGTTGTTGGCCTGGACAAAGTACACAAAAATCGAGTTATATTTAGAAACATTAAGATGTCACTTGGATTTATAGCTTCTCTGAAACATGAGGCCTGCGTTCCCATGTGACAGCATTTCGCTGGCTCCGACTTTCCAGTATCCAGCTACGCCGGAGGTTGCTCGCTTTCTGGCTCCCCCTGGATCTGTGGTCCTCATGTACAGTAGCTTCCTGGCTCCCGTGGGCTCTGAGCGAGCGACCGTAGGCTGGGAGACCGTTGGCTAGGATTCCGTGATGCCCATGATTCCCCAGTGGCTCACCGCCAGGCAGGAGGCCGTGGTTTGTCCCACTTTCTTGCACCTCGGTTTGTCCCCCTTTCAACCATCGTCCACATTATTTCTGGGAGACTCTCCTCCTGCCCCTCAGATCCAAATCTGCTTGTGTCCCTCCTGATAGAAACTCAGTGCCTCCCTCTTGCCTTTGGGACAAACCCTGACACTGGAGGAGTGGTTGTGTTGTGTCACAGGTTAGGGATCTCAGATCGAAAGGTGAGCTCTCTTTTGTCTTTATATAGTGTTGTACCCAAGTTTCTCACAATGCTTTTGAACTTCCGTAAGGAGGGTGGTTAATAGGTGAATCCGATGTTGCCTCACCTGTGCCGAGATGCAGTCTCTGCCATTTTCAAACCACGTCCATAGACCTCACCACTTTCCCACTCCCTCACAACCTCCCTGAGAAGAAATGTCCCACGCAGCAAAGAGGAGGCTGTACGCATGGAGGTACAGTAGGCTGCCCCACGAGCCCTCGGCCCTTGAAACGTGGCAGGCCCCATTTAACACATGGTGCTCAGAGCCAGACAGTGTGTTCCCAAAGGCACTGGGCTGCCTTTGGACAATCCTGGCCCAGAACTCATCATCACTCAGCCAGGGAACATTCCACATTCCATGGTGCTCCACTCACTGTCTTCCTCAGCGACTCCCCAGGCTGCTGGCCATCTGCAGTGGCCTGACAGCATCTTAGCTTTCTTCTGCTTCTTCCCACCTCTCTGCCTTGTGCGCTGCCCCACACTTTATATTCTTGCAAAACTGAACTTCCTCAGACTCCGCACACTGTGGTGCTGCCTGCTCCTCCTTGCCTTTGCTCCTGCTGAACCTCTGCCTAGAATTCCTTTTCTCCATTTTCGGTATGCATTCATCGTCTGCGTGACTTCCCTCTTTTTCAAGAGTCAGATCTAGTATCACCTATTCCAAAAAGTCCTTCCTGAAAATCACTGCCCCCAACCCTCTATGGCACATGTGTGGCGTGTGCCCACATACATCCACCCTACCCTGTGGATGCCTCCGATGGTAATTACTGTGTCACAGCAACATGCTTGACCCACCAGATTCTTAAGTGTCGTGCAGGCATGCCTGGGTTTTAGTTTCATTTGCACCAGCAGTGGTGCATGACCCAAGGCAGTTAATACCTGTCTGAACTAAACCATATTCCTATTTTTTCATGTTTACTGCACACTTTCTAAAAAAAATGCTTGTTTCCAGACTGCCACCCCTGGTTCTAGTACTAATGCATTTAATATATATCTTCATATTAAAAAATGTCTCTATATTTGATCAACCATGTCTTCTGAGATGGAACATTACTTAGGAAAAAGCAGAAGGAAAAAGCAGAAGTCTAATACAGAAGTGCTCTGTGCCTGTGCTCACTTTGGTTATCCTCATCTGAACCTTTCTGGCTTGGTTCTGTCTTCTTTGAGGTCCATGGGCTGAGCTGTGCTCTGTATTTCATGGTTTGTACAAGGTGGGAGAATGCTTTCTGGGTTCTTTCCATTAACCATCTGAGCGATGGCAATGCATGCCCTTTTGCTGACTTTTTTTTTTTTTTTTTTTTTTTTTGCCATGGTAGGTTTTGGCTAATGTCTTCAGCCAAGTTTAGTGGTGAGAGGCCTGGGCTGGGAGAAGATCAGGGTTGTGCTTGCAACGATTTGTGTAGTAGACTATCTAGAACATGATTTCCTTGTCTATACAGTGGGTTTGTTCAAATCATGATGCCCAAAGGTGCCTTATTAAAAACAAATCTGTAACTTCTTGACTTATTTACCTTTCTGATCCAGCTTTCTCATATCAGGTCTAGAGGAAAAATTTTAAAAATATATTGTTTTATATTTAGATAGATGAATTCTTCTCTCTCTCTTCTTTTCTTTTAAACCTATGAAACCATTCAGCTTGGCTCTTCAGTGCTCAGAAATAGCATTGAAGGCCAACATGGAGATTAAGTTTGTATTACCATTTGGAGGGATTTATAAAAATATTAAATAAATTGTGTCCCAAATACTTGGTTCTTCTTTGTAAATCATTATCTCCATAAATGTGCCATCTCTTTTTTCTAAAACTACCTTTTCTCATGAATAGATTACCTGTCTGATCTGAAAAATCAATGTTGGGTTTTAAAAAAAGGTACCCTTCCTTGTAGAATGGAGTCAAATGCAATGAACCACATTTTTAAGTTATCTGTTATCTGTAAGTTCACAATTTGTCTAAGAACACTGAAAGGTTAGTATGATTTTCTTTCTCTTTTGAGAAATGCCACCTTTCCCCCAACAGGCCAAGTCTGTTTGCACAGTCAATGATTCTACCCTTCTTTCGATGTTAGATTTCTAGGTCTGGACGTAAGCCCAGTCCAGAGAAGTTGGCGTTCCTTCTAGGGCTTTTCGTGCATATGGATGGCCACCGAGCCTAAGTAATCCTCTGTTTGTAATTCCATTCATGGATTTTGACAAACGTGTCTCCTGTTTCATCCTTGAATTCCTTCAAAGGTTGAGGCGGATGTGCCCTCATTCAAGGTTAGATCAGGAGCACCCCATGCTCTTGTTCCAGTTTGACCTCAGACTTTGCCCTTTGCTTCAGAAGGTAATTCCAGAATTGAAATCCACTATGTCTTTCTATTTCTATCAGTTAATTCTTGGGAGAAGGATAATGTGGAAAAGATTTTAGTGTAAAAGGGGAAAAAAAATCCTTTGAAAAGGCAGAAAGTATTTCTTGTAGTGACTGCAGGTCTTGGTAAATATACTTCATTTTTGTATTTTTCCCCCATCCCCCCACAGTGAGAACTTTGGGGAATTTCTCTTACGAACATACCAAAAATAGCATCAGCACTTACCTCTCCATTTACTGCCAACTAATATAGCTATAGAAAAAATAACCACTTGTTTTTAGCCTAAGTTTTTATGGACCAAATCTTGAAAGTGGGTGTGGATATGTGAGAGGTTGGTTTAACAGCAAATACTAAGTCCACTCAAAATGAGTAAGCTGATTGTAAATGAAAATAGATTTTTCTTGCAGTATTTTCTTTACTAATTTTTTTTTTCACTTTTAAAACAAGGAATCCACTTAGAAAGAAATTATTTTTGAGGATTTGATAGCTCGTTTGGATTATACGAGCTATTAACTACTGCATTTTCTTTTGGTTACAAGTACAAAAACCCAAATCAAAGTAAGTGACAAAAAAAATGGCATGCAAGGCGGGAGCTGTTGGCTTACAATGCGGCCAGAGGCATGGTGGAGATGCCTCTGGCCCTGGAGGTGACTGGAACCAGAGACTCTAGGCCCTGAGGTTCTCTTTTCTTTCTCGATGTTACTTGTCTCTGAAGGTCATCATTATTCAAGGGCCATGACTATGGGGAGATTCAGGTTTACCTTCCTATAGCCTCATGATCATAGGGGGAAAAGGGGCTTCCTGCCAGTTCCACCTGGAAAAACTCCTAGGGAGGTACTCCGATTGGCTCAGTTTGGGTCATGTGCCTTTCCCTGGACCAATGCTGTGGTCAGCAAAATGGGATATTATGATTGGTCAGAGTCTGAGTCACAAGCCTTTGGTCAGGAAGGGAGGAAGCATTGTGGGACAGGCAAGTTATCCCAACTGCCATTAGTATTTCTTTTTAGTAGACAGAGTCTCTGTCTTATCTCCTCCAGCCTTAGGCCTTCCTGTGGGACAAATACTAATGTCATTCTCACTTGTACAGTTGGGAAAGAAGAGTGTGAAGCAGCCAAAGTGTCCGTAGTCATACATATGGCCACATTCATACATGTGCGTCAATGCTAGAGCCTGAACCCAGGTCTGTAAATGTGTGAACTGTGAGCTGATACCATGAATTTTCAAGGATTTACGTCCCATCGACATAAATTCATACCTTCTCAAAAAGAAATTCCTGTCAAATAATATGCCTCCTTTCAAAAGACCATCTTCTCATTTTGATGCATGCTATCCTTCAATAACACAGCCAAATTGCATGAGATGGAAAGAGGCTAATATTTTTGTTGTATTTGAATGTTTTTATGCCTTTGACCTCTTCCCCCTCAGTCTGTTCCTTAGATGCTTTTTTTTTTTTTCCTGAGACTCAAACTCTAAAATAAGTACTGACCTTTTGATTGAAAAGGTAGAGTTCATTTACCCAGAATCCAAGGGAATAACTTAGAGTGAGCTGGATAAAACTCAACATGACCAAAGGTGTGACAAAAAAAAATGCTTAATTAAACACAAATGTGTGGAGACTTAGTTAGAATATTAAGATTTAACTTTTCTTTTATAGTTTTTTTTTTAAATAGTTACCTTTATTTCAAAATTTGTCACATCTAAATAGTATATGTTCTCCTCTCCCCGCTTCGCCTCCCCTTCTTTAGTATAGTGTAGTAATTAGGAGGATGGAAGGTTTGGAGGCCCGTGTGCTGTGGTCTGAATCTAGATTCTATCACTTACTCTCTGGGGGCCAGGAGACCATAGACAATTTGCTAAACTTTTCTAAGCCTGAATTTTTCCACCTGTGAGTTGGATATGAAGGTAACCATGTCTTAAGTCTTGTGAGGATGAAGTAGAGAGTCTGCTATAGGTGCTGAGCACAGGGCTAGCTAGAATGGAGCTGACTTCCAGCGCACAAGGTGGTGGCGGTAT
>CM053503.1:159798474-159818161 GCA_028627145.1 Eidolon dupreanum | reverse complement strand
TTATTTGACTTTAAATTCTGATGCTCTTAATTCTTTGCTAGTTTGATTATCATTTGTCAGTTGCCACTATTGCTAATCACTCTCTTGCCTTGGCTAGTAAGATAAGTTATGGCTGCTTTTCTGATTTTCACCTCTAGCTAATTTGCTGTATGAGACACTAACGATCAAATTCAATGCCACCGTGTGTAAAGTAAAGGTAAATTGACATCTTCCCCATTTGCCTGGAACTTTTATACTACCCACCATGTTCTACCTGTTTCTTAGTCCTTTAGGTGCTCCTGCCCTCTGTTAGTCTGCTGCTCTTCAGGTCAGCCCGTGCTCTCCCTTCATCTTTACAATGCCTGCCATTGTAAGACTATACCTTCAGGGATCATTTCTCTAGTTTGTTACCATATAATGCCTGCCATTGTGCTTGGGCTGCGGTGTTGGACCTGGGGTGCTGTTTCGTTAGCTAGGAAAGCAGCGAGCACTGTGCAAGCTCTCAAGCTCTATTAGAAATGGAAGATGATCGTGAATCTTGCAACTCCCCTGTCCCCAGACCACAAAGGTCTGGGCACTCCTTCTGTGGCACCTGTTACTCTGACCGCCCCTTCTTCATTGCCACAGACTCTGCCAACTCCCATCTGATCGGCCATCGAGAATGTTGAGGCATCCTTCCTAACCTCAGGGCAATGCTGTGGACATTTATGAGATCACTGCTTGAGCTCCCGAGTGAAGGATGTTATATGTGGTCCCTTCTTCCTGGCAGGCATCTTGCTGCTATTCTGGAGATTTTCTTTGAACCTCAGAGGTTTGAATCAGTCAAGCCTAGGAGTGTTTGTTTTCTCAGGAAACACAGCCCTATTATATTAAAGCCATTGTTTTAAAAGTCACTCTGAGCGTTAAAAACCTCAGGTCATCAATTCATAGTGTGAAAATTTAGGAGTGGTTGAGGCTTCAGGCAAGCAATATTGACTTAAATGTGTGGAACACTTTAAGACAGCATTCGATTGTACATTTTAAGATAGGAAACACAAATTGAAATTCCTCCTGGGTGCTTTAAATCATGCATTATAGATGCAGTATTTTCAATTAGCTGCAGGAAAAAAAATCTGTTCTGCGTGGCTCTATTTTTACAGCTGGGAATTTCTGTGAGAACACAATTGACTATTTCATACATGTGAGATTTATTTAAATGACTCATGGGGCATTTGCAGTTTGACCAATAATTGAAAATATTGTTACCGTGTGGCAGGTAAAGTGAGGAAGTCATTTCGCATTCCTGAAGAGGTGCTCCAAGCTCAGTGGCATTACATTCGTCCAAGAGGTGGGTGGTAGACAGGGGGTTATGGCAGTATTGAGATTTGAGCCTTCACATTTCCTTCCCGGGTTTTGCCGCTCCGTGGAAAGAAAGAAAGAAAGAAAAAATGCTTGGCTGCCTGAGGATTCTGTGGGATGATGCTCTCGGGAGGGACCCAAGGCACTAAGGCATCCTCAGTTTTCATGCACCAGACACAGATGAAAGGTCAGATCAGATATGAAGGAACCTCATCCTTCCCCCAACTCTTCTCTGACTTTCTCTTTCTTTCACCCCATTCTTTGCCACCTGTTTCACTTGCTGATGCAGAAGTCTCAGGATGGACCAACCACCACCTCCAGGGCGGTTCACAAGCATAGCACCTCAGGGTGTAGAATCCATGCTCCCACTGAAATGACATTTTAAGTGGTGGTTAGGTGACACTGTATTAAAAGGCACCTTTATGCTTGCGAATCAGACAGAGTATGGATTAATTAGGTATTTTGTGGGCAGAATTAAAGTCCTAACCATCAATTTTTAATTTCTTTTTTTGGATCAGTGGTTCTCAACAAGGGACGATCCTCCCTCTCTCCCCCAGGCACATTTGTTAATGTCCCCAGACATTTAGTTGTCACAACTGGGTGGGGGTTGCCACTGGCATTGGGTGGGCAGAGGATTACCAGGAAACCTCCTCCAAGACGCAGGCCAGCCTCCGCAGCCCAGAATCATCCAGCCCGAATGTCAGTGCTCTAGAATTTCTTTAAAAAAGAATGACTTCCCCAAATACTTTAGATCACAACCTGCTCACAAGATGGTGGCTTCTGCAATGGACATTAGTACACAAAGTGAATTAAATTGACGGTGGAAGGCCCGCCTTCTTCATCAATGCCTTGATTATATAGAGAGCATCTCGGTGTCCCATGTGCCATGTAGGACTCTGGGGCAGGGGGTGAACAGGACAGACAAGGTCCCTGCCCTAGCCACAGGCACAAAGAGCACGTAGACCACAAACCTTTCAGTCAGAAGGGACATCCGGGCGGAGGCCTGGGGCCCGAAGAGCCTGGAAGTTTCTGCAAATTACCAGGAACAGTGTGTATCCTAAAAGGAAGCTGACTCCAGGCCAGGTGGGCCAGCCTGTAGGCTGTGGGGGAGAGTTTGCGTTTTATTGTAAGAGCTTAAGGAGGCCATTGGAGGGTTCGATGCAGCACTTGGTACCGAGGGTCCTCGTCAGCCTGTGGGCAGGGTCCCTGGGGCAGTGCAGACAGTGAGTTGGGTAAGGAGACTAATGTCCTCTTCCGGGAATGTTGGTGGCCGGACTGAGGGTGAAGGCAGTGGAGAGAGTAGACCAGGCAGGAACTCTCAGAGGAAGGGCAGTAGAGCTTAGCGATGGTTCTAATGGGGTCAGAGAAAGGATGAAGGATGACTTGCAGACGTTCTCCTTAGATTCTTGGAGGGATTGGGTAGTCTACTTACTGAGAGGTAGATTCTGGAAAAAGGCAAGTTGAGGGACGAGGAGGACTTTTTCCTAGAATTTCTATGAAAATGAATAAGGGGACTTCTGTATCTTCCTACACTCACACTCACACACACACACACACACTCTCTCTCTCTCTCTCTCTCTCTCTCTCTCTCTCTCTCTCTTTTTAAGAAATACTGAGTCTAGTTAGAGGCCGCTTTCTAAAATTTCAGGTATTCCTCCTAAATTGCCTCTTCAGTTATCAATCATTACAATAAACTTTCCAGTGTATCTCAGAGTTTCTTCTAAATGGTTTCCTTTGGCAATCATCAAGCATTTTCTGTATTAGATATTTCCTCCATCTAAGCAAATAAAGCAGTGATGAGACTCGGCTTACGATCCAGACTTCTGCCATCGAGTCTCTCAGCCACTGAGACGGGACTTGTCTGGCTTTGCCACACTGAAATGTTTTAAAAATTGTTTCAGTCTAATCACTCCCTATTTCATTTTCAGCTTGTGGGAAGCGCTTTTCCTTATTCATGAGCCTGGCAGTCTTGGAAAGAACACAGGAAAAATCAGCAGAGCCCGATGCACAGTCTCTAAGTCACCCAGGGACCATCAGTCATTTCCTGACCCCGTCCCCAGGGCCATTTGTGGCGGCTGCGCATGGCCTGGCTGCTGCCCCTGGCAGGACAGGAGGTCACTTACCCTGAGGACTTGTGACTAGAGGTAGAACTCTGATAAAGTCACCTACTAGAACCTTTAACCCCTCCTACAGCAAAGGCATGAAGAAAACAGCTTGCAATTCACAAAAGACCACGAGTAAATAGAAAAGGCAGCATTTAAAATTCCTTTTGATTTTTAGAAATTGGAATTTGGGGACATTTTGCAGTTGAGGGAGTCGCTAAGAGGAGTTGGTGAATAGACCTTAAGAGGCTGAGGAGAGAGACCCTTGACCGTCCATGATGATGGTGATAAATGGCCGAGCCATCTTTGGTTGAGCCCTTGGTGCATTCAGCAGCTGACCAAGAAACTTGGCATGTGTCACCCTTTTTAATTCTCACAGCAGCCCGTAACACAGGGACTCCTGTTATACCCATTGTACAGATGGAGAAACCGAGGCACACTCCAGTTTCGTATTTGGTCAAAGTCCTATGGTTAATTGGTAGTGGAGCTGGGCTTTGAACTTGAATGGTTTGTCTCAGGAGCCTGCAGAGGCTGAGAAGTCTAGGAATTGACACTCACAGATTATGCAAAAACACTTTTGGTATATTTGTTAGAATATTGACATTTTTAGTGTGCTTGAAGGATTGGGGACAGAATTCAAGTAAATAATAAAAATATCTGTCTTAAGGTGCATTTGTTTGCTGACTAAAACTTTTAAATTGAAGGGTTCTTGTGTTTTTTACTTTTTATTCTGAAGGAGTCGTTGATTCCTAAAAAGTAGAGAAAGATCCATATACCCTTCACCTAGTTCCCCCGAAGGCTACATCTTGCATAACTACAGTGCACAATAAATACCACAACTAGGAAATTGGCATTGGTACAATCCATTCACCTCTTTCAGATTTCAAGTTGTACACATACTCATTGGTGTGAATGTACGTGTGTGTGCATGCGTGTGCGCATGTACTTCTGTGCAGTTTTGCGTGCATTTGTGTGACCACCACCATAGTCACCCTTTTACAATCACACCAACCCTCCTCTCTTATCTTCCCTAAATCCTGGTAAGTAATATGTTCTCCATCTCTATAATTTTGTCGTTTAAAGGATATTTTATAAATGGAATCACACAGTATGTAAGCTTTTGGAATTGACTTTTTTTCGCTTAGCATAATTCCCTTGTGACCTGTTCTAGTTACCATGTATGTCAGTAGTTGACAACTTTTTATTGCTGGATAGTGCTCCATGGTGTGGATGTGCCATAGTTTGTTTAACTTTTCACCCGTGGAAGGACATCTAGTTTGAAGATATTACAAATAAGTTGCTATGAACATTGGTTTACAGGTTTTTGTGTAAAGATGAGTTTTCATTTCTCTGACATAAATTTCCAAGATTGCTGGATCGTATGGTTAAATGCATGTTAAGTTTTTTAAGAAACTGCCAGATTTTCCAGAGCGACTGTACCATCTTATATTCCCACAAGCAATGCATGGGTTGTCCAGTTTCTCTGCATCTTCTCCAGCATTCGGTGTTATCATTAGTTTTTATTTTTGTCATTCTGATGGGTGTATAGTGATAGCCCATTGTGGTTTTAATTTGCCTAATGGCGAATGATATTGAACAGAGTTTCCATGGCTGCCTCTTCTATAGCATAGCACGTGATGGTTGAGGAGGAAAGAGGTGGGACAGGATGGATACTGTGGAGTGTGAACGATTCTTCCAGCTTCTGCCTAGTTTGAATTCTGGCATGGGTCCCCATGAGCTGTTTGTCAGGCAGACCTTGTCTTGCAAAGACTGTAAAGTGATGATGGTGTTAAAAGAAGAATAGTTCCATAATCGCAATTTCCAAAACTATCCGTGGTCCCTCCTAACACCAGGCCTTTTTACACTTGAGATCGTTTGTCTGTGACACTCCTCCCCACCCCCCGTCCCTCTCCCCCTTTGTCCAGTTCTGTCCAGCTCACTCTCCGGTGTCCACCTATGGGGCCCTTCCTCAGAATGCGTCCTCTGCCCTGTTGACCTTTTGGAGCAGACAGGACCTTGTTGGGCAGTGTTCTCCTGAGCCTCGCAGGCTGTGGAGCAGCATCCGCGGTCTCTGCCCACCAGGCAGTAGCACCTTACCCACCACGCCCAGTCGTGACAACCAAAAATGTCTCCAGATGCTGCAGAAGGGTCCCTGAGGGACAGAACTGCCAGGTTGAGAACCGAGGCTCTCGACCGTCAGCTCCAGGAAAGTGGGTGCCAAGTCTGTTTTTGTCCTTGTTACCTCAGCACCATGCGTGTCATCTGGATACTCCATTAAGGTTTGCAAAATAGATAAATGGACAAACCGTACCTACTATCTAAGAGTTCTTTCCATGGCAACCTTGGAAATACCACCCTGATTTCAAAAAAAAAAAAAAAAAAAAAAAAACCAGGTGGGTTTAGCTGTGACTTTGTGACTTTGAGTCCTAGGAAACTAGAAGCCCTCCCTACACAGTCGAGTATGGGTGTCCTGGCCCTTCCCTCTGGCCAGTGTCAGTGAGGATGTGTGAGTCGTGGAGTTCCTGCCTGATTAAAGCCCACATCCTCTCTTAACACTGCCAAAGCAGGGCCCTCATAGCCTAGAGGAAGTACCCCCATCATTCACAGGGCTCGGAGGCCTCCCGCTAGCTCTGAAATCACCTTCTGAGAAAAGAGGGGCATCCCAGCAGGCAGAATGGGACCTCCTGCAGGTGGCACGTTTAGGGTAATTTGGCGCAGAGTGGTGTCGGAGACCCAGTTCGTGTCTACCTGCTGAGTGTCCCTCCCTCTCTAGCTGGGCCCGGCTCCCTTTTCATGAGGGGAGGGAGGAAAGTAGAGGTGTGGGCTCCGTTTTGCCTAACCAAGCACGTAACTGGAAATGAATGGTTTAGAAAATTCCAAGGGAGTCAGAACAGTGGCCCTAAGACTGATTTAGGGTATATATGAGTGTTTTAGGTTTTTCTCTCTGTACCTGGCAGTTCTAGTTCCTGAACCAGAATGATATAGATCCAGGTGGGGTGGGGTAAGAGACCGGGGGTGGGGATGAGGGTAGGGGACAGGGTAATAATGACTGTGTCAGCCTCAGGTCACTGCTGCTGCCCTAAGGGGAGGATGTCGGGGGTGCCCAGAGAACCCCAACGTCAGGAGGCTGGGCTCCTCTTCCTGCTGCGAGGGCAGCTGCCCGGGGAGAGGGCCTGGTGTCGACACCCTCCCTGATGCTCCTGCAGGAAGCTCGGTGTGACACAGGCACCCCGCACCCAGCCACAGGTCTTCTTTTCAACAGGCTGGAGACGAGCCTGATGCAATAAGGTGAGCTGACAGCCCAAAGCCCTCATTACCGGCAAAGCAAACCTTCCCTTCTGGAATACACAGAAGTGATGAGTCTGCCGGACGGACTCCTTCTTCTCCCACATACAGAGCCTTGGGTTGAAAATGACAAGGAGAGCCACGGTGACAATCGGTGTCAGCGCGGTCGTTTGCTTTGATGAGAAACAGCGTAGGACTTCAGACTGAAGCCTTGATGCTAAATTAAGGAAAGTCGGTGGCATCATGAGGTGACAGCCTGGGGGAGAGTGGGAGCGTGTGCCTTCCTGTGCACCAGCAAGCTTTCTCGTCCTTGGCGTTCACGTTTCGAGCCACATAATTCCTCGCGGTGAGGAGCTGTCTTGTGCAACGGAGGGTGTTGAGCAACAACCCTGACCTTGACCCGGTGGGCGCTGATAGCTCCCCTTCCCAGGTATGACAACCAGAATGTCCCTAGACTTTGCCAAGTGTCCCCTGGGGGGCACTGGAGCCCCCCTTCCAAGTAGAAAACCACTGCGCTCCAGAAACAAACATTCTGTTCAAGTCTTGCGCCTTGTAAAGCTGTGGTCACTTGTTTACTCCGAGAATTTGATGATTTCAGCACAGGACAGAGAGGTAGAAAGAAGGCAGTGTTTCTTCACATTTTTCTCAGTTTGACTCTTTAAACTCCATCACAAGAGGCAGCGTGATACATTGGCTAATAGTGTTAGTTTTCACACATCTCTTCAACTTGTACGATCTGTATGATCTGAACAGGTTATTTAATTTTTCTGGACCTCCGTTTTCATCATCAGTAACATGCAGATACTAATGCCTTCTTTTTAAGTTGAGGGTTTAGCTAAGTGTTGAATATATAAAGCTCCAGGTACAGGGTCTAGCACAGAGCAGACATTCAATAAATGGTGACTGTTATTCTTGACTACTTCAGAATGTATTCTACACATTTTAAGAAAATTGGATTTCTTTTCAGGTTAGGGATAACAGTTGCTACTGCTACCTAAAATAGCAATGGGATCAGGTAATTTCCATTGAACTACAATTTAATTCATAAACATTATTGAATTCCTACTATATAACAGGTACGATGCTAAATGCTGGGCATAAAAAAAACTTAACGAACTGTAATCCCTGCTGTTAAATATCTAATATGTAGATTTAGCCACATTAGTGGATCAAGTTATGTTTATCAAAATAGAGCCGCCGCCTACTAAAAAATCTCCGCATTAAATGGTCTATGCGTTATAATGGGGTGTAACCTTCATTTTAGTGTATATAAAGGGATCTCACTACTTTATTTCTTAACTCTTTCTCTTTTTCCAATAACTGCCATTTTTTTATTCGAGTTTTTCTGATTCTGTAATTGGACCACTGTTCTTGTGCTCTGTAGTTTTTCCTCTTCCTCCTTACTACACATTTCAGTGGATCTGAGTTCCAGCTGCTGTGGTTTTATAAACAGAAAAAAAAAAGATGCTTGTTTTAAGTGATGTGTTCATTTTAGAAATCTTAACTACAGAACAATATAAAGACTAATAAACCATATCATATTACCATCAGAAATAATTATATAGATAATATCTTGATATCCATCTTTCTAGTCTTTTTCTCTGTGCTTTGTATTATTTTACATATTTAAATATACCATACTAGTTTTCTTTTTTTTTTCGATTAAGAGATTTCTGGAATATATTACTATGTCTTTAAATTTCTCCGAAGATCTATTACTATGTCTAAATTTCTCCAAGATCGTTTCTTAGCAGCTGACTGGCATTGTGTGGGATGGATGTCATGAACTGACTTGTGCTGTTGGATGTCTAGGTCATGGTCTTCCAGACTCAGTCCCTGAAGCAAGGATTAAGTGCAAATGATTCATTGAGGAAATGCCCCCAGGTGGAACAGTATGGGAGTGAGGGAAGTGGGGATTTGAAAGGGGAGTGGCCAGTCAAGGGAGTGATATCAGGTGAAGTCCCACACTCAGCTTAACCCTGGGGAACTCTGGAATACCTTTAGGTGGTCTGTGCCACCCTGAGGCAAAGGAGCTGGCCTTTTATATTGCCAGACCAGAAGTCAGTGGCCGTAGGTCTCCAGGGTAAAGGAATGGTGAATGACAACCCCAGGCTCCTTCAAGCCCGCTAAGAAAAAGGATTCCAACTCCCCCTAGCCATGGGTGCAAACTGTTAGCAACGAGGCACAGAGAAGCTAGTAGAGAAGTGCACGAAGCTGTTGAAAGGTCACCACAGTGTCCTCTCCATTGGAAATTTAGGTTGCAATGATAATTGCTATTGCTACTATAAGTAACTCCACAGTGAACATTTTTAGACCCAGATTTTTTTATCACCTTAGGATTGATTGATAGAAGGGGTGTTATTGTTCCAATAGGTATACACTTTTTTAAAGATGATGCATACCAAAACTTGCCTTTCAGAAAGATTTTTATCAGTTTACACTTCCAACACTTACCGCTCATTTTTTGCTAGCAACAATGTAGACAGCATCGATTTGTCATCTGTGAATTGAGAACCTGTCAACAACATCATAGTTATTCTCGGGGGTCGGAAAAGTCATATTCGTGGTCCAGCTTTAAGTATAGACTGAATATATAATATCTCAAAATATGACTTTTTGAAAGTACCCAGATGCTGTTATAAATAAAAATAATTTGCATTTAATGAAAGTGTTTATGAATCCATGGTCGTTTTTATCCTGTATTTTCACAAGGACTAAAAATATAATTAGTCATGAAGCATCTGTAATACTTTCCTATGTCTAAAAACGGTGCCGCATTGTTTGAAAGCTTGAGGCCCGCTAGTCACTAACACTACACTGTTTTCAGTTGTCTTCTTGGCTACTGATTTGGAAATCACCCATTTGAACTGTTGCATCTTAAAGATTTCTCAGTAAAAAAGTCTATAGGACTTGGTACCATAAATAAAACTAAGCAGACTGAAAAACATATCTCAGCCCCATTAAAGGATTTTTGGAACATGCTCACCCACTGCCACCCCCACCATGATCCAGCCCTTCCATTTCTCATACTGAGACATTGAAACACACCAGCAGTGCCATAGTCTATGTCTTAAATAGTCCAAGGAAGCTGTAAAGACACAGACAGGTTTTTATCAAGGTGGAAAGTTGTATTTGACCCACTTTCTTAGCTTGATCCTTGAGACTTCCTAAATAACTGTTGACATAAAAATTAGGGACTATTTCAGGTCTAGAGCATTGAGGAAGACAAGGATTAAGGAGCCAACATTTACTGAGCACCTACTCTGAGCCACGTACTGAGCTAGTTACTGTCTGTCTTTCTGTTTGAGCTTATGGAATCCCCATGACCACCCTTGAAATTTGATTTCTAATATGGCACAGGTGAGGTTGATAAAGATTCTGACTTGCCTTCATCTCTTCGTTAGTGGATGGTAGAACTAGGATTTGAACCTTAGATTAATTTTCCCTGACTCTTAGAGGAAAATGGAACAAATGTCTCATGAGCCATTATTTTAAAAGATAGACAACTAACAAAGCCTCAGTTCACTTCTTCTTCATAGCCTTCCCCCGTCACCCCAAAAGTGATTTAAGAATGAATGATATGTGGATGAAAGGTATTTGGATGTCAGTTAGAGTGTTTAATAAAACATGTGGCTCTTCACTGAGGAAACCTTTTAGACATTGTTGCCATACATTTCAGTAGCTGAGCATTTCTTTCCTGAGTCTTTTTAGGTTCATTTTTTGGCTAAATTAATTAGCATCATAGATCAAGTGTACATTTTGAGGTCTGATAAAAATTTAAGAAGGAATTCAAAGATGTCTCTAAGCCTCTCCCCGGTAACGTGAAAGATCACATTGAAAACCACCAAGCCTCTGTCACTTTGATCCGTTAGCGTTTCCTGTTTCTTCTCTGAACTTTTAAAGATGCCGACTCATTCTGATAACACTCTGTACATTTCCCAGGGTATCAAAATGCACTTTAGTTTTGCTTGTTTGTCTAACTTTTTGCCTTAAGAGAAGGTGGTAGATATTTGGAAAGTGAAGACGGGTTTGGGTGGACATATTTCAGTGGTGTTTGTAGAGATTTGAGAGACCCGAGCCCTCTTGCCATTACAAAACCATTAACCCTAGTTGTTTGTGCATTAATAACTACTGTCGCTTTGCAGATCCTGCCTTCATCTCTGCAGGTCAACCCTTGAAGATCTCTAGAATGTCTCTTGCCAAACATCCCTAAGAGTTAGACCTTTGCTGTTTGGTAAAGTAATGGTGGGAAACATTAGACTGGACTGCTGGGCAGTTCGGTCCTACTTAAGGCCACTTAGAAGTCTCAGTTTGGCAGCCTAATACTTTTCTTTCACATTTATTTTTTGGGGGGCAGAAAAACTGTCAAGAAAAACTGTTGGGAGATGTCATGATTCTAATATAATCAGATGTGCTGTTTTTCCTTACTTCCTATAGCCAGCGCCTCTAGAGGCAATGGTTAGTCCAAAGGCAGAATAATGAGAGGCTCTAGGAACTGAGAAGGAGGATCTTAGAAACACAGAGACCAGAAGGATATCAGCATTTCCCAGTGCTTGAGAAAATGACAGCTTTCATGAAGGGGGGCCCAGGACTACTTGTCATTACCTTCCCCCCAAGATAAATTGAGGGACTCTCCTTGTCATGCTGTGTACCAGTTGTTCATTTCAGGCACTTGCATTGTTAAGATCCCACTCTTAGTATGAGACTCACTGCCAGCATGTGAGGGTGATCCATTTTGATTGTTCCAGACCAACTTTACTTCCCAGCTCACTCCCCCATCTTTTTATCATCCAGTGTGAGCCCCTGGGCTATCTGGCCATGGGAGTCAAACTGACTCATGGGTAAACAGTCTTTCATAACTTGCATTTCACTATTTGGATGGCATCCAGAGAGTGATATAAATGCATTTTGGACTTTCCACGTTGGCAATGCCCAGTCTTCCCAGAGTTAGAGTTTATGAGGGGAACGTACTCCTATGGTGGTCTCTAAATACTGTATCCCACTAAAAGGAACCAGCGCCCCCTAGCGAAGTGGCTGATTCGATCTAGGGCAGGAAGTGTGCAAAATGAGCCCGGAACATCTTGTCAGCCTGAAAGACAAGAATGCTTTTGAGGCTACAGGTCGTATGAAAGGTTCAAGAGCCAACCTGGAGAGGCTCCTTTTGAACATCAACAAGGATAATGAAATTTCAGTGGATCGAGACCTTTAAAATTTATAGGAAAACATGTGTTCATAATTACACTAAGAAACCAAACCAACCAAAAGAACCCTCTGGTCAAGTCTAAGAATGCTGGGTAACCAACTTATTATTGTGAGAACAATATAGGGAATGAATGAAGCATTTATCCTGATTTTGCTATACAAACTGAACCTCAGGATAACCAAATAGTTGGTTATGGAAAATTTCTTTTTTATTGAAGTATTCCGAATAATGAAGAAGGAAAGTCAGAATTACAATAGCACCCATAATAAAGAACGCACTGAAACAATGATCAGAAGTAGCTGTTGACGTCACAAAAAAAAAACAAATGGCCACTGTCTCCTGCTTTCAGCACCGGGTACAATGCCTCCATAAAATATTCTTGCAAAAAAAACCCAAACAAACAAACAAACAAACAAAAAACCAAAAAAAAAAAAAAAAAAAAAAAAAAGAAAAAGAAAGAAAGAAAGAAAAAGAAAAGAAAGAAAAGGAAAGAATAGGAAAAAGAAATCCGAATCTGACCAGCCCCTAGAACAGAGGTGACAAACTTCCGGCAAAGAGCCGAGTAGCAAATGTTTCTGGCTTTGCTGGCCCACAGTCTCTGTTGCAACTGGGTAGCTCTGCTCAGTTGGCTGTAGGAGCTTAAATGCAGCCACAGACAAAACAAAGTGTCGCCATATCTGGCCCAGGAGCTGCAGACCCCTGCTCCAGGTCTACCGATTTGCAGAAAGTACAGAAGGCAGCATCACATGAATGCAATTAGCAAAATCTAGAATGTGGGAAACTCAGCAGGACAAATCACCTGGTGTCTTCAACAAAAAGAGTTCCAAGAAAAAGTTACAAATAAAGCAACTAGGGGAAGATTTTTTTGAAATACGAGAGACACACACCAACGAGTTATTTAGATCCTGATTCAAATTATTAAAAAAAAAATACAAGAAATTTGAATATCAACTAGATATTTAGCGTATAAAAGAATTATTAATTTTTGAATGGGATGATATTGTATTTATAAAGACATAACTATATGTATGTGTGGAATATATATATTCGTTAGGTTTAGAGTATGTGTTGAAAATATTTTAAATTATATGATGGCCAGAACTTGCTCCAAAACAATCTTTAAATTTAAAATGAAATAAGCCATGAAGTGTTCATTATTTTATCTGGATGTTGGGTACTGGGGGTTTATTTTATTTATTTTATTTTTGCATATATTTGAAATCTTTTACAACATAAAGACTTAAATATATACACATATGTACATTTTATGACATGTATCACTTTAAACATTTTTTTAGGGATGGAATACTTTGCATTTATTAGACACTCCTGCATCCTTCTAAAACAGATGTGTCTCATCTGGCTAAGAATTGGAGCCAGAAGAGTCTTTCTAGTGTTTTTTTTCCTCACCAAAATATTTATATACATCTTATTTGTTATACTAGAGCTGACAGATGTATTATTTATCATTAGATCGTGTGTTACATATAAACTATGTCATTTTATTTTATTTTGTAAAAAAAAAAATAATTTATTGGGTTGAGGCTAAGGATCTTGGAGTGACCGGCTCTACTAGTCTCCCCTTGTTTAATGGATTGAATTCATTCGGTGCAGGGGTCTGGTCTGGCCACAGCCTAGAGAGGTCGCTTGAGTGACAGAAACTGGAGCGGAGGGAGCCATGGCACACAGGAAAGCATGGCCCAGCCCCTAGGGCTGGTTGCTATGCAGGATATTTGCCGTGGGAATAAGCTCCATATTAGCAGAACTCCATTCATTTTTTTTTTTCTGAGAATAACTCTAAATCTAGATCGTATGTGACATCTTCTAATTTTTAATCACTTAAATATTTTTAGAACGCCTTATATTCCAAACCAAACAACTTGAGCAGCTGCATGAGTCCCTCGGGTCAACCTCTGATTTAGTATCTACCTATGGTAAGGCCCTAAATAAGACCCCTTGGGCACTGAACTATTAAAGTCTATGGCCCTGCTTTCTGTGAGCTTCCTGTCTAGTTGGGAGGGGGAAACATACTTGAAAAACAAAATGAGAGGTATAAATAGGAAGTGCTAGGGGAATCCAGAAAAAGGGGGTGACTAGCTCTATCTGGAACTTCAGGGGAAGCTTCCCACAAGCTGTAGAAGGGATTGGGAGAAGCATCGATGCTTAGTAGGTAGAGGGCAAGGGAGAGAAGCAAAGGCGTGGGCAAGGGCAAGACCAAGAACTAGCAACAGGGAAAACCACCCTTTAAGAAGAAAGCTGGTGGATTTCACAGACTGGAGTCCCTCCATAGCCCATTGATGGAGTGTTTTTCAGGCCAGGATGGTGTTCTGAACAATCAGGTGAAAATACGCAGCAAACAGTTGAAAGTATGGCACTGAAATCCAGCGGAGGATTTGAGCTACAGCGCCGATCCTCTGTGTAGAAGTGATGCTTGAGGTCATGGGGTCTTTAGAGACTGTGTTTCTCTGTCTGCCGTGAACAAGTGGTACGTTTATAAGTACAGGGACGCCCTCCGAGGCTGGCATCTGCAAAACTACCAACCAATTATTCCCTACACTAAAACTTATTTTAAGCTCAAAGCAGTACCCAATTACTTCAAAAACATTCCCCCACGCTGAGAAAGAAAAATTTGGAGTGATGGAAACTAGAAGTATGTGGGGAAAGAGAAACTCACACTTGGAAGGATGTGCCTGTGATGATGGCTTTATTTATAGGTTTATGATCTCCCTTTGTCGATGGTTTAAACTAGAACTTTTTTTTTTTTTTTACTGTTATAAAAAGATTTAAGAAATGGAGACATTTAAACAGATTCATAATCTTCCAGATCTATGCTATGCAATACATTTGGGCAACATTTTTATTCTTTTATTCTTTCTCTCTTATTTGCAAGTTTAAAGTGCACTTTCTCTTAAAAATAAACAGGAGGTTACAGTATTCTTCCCGTAATGAGAATCTGCCTGTTCTAGAGAGTTAGCGTTTCAAAGCCTGATAACTTCTACAGTTATTTTATGTAAAAGATTGTCTCTTTGGACATGAATGTGTGTCAGTAGAGGAATTTTATAAGCCTGAAGTAATGTATGGATCAGCCCCCTTCTTCTGGCTATGAAACTTTGGAGAGAAGTGAAAACTTAGTCTTAGACATGTACAGAAACCAGGTGAGTTTAGATGAGTGAGCATTTGGCTTAGGAAACTGAGGCCAAGAAGAAGTTATGCCCAGAACATCAATCCAAAAAAAAAAAAAAGGTCTAATTCCAAATTTTGCACAGTTTGACACTGTCCCAGTGCACTACTATGAAACCGCATCGCTCAAAACATTCCCAAATCCGAGAAACTAAGGAAAACATCCACGGCAGCCTTCCCCCACTTCATAATGAAACTGTTCTTTTAGTAAAAATGCGCAACGAAGCACAATTCTGCTAAAGAAGATGGCTTTTTATTTGGGAGATGATCTTTGCTGACTCTGAGACACGGGAGCTGTTCAATTTCTGTCACTGACTCTTTCTACCTGTTTTACAACCTTCTGCATCAATATATAACAATTCAGTGAATCAAGTCTGAGCTATCAGAGGCAAAACCAATGTGATGTCTTTTATGAATGTGCAGATTCAAATATTTATTCAAATATTTGCTAATCCTGGAGGCTTGGGAGTATAGATTGTGGCATGCTGAAGGTAGACGCCGGAGTAGACTGTAAGGTAAGAGCCAACAGTATAGATGGATGAAGTTAGTGCCAGTCACTGGATTTGACCATTTGTCTCAAAGATTATACACATTATTTTATATTTATGAATACTTTGTGATGTATTTCATTTTAAAGAGAAAATTTATCTGCAAGGGGGAAAAAGAGGGAGAGAGGGCACAATGTTTAATTTTTAGATGAGCTGAGCAAAGCCTCCAGAATCAGGATTCGGAAGCTCTCCAGTGTCCAACAAGCTGAAAGAAACTCAGGGGATTGTCGTGGTACTGGAGCCAGTCTTAGGTACCAAAGTCCAAGCAGGCCACACTGGCCATAGGAAAGCCCCAAGTAGGAGCGTATGTAGGTCACTTACGTGTTTTGAATATAGACAGGCCACGTTTACACAGTTATTTTACTATGAGGCTCTGGAGAAACCCCGAAGGGTCTAAATGTTTTTAAATGTGCTTTTTCCACAAACTGTAAGAAAATTGCAACACCACCTTGAATGATGGCCTTTGTGGTTTACCTTGTGGCTCCGTGTGGGTTTCTTGGGTGGGGACCCCTTTCCCTGACACTCCTCTTCCGACCCCAGTGAATTTCACTCTTTTTGGAAAGTGCTTGGTGCTCACAAGTGAGGCTCAGGACTTGGCACAATCACTTTCCTAGGGACACTCTATAAAATGATTCTGCTACAATAAAAAAAAAAAAAATAGAAAGCATATGAGCCCTGGTATTTATTGAACATCTGCTCTGACCTGGAGGTGGACATAGGACACACCACGTTTGTTCCCACCTCAGGGCCTCTGCCCTGCCTTCCCTCTGCTGGGCATGCCCGCTGCCCTGCTCAGCGCCTGGCTGGGTCTGTCTCCTCACTCAGGTCTTACCATGAGCGTTTCCTCCACAGAGGTGGCTCCGTCCCAGCCCGTCCTTCGCTGCCATCACTGTGTTTGGGTGGCCTGGCCCTGATCCCTCTCTGAGGTTACTTTCTTGCTTCTTGGTTTCTTTCCCGTCCCCTCTAGGATGGGAATGCCACGGCGGCAGAGGGCTTAGCCATCTTTTTTTACAGCGTATGCTCCGCACAGTAGGGACTCGGTCAATGTTGGTTTGATTGAATGAACGGTGGTGTTATTTATGAGAAGTGAATAACAATTAGAATAGTGTCCGGCACACAGTTTGGATCTTCCAAGTGGAGGTTCCCTTCTGCTCCCTCCCCATCCCCCGACAATACACAATCAAAACCGATCGCATCTACTCTGTCCTAGCCTAAATATATTGAGAAGGCATTCATTGCTCCTGAGTGCCATAAATCATCTCGTGCCAGGTACAGAGTAGTCTCCCCTCCCAAAACGTGTTCGTTTAAGCAGAATGTCCGTGTTCTTTGTCTACTCTGATTTTTCAGGCTGGCCGTGCCGGAAGGAACCATGAGTTGGCACTTGCCCTGCTTCCTCCTGGCCGCCGTGACTTTGCCCTCTGCGTGCCTGCACTTCAATCCTCAGCCTCTGGAGGAATTGGGCTCCGACATAGGAATCCAGGTTTTCAATCAGATCGTCAAGTCGCGGCCTCGTGACAACATCATCGTTTCCCCCCATGGCATCGCGTCGGCCTTGGGGATGCTGCAGCTGGGAGCCAGCGGCCGAACGAAGCTGCAACTTGCCATGATGATGAAATACAACGTGAACGGTGCGTGCACTGGGCCCCGGCTGCAGGGTCGTGCAGGGGTCGTGCCCGGGTCCTGCGCCAGGAGGGTTCGCTGCTGGGTCTCCACTTACAGCCCTGAGGAGCAAGCAGAGCAAGCAGCCTGGGGGTTCACTGGTGCCATCTGGGCTTCAGGCCATTCTCCTCTAAATGACAGGTGTTGTGGTACCAGAAGTTACAAGAACTGGATTCCTCCGGCCTCTGTTCTGTAGCTCTGGGGCTTTGGGTCCATCACTTGACCTCTGAACGCTCCAGTTTTCTCATCCTGGAAAAGAAAACTGTACGTCTGTCCCACCCGCATGGCGTACAGGGCTAAAAATGCATCACGGCTGTGAATGCGCTTTTAAAACTGAACCGGGAGGCGGGGGGTGGTGGTGGCCGTGGAGGGCAGCACAAGGAGGCCTTGTGGCGATGGGTCTGCGCTCTGTCTTGACCGTGGTGGCGGACACGTGAATCTACATGGGGGATACCGTTGCATAGAGCTCCACACACACGTATGCACACACACGTATGCACATGCACACGTGCACACATATAAATCAACTGCGATCTGAATGGAATCGACTGTACCAATGGCAGTTTCCCGGTTGTGGTACTGTGCTATGTAGTCATACACGAGATCACCATCAGGAGAAATAACGAAAGGTACACGGGACACCCTACATGCTGTTTCGCAAGTTCCTGCGAACCTACAATTATTTCAAAATAAAAGGCTACAAAAAAAATTTTTTTTTAAGTACAGCCCAAGGGAAAAATCCTAGTTGTTTTTTTGTTTTTTTTTTTTTTTTTTTTAAAAAAAAGATACCCCCGATTTTAGTTACTTATTAAAACCTAACCTAAGAGCTCACATGTCCTGGCAGTGCCATGTGGCCGTAGCTCCCGCTTCCTCGCCTGGAGTTCCCCGCCACCTGCCCTTCCACGCTGCAGAGTGCGAGGGAGCAGAGTGAGCTTTGGAGCCCTTCGTGCCTTGTGACCTCGAGCCAGTCCCTTTTCACATCTAGGTCTCCCCGACTTTATAGGAAAGGGAAAATGAGAGATTTTTCCCACCTGTGGGCTATCCCTTCTGCCGGCCGTGACATTCTGGGGCTCCTGACTGCGCTGATGCCTTCAGCCGGGTGAGGAAGACGAGGCAGATGGGGAGTTGTGTCCTCCGGGCTCTCAGCGTAGCCTCCGAGCTGCCGGCACCACATGTCTATCCGCCCTGCCCTGACTGCTGATTACGCGGCAGGGAAGTTTTGCATGAGTTTGCGGTTGGTTCACCAGTCGGAAGCAGGAAAAGACCAAATACGTAGAACACACTGCCCTGCCTCTGGCGTGAGAGTTCAGAAGACTCTTGGTGATAATGTAACTTCATAGTGAATCACCGCTAGAATTTACGGCCTTTCCTAGTGTCGTCCACGTCCCGTCAGCCATTGCAGTGCCAAAGTGGCAATTGGATTTTTGTTATTTGTGTGAACGCTGAGCCACATTCATTTTAAGCAGCATTTCCAAAGTTTCGATGTTATCACCCTGTTGGCCACCCTCTCCCCCCCCCCCCCTCCAAAATCGCTCACAGTTGTGCCGTAGGCTGTGACTTCAGTTGGCATGAGACACTCATCCAAGGGAGCCTGAGTGGTTGTTCAGGCCCCAGTTCTGGCTGAGTAGTGACGCTCTCGTTGACGATGGTGGCAGACAGTTTGCGGGGACAGAGAGGAAAGGTTTGTCCTATTCTTCTGGGGTGTGTGGAGGAGGCAGAGTGGCTGAAAGGGAACAGACCTGGAACTTGGCTTCTGGAGTTTGTTGCTCCCTTCCTTATAGAATGGGCTCACCTCCTCCTGCCGGGCCTGCCCACAGAACAGTATGTGGCAGACTCATGAGAGGACCGACAAAGGCCTGAGGGTCACCTCTGTGTGGGGCATGAGAGACTTTACCCTGCCCCCATTTAAAGGATGTGAAGAAGAGACACTCAGAATGACAAGTCAGCCCCCGAGAAAGCCATCAAGATCACCCCCCAGGGTGTTTTAGGACAGTGCCATTTTGAAAAGACCCCAAGCGATTAAGGAGGATCCGTAATACAAGTTCTTGGTAGAAACACACTTCATCCTCATAACTTATTTTCCTCTTTTCCATGCTCTAAAACTAAACAGAGCATGTGTGAACGGCTTGTGTAAAATAAAGCTTACATTGCCATAAAATTAATCCCTGTACTTTGTGAGCTTTATACCAAGTAAGACTCACATTGTTCTTGGATGGCGGCACATGGCAACTTTTGACAGTCTTTCGAAAGCTTATTTTATTCACTTTTCTTCCAAAATAGAGAAAGGGAATCATGTTGTTAAATCTTTGGCAGGAAAGAAAATAGCACTCAAGATGGTTAAGCAAAAAAGGAGAATAGTTTGGGGAGATTCCTTTCATTGACCGCACCCCCCC
>CM053503.1:159761921-159797974 GCA_028627145.1 Eidolon dupreanum | reverse complement strand
TGTTCGAGGGGTGGTTGATATGGGCCTGGCACAGAGTGGGCCCCCCCTCCATTCTCTTCAACAAGTCCACCACGTAGGCTCAGCCAAAAGGATCGTTCTAAGGCATGCTCAAGTTCATTCCTTTGTTCATATGGTGAGGGTCAGCTTCTTGCAAAGCACTGTATTCCAAGAGCCTTATGATCTGGTTAAATTTCTACTCAACAGAATTAATGTAATGTTAGTGCCGCCCAAAGGCATTCTGTTAAGACGTGTCTAGACTGAAGACAGGGAATTCTTTACCAGGGAAGGAAGAAGTAATTGTCCTTGTTTTTGTCCTTCTAAGGAAGCTATTTTTGGAAAACGGAAGTTCTCAAACTGAATTGCTCTCTTCCCTCTGAAGCTACCGTGGTGATCGGCAGCCACTCATGCCACGTCTGGAAGTCATCAAGGATACACTGAACCTGCCTCTGATTTCTTTAGGGTCGACAAGCACCCCCAGTGGCTTATGGTACAACTTCATTGAATTACCCTACCACGGGGATAGCATCAGCATGCTGATTGCACTGCCGAGCGAGAGCTCCACCCCCCTCTCGGCCATCATCCCTCACATCAGCACCAAGACCATCGACAGCTGGAAAAGCATGATGGTGCCCAAGAGGGTGCAGGTCATCCTGCCCAAGTAAGTAGCTCCTTTCCCTAAAAGAGGAAACAGCAAGCGGAGTGCTCAGTCCTTGATAGTGATCGTGTCCCATACCAGACCACACGAGGCTAAAACGCGGCACATCACAAAGCCCATTTTCTTTTGCAGAGATTGCATGGTGGGAATACAAGGCTGTGCTTTTTTTAAAGTTTGTCTCCCCTCCCTCCCCCCGCCCCAGGGCCTTTTATATGGCAAAATAACGACAGTGGGGAAGGAGAGAAAGCAGCCTGGCATTTGAGCCTTCACAAAACCACAAGCTCATATGCCACTGCAAAGCTCTGAACGTATCTCATTCTGTTCAAAAGACTGAAAAACATACGCGTATCATTATCGGTATGATGAAAATACAGTAAAATTTAGTAGTGTGCCATGTGTCTTGATAAAGAGTTTCAGTTTGGTCACTTAACGTTTTAGCTAGAAGTTGCTAAAGACCAAGGTCCAAAATCTAGGTGGTAGGAAAATATTTTGAAACCACCCAGGCAGAATTCTTACATTCTAGGCAAGGTTTTTTTGTTTGTTTGTCTGTTTGTTTTTCTGTTATACTCTGAAACTATAATACAGGTAGAATTTGAGCTCTTAGGACTTAAATCAAAGGGACAAGTAATCCCAAATTCTGTCTGAATCCTAAATTTCTAAAAGGTCAGAGAATGCTTTGCCTAAATCTGTGAAAGACGCAATGATGTCTCCTTTTTATGAACTTTTTGACATGAGTGTTCTGCCAGTCCCTAGGACTTTTAACCACCCGGGTTTCGGTGATGGTGGCAATACCTTCCAGTTCTAATTGTTTTTAATTTCCAGCCACTAAGTTAAGAAATCAGAGTACACTGGTAATAAGTACTAGTAATCCTCCCAAGATTGTATTTTGTTATAAGTCTTCACATAGGCAATGCTTGATATAAATGAATAAGACGGTGACATTGTGGGTACAGTTATGATGGTAAATTACCTTTAATAGCCCATCTGCGATGAGTCTGCTCACCTACTCTCGTTGCCCTAATCTGATAAAATGTTTTATGTTGATAGGTTCAATAGATGACATGTGACTGGCTATAACTCCGGATAGCCTACAAATATCCAAGAAACCCATACTGTACCCAAATATTATCCCATGACACCTATTCCTAATGCTTGCTCTCGTTTTAACAGTTAAAGGCTTTCAGAATCCCAGTATGAACTAGCAGGAATGTATCTCCTGTCTTTTGACCATCCCCAGTCCCAGTAAGATGGTAGTTCTTATAGCATCTTACAGATGATGGCTCTTTGGTTGGACATGGGGAAGAACTGTAGATATTGCAAAGTGCGAGACACTTGTCAACCCCCTGCATCTCCCTGTCGGCGTAAGAGTAGGTGTTCCTGGGTACTGAAATAGGGAGCCTGTTGCACATGAGGGTGAGAACAGCCCTACTTGCTGTTACTATATGTGCTGCTTATTTCACCAGCCAAGCGTTTGAGAGATCAGTTCTGTACTTAACCTGGTATTTAAATCTTGGGCTTAAAATTCACAACACAATTTAGACTGCCATTCAGAGCGTGCTTAAAAAAGAATCTGTCGATAAACGTCTTTCCACTGGCATTGATTATGTCATTTTGTATCACTTACAGCCTAATGCTCGTTTCCTTCTATTTTCTGCTTTCATTCTAGGTTCACAGCTGTAACACAAACAGATCTGAAGGAGCCACTGAAAGCTCTGGGCATCGTTGACATGTTCGATCCATCAAGCGCCAATTTTGCAAAAATCTCAAGTACGTTCAGTTTAAAACTTAAACTTGTGAAGACTGTGTTACAAACTGAGTCTCTGATTTATTCAGAAAGAAAAGGTCAAAACTAGGAGTGTGTTGCCTTAAAACTCTCCACAGTTTAATGCGATCTGTTACCCAGCGATGCTATTGACCCTTAGTCATTTAAATCATCGTAAGCTGGTCGCCCCTGCGTTTCACATGTATGTTTCATGTGAAGCCCAAGCGGCTCTACACAGTTGAAGTATTTTGTGTATTGTCTCTGTTACCTAAAAATTTGGCTTTCAGTTAGGTAGTAGTTTTTTTTTTTTTTAACGCAAACTTTTTTCCTGTGTTTGAAAAATTAAGATTGGGGAGCATATAGTATATCTAGATATGTATTTCAGCATTTCATGACCATTAATCTGAGATTCCATAACTTCAAAGGAATCTGATTTGAATTTTTTTTTTTTGCCAAAACATCTAGGACACAGCTAGTATGATTTTCCTTCATCTGCCAATATAGGTACCTTTTTTGGGGGGGGTTTATATTTGAATGGTCAGTCCTTTATCTTTTTAATTTGCAGCATAGCAGCCTTCTTTCAAAAAAAAAAAAGTCGTGGCTTAAATATTATTTGTACTCCAATTTGTACTTTTCCCCTTGAAGAAGAATTCATTCATTACGCACCTCGGTTAGTAATGAACAACTACGTGCCTTTCCTGGCCGTAAACTCGACTCCTCTGGTGAAAGGGCAGCTCCATGGATATTCCGATGCCCTCAGCCCTGTTAATTGAACGCTCATGCCCGCCCAGCGGCATTCTCGTCACCTGGGAGCTTCTTTAAAATGCACGATCTTGGGTCTGACCCAGACCTGCTGAGTCGGAATCTTCACTTTACCATATTCCTCAGCCCAGTGACATTTGAGAAGCACTGTTTTAACTTGCACTTTCCCCTTCAGGGTTATTCTACATAGTGTCCTAGATAGAGTCCCCGGGAAGCTCACAGGTGTTCAGAGGGCAGACCAAGTGCTCGAAATTATCCCGAAAGTTCCATTTAACCTTGAAGGTGACTCGGGCCCTGCCAAAGTGTCTCTCACTCACCATCGGTCACATTACAGCTGAACATCGGTGCAGACACCTTAAACCCGATGACGCAAAAACCGCTTTTTCCCTTTACATCCGAACTTACGTCTAGTCAAGGCTGACATTCACTTCCGTTTGCATTGCCCCTAAAAGCTGCACCCAGTGGGTATTGGTGGAATGGGAAAGACGTGCTGAGAAGAAGAGTGAATTCACCAGGAGGGCTCAGCGGCCCAACTGCATTTCTGAGTGTGGCTCGTCACACGGTCCAAACTCTTATACTTGGTTCTCTTCTCTCACTCATATGCCCACAAGATGAGTGGCTTTTGTTATGAGAAGCCAGCAGTTACTCAGCCACTGACTAGCCATGTGATTTGAGGGCAGATTTTTTTTAAAACCCCCTCAATTTCCCCATCTGTAAATGCCATCTGAAATCCTTCCTGGATCTGACATCCCATACATGAAAAATAATGTCTTGCCGCTTCTGGAAAAATGGGCTTCCTTTTTAAAGCTCCACTCTTTTCATTTTTTTTCATAAAATTCTCAGTGATCAGAGTTGAATTTCTGGAAACACTAACACCTCTGGGGTCTGGGACTGGCCCCCATGATGTCACAATTCACTCAGCAGAGACCAAAATATACCGCAGGTGACAGTCGTCCTTACACCGTTAATCACTGGGACTGTAAGAGATCACTTCTTACACCTTTTAAGAACTGGAATTTGCCATGGCTGAGGTTAAACAGCTGGCCTGCATATCAAACATACACTGTTTTTGTCTTATTTTCTGGAAACAGGGTCAGAAAACCTTCATGTTTCTCAAATCTTGCAAAAAGCAAAAATCGAAGTCAGTGAAGATGGAACGAGAGCTTCAGCAGTCACAGGTAGGCTGGAACGTGTGGTGGGGAGGCTGGACCTGGTGTGGCGATCGAGCGTCTCCAGTTCACTCATCAGCCTCTGGCCGGGCACTGAAGGTTGACCATCGGAAAACCATGGTGGATTTAGACAGGTCAAGGACCTGTGTCTGCGAAGCTCAGAGTCTGTTTCCTTAGAGAAAGCACTTCGATGAGGGAAGTTCCCCTAGGATAAGAGTCGACAAACTTTTTCTGTAAAGAGCTAAACAGTACGTAGTTTCTGCTGTGTGAGCTGTAGGGTCCCCAACTCTGCCACTGTAGTAAGGAAACAGCACAGATGGTACAAGAAATGGGTGTGGTTGTGTTTCCATAAAACTTTATCAAAGCAGAATCTGACCCCTAGACTTGGCCCGAGCACAATAATTTGCTGAACCTTGTTATTGGCAAACAAAAAAAAGTCCAATCTTCAGATTGAAATTTAAAGTAATAGCAACTACAAATAGGAAAATAGTCAGGTTTATCCAGGGCAAAGTGAAGAATTAGCACTCAGCTTTTGAATTACAGCAGGATTGTTATGCAGCCTTTCTTGATAATTAGAACATCCACATCTGCTTTCTCCTTGATGGCTTATATAATGAAGGAGAAAATAGAACAATCTTAGGTTGTTTTGGTTTTTGTTTTTTTTTTTACCCTGTAATTATCCATGTGAGGTTGGCTGAATAAATATGACCAAGCTCTGCAGCTCATAAAGTGAATATCTTAGCTACATTTGTAACTGGGTCAGATATCTCTGGTCATTAAAAAATACCATTTATACCCACAATAGACACTTTATTGCCTTTCTAAAATAACAGTTTAATTTTTATTCCCTTAGAATAGCATTTAAAACAAAGACCTAGAATAAGAGGGCTTGGAATTTTTAAGATGCCTTTTGTCTTTTCTAAGTGATTATAAATGACATCTAAATTTTGCCAAAGTCCCGGACCGCTTTTGGTAACTAGTGTACTAAACCGTCAAGACTGGCTCCATGATTTGCAGGGCGCTAAGCAAAATAAAAATACGGAGCCCCTTGTTCAAACCTTACTAAGAATTTTGAGACAGCAGCAACAGAGCACTAAACCAAGTGCAGGGTCCTTGTGAGTGTGGGGCCCTGTGTCACCACCCAGGTCACGTGCCCATGAAGACAGGGCACCCTGCTATTAGCAACCCTGCTATTGGAGCCTGCAAGAGCTGCCATAACAAGTACCACAGATTGGGTGGCTTAAGCAACAGGAATTTACTTCTCACAGTTCTGGAGGCTGGAAGTCCAAGATCAAGGTGTTGGCGGGGTTGATTTCTCCTGAGTCTTCTCACCTCGGCTTGTAGATGGCCACCATCTCACTGTGTTCTTTCCCTATGTGTCACATCCCTGGTGTCTCCCTCTCTTCTTGTAAGGACAGCAGTACTATTGGATTTGGGCTCCACCTTCGTGGCCTCATTTAAATAAATACTTCCTTAAAGGCCCTGTCTCCAAATACAGCCACACTGGGGATTAGGGCTTCGACATACAAATTTTGAGTGGATACTGTTTAGTCCATGACACCTGCTACCCACTGAGCTGTTTTTAATAGCCCTGGGTTGAGTGGTTTACCCCAGCATAGCTGCAGATGTTTCTTTTATAATACCAAGCCCCAGTCATTAATGCTTTCTGGGGTTTGAACCAGAGGACTGGGCCGTGTTAGCAAGCGTAGGGCAGTTATGCCTGGCACTACCTTCCTGCAAGGTCTTGTCACAGGCATATTAGATTGGAGCCACTATTGGTAAGCATGGCAGAGTAAGCACGTATAAGACCATGAGCCTAAAGAAGTTTGCTTTCTAAGTCGAATGTCTGCACCAGATGAGCTGACCAGCAACGTAGCAGGACCCGCATGAGTGATGTGTTTGCCAGTGCAAAGGAAACTTAGAGGACATGCCAAAGGAAGAGGCAAAGACAAAATGGTTGAGAACGAAGCTGGGCCTTGGCGTACAGAAGGGATTTGGATAGGCTAAGAGGACAAGGGCCTTCGTGAGGAAGGCAGATGGTGTGATTGAAAAAACAGCTGATACAGTGAACATGCGTTGGGTGTTAAGTGGCAAACATGTTCTAAAGGCTGTAATACGTTCGCTCATTTACGCCTCATAAAAAAACTCATGAGGAGTAAATACTTTTATTAAAGAAGATGGTGCTTGTGTAGAAGAAATAAAATGATGAAGATAAAGGACCTGGCCTACAGTGGGTGTCCAAGAAATGGGGACATCTGGGCCCGTTGTAACATAGCCAGCCTGTGGGACAGAAATCAAGTGTGTCCTCGCAAACCAGCATCGAGGATCCATCGAGCCAGCTGCCTTGCCGGCCTCGGGCTAGATGTACAATGTGTCTCTCTGTTCTCTCCATAGCTGCAATTCTAATTGCCAGGTCATCGCCTCCCTGGTTTATAGTGGACAGACCTTTTCTATTTTTCATCCGACATAATCCTACAGGTAAGCAATTCTCCTCCTCCATTGTTCACAAACTCTTAGAATTCAGAAAGGTGTGTCGTTGTAGGTAAATCCAACAGTGCTACTTTTATTTAGTCTGTTCCCCACATGGCAACAATCACAAATGCCTCAAATAATATAACCACTCACCTTGAAAAGAGAGGAAAATCAGACTGTGTTTACTGAGTGTGATGGAATCTTTTAAACCAGGACAAGATTTGGGTTTGTGCTGATTTATTTTGTTTTTAACATATAGAGAGCTCTGCAACCCTCTGGGGCATTATATAATATATGTAATAAATAATATATTATATATGTTATATATATTAATATATACAATATATATTTTATTATTATTATTACAAATGCAGTACTTAAATTTTACTGGTAGCTAGATATCTTCAACCTTCGTAAGCCCACTATGGTTATGACCTGAGAATTGTCAACTCACTCGATCTTGGCTTTGAGTCATAGGTTCAAACATGGCTCTGTCCTTTAGCTTTAACTTTAAGGATAACAGTCATTTCTGCCCCTTAATACAATTTTGAAGAATAAATAAGATTATCTTTGTGGAGAAGTCAGTATCATGTTGAAACAGAGTAGAAACTAATATATTTTAGCTTTTACTTGTTTTTAATCGATAATATAAGCTAGTTCTTTATCCTTTTGTCTCATTGTGTCTTTAGTATCATAATTAGTGTTCTTCCAAACTGAACAATCCACTATGAGAGCCCGTAGCCACATGTGGCTATTTCACTTTAGTTTTTAATTAATTTAAATAAAATACAATTAAAACTTCGGTTTCTTAGTCACACTTGCCATATTTCAAGGGCTCCCTAGTGACCAGTGGCCACCATCTTGGACCACAAAGGTGTAAACTATTTTCATCATTGCAGAAAGTTCTTTTGCACAGCGCTGCTTGAGAGTATTAGCTTAAACTCAGCCCAGGGACCTTCCCTTAAATATGCCTTCCATCTCATTTTAAAGACTGCCTTTAATAGTTATGCATTGTTTTCTTTTAACTCCGTAGGTGCCTTCTTATTCATGGGGCAGATAAACAAACCCTGAAGAGTATGCGGAAGCAAAGCACCAAGCCAACTTTGCTAGGAAGGGGAGACTCTGCCTACATCTTTCATAGTTCTGTTAAATATTTTTGCACATTATTTTCTTTTTCAAAATTAGTTCTTAGGAACAGAGACTCGATGATGCAAGCATTTCTATCCTGGGACGTGTTAAAGGGGGCAAAAGAGGGCCGGATGGCTGGAACATTGTACTGAGTAATGAGTAGAAAGGCTCCCAAATGTCTAAAAGATTCTTTAAACTACTGAGTATTTACTGTCCAAGTCAGGATGTTTGTTTTGTTTCGTTTATATGTGTGGCTTTTCAGAAGAAATTTAATCAGTGTGATGGGGGGAGAAAAAGACATTTTATGGTAGCTTTTACTTTTTTATGAAAAAAAAAAATATTATTGGCCTTTTTAATTCTTTTTGTTGTTGTTGTGTCATCCAAAGTCTTGATAGTAAGCATTATTTTGGGGGTAGAAATAGAAAAATCTCTAGTCTTCTTGTGTGTTTTTGTTGTTCTTGTTGTCGTTGTTGTTTTATATAATGCATGTATTCACTAAAATAAAGTTTAAAAAACTAATGTCTTGCTAGACAAGGTTTGCTGTTGTGCAGTGTGCCTGTCACTACTGGTCTGTACTCTTTGGATTTGCATTTTTGTATTTTGTACAAAGTAAAAATAAAGTATTATGAGTAGTAAAAGAAAAGAAAAAAATCTATTTTTTATTTTTTAGAAGCCTTTTGGAAAAGATTTCAGCTTCTTCTAAAAAACCTTTGTATTCAGGCAATCGGCAGAAAACCCAAAGCCCCTGGCTTTCTCTACCCTTTTTGGCTAATCCTGGCAACCAAAAGCTGTTCCCTGCTTCACCGCTTCTTAGTTTGTAGATCACTTCCGAACGAATAACTGTCTCCATAAACCCACCTGTAATCTCAGCCGCTGTTCACTCAAGTGAGGGCCGAGTAGTCTCATCAAAAGCAGAGATTTTGTAGCCAGCTCAGAAAGAAGGACTGGGGACCAGTATACTTTGGAAATCTAAGTGAATGGTAGATGTGTCGTTTATGTTAATACACTAGAGCATTTGCTTTTTTGAAATGACAGTTGTTTTTTTTTTTTTGTCCTTTGTTTTTTGGAGAACCCCATAATTATAATGTGATAATTTTTTGGTTGCCTGTTTTTTCCCCCAATATCGTAAAGATTTTGGTACTCTTTCTAAATCAGAATGGTTTAAAATATTTTTTATCCAAACTTAAAAGCATTTTTTTCACCCATGAACTGTACTCATCACTCTTTATACATTAAAACCTCACCTTTAACACTCCACTGATTTGCCATTTGTAATTTCTTTTTTTGTCAAGTCGGCGGAGCTTTGCTGTCTACAACTATCCGAGTATGGATACTTTGGTTAACCATGAGAAAGGGGAGGAAGGGCTGTTGTTTCCCTCACTTAAGAGTAAATGCCAAAAAATTATTTTGAAGGGTTATCTCAGGCCACTTGTACTCTGACAAACATGGTAGTAGTTATTAATGCTTTTTAGAGTCAGGTTTACTGGTTTTCCATTTAGTTATATTACTTTGGATAGTTTCAAGTAGAAATAGTGTTCGCATTAATCAGAGAGTTATACACTCCATTCATTCATTCATTCAAATACCTCCTCTAGACCAAGTAGTAGGGGTACAGAGATGAATATATCCTCACCCTAAGTAATCTTGGGAGAGAGAATTCTAGCACGTCAAGGTATCTAATGGTTGCAGTTGTGTTTACAAGTGAGGGAAGCAGGACCCAGTGAGTATTGGTCCAAGAGAGAATACTGAAAAGTGGCTGCAGGGCCATACCTAGCTCCTGGGCTCCTGACACCAGCACTGCTCATTCCAGAAAGGACCAGAAGAGTCTGCCTTTCTCACACTGCCTAAAAGTGGCCCTGTTATGCAATATAGATTGGCAGCTCCCCAATAATAGAAATTGGTCACATTTACTGGGCACATTACATTGTGAGGTACCTGGTCCCATTTCTGAATGCCTCTTCAGTGTCTTACATAGTAACATTTCAAATTAATGATATACAGAAGCTGGAAACATGTCATGGAAAGATCATAATTTTAAGGTTCCCAGACCACATAATCTCTCTTTCACTTGATCCTCCCAACTTAGTTTTGTTTTGTTTTGTTTTTGTTTTTGTTTTTTTTCAGCTCTTCCCCAGTCAATACCCAGATTCTGACCCTGGCTGATTCTTAAAACCTGTTTATAATCGGGACTGGGGGGAGATTTTAAATTATTCTTTTTTATAATTATTCTTTTTTATAATTCAACTTTTTTGTCACTTTTAAGTCAATGAGTCTGTTGGCCTCATCTTCAAAATAATACAATTTATGGAAACTGCTTGAGGAAAACTGGAATAAATTTAAGATATGGGGCTTGCCAGAAAAAAAGTATAGACCTGTGGTAAAAGGTCATGTTTGCTGTGATATTGTGATTTATAATATGAAATATGTATTTCGTCTTCTGGCACAGAGCTCCTAAAACCCTTGGAATGTCCTAAGTGCTGAGAGCTACAGAGGTGTCTTCTGTTATGTTAATGAGTTGACTCTTGGAAAGGATGGGGCTGGTTGCCAGAACCAACCATATGATTGGAGAGCTGAAACAGTCAGTCCAACAGCCCTGGCCTGGTGGGGAGAGGGGAACATGAAGAGGTTCTGAAGGTTGACCTGATCGCCAATAGCCATTGAGTTCATCAGTTTTGCCCATGTTCTGAAGTCTCCATAAAACCCCCAAAGGATGGGGTTCAGAGAGCTCCCGGGTTGGTGAACTTGTGGAGGTGCTGAGAGAGATAGAGCATAAACACTCCGTGCCTTAACCCCATACCTTGTCCTAGGTATCTCTTCCGTCTGGCTGTTTCTAAATTATATCCTTTTATAATAAACCAGAAGTCTAGTAAGTAAAATATTTCTCTGAGTTCTGTGAGCTGCTCTAGCAACTTAATCGAGCCCAAGGACAGGGTCACGGGAAGCTCTGATTGAGAGCCAGTTCACGAGAAGCACAGGTGATAACCCGGGCTTGTGATTGGCAGCTGAAGTGGAGGGCGATTTTGTGGGCCTGAGCCCTTCACCTGTGGCATCTGATGCCATCTCTAGGTCAAGAGTGTCAGAATTGAGTTGAATTGTAGGACACCCAGTTGGTGTCCAAGAATTGGTGATGTGTGTTGCGAGGGGGAGGGGCACGTGTGGGAAATGGGTGTCAGAATCTTTATTTCCCAGGTAGATATTTGAGCAATTTATCATATAGGTTAGAATGCCACATTGAGTTTGGACAGGGGACAGGTTGCAATTTACCTAAAGTAACAAAATGGTACACCTGTGAAAAAACTGAGGCCAACAACCAGTGAGGTCACTTGACACTCAATAAGATGAAGACTTTTAATTCTGCCTAAGACACAATTGAAAAAAAAAAAAAAAAAGAATAGACACTGACCCAAATAAGTTGAAAGCTCTATGGTCTTTGAGTCCTTGTCCTAAAGAGAGATGATGACAGATGACCTGAGAAAAAATGCCAATCGTAAGAGAACTTTGCGAAAAGACACAAGGAAGTAGCTTTTGTACCAGTAACCCTTTTTCTAAAAATAAAAAACTGAATGACACTTGAGTTCCACATTAAGGGGGTCTAAGAAATTGAAGTAGGAGGGGCAGGGATTTGCTCTGAGCCAGCAGGATAGCAAATGCCACTTTCCAAGGACTGATCAGTGGTGACTGCCAGGGGAGAGGCGAGCACGGGGTAAGCTGGTGATGACTTCTATGTCCTCAGTTTCCTGTGAATGCTGAAAGACCCTGTGTTATCAAGAGTCAACTTTGAGTAGCCAAACAGTTAAAAAAAAAAAAAAAAAAAAAAACACCGCTGGCTCCCAAGCCCCATTTCTTTAGCAATTCTCCAAACTGCCCTGTTGGCCCTCTCCCATAGCTTGAAGAAAAAAGGATGCATATGCTGTGATTTAAGGGAGAAATTTGCTAAATGAGAGAGCTTGTATATGATACCAGGTACACTGTCAGTGTCTGCAGATGATTGAATAAGCTAATAAAATAGAAGTGAAATTTTCAGTTTCTTAGTGCTGTGACTCCTCTCCATTTGAAGTTTATAATCCCAGCTACCAGAGGTAAAGGAAAAGGGTGACAGGCATTGTTTTTTCTTCCTAGACAAGAAAAGCCCAGGACCAAGAAGTGAGACCTAGTGGCATGCTGTCAAAAGCCCTATAGACATCAATTGTCAGGTTAATCTAAAGACAGTCTGCTGATTGTTGCCTGCATATATATATATTTTTTAAACTATATTGCTACTGCTAATTATCTCCTGGCCTTTACTGACATGGTGTCTTGCTGTGGAGACACTGAAATCCATAACTAGGTAGAAGAAGCATCATCAGAAAATCAGGGAATCACATCCTCTGACTAGAAACATCCTTCTCTAGCTGTCAATGACCTTATTACTCATCTCCTCTGTAAAACTCACTAGAACAAACTTATTAGTTCACTTTGCAATTTTTATGAGCAACAGATGTAGCTGAATGTTATTCTGAAAATAATCAAATAATGGAGCTCTTTCTCAAAAAGGGACCAAGGTAATGTTTTTAATTTTCTCAATTGTTTTTCTCTCAGAAATTTTTCTTAAAACTCTCAGTCTTCTGTTAGTGATCATTAATTAACAGGCAGCCAGATCCAGGAACAAGAACAAGAGAGTGTTAGTGAAACACAGATAGGACCAATGCTGAAACAACTGTTTTTCAGGAGCATGTGTGCTTGTGATTATGATTTTTGATTGCATGAATGTTCTCCTGGAAAAATCCTTAGTTTGCAAGATGGGACTCAATCTGGCAATCACTCTTGGTATTCTACAGAGAGAACCATGGCTTTCAAACATTCTGATCGCCTTTACAAACTGAGGTTTGGGGAGACTGCAGAGGTCAGCTGAGAGGAAAATGAAATGGGCTTAAGGATGCAGACGTGGGCAACGTGACACCAGCTGGGCGTTTTAGATGGGCACTCCTCAGCCGGGGGAGGTTGTGAGCTGATCCTCCCCTGCCCCCCGCACAAGAATATCCACATCTGGTTTTACAAACTGTCACAACAGACACTAAGATTCCCCTGCCTCTGCAGTGCATTTTCTTCCATCATCAAAAGGTGAAAATAGCGAGAAGTAGCAAAAAAAATCTTTTAAAAGTTTTATTTGTGGAAGCTCTACTATTTTCACTCTTTCCAGTAAAGATAAAAGAGCTCAAACATCCAGACCTCGGCACCAGAAGTGACTTGTTCATACATGAAATTCTCAACCTTACATGCTCAGGGAAGACAGGTGAGCTGGTTTCTGCAGACACAGTCATAGATTATTAGAGCTGTAAAGGGCCTAGAAAAGTCACATTTCACTGTAATCACATGCCCTATTCATACATAATATTTCCTGTATAAGGAGAAAAGGCAGTGTTTCCCATAGACAACTTTGCATGCTACCTAACTCTGAAGTGGGACTAGGACACCATCTTGTGGCCAAAATCTATAACATTCTGAACACAATAAACAACAGCCCCAATTCCATTCTTACTTGGAAGTTTGTTTTAATATAATAGTTCACTTTCTCATGACCACATAAAACACTTGAGAATAATAGTCCCTATTTTAAATACACATATAATAAAAACATGATGTTTACTAAAAAGAACAAGGTTTAGAGTCGTAGCCATCAATCATATTTTGGGCTAAGAACTTTTTGGTGACATTATATTTTGGGCTTAGGAAACTGGAGAGTGGGAAAAAGTGAGAAAGGTGTCAGAATTTCAAAGTAAATGACTAATGTCTTTCTCTGGTGCCAATTCAAGTACCAGTGTTTTTATATTCTACCAACTTCTACAGTCGTTAATGACTTTCTTCTCAAAATGAATGAGACCTTAGTCGAAAAGCCAGTCCTTCAAATGATCGCCGAATGCTCTTGGTTACACACCCCTTGTGACAACAGCCTCGTAACCTTTTTGTTCCTCTTGCCCACACATCAAACTTATGCAGGATTTCTTCTCATAGAGCAGATTAAATAGCTGTCCAGGTTGGTTCCAAGTTTCAAATTATTCATACGGAACTGCAAAAGTATGTTGTTTTCTGTATCCCAACCCATCCTATTTTCATGGGTGTTCTTAAAAAGTGCAACTTAATTTAGGTTCAATGACTTTACTTGGAAATGTGTTGAAATCACATTTTTCATAAGGGATTTGGATCTCTTTACTCGCAAAGCTGTGTTTACTAACTGAAGCTGGATCTGTTCCATATGCACATCTAAAAGCACTCAAGGTTTAGGAGCTTGAAAACCTAAGGCTGAGGAGTTTCCCTCCAACCTGGTAGGTTAAGGTCCCGCTGACCACCCTAAGCAGGAGAAATTTGGGGTCGCATTATCAGTAATACCAATGGGGGTGGAGATTACTGCCTTTGCGACTAAATTCTCTAAAAACCTTTAAAAAATTGCTCACCTAAAATAAAATTCGAATACTCTAGCTAGAATCTGACGTTTTCCATATGCCGGATGAGTAAGTGGTTGGAGGACATTTGCCGTCTTTTGCTTCCCAGAAACCTTCTGTGATCTCTTTTCTCCTCTGGTGTCAATGAGATGCTTATCAAATCATGTTTACTTGTTATGAATGACACACATTAAGCGTGGCGTTCTACTACTGTGTTAGGTCCTGTGTGTCAGGAATTGGAGTTAACTCTCAAAATAAAGGTGACATCACTTACATTTAACCTACCAATTCAAACAACTATGTCATTCTCAAAACTTCCACTCCAAAAACAGTCTCTGCATTAGCTCCAATGGCTGTAAACCTCTAACATGTAAGTTCCATTTTCCTACCCAGTCTCAGGAAAGGAGTTTCAAAGGTCTTACATCTTCCTTTATAAAAAGATTGCACAGCAAAAGTGCTGTCAGTTTAAACATATCACCCTTTCTATTCTAAGCTCCTAATTCCTACTCTTCGTGTTAATTCCTGGAATTGACTACTGGAAGACTGAAACTAAAAATTACTGTTGCTAAAAAGTTAAAAAGAAATAAATCAAAGGGAATTTGCAGTTAGAGAATTACTGAAATGAACACAAAAGGTTAAAGAACCAGAAGGCCACTCTCAAGATGTGTTCTCTACTGAATTAAATGTGTTACAGTAACTAAGAACAGTGCTTGCCACAGTGGTTATGATTATGATTGTGGACTATTAAATTGACAAATACACACTTTACTCTCCCATTAGCATTGGCATCAACATTTTAGCTGCTTTTGATTTTCATGTTTTCCTTTAAAAGCATAAAATGTACCTGTTCTGCCACTTGTTTTATAAAAATTGAATAACTATGTAGCTACTATTCAGAATTTTAGACCTAAAGCAATCTAGAGATCATGTAAATACCTAATTGTTAGAATTTGTACTTTGTACTTCTAAAAGTTGAGTTATAACTATTTTAGCTAAAATTATATTAGAGAAGCAAAGTTCACCAACCTGGGTATATTAAATTAAACTACAATGAAACAATTAAAGTAACTTTTTTACTGGTATTACAGTAAAATATAAAAATAAAATATATCTTCAAATTATGATACCTCAAAGTAGAAGGAAATAACATTGTACAAGTTATATAGAATAATAAAATCAAAGACTCTAGGAAAAAATTATTGGGAAAACATCAAAAAAGACTTTTTGACAAAACAGAAGTGATTAAAAAAACCCAAACACATGACCTGATGAATACTTGTTTAATTTTAAGAATAAGATATACTTCTCTACCATTTGAAAAACGCCCAGCTTTGAACATCTTTGACACCTGTCTCATTGCTATGTTGACAAATTTCAGGTTGCCGCATCTTCGGCTGGTTAGCTGGCAGCGACGGTCTTCTCTGACTTTAAATTCTCTTTGGGCTTGGAGTAGTCCCAGGGCCGCCTGTTCTCAGCGAGTCCGTAGAGTTTCCTGAGTGCCACTCGAGCAGCTTCTTCTTCTGCAACCAGTACTGTCTCCCCGGGTCCTTCTGCAATCAACTTTTTATCGCTAGGAAAAAAAAAAAAAACCCAACAGTAGTCCAGACTTACACGGTGCATCAGAAAATGCAGTCCACAGTCAGTTTTGCCTTGAAAATCTCATTTTAGCACTAATATCCAGCAGAAGTAACAAATGTTGTACCATTTTTCTTTCTAACAGCAGTAGTGTATGAACTGCTGATAAAGGGTGTGTATAAGGTTTGCCAATCAGATAAGCCAAGAGTATTTTATTGTTTTGCTTTGCACTAATTAAAACTAAAGATGAAACTTTACAGCACTATCCATTTTCTCCTTCGTGATGTCTTCCATTGCTTTAATACCTATAAAATTTTATATAAAGAGTTGAAAAATATTTACCTAAATTCTTAGTTATCTTAAAATAGTCACTGTTTACATTTAACACTTCAATCCACCCGAAATCAATTTGAGGCAGGTCAACTGTTTATTAAGAAAACTAAAAAAGCTCTGAATATAAGTTGATTTATACATTTTGCTGGACAACTAAACTCTTCCAGTTCTAGGCTCGGCTAAAGCTGTTATAACTGTGGATTAGGGTTATATCTGTAAAACTTATGAGTCAAAACTTTTATTTTTCTACAGAAATGTCCATGAAATTCTATAGTGCATAGTCTGGTTATCAAAAGCTACTATTAGCAAATCATAGATTATTTACCTTCCCCTAAGAATGACCAGCAGGAAAGGAAGCAGTAAATAGATCATCATGGAAATGAGATTTTTAGAAATCTTTAGAGGTTATCTTAAGATAGTATAAGAAGTCAGTTTTTAAGGCTTCCAATCAATACTATGAAGTTAAGATTAAGGTTTTACTAACCAGTATAAGCCAACAAAATACACAGCCAAAGCTGTGGTGCTTCCAGACTGCCTAGTAAGTCTAGATTCCGGAGCTGGAATATTCCTCTTCTTCAGTTCTTCCACTAGGAGACCCATGGGATTTGCTATCTTCCAAATCTCAAAGAGGTCTTTTCCAGTCATTTGGGTAATTAAGAAGTCCTGCATATAAAAAAAAAAAAAACAAGTTATACATTTAACTTAGCATAAAGAAAATAAGTATACTTTTAACAGAAATTAAAAACTTAATGAGAAATAAAAAAAGTATATTCTTTTTCATTCCCATATAATTTTTTTCATCTAAATTTTATTATAGAAATAGTGGTTGAAGGTGAAACCTATGTTGTAATTTAGAAATACATTCTTATCAGTTAAGAAAAATATTTTTAAAAAGAGTTGAATTAATGAAAAAATAGTAGTAATAACTTCTGGCAAAAACTCTTGTAAAAAAAGGCACTTAAGTACTTCTTTGTCTAAGTTCATGATTTTAAAAAATCATTTAAATAATTTCTCATTAACTGCCTTTTAAAAATGTTTATGACTTGATAATACTTTCATTTAATAAGATTAAGAAAACTGAAGAACAAATTATGAATATTCAAAGCAGAATTCTTTTTGGCAATAAAAATTATGCTGTATAGAAAATATGAGAACATTAATTTTCACAACAATACACTGCATTTAACTCATGTTAACAAACACAGTATATAACAGGATAGGTAAATGAGACAGGAGGGGAGAAATTTAAAAAGATCCCTTATTTCAATTAGAGTTAATTTCACTTCCTCAAGCATCAGACCTCTATTTCAGCTTTTGAATCTTTTAATTTCAGAGATAGAGATGCCTTATGACAGGGATCCCCAAGCCCTGAGCTGCGGGGTGCAGTGGCCTCTGCATGGGGGTGAGGGATGCACAGTCAACTGGCAGCTAACACACACTCCTGGCTTAAAGGCAGTAGGCTGGCAGAAGCTGCCGGTACTAGGGCAGAAGTCTGCAACTGACGTCAAGGGTGTAAAAATCCTCACGACCTGATGTGGAACTCACAGAAGGGACGTCATTTTTTAAAGAAATCCTTCCAGGAAACCAGAAGCTGAGAAAGGAAGGAGCGGCCGACACCCATGTCAAGGAACATGGCTAGAAGGTTCCAGCAAGGGACACGATGCCCACTAGTGAGTTTTCAACAACCACCAGGCTCAGAAAGCACTACAACAGCATAGACGTCAAGTAGAAATCTGCTCTTTTTCCTTCTCTTTCCCTGAGCTCCCACTCTAGAGGGGTCAGTTAACATACCTGCTACCCAAAGGCAGACAGGTACCCATCTATTATAGGCCCTAGTTGGGGAAGAAGACAGGTTTTATTTATGAATGATGCCCGAATATTGGCTAATACAGACATCATCGTCTATAAAAATAATCAAATTTATTAAAAGTAAATGAATAGATTCCAGTAGTAAGGTATGATGGTTTAAAGGACCCGACATTCGAATGTCTGAATCAAGACGCACAAAGGTCCCTATGCACACTAGTTCCTCCAGTGGTGTCCCTTGCTCTCATTCATTCACTAAACATCCACTGAGTGTCTACTATGAAGGCACTATCCATGCACCTAAGGAGGTTAGAGCTAAAGACATTGCTGCAGTCCTTACAAACTCACAACCCAGCATGTACTATTCATCTGTGATGATGTCCTTGGTAAGAGATGACTGGAATAATTAAGATGCTACCATAAAAAAGCTTTAGGTCTCTCTTGGTTTTGGTAGCAAGAAAGTTTCACATATAACCTTCCAAGGTCATATAGCACAGAAATGAATCACTAGAAGAAATGTTTCCTCTGTGCACCTCAAGCATGTCCCAGTACTTGCGGTTAGTGACCTACCCTGATGAAAAGCGCAGTCCTCTCAGGTCCGCTGCTCTGCAGCAGGGCTCCGATTACCGCGAAGAAAGTCCGCTGTAATATAGCCGGGGGGACTGGAAATTCTGCACTCAGCGTTAACTGCTCCACAGCCAAGTTTCTAGCCACGTGACACACGACTTCCTCACCAGAGAGAAAGTCAACAAGGCTTTGAACGCCTTCGGTGGGCAAGTCTGGGTATGCGTCCTCAAGAAACCGTGTGAGGCATGCTTGTGAAAAAGATGACCCCTGGTCAGAGAGTTCCTGGTTATCTTTAAGGTTCAGAAGAACAGCTTCTTTCTCTATTCCAAGTTTTTGGCGTTTGGCCTCCTCACTTTTAATATAGCAGCTATTAACAAATGCAGTTTTGAGAAGTTCTAAGGAAAAGTTTTCCTGTAACCGATGTCCAAATGCTTGTATTTCAGCATGGTAATCCCAGTTGGGCTTCTCTGAACTGAAAATGTTAAAAAGAAGACAGTAAGAGGTTGTAAAGAGAATGAGATGTTACAGGTATAAAGAAGAGGCATGAGAACTACAAAAATGGACTAAATATTAACCCAAGCTATAATCCAAGGCTGCAATGTGCCACCAGACCATGAAGAACCTATAGAACTCAGGCTGAGACTAACATGTCTTTAATGATGCATACTCATCCCATAAAATAGGAAATAAAGTCTTCAAACTATAACTCATAGAAACAAGAATCACATATAAACTGAATTCCTTGAACACCTGAGGTCTCTTCATTTTCTGTCTCTGAGAGAAGACTGCGTCTGTCATTCCTTCTGTAATAAACTTTCCTTTTGTCTCTAACTCTAGTTTGCACTTGAATTCTTTCCTGTGCCCAGTGAGGGACCCTCTCTCTCTCTGAGTGCAGCACTTTGAGTTCCCACTGGGGCAGGGTTCGCCCAGTCCTGCATCATTACCATGATGCAAAACTTTTTCATTGCAAGGCAATTTAATTAATTATATAAAGAAACTAAAAAAAGATTAAGTTTCATTTTAATGCCAGGCTTTGATTTTCCTAAGCTAAAATTCAAATCGGATTACCTTCCTTTGCTAGATTTATTGTTGAATTAATTTTCTCTTTGAACACTGCCACACTGAAATGGTTCTTCAACATCAGAAACTAACCCATTATCCTAACTTTTAGTTTCCTTATTTTTGCTCTAACGATGGAACTACATTTAAATATCTAGGTGTGAAATACGATTTATAATTTGATAAGTTCAAGCCATAAACAATTCAGCACATTGTATTTATCTTACAATTTCTTAAGTTTTGAAAACATCCATTTAAATTAGCAATTAAATTGTCCAGCATCAAGATTATTAAATAGGTTAAAAGCTCATAATCATTCCCAAGAACTACTAAAAAGTCTTTTTTTTTTAAAGAAAGACAATAAATCCAAAATAAAACTCACTTTAAAAAAGGGCAGAAAAGTACAAAGGTCTAGGTCATAAATCATAAAATGTATACAATCTATATAATTCAAAGTTTCTTCCAACTATAAAAGCCTAAGTTGACCATCCTCACAATAATCAAAGAAACATGAATTAGGAAGAAATCCTTTTACTTTGCTTATTAGGGAAAGAACATTTTACTCTTTGCTTAAAAATAAGTATAAGAATATGAACATGTATAGTCCTACCTGTAGGTGTATACATTGAATTAACTTTTTTTTGAGGACAATATTAAAGTAGCTATCAAAATTTCATACTAAATCTCCAAAGGAGTAATAACTTCAAAGCTATTCATAGTTACACTGTAAAAACAATAATATGAAACTCAAATACCCATAAATGGAGCCATACAAGACTGAAGTGCATCTATTTGTGCTGCCATGACCACATATCAAAGACACATTAAAGAGATAAAAAATGCTGTGGATGAAAAGGGGCCACATGCTAACCCTGACAAGCTCAGGGGAGGTCAGCTGTACAAACTCAGAGACAGTAAGTAACCACATAGGATGGTCTGAACATAAAAATTCCTAAAAGCTAGTCATATCCTAGGCCTGTAGCTTCCTTGACACAAGCCAAACTTTACCTTAAGGGAAGCTGTCTACTGCCTATTTGCATCTAAGATCACAAACTCTTGAAATGTCAGAGTAATCTTTTCCAGACCCTTTAAGATATAATCAGAGCATCAGAGCATGTGACCACAGAACCCTCATTGTTATGTTGTAGCCCGCATACCATCTCTATGTGCTGAAAATGTTCATTATTAACTATCCTGTACCCAGTAATGTAAAAGTATGTCTCTCCATTTAACTTTTTATCCCATCCTGGAGATTTCCCCCGCTTTGCTTTTTCCCACTTCCTTAATCTACCAATGGATTTCATGGAATCCTCTTTAAGTCTCCTCCTTTTATTCTAATGCATAAAATAAGCTGTAAACTGCCATTCTCTGGAATGTTTTCTCAATTGGCTGAGGTTTTTGCTTTCCAGTACCTGTCATCAGTTTGGCTCAAACTCATAAAAATTCTCTACAGGTTTGGACGTGCTGACAACGCAAAACCTCATGTATAGTAAGATTTCATTTGGAGCTATAGAGATCTGCATCTCTTTCTGCCAGACCTTCCTTCTACTGCTGAAACAAGCTGAGGGCAAAAATCTTAAGCTGAACTGTTTCCCTTTAATTCTGGACAGCAGATTTGTGGCTGTATACATCTATTTTTTTCTTCCTTTAAATCACAATGCTGTGAAGTGCTTTCTTCCTTCTCAGGACCCAACGAATTCTCAGGCATTACAAAAAGGGCTACAACACCCACGCCCACATAAAGGTGATCCTCCAGCCGGTCTCATTTCTCAGAACTCCCAGGTGACAGGATTCTAAGTGGGAGTTCGGTAGCGTCGGCGGCAGACTGCATTCTAACCCTCAGTCCACCCGTCCACGTCACATGGCGTCTATATCGCAAACGTCCTAGGCTCACACCAGGAGCGCATCAGTGACGAGCCACCCTCCCCGACGCCGCCAGCCGGACGCTACGCGGGAGGCGGCCCCGGGGCCAAGCCACCACGACCCTTCCTCAAGGCGGCTCCTACCGGCGCACCGGCGGCGGCGGGGACCGGAGCAGGCGCCACCGCTCTAACTCCTTCTGGAAGCGGAAGGCGGCGCGGAATCCCTTCTTCACTCCCCGAACCGGCGGGGCGGAAGTGAGGACGACCGGTGCCAGGAGGCAGCGAGGCCCCCGCAGCAGCAGAACGCTCACCAACCTCGATGCCATTGCAGGGGAGAAAGCAATGAAGGGCGGAAGGAAAAAAGTCGGAACAGTGTCGCGGTAACACAGTTCCCCCGGAACTGGGGAGCTGAGCGAGGCCGGGGCGGGGCCAGCACACAGGGGGCGGGGCGGCTGCTGTGGGTTTTACTGCGCGTGCGCGAACGCTGGTTCGTACTAAAACTAGGGATTGTTTTTGGTTAATGTGGGGTGGTGAAGGACGTTTGAATCCAGAAGTTTGTGAAACAAGTTGCTTCATCCTCCAGTTGCTCTCTTGTTTCTTTCTTGCTCATTAAATCAGAAAAAAAGTGTTTCATGTTCATTTTAAAGAAAATACTAGTTCTCAAGAAAATACTTCTTGTCAACTTATAGTTTAGTTTTAGTTTCAGACCATCGATGCAGCCACTATTTATGAGCAAATATTTACCACCAGGCACGTCTCCAAAAGCCTTTCATTCAGGAGCCCTGGAATAATAAATACAGACTTATCCAAAATTAAAGTTTTTATTTAAAAACAATCTAACAGTGCAAACATTTTTTAAGGCATAAAAAAAAAGACTGGGGAAAAATACATCAAAATGGGAATAGTGGACTTATAAATCATTTTTTTTTCTTTATCTCCCACTCTTTAACAATAGCGTATTGCTTTTCTACCAAAAGGTTAATATAACTTTTTAAAAATCTAATATTAATTTACAAAGGAAAACTTGCCTGAATTCCCAATTTTGAGTTGCCTGTTGAACATCTAATCCCTCAAAGGAGCACCTGTCTGTGGTCTCTCTACTTGTTAAGAGCAGCTTCAGTGTCCCCTGCAATCACCCACATTGGGCTCCTATGTCTTCAATTGTTCCTGTTTCCACAAACATCTTTTATCCAGTTGCCAAGTCCTTTTTCAATTTATTTCCACAGCAGCTGCCTGCTGGCTGGCCTTACCTCACTCACTCTCTCTCTCTCTCTCTCTCTCTCTCTCTCTCTCTCTCTCTCTCTCTCTCTCTCAGGTTATTGTAATCAGCCTCCAAACAGGTCTTATCCCTTTCTCCTTTAACTGGACACTGTTCGCCTACACTAATCTCCCTGAAACACAGACCTGAGCATGTTACTACTTAGCTCAACAATTTCATTAGCCTCCTGATTGACACCCTCACCTTTTAAAATTGAAGGCAGATTAAGCCTACTCAAACCCTCCAATGGCTTTCCATCTCAAAGCAATAATTCACGTCCTTACCATGGCCTTGATGTTCAATGTGGTCTGTCTGGTGATCCTTCTGTCCTCATTTCTCTCTGTAGTCTTCATTCACTCTGCTCCAGCCACCCTAGTTGCCTTCCTAATCCAAGAAATCCCCAAGGATGCTCTCACCTCAGGGCCTTGGCACTTGCTGTTCACTTTTCTAGGACAGTACTCCACTCGTTTTTTACATAACTTACTCCCTCCTCCCCTGGGTTCAAATGTCACCTTTTCCATGATATCTTCCCTGGCCACCTATCTCAGGTTGCATTCTCCAGAAGCACATGCTGACACAGAGGTTGGCACACAAGGAATCAATAGCTGGGAAGGAAGGAAGGTGTAACAGGACTAGGCAGATAAAGTCAGCTGCAATGCAGGCCTCACAAAGCCTCATCGAACCCAGGAGAGAGCTCTGGAGCAAGTATTGCCCATCAGTGTGTCCTTGTTCAGGTTGAAATGGTCAGGCATTTATATTCCTGTCTCATCCAGTTAATGAATGCGGGTTGCCCGGTGGAGGGTATGGCTGAGCCACGGTGGTTCTCTGCAGCTGAGGTAGATTCTGAAAGAGGTGAAAGCTAGAGACTGCTGACCGCCCTCATTCCATGAAGGTGGGTCTGTGTAGTGTATCTCGGATCTATCACACTCTCCTACGTAAAACTTCAACACCTCCTATAGTCCCTATCACCCTTTCCAGCTTTGTTTTCTCTACAGCATTTAACATCTTTTAATGTACTTTGCAACTTAGTTATTTATTTTATTTGTTATCTAGTTCTTTCACTGGAATAGAAGTTCTAATGATAAAGTGATTTTGTCTCACTTAAGCACAGCAGCATTTCAAATGATGCCAGGCTCCCAGAGGCACTCAATAAATATTTGTTGGAAAAAAAAAGCAAAACAGTTCAATAGCCTGTCTAGCTATTATACTGTACAAGCCTTGCAAGAACCACGTCTTATTCATCTTGTCAGTGCATGGCACATAGTAGGTGTACAATACACACTTGTTGAATAGATGAATAGTGAATGAATAGTATTAACTTCATCATAAGAAAGTACTAGTGCAGTATTGTCCAATAGAAACACTATGTGAGCCACATATATAATTTAAAATGAATAAGCTGTATTAAAAAATAAGGAGAAACAGGTAATATTAATTTTAATATCTTATTTAACTCAATATATCCAAAATTTATTATTTCAACATGTAATCATTATAAAATTATTAATGAAATATCTTACATTCTTTTTGTTCTGTACTAAGTCTTTAAAATTTGGTGTGAATTTTTCACTCATAGTACATCTCAGTTAGGACCAGCCGCATTTAAGTAATGGATAGACATGTGAGTAACACAGTTCTAGTGCAATTCTGCATCTCAGGAGTCATAATAATATAGAACGTTTGAGAGCAGGGGATAGTTTGGATAGTGGAAGTCTAGGGAGTCAGTGACATCCTGGGTCCTAATCATGACTTTAACTTACTAGCTGTTGATGTTCTCCAGCTAAAAGCCACCAGGAACACACTTGTAGTTGAACAAGTGGAATTAATCGGTTGTTGGAGGGAGAAAGCATATTATGGGAACTAGGGAATGTTGGTGATAGAAGGGACTTGTAGGATTTAGGTTTGTGTTAGGTGATTTAGTGGAGCGTTTAAGGAAGAAGGGCTTCCCTCTGGGCTGGATGTTGTTGGAAAGTGGGGGTAGTTTATGATTGGATGTCTTAAATCTTGTCTAGACGCAGGAAGACTAGACCGAGGCTAACGCTATAATTGGTGAAAGAAACGGGAGTCACTCATATTAGCCAGAATAGGGGAATAATGGTCATTTTTGTGGTTTGGACAATGTTCATGTTCTGGCTGTGTTTAGATATGCTTATGAAGTCGCCTTGTCTGGTGTTTACTTTTCAAAAGAATGAGCAGCCGGCTCCTAGCAACACGGAAACCTGGCCGATAGCAGCAGGCCAGCTCCTGGAAGTCAGGGGCTACTTTTCTCTTTCTCATAGCTCTGTTACTTAAGGAAGTTATTTAATGTCTCTGCAGTTTATTTTTCTTATCTCGAAAATAAGAATACAAGATCACTTATCTCTCCATCTCTTAAGGTTATCAGTATTAGAAGAGAATCCACGTAAAGCAATTGGTATGTCTGGCATGTAGTCAACACTCAATGAGTGTCACGTAGTACCTTTCAAAGATTCTAAATTGCACTATATTTTTTCTCTCTAACAGCTCTGAAATGGAGACGTCTTCCAAATAATGGCTTCTTAGAATGAATACGATGTAGTATCATTATTTTCTGAAGGTTCTGGTTTGGGGGACAATTCGTCTTCCCCAACTGCTCAATCTATTCTTGGGTGAATGACTTTTCAACCTTCATAACTATCCCCCCCCTCCCCCCCGCTTCTCGGCAGGCGTCCTCTGTGGCTCTCTCCAGTCCACGTATATTTAGTTGCGCCGCTTCCCTAGGCAATACGGGCGGCGGCAGTACTCGGGAGTTTACGGCGGCGCAGCTCCCACGCGGCCCCGGGAGCCCAAGCGAAACCGGCGCGTCCCCGCCCGCCCCGCCGTCAGCTGATGGGCCGCCCGCCCGGGAGGCCGCCGCCGCCTCCGCCGCCGCCGCCGCGCGAACATGGCGGCCGAGATCCACTCCAGGCCGCAGAGCAGCCGCCCGGTGCTGCTGAGCAAGATCGAGGGGCACCAGGACGCCGTCACGACCGCGCTGCTCATCCCCAAGGAAGACGGCGTGATCACAGCCAGCGAGGACAGGTGGGGCCGGCGGGTCGAGCGCGGGCCAAGGCGCGACCGGCTGTGAGGGCGGCGGGGTCCGCGGCCCAGTCCCTCTCGGCGTGAGGGCGTCCACGGCCCCCTGGGCGCGCCCCTCTCCCCGCTGGGCCCCCCCAGTTTCCACCCGCCAAGTCCTCCAGTCTTGACCCCCGCCTCTCCCTTCCCATCCGGGACCCCGGTCCCTGCCACGCCCCTCCAGTCCTGGACCCCTGACCCCCAGCACCCCGCCACCCGGGTAACGCCCCACCCCCGCGGTCCCACTGTGTCCTTCCAGCCTGGGACCGCGGTCCCAGTGCGCCCCTCCAGCCTGACTCGCTTTTCCGCCGCGCCCCTCCAGCCCCGCCCCCGCCCCTTCCAGCCAAGACCCCCGCCCCGGCCTCTCTTTTGTGGGATATCGCCTAGAGCTGGAGGCGTCCCGACCTCTGCGGGGTTTCTTGGCTCTCCCGGGTCAGTTCCAAGCCTTTTCTGGGAGCCAGGCGGACGGGCGGCCAGTTACCGCGTATCCTGCTGCCCCGATCCCCTTACAGCCGCAAACCTCCAGGGCTTTCGCTCTCTTCCCTCTGGGCTGTACACCTACCTCTCTTGCGCAACGCCAAGGTCTCTAGATCATTTATTTTTCCACAGCTACTAGAACCACTTGAACTCTTATTTACTAGTGTTTTTATTATTATTATTATTATTATTATTATTATATAAAGCGACTCATTTTTTTAAAAAAAGTCTTAGATGCTTATATTTTAGAGGACATTTTATATATCCGCTGTTAATGGAAAACCAGTATCACTTGCCATGAAGAATTAAACTGATAGCTAAAACGTGTTAATCTGTGCGCATCTGAAGTCATCTCTTGTACTAACATCTTGCACTGAATGCCCATTGTACTTTGGGAAACGCTGACCTGATCCGATTTTCTTTTTACCCAAGAGTCACAGAGAAATTGGAGAAGCCAGAAGGGCAACCCAGGACTCCCCACTCCAGCAATCTGGTCTTCTCAAAAGACTGCGTGATTGATTGGGGAGATATTTGTTTAAAATTTTAGCGTTTTTAAAACCCTAAACGTTTAAAAGCTTGATGTTTTAGTGTGGGAATTTGGAGGAAATGAGTGATGTTTATTGAGTGAAACTGTTTCCTCCGTACAGTGAGCGGTATTCCAAAAGTTGAAAGCCTTTCTGGAATGTGGAAGGTCCTGATATTCTCTTAAAGCTGAAGGCATAGCGTCCAGCCTTTCATAATCATATCTTTGGAAATAAGTAACTTTGAGAGCTTGTATAATGGGAAAAGAAAACCTGAAGCCCACAGTTGCCTGTTCGACCTCTGTACTTTGCTTCCAAGTGAGGTTATTGTGAGCGGGCAGTGGCCTCTCCCTGCTAGTTTATGAGTTTCTGGCCCTCAAACGATGTAGGGAGTGGTTTGGTGTGTGTAAGCAGGAAGGGAGTGGGAGAGAGAGGGGCCCACAGGGAGAAGAGGGGAATGCAAAAAAAAGGAGAAGTTCAGAATAATGATATCTGCATGATATGAACATAGATGTGGACAACACTTTATAAAAGTTTTTTGTATTTATCCAGAAGAATATTGTATTATTCATGATTCATGCATGTGGGGTGAATTGCTGACTATTTGAGATTACTGTCCAAGAGCAGTGCTGATAAATATTTTGTGAGATGTAATTACTTAGCTGCTCTGAGACTAACGTGTCCTAGGGGAGCCGTAAATCTGCTCCTTTTTTCACTTGGGCAAAGCAAGGCCCTAGCAGGTGACTGGAACAAGTGAGGGTTGGCACCTTGGGTTTTTAAATTATGTTTCAGGCCCATGGAACTTCGTTGAAGGTAAGACATCCTTTTTCGCATTTTATGAGAGTTAATGAAAGCATATGGCTATGGGGCTTTTCTGGTTGTTGATCATGGTGGTTTGTTTTTACACTGTCATATAAGTATGTGTCATACTCTTCAATCATTCATTATTTACTCATTCAGATATTTATAAATACTGTGCTCGTTGAGTACCAGGTCCCTGAGATAAACAGAGAACAAAAGCCATAGTACCTGCCCTCATAAAACTTCTGATTCAGTGATTTTTATGGCCCCTGAGGACCTGACAGAACCAACATATTGAGGAAATAGAACACTGACCACCTTTATTCACCAAACAAGTATTTATTGCTAGACCTATGAGCTGGAAAGACGCCTGACTCCGAAATCACTTCTTCCAAAGGGCTAGACAGTATAGTGAAGAGAGAGCCCAGGGCTGTCCACTTCCAGGTTGCTGGGAAGACACTGAGTGGCCTTGGGCAAGGACCAGGGTTCAAGGAAAGCCTCCTAGAGAAGATGCCATTGGATAGAGGAGACATCTGTGTGAAGGAAGGAGGGTGTGCATCCACGTTCCAGCCGGAGGGAATAAAGAGCCAGTTATTTCTAGGGGACCAAAGCAAAAGTGTATGGTGGCCATGGCAGGAGGGAGTAATGAGAGCTGGAAGGCCCAGTGTCCAGTTTTGAAAGGGCCTTTTCTGTGGGCCACTCTTGGGAATTTGGACTTTATTTTGTAGGCAGTGAGGAACCATCATAGTTCAAAGCAAACAGATGACACGATCAAAATTTAATTTGTACTTTAGAAATAACAATAGCTAGCCAACCTTTTAAAAGTCCTTTCTCTGGTCAGTACAGAATTGGACCTTATGTATGTTACTGCATCCAGTCCTGTATCTCCCCGTTAGGTGAGTATAGTACCTTCCCTTAACAGCAGTTCCAAAATTCAGTACATTCTAAAAGTCAAAAGAGTTTTTTGTTTGTTTTTGTAAATTGGGCCTGAAAACTCATTGGTGCTAAAACTTGACCTGAGTCGATGAGACTATTTATAATCTTTGTTTATTCCATGCAATGTGAATATTTGTTTTTCTGCCGAAATAGCAATGCATTCAATTGCAGGTGCCGTCCCAGGTCTCGCTGGGAGTGTTACGGAATGTGTAGTTGTGTAGTATGCACATCCTATTACAGTGGGCATTTGACAGTTTAGAAATCAGAGGCACCAGAGCCATTGAAGTAACTGTCCATAGTAACTAATAGGACAGATTTTGATCCCAGGTCTGGCTCTTAGGCTTTAGCTCTTTCTGCCATGCGTCTAGTTTTTCCACATTTGGAGAAACTGAGCCTGGGCAGTATCAGTCAGTGATCGACTACTCTGGCAGTAAGTGTAAAATATTAGGATTCACTTTTTGCTATGAATCGTATATACTGCTTTCTTTATACTGGTTTTCAGGGCTAAAAAAAAATTGGCTTTCACCTTTACAACTTCTTTAATGCTAAGAAAAGTAACTTTTAACCTTTAAAGTAGAGTCCAGCTGAAGTTAATTCATTTATAAAACTAAAAGCAGTGAGAACTAGCTGAGAGCATTGTGAGAGGAAAAGTGAAAAATATGAGGGTCATCCTGAATTTGGTGTCCATTTTTCTGAACACTAGGCCAGTGATTCTCAGCCAGGATTTTGTCCCCCAGGGGACATTTGGCAATATCTGGAGACATTTTGGTTGTCACTCCTGGAAGAAGATACTACTGGCACTTAGTGGGTGGAAGAGGCCAGGGGTGCCACTCAACATTTTATAATGCACATGACAGTCCCTCATTAAAAGAATTCTCCAGCTCCAAATGTCAATAGTGCCAAAGCCAAGAAACCTTGGTCTGGGCCAGTGCACTTGTTCATCTCTAAAAGTGCTTCTCAAGCTTGAGCGAGCATCAGAATCACAGGGAAGTCCTGTTAACACAGAAGTGGCTGGGCCCCACTCCAGAGGTGGTGATTCAGTAAGGCTGGGGTGGGCCCTGAGAGTTTGTGCTTCTGCCGAGTTCCCAGGGATGTTGATGCTGATGCTGCTGGTCCTGGAACCACACTTTGAGAACCACTGCTCTGCAAAAAAGGCGAGTGATTGGTCACTGCGCTTGCCTGCGTAGGCTCACTAGGAGACACAACTGTTTACACTTTGTCCATTTGTTTTGTTAACTTCTGGGGTATGTTTACCTGGAGTTGTTTGCATGCACCCACCTGCTTCCCAGTAAAACCAAACTGTATATAACAGCTAAATACAAATAATCTCCCCAAATGTATTAAGCCAGTGGGGACTGTTGAGCTTAATTGCATCACACCTGGAGTCACTGGTCACGGTTTGGGCAGGGAGCCTAGGGTTTCTGTGCCCTGACGGGGTAACAGTGGGACGCTGATCTTTTGTTTTCGTTCATTTCTATCCTGTGGACTAATAAATGCCCTAAGCTCCTTTGCTTAAACTTCGTGCTCCCACTAAACCTAAATCAGTATTTTTAACTTTAGTTTTAAGTTGCCTGCACTTTAGAGCTAGAGTATTTAAGCATGCAAAGCGTAAGAATGATAAATTTGTCAAGTTTAAAAAAAATTCTTGAGTCAATAAAGTATGACTATCCTAGCCAGGAAACTATAAAAATAAAGTAACCTAAATAGTAAGTTGAAGAATTTGAACTGCAGCCGTCTTTTTCCTGATGGGGAAACAGAAAATGAGACTCCATTTTCAGAATAGAACTGAAATGTGGTGATGGAGCAGGAACCGATTCCCTAGACACGTTTGCCTTTTGAACTTCTTTCCTGTGGAATGCACCAAAAATTTATACGTCAGTGGTTGAAGGATAGAACTTTTAAAAGGTGAAAACTTTATTATAAAGCCTAATAAATAAGTTAAGGCCATAGGCCTGCTGTCTTCATTTTTGGAAAATAGAGTTTGGAGATGAGAGTGTTTATGCTATTGCTTCAGAGCCAAGATTTATTTCTGCGAGAAACTCAATTTTATCTGGCCTAAGTCAAACATCTTGTGTGTTTTAAAATATCTTATGATGTTTTACTTAGGCTGGCAAACAATAAAGATTTCAGAAAACCAACTTTAAAACCATTTTGGTAGCATCATCTTTTTTGTTGTTGTTATACCTTGATATATTTGTTTCTCCTTAAGACATTTCTAAACATAATAAGAGGGCTTGAGGGGAAAGTTGTATATCTACTAACTGTTCAGATGGAAACAATTTTAAATAAGCAACTTGATCTTTTTTTTTTTTTTTTTAAGTGTTATGCTTAGGAAACCTGGCATAACTGGAAGTCAGTGGTTTATCCAGAAAACCAGGGTGCTAACTGCTTTATTTTTGTTGTCATGCAGTGCCTAAAAGTAGACTCTTAATTTGTGTTACGAAGTGAAGAAGTGAGAAAGCAGGCCTGGGTGGGAATGCCTTCATTTCTCTGTTGTTACAACCTTTTTCCTTTTATAGCATAGTTGAGAACAGAATCTGGACCCAGAATGCCCAAGTTTGAATCCCAGCCATGTGACATCAGGCAGGTTACTTACTCTCTCCATATCATAGTTTTCTCATTTGCAAAATGGAGATAATAATAGCACCTAGCTCATAGGGTTTTGTGAGTAATGCATGAATTAATGTATGTAAAGCACATAGCACAGCGCCCAGCACAGAGAAAGCACTGGTGTTTTAGCTATAATTATTTTTGTTCTCTTTTATTTTCCATGTAATTACTTCAGTCCCATCAAAAGCTAAAGATGACTCTGTTTACTGGGTGTATTTGTGTATGTCTTTGTGTATGTGTATGTGTATGTGTGTGCAAATAAAATAAAAATTGCCCTGTCTGAATAAGACAGTACCATTTGGGGGCTACTTAGAGACCTAAGTTCTTTGACCTGTCTTTGAGTCATGCCTTTTCATCATTTCCATATTTGTTCACTCACAAGTCACATCAGTCATTAGTTTTCCATTATAAAATCTTTGCCCTGCTGTGTTAGGGGGCTCCAAGACCACCCCCAAGTTCGTTGATTCACTAGGACTGCTACCGTATGGTCGTCCTCACCATCAAGACTTATTACAGCAAAAGGACACAAAACAAAACCTGTGCAGTCTAGAGGAGACCACGCCCGAGCTGCCAAGAGTCCTCGCCCCTTAGAGTCACACAGGAGGTGGGTCCTTCCTCCCGCACTGAGTCCTGACCGCGGGTGAGGTGGTCTCCCAGGAAGCTCGTGAGAGATCAGTACCCAAGGTCTTCATGGGCAGCTGGTCACGCAGGCACCCTCTCTGTAACACTTGCCAAAATTCCATATTTCCAGAAGGAAAGGCGACATTCAGTGGTCTCTCAAATGTTAAGGTTAATTTGAGTCAATAAATAAATAATCCTGCAGGAATAAGGAAGCATTGGACATGGAAGTTTAAAAAAAAAAAAACAAGCTACTGTCAAACTGTGCCTCTTTGAGGTTAGTTTTAACCTTGTGTTTCAAGACTTCCAAGCTATGGATAGAGTTCAAACCTTTTTTTTTTTTTTTTCTTTTTAAGCTAATTAAGAAACAGTGAGTGTTGCATAAATCCTGCATTAACTCCATCCTGTCCAGATGACTCCTGATCTTCAGAGGCCGTGATGGTTTTCCCCGTGGCACAGAGATCACAGAAAATCATTTTGTTGCTAAGTGAAAAGAGAGCAGGGATGGTTCTTTGAGCAAAAAGGAAACATCTGCAGGTGCAAAAGCAGCCGTCTGGCTTCAGAAGAGGCACATTCCTTCAGGTTCTGGTGCAGATGCCACAAAAGTGGCCTTCCTCCAGGGATAAAAAAATCTGCCTGTGACAAAATCAACAGTCTGAGCATCAGCATAGTCACTGACCCTAGAGGCTGTCCTGCATTCCTCCCTGTTCTGTAGAAAGGGCTGGAAATTTTCACTTTTTTCAGCCAATCTGATTCTCTATTAAAAGAGTCCGGCTTTGCACTGCCTTTCAGTTTAGTTCATTTAGTAAAAATCTCATGCTTTCCCCCTTTGTTATCAAAGCAGAAAGACTTCTTTCTGCAGCAGGAACTCAGAGGGTAGAGTTCACGAGACTTGGCTGCAAGGAAATTGCTATTTGTTTGATAATGTTTAATAATTTTTTTAAAAAGTTTGCACTGATGACCCTGTCTGTTCATTTCAGGCTAACATCTCAATGTTATAGAAACCATCCAGGCTACCAGAATTACACCTTTTTTGTCTGTAGCCCCTGGGGGTGTCAGAGTAGGAAAAAATATCCTTTTCTGTAGGGAATAGAAATGTTTGGAGTTTTACCAAGATATAAAATAGTATCAGCAGCCCTAAGAGTGACCGGAAAATCAAATTTCCTTAAACTCAAAAGTATTTGCTCAGAGTGTAAAAAAAAGTTGACCTTGGGGTTTAATTTGTAATATATGCCATACTCTGTATTCTCTTTTTAATTGATTAATTGAATAATCCTTATATATCAGTTTACAATTTAGAGATGGTCAAATCGCTTTAATTTAGCTCTTTGAGGATGATGAGGGTGTTTTTTGAGAAATTTTTGAAGAGATCCGGTTTTAGGAATGCTGCTGTGTCTGGAGCGGTAGAATTTGGCCTCGTGATTTTGCAGAAACACTTGTGTGCTATAGAATCGATCCATCCAAGTGCGGGCATGATTTTCAAGGTGTTTATACTGGAAGAGAACATGAAGTGAACCCAAATGTAGGTTCTCATGGAGTTATAGATTTAAAAATGATATTGTGACTCCCACAGATGCCTCCTGGCTTGAGAGCCAGTGCTTTTCAAAAGGAAGTACTTGCTTTGAATCTCTTTTTGCTCCTACTGTATTGTAGCTTAAGTAGATGAGGCTTTATAAATTGGGTGATTCCCTAAAGTATATTTTTAACTTCCTTATAATCAGCTCTTTGAGGGAGTTCAACGAAAGGGCTGTAGGAAATTAAAGAAGCCTCTCTGCCTCTTCTGATCATCTGACATATCTCTGAGCAGATCAAAGATCAGTATTCCTGGAATAAATACTGCATTTTAAATCAGAACTGTGGGTTTTAGTCTGCTTTTCATCTACCTACTGTAGTAAAGTAAGAGAACATACAGAATTATTATCCTTGGTAGACAGGATGAAAAATCTTGAACAACATTTGAGTTATAATTCATTTATGTTTTTACAGTAATTTCTTCAGTTTCTTTGCATTCAAGTTAGCATCTGTGCAAAGTAAGGATCTTGTATTTCAATTAAAATTTAAGTGGAGTTATTTGTTTGCTAAGTACTTTGAAGTCCTTGGCACTTAGTAAATGCCAAAGGCAATTTTTAACTTTTTAAGTTCAGATTCCTAAGTATTCTTAAAGGTATACTATTCGTAACTGATGACACTGTATCAGTTAACTATTGCTATGTAACAAATCACCTCAAAATTCAGTGGCTTAAAACAGCAAGCATTATCAAATATTCATGAGCCTGTGGGTCACCTGGACAGTCTTTTTGGTCACAGCCAGGCTCACTCATACGTGTGTCAGTCCTGCTGATCTTAGCTGGTCTTTTTCACATGTTTGGGGGTGAGCTGGCTACAAGCTCGTGGAGGATGGCTTCAGCTGGCTCATGAGGAGGTGTTTAATTGTTGGCTTGTTGTAAATGCTTACTGGGTGGGGGTCAGAGAGCCTGCCCTTCTCCTCTTCTCAGCTTAGCTCCAAGTCTTTTTTCTGGGGGCCCCTACAAGGAGCCAAAGTCATTGCTTGCCTTTCAGGTAGGTTACCTTCTCTCCTACCTGTTCTAATCAGCCTCCACACCTGCCCTGCCCAGATTGACTGAGCGTAGTTATGGAATTTAGTTTTATCAATTTATATTATGCTTTAAAAAAAACTTAACATTTCAAAACTTTTTTCATAGCACCATAGTCTTCATCATTATTTTTAATGACTATATAAGCTATTGAATTTATATGTCATTAACCTCTTTCATCATTTAACATTTTCCCAATTTTTATTCCTTTGAATAATACTCATATGAAATTTGTTTAATGTTTAATTCTTTTTTTTCTTATTAAATAATTTCTTCAGAATCACTTGCCAGGCCTGGCATTTCTAAATCAATTTGTTGTTGTTGTTATTGTTATTGTTATTGTTGTTGTTGTTGTTGTTATTATTATTATTATTATTATTAGGTGGGAAATGTGTTTCTCCCTATATGGAACAAAATTCTTGCCAGAGAGTTCTAATTTACAATGCTGACAAAAAATTACGAGAACCCTCAAAATAGCACTTTATTATTGTTTTCAGCTACTCCTTTGCTTATCCCTGTACAGCAGTACATTTTTAAAATGTTTCAATCTGAAGTATTAAAATATAAAACTACAATCCAACTTTGGCATTTCACTTATCTCAAAAATAAATGGGTCATCTACCACACCAAGCATCGGTAGACAAGTTCGTAGTTATGTGTGTGTCACATTACTGCCTTCCATAGAGATACCTTTTTTTGTGTATCCATGGAAAATATTGTAGACATATGTGAGTCTGTGCTTCTCTAACTAGAAGGCCAAAGAATATAGATGGTAGAGCTCTCCACAAGGATTTCAGTAGCGTAGGGAAGTTTGAAAAACATTTATGTAGGCTCTGAAAGAAATGACACATTTCCTTTCTCAGTACCTTTTGGAAAGATATCAGACTATTGTTTTTAAATAACTTAAAAATAGAGCTTGGCAAAGAATGAACATGGCTCTAAGATTTTGGTTTTAAGACTTTTTTTCAGTTTGATATGGTCTTGGAATTATCAAAAAAAAAAAAATCATCCACTAGAAAAATGGGAAGAATAAGCAGCAAGAAAAACCTAAAATGAGTTTAGGTGAGTGGGTGTAAAGTTGTCACAATATTAAAGGAAAAGTTAAGCTATTTTATCAGTGGAGAGAACAGCTTAGATATTCATCTAGGCAGAAAATATTGTGTTTTTTTGTGAAAATAAAACCATCTGATCTTGACACTGTAGTGCTCATATGGTTTATTAATATTGTCCTGGAGTTTTTAATAGTTTGTTCCTGTAAATATTACTAAACTCTATTATTGCTTTGCTTTCAACTTATTGAATAGTAGATTTCGCTTCCAATTTACTGAATAGTATTTTTTTTGGTCTGTGGAATTTGTTGACTTTTTAATAAGCAGCATAGCTTAAGCTTGTTTTTATAACCATGTGTTAAACGATGTATTAAGACAAAATAAAACAAATTCTTATATTACTTAATAGAAATTATACAGCTTTGTTCGGTTCTTGGGAGTGCTGGAGTGTTAGGGGTCAAACTTAACGTTGTTTTGATTTAATCTTGGATGTAGGAGATTTTAATGCATTGTCTAAGGAAGGGAATGAATATGTCTTGAAAAAGAGA
>CM053503.1:159666130-159761421 GCA_028627145.1 Eidolon dupreanum | reverse complement strand
TTTTATTCGTCGTCCTATAAGAGACTATGAGCTTCAGAAGAAGGATGGGCTCATTTGTTCCCGGCAGGCGGTCCCGTGTTTCTTCTGTAGGGCTTGGCCCTGATGAATGTGGCATCGATGCATGGGTAGACCGAGAGTCACGAGTTGGCCCACCGCCCACAGAAGGTACACGGTAGACCCTGGGAATGTCCTTCGCCTATTTTGGCTTTCAAGGACTACCCAGACAAAGGTTCTTGACCTTTTTAGGGTGCAGGCCTCTTTAAGTATTTGATAAAACCAACTGATTTTCTCCCAAAGGAACATAAATATGTACTCGGCTCTGCTTACAACTTGAAGGTTTGGGGGGACTCCGAATGCTCCAGGTAAAAAAGTCTAGAGTTAGGAAAATTCAAGGGATGGAGAGAGATTGGAGGCTCAGTGTCAGTCTTAGGAGAGACCTCTCAAAACCGGGCCTGTTTAAAATGACCAATGTCTTGATTGCAGTTATAAATGTCTATGTAATATAGGATTATAGATATGACAACAGAAATTGGAGGCTAGAAATCCCTTCTAGCTCAGGCTGGGGCAAATGCTACCTTCCCGAGGCGATTTAGAATCAGATAGCTTCTGGTACTTTCGTAAATGAATGGGGGAAATCTCTTTGCCAGGTTTGATAAAGGTTTGCTGAATGAATGAATGAATGAATGAATGATACGTTCCCGCGGCAGAATCCGGAAGGCAGCCCCTTCGGGGCTCTTCGCTCTAGGGTTCCCGGGGGACCAACCTGCGGGCTTCGGGAGGCGCCAGGTGGGCAAGGCCGGGGCGCGGCAGTGCGCGCGCAGGTGAATTGGCACCTGCTGCCACGCGGGCGGCGCTGCGCGGGGCGAGTGCGCAGGGGTGGTGGGGGGCGCAAGGAGGAGGCAGGGGAGGAGGAGGCAGGGGAGGAGGAGGAGGGAAAGAGTGTGGAGGCCGTGGAGAAAGAGGAAGAAGTGGGAGAGGAAGGAAGGAGAGGGGCAGGGGACAGAGGGGGAAGGAGCGGGGAGGGGAAGGGAGGGGAAGGGAGGAGAAGGGAAGGGAAGGGAGGGGAGGGGAAGGGAAGGGAAGGGAGGGGAGGGAGGGGAGGAGGGAGGCGGCGGGGAGGAGTCTGCAAACTTTCGGTTCGAGGGCATTGTGGGAGGCAGCCATGGTCTGAGGCGCGCGCCTCACCTGTCGGCCGCGCGGGCTCCTGCGCTGGGCTCTCCGGCTCGTGTGCGCCGCACTCGCCGCTCGCCTTTCGCGGGGCAGGAGCGGTGGCGGCCCCGCCACTATGGTGAGTGTGGGTGATCGGAGCGGTGGCGCTGACCCTGGAGTGCACGCTCCCGATAGGCACCTGGGGCCCCGTGCGGGGAGCGGCCGCGTCCCACCCGGGTACCCCCGGCCCGCGCGCGCCTGTGGCCCAGCCGCCCGGACGCAGCGGGGCGCCAGGGACGCCAGCCCGGGACCCTCGGGGACCCTCGGGGACCCCGGGCGCCGCTGCTTCATTCATTCGGTCACCGCTTGCTGAGCGCTTAGCCTGTGCGAGGCGCTGTGCCGGGCGCTGGGATGTCACGGGGGACAAGGTGGAGCCTTAGCTCTCGGGGGCTCGCGTTCTAGGAGGAGGGTGTGGAGGGAGGGGGACGTGTAATAGACCAGTGATGTCAAGTTAACCTCCGAGACAAAGTGCCCTGGCGTCTCAAACAACCGGATGGAGCGGTGGCCGCGCTGCAGGGTGGGCACGCAGGGAGGGCCTCTTGGCGGAGGTGACATCTGAGCTGTCGGCGGTGCAAGAGGACCACTGCGGGCGGAGGGAGCAGAGAGCGCAGAGGCCAGAGAGAAGACACCCTTGCTGGTAGCAAGAAAGGTGGACAGGGGCCAGATGAGGCAAGGCCTTATGAACCAAGTTAAGGAGTTTGGTTTTTATTCCAACTGAGTGAGGGGGAGCCTTGGGAGGTTTTAGCGGGAGAACTGACCTCATCCTTTCTACGCTTTTAGAAGATCCCTTTGGCGTTGGTGGAGAGTAGACTGGTGTGTGTGTGTGTGTGTGTGTGTGTGTGTGTGTGTCAGCGAGCCGGGGTGTCAAAGTGGGAACAGAAGACCAGTTGTAGTGCTCCAGGTGACATCCTGGTGACTGCCCTTGGGTAGAAACAACAGTTCAGGTGCCTCTTACTCTTGCCTTCTGTCCAGGTAGTGTTTTGAGAGTGCAGGGGCCTGAACTGCACCAGGCCCACTTCCCCAGGTGTGCTCACTTCCCTAATCCGAGAAGGAATATAAATGACTTGCATGCTGTGGCTTAAGTGACCCACTGCAGGCAGACACATAAGGGCCACATGGATTACAAAAGTTAATGGGCAAGGAGAGCAGTGGAGTGCTGAGCCCCGTCAGGAAGACCACAGGTGCCGGCTTCTAGGAGAAGTTTGGCTGCACAGACTAGAGGTGCCATTGTCGCTTGTTGAGGATTCCTCGTAAATACAGCGTGGGGCAAAAAGGAAGCTGTAAATAATGGAGCAGTTCCCTTGGCTTGCTCAGGTTTCCCAAGGAACAAGGTGAAAGTGCATGCAGCCCACCAGCATCATGTACCTCATGGAGGGTGGAATGAGGTCCTGGAGTTTCTGAGTTGCAAAAGGCTGCTTCCGTCCCGAGGGCTGAGGCAGGGTGCTTGCTCTAGATAGCATCTGCTGTGGAGTTTTATTTTTTTTCTCGCTGGTGTCATATGATGGGTAGATCAAAAATGCACGAAGTTTTCCTAGCTTTTCCACCAGGCCTCGCCTAATGGGGAGTATTGCCAATGTTGAGCACTTGGGATAAGCCAAGTGGGGATGCTCAAGCTTTACATTCACAGTCTCGATCAGTCCTTTCAACAACCGATGGGGGAAGTAGTATGCTCCTTGCCTTTTACCTGCTCCAGCCTGTTCTAGCAGTGTGCCCTTGGACAATTCCTTGACCTCTCTATGCCAGCTTGCTCATTTGTAAAATGGAGATAATAATTGTTCCAAACTGCGAAGGCACGAGTTCTCAAAGGGTGTTCTGGGTACACTCGGAGTCTCTGAAGCTTTTCAGAGGTCCGCAAGGCCAGACTGCTTTCACAATAGCACATGATGTTATCTGCCCTTTTCATGTTCATTCCCAGGCAACTATACATGGAGTTTTCTTGAGGCTAATATGACCTTGGGGTAGTGGAACCGATTGAATGCAGAAGCAGCTAGGAGATTCCAGCTTTCCTGTTGAGAGACATTAGGGAGACTTGCCAAAATGTAAAACAGTGCTACTCTTCTCACTATTTTTTTTTTCCCACTTTGGAAAATACTGTTATTGTTCATAACAAAATTATTTCTCAGTGTATAATAGCTTTATTACTTTTGTAAATGAACTGATAAATTTTTAAAATTTCTCTCCATTGAAATATGTAACAGTAAATAGCAATGGATACAATCTACATAAACAAGAGGTCCTTGGGTCTGTCTATTTTTAAGAGTGTGAAGGAGTCACGGACAGGTTCTGTGGGTCAGTGCAATGCAAGTGTATAGAGCAGCTTTGCCTAGTGTAGATGCTCAGTGATTGTGATGTCGCATCTGATTTTACTGTCCCATGGTAGAGAAGAATACGTGGCCCTCTCTTATGACCCACAGCTTAGGCTTTAGGTAAGGGCCACTTCGTGATTCTGGCTTTGTTAACGATGCTTGCCAGCTCTTACTCTAGGGAACTGGAAGATGCTTACTGTGTCTCACCTGGTACCAGGAAATGTCTCTTGATTCCGTTTCATACCTTGTGCATCTTGGGGTTGGGTTTGTATCGGATCCTACTGTTTGAATCAGCTTTGTACTTCTGCACTCTACCTTTGTTTTAGAAATCTCTGCCTTGGAAAATAAGGCGAGGGTTATTGTGTTTCAGGGGCTCTGAGCCCGGTGCACTTAAACATCTTGCTAGAAAGAATTTACTAGTGAATGGTTGACAATATTGATGGAAGAAGGATTTTTAAAAATTCGTTTATTTTATTTTATTTTTCCTTATAATAAGATAACAGTGAGGATTTATAGGGTGAAGTTTGAAAGGCTTTGGGAATGCCATTAATAAAAATGCAAGCAGACTTTGTTTTATGCAATGCATGTGCTTCTGACAAGTTGAGATGACTTTTAAAACTACATTGTGAACAAAATAGGGGAATTACCCATTGAAAGAAACACAAAGGGCAACCCCTTTTGAAATATGACTAATCATCTTCTTGTGTTGCAAATCCAGTTCTTATAATGTGCATTCTTTATCTGAAGTGAGATACACTTGTGCTAAAATCATCAAAGATTTTTTTAGTGTGATTTTAACTCTTACTTTAGAGAGTGAGACCTTCCCAAGCTGAACTGCTGAGCCGTTTCTTTACCAGAATTATGTTAGTTTGAAACAGCATCAGTGTACCTTTCTAAATCAGATAATTCAGTTTCCCTTGGTCATTGTCATCTCATTGTATTACATTCGAATAGGAAAGGCGAGAAGGAGTTGGGAGGGTAAGGGAGGCAAACCCCAACTGAGAACCTGTAGGTCCTGCCAGGACCCACCGCCTCCCCCCACCCCCACCCAGTATATCAATTTTATTGTCTGAGGCTTAAGTGAATTGTATGCAGTGTGTAGTTATTTTGGCAGTTTAAATTCCAGTTTGTGCATGAAATTGTTACAGTAATGAGCACTTTCCTTCTCTTGAGGCCTGGTCTGGGCTACTGGCCAGTAGTTGGTGTGGGGGAGATGGGGGTGGGAATGAGGGAGGGAAGTGACCCTCTGTGGCGTTCAGTTGTCCCAAGAGGGTTCACCTATAGCAGGCCCTTCCCACAGGTCTCCCTACAACACCAGTAGGACTTGTATTTACCCCTTGCCAGGACTCTTACTTTTGAGTTCCCATTACTGGTTTTTGTGGCAAATACTGACAACAGCTTACAATTTTTATATGTCATTTTATTAACAACAGCTGGAAGGGAATGGTCAGTAGACTGTGTGTTTGCCACACTGTATTTTCAATGTCTGTCCTTTTGGGTTCCACAAACTATTTCATTATGAACAGATGTAGTAGATAGTTACCACACACAAATAAAGAAAACCCTTTTAAGAGTCTCCAAAGATAAGCACTTGATATCTCTATGAATCATTCCTTCAATTAAAAAAAAATATTGAGTATAGTTAACATACAATATTACACTGGTTTCAGGTGTACAACATAGTGATTTGACATTTGTACACCTGCTATGTGGTCACCCCGATAAGTACGGTGCCCGTCTGTCACCATACAAAGTTATTATGATATTATTGACTATATTCACTGTGGTGTACATTACACCGCACGGCTTATTTATTGTATAACTGGAAGTCTGTGCCTCTTACTCCCCTTTGCCTTTTTCACCCATCACCCCTCTCCCTTCTGACAACCATTCTGAAACAGAAACAAACTCCTTCAACTGTATTTTGTGGTTGCTATAGGCAGAGATTCCCCCGGGGGGCGGGGTTTAAGACATCAGTGGGGCTGCTTCTTCCCTGGGGCCCGCCCCCGCCCCTCACAGAATCTCCATAGCTAGTATATCCTGTTCTCTCCAATGGATTCTATTTCCCCCGAAGTGTCCTAGGCCATTTATTTACCCAGGAGAAACGCCCTTTCCACAATTCAAAGCCCCCAGAGCCATTGATGTAAAAGAATGTACACAGACCTCAGAGGCAAGTTAAAATTTTCAAAATTCTCTAAAATTCTCTCAGTGGTTTATTTCAGCTGTCTCGGCAGCTCCCTGACTAGCTAGAGAAAATGTGTTTTATCGCGTGGCTGCTAATAGGATACATTAAGAATTTTAACAGCGGAAAGGGAGCACTACAAAGTGTTTCAGTTAGAAACGAAATGCCATTGACCATTATGCGGAAGATGGGTTTCAAAAAATCTCCAATAAAGTCCCAAGTCTGAAAACTTTCAGTCAGGTAGAGCTGGGTTCTGAGATAGCTTTCTCTAAATAGTTTCTGAAAACTGCCAGGAGGAAAAATAATACAATCACTCATTAGTCTCTCAGTGGGATGAGTCACAAACCCGAAGTACATTCAGTCGAGAATAAGGGCATTTGGGATTCCATTTTTAACGTCCTTGCTGGATCTCGTCTAGCAGGACTTCTGGGCTGATAACAATGATGAGTATGTGGCAAGGTTCAGTGGACGTGGAATGTTTCAGGAGCCTTCCTCCCATACGGGTCTCTGGAGGAGGTGGGACCAGGGCCATGGTCTGCAGACTGAGAGGCTGGTGCCCTTTGTACACTCATCCTGATAAAGGTGGGGGACCTCTGTGGATGAGCATGACTTGTCCAGATCATTTTCAATTAAAAAATATGTTTTCTTACATTAAAATACAAATATATTCGGGTCCAGTACGTAAAATGCACATAAACTTTAAAGGTAAAAACCTAAGAAATAGCTCGTTTATGGCTAGTTGCTTAAGGCTAGCCCTCTAGTCTCACAAGGCTACTACCTGCCTTTTCTGCTGTTACAGTTATTTGGGTAGAAACATTTGAGTGTGCTAAGGCGGAGGTCAGAATAATTTTTCCTTAAAGGGCTAGATTGTAAATACTTCAGGCTTTATAGGCTCTACACTCTGTCACCATTACGTAGCTCTTTTGTTGTAGAGTGAAAGTAGCCATGGACCAGATGCAAATGGGTTTGGCTGTGTTTTAATAAAACTTTATTTACCAAAACAGGTGAGGGCTGTAGTTCTTGACCCGTGTTCTAAGGCAGCTTCCATTAATTCACTCTGTATATTTGACAAATATGTCGGACACCTGCCCTATTACAGGGACTGTTCCAGGCGGCATTGGCTACATGATATGGGACACCCAATGCAAAATGAAAATGTAAGGTCCCTTGTTCAGAGTTTATTGAGAATTTACAGATGATGACAGCAGAGCATTGAACCAAGTGTGGTGCCCTTCTGAACCCAGGGCTCTGGTGCCCACAGAAAGGGCCCCAGAGATAGCGCCGTACGAGCCCAGACACTCCCTACCCCTGGAACTCATGGTGGGGAGTTCTTGGTGGGGAGTCCTGTAAACTTTCTAAATATTTTGTGTCAAGCACAGAGAAGAGGGTTGCACTATAAAGCATTGGTGAGTCATCATCTCATTTTTACTTTGTAGACGTTTTAGACATGGTGAGTCATCATCTCATTTTTACTTTGTAGAAGTTTTAGACAGTTCTGAGACAAGCAGGTTAGGGACCTAGTTGGGGCATGTGGAGTAGGGAATCGTGCTGGCCTTGGGGGCAAACTCAGGCCCTGCTGCCTCCATCCCGTCCTTACCTGAGGAGGCAGGGCCATTCCTCTAGCAGACGCAGCCTTTGGATGGTCACTTCCTGAACCTGTTCTGAATGAACACAGAGTTCAGGAGCATCTCCCAGAATTTGGTCTCAGATCAGTGCTTCTGCTGCAGGCGCTGCCTCTGTCCATGTTCTCGTGGAGCCCTGGGCCCAGGACACAATGACTCCCTTCGCCGCTCCCGGGTCTGCTCTGTTCATTCGGGTGTGGTGCAGCTTGTCAGCTTGGATCCTGTACATTCTTCCCCCATTCGTGTAAAATAAACAGACAGCTCTGCCTATAGATAAACAAAACTTCCAGAAAAATATGCAAGAGATAGCGTTGTTTCTGGAAAGGGCTCTAAGGAACTGGAGTGGTAAAAAGATTCACTTTTATTGCATGTTCTATTAGACGCTCCAATATTTTCTATTTGAATGTAATACCTTTTAAATTATACAAAAATGACTTTTTAAATATTGTTATTTCTATTACTTCTCCAGCAAAACTGTTTTGTTTTCCCCTGTATTTTGTACCTTCTTAAGCTTGGATGGGTCTGGAATTGGGACGGTAGCAGAAATTCCCTTAAAACACACACATGCGTACGTGCGCGTGCGCACGCACACACACACACACACACACACACACGATTTTTCTTTTTCTTTCTCTCTAACTTGGGCTCTTGCCCAAACTTCCAGGACTTCTAATTATACCTTGCTTTCGTATGTGAATTGATAATAGCTAAGGGGAAAAAAATGTGGTTCATTGTTCTCACCTTAGTGACTCTGAAAACTTTTGGTAACAACGTAAAATACTATTTCTAGTCATTTCCCAGGACTGACCTATTAAAGTACAGAGACGTTGGTCAGATCATCTGCGGTGGGCCGGTCCGCGTTCAGTAGACAGCTGAACATTCCAGCAGGATTAAGAAGTCACATTCCTGAAGGACCGTCATCAAATCTGGTATCAGATTCAGATGATCACCGAGTTGTTCTGCCCCCAATTTCAGCGCCTGCTGCACACCCTAGATTCCCTCAACCTTCCTCGGGAAAAAAAAAAAAAAAATCAGGGTAGCAATTTTTCGTCATGCAGGCGAAGCTATGAGACCTGAAAAAGAATTATTAATGTTTCTTCTTAGAGAAGTGTCCGAATTCCATCAGGTGACAGAACACGCTTTCAGAAGAGACATTTCTGTTGTGTGACACACAGAGTGTTTTGCACAGCTTCTCATCGGGCCTCTGCCTGGTCACGTGCAAAGGCGGGTGTGGGATGTGCGGGTTGCTGTGGCTGGGGGCGGAATGGGGAGAGGCAGACACCGCAGGCCCCGCGGGGTGTCTGAGCCCTGTGACTGTGGACACTGCTGCTCCCTTTCATAATCAGGTCCGCTTCCTAAGGTTACCTGAGGATTGAATCAAAGAATCCAGTTCGAGCTGTTAGCACAGGCCCTGGCACCTGGAATACATTCCATAAACGTTAGCAAGGCTACGTCAAGAGAAGTAGAAAAAAAAAGCTAATGAAAAACTAAAAAAAAAAAAAAAAATGGTTCCTCAGGTGTTTTTTTTTTCCTCTTTGAGGAATTTGTTTGAACAGATGAAATAAGGCAGCAAAATGTCATAGACCGCACCTATTAGGTTATTAAGTTATCCTAATACCACGTTTTTTTCAAAAGGTGATTCAGAACTCCATGTATGTGTACTTTTTCATTTTATTTCTTAAGCAGGCCCTTGCCTTCACTTTCTTTACCAAGGCGTCAAGTTCTCAGTTCTCTGTATACTACCGTGTATGAGTCCGACCTTTCAAAGTCCATTTGGCCTCATGATTTCCATACCTTAGGAATTCAGATAATCGAGTCTATATATCAGCAATTATGGGAGGCTTGCCTATAAAACAAGGCAGGTCTGTCTCTCAGATCAAACCTGAACTTTAAAGAGTGTGATGGATACGCCATCTCCCACCTGTTCTTATTTTCTTCGCAACTGAAAGTATTCTTGTCAAGGCATAAAGGCCTTGGGGACAGAATTTTGAATGAGTGCTCAGAAGGCTGCTGTAAGAAGAAAATGAAAGTTCTTAATAAGCATTTAAGTGGACATGATCATGCAGGGTGCTGATTTAGCATATTTAAGTGTAGCTTCTTAAACAAAGTTGTTCCTGATCACAAAAAAAAAAAAAAAAAATCACATTAGGAAAGATCAAATAAGCATCACTATGAAATATGAATAGAGTCCTGAGTTATTAATGTTTCATTCAAAGTCACGCTGAAAATTGCCTGGAACGTCCACCCTCTATTTCCAGTATCTTTATTCTCCTTGAAAGATCTGAAAAAGAACCAAAGGCCAGTCTGTCTCTCAGAAGACTCCAGGAGAAAAATCTAATTAGAGGCATATTTCATGATAAGATAAAATTAAACAATTACCAGATATCGTTGGTATTTTCTAAATTGATAATTCTTTCTAGAGGAAATGATAAATGGAGAAATAGTACATGAATCACTTTTCAGGGTTTCTTCTTCGACTTGCTAATCCTTGTGTTCTTACCATGGAGATTATTCAAAAAGAAAAACCCCCTAGTGTAAGGTCTGTTTCCTGATCACAAGGAACTTGTGTTGGGAAGAAATTTTTCACATACATAGCAAACCTAGCCTGAGTACGGGGGTGGATAATTAAGCTGGGAAGCGTGTCCTTCGGATTATAGAGTCACTGCAGGAATTCATGGAGGAGGACATGGTAGGGCTCAGGGGAGGGACAGGCACTGTGCTGAGCCCAGAAGGGTGGGCCACCCTGCCCTCGGCTATTTAGAGAAGAGTGTGCATGGGTGTGTGTGCGCGCGCGCATGCACGTGTATGTGTGTGGATGTGTGTGCGTGAGTGGGAAGGGTATGGTAACAGGGAGACCGTAAAGAAAGTCGGTGTAAGGAAATGTGTATCTTGGAGCAGACCCTACTCAGGGTCTACTGTGAGGAGCAGGTTTCCTGCCGACTCTCCCATCTCCACCCCCCTCACCGCCCCCCTCCCCCCACTCAGCCCTCCAGTCCACCGACTAAGAAACGATCTACCCAGAATTATCAGGGAATGACATTTCTCACAAGGGCACTTTCCAGATGACTAAAAAGGACAAACTTTTTTTTTTTTTTAATTAGTTGAAGAGTAAATATTAATACCTTCCTTAAGCATTTGAGGAAATGGATCGAAAGTACCTCATGTCTTGTCCAGAGTCTGGGGGAGCCTCGCTCGTTCCAGTGCGTGGTTTTGGAGATGAGCTGCCTTCTTAGCAGCAGCCAAGGTACAGTGTTACTGAAGTTGCAGGTGTACGTAGGTGTTTGTGTGTGTATGTCTCTGTGTGTCTGTTTTGTCTCTAAGTGGGTTGGTTCCCTTGTGTGTCTCTAAAAAACCATCTGCTGTTACCTCCCCCCATTATCCTGTGTGTTTGCCCCAACTTCTCTTCCTCCAACACTTCAATAGATGTTTTCGGAGGAAAAGCTTTTATTTATTTTATTTTATTTTATTTTATTTTATTTCATTTCATTTCATTTCATTTCATTTCATTTTATTTCATTTCATTTCATTTTAATTTAATTTAATTTTTTATTTTATTATTTTATTCTATTTTTTGAGGGAAAGCTTATTTTAATAGCAGCACAAGACAAACATCACTAGAAACACTGAAGAAGAGCATAATGCTTGGAAGGATTGCTGAACTGGAAGATAAGGGGATCCAGGCTCTGCACCCAGCTATGCCCATAGCTGTGACCTTCACCAGGTCACCTAACTTCCCAGGATATGTCCTCAGCTGTCACGCCAAGAGAGCTTGAGCCTGAGATAGAATCTTAAAAGTCCTTTTTGGCTCTCATAATCTGTTATCAGCTTCAAGAAAATCATATGCCTCTCCGTATGGAAAATATATTATTTTCTGAATGTAGCAGATCAGACGCAGGGCTGGCTTGGTGCTAAATTATTGATCCACGTGTCCTTGTCTTGCTGTCAATCAGGAGCTGGGCTCGCCCTAAGTGCAGCTTGCAGGTGGGGTGGTTCTCACGACTGCAGCTGGCATGAAGGTACGCTAGCCATACCAACAGAGAGCGCATGTAGCTGTGTACTGAGCTTTGCATTGCTCACACATCTGTTTGTGTGTGTGTGTGTGTGTGTGTGTGTGTGTGTGTGTGTGTGTGTCTAGGTGTTGACTACATTAAGTGTATGTTTGGCTTCAATCGGGTCCAGTGTAGAAGCGGCACGGCATTATAGTTGTGCTGTATGTGCGCATTTACTAAATACCTATTGTGGTCTATACGCAAAATTAGAGATCATTAAGAGATGTAAAGGAAACAAGTAATTAAGCTTCTGATCTCACAGGGAGGGAAAACATATAAATAGAACAAGTGGTGTGCCACCCTCAACGGTGAGTTTCTTTTAAGAATGTCGAAAATAAAGATGGGGTCAGAGGGAGTTAGGGTACATGGGGAAATGTGAATTTTGAGAGAGGATTTGAAAGGGTGTTATAGATTTGGTTTGGTGAGGAGCATATTTCAGATGTTGTAGGGGAGAGGGGCTGGGTTGGTGAGACGGGTTCTATCTAGCAAGATGTGTTTCATGGCCTGTAAAGGGATTGACGTGGCTGCACTTGGGAACAAGTTTGGAAACCTCACACGCATGCGCACGCAGGTGCGGGGCGCGGGGGGGGGGGGGTACCTCTCCTCAAATCTAGTTCCCGAGAAAAAATGGAGCCATTTGATCACTTGGTGAAGAATATTGAATGATATTTTCTTCTGTCATTTTTCAGGAGGATGGCTCTGGTATTTTTGTTTTCCATTCAAAAATCATCATTTCATAGATATGAACATATAACATTATATTAGTTTCAGGTATATGACATAATTCAATAACTGTATATATTGTGATCACTACAATAAGTCTAGGTAAAATTCATGTTCATTGTCTAAGAAAACTCAGACAATAAGTATTTATTTATTGAGAAGTTATATGTCATCTATTAAAATTCAAATCACTAAACATTTAAAAAAACATTTAAATGGACTGAATGTGAAAATTTCAGTTCTGGCTCCTTGTGTAAAGCATTTAGAAAAAAGACTTTCATTCTATATTAATTGCAAGATACATAACTTTCTGAGAAAAATTTAAAAACTGACTTTCTTTGAAATCATAAGCTTGTCTGATTAATGTTTATATTTATTAGAAAAATTGATAACAATAGTACCTTTTAAATCATAATAGAAAATAATTTTTGGAGCAGCTAGTTTAACAAATATACAGATAAATCTCTGCTCTCTGTAAGTCAATTTCAGAGTCAAAATACTGATATTTTAAAGACCACACTAAATCTTTCTAACAAGAGTTAAATTGACTGTTTAACAAAACCTGCTTTTAAATCCCATTTTTGTGAACTCCTTTTTATAACTTGTGAATATAATTGTATTTTATCAGTAAGAGTTCAAAGAACAGAATACTTAGAATAACTAACTTTGCATTAATCATCATATTTTTAGCAAATATTTACATCATGAATGCTTCTATAATATACTCCTAATTTAGAATTATATCCTGTACTAGCATCTTGGCCACCGAAGCTAAAAATTTTGGACCTTGATCAAAAGTGACCAAAAAAAGACACAAAATTATTTTTGTTAACTGTGAAATAAGATAATCATAAATGGAGTAGGACTTCTTTTCTTTACAAAGCATCTTTTTTTTGCTTCCAAGTTTTGTTGAGATATAATTGACAAAAGCATCTTGGGGTGTTTTTTTTTTTTTTTTTTTAGTAACATCATTGAAAGATTTATAATTAAATATCAGTTTTACTGCCAACTGCCATAATTACTTATGGGTGCCAATGACTTGATAGTTTATTCTGTAGCTACTCATTGCTAAAATTAAGTTAGAGCTCTAAATTTTAAAATAACTATTTAAAATGTCGTTCAAGAGAAAGAAGTGAGAAAATAGAATGTGCTTTTCTTACATTGACTGTTTCTCGACTGGGTGACATAAAGAATGGTTATTTCCAGCAAAAGTAACCCAAAAATATCTGTCTCATTCGCCCTTAAAAAACTTTATGCTATTTGGCAAGTCTAATGAAAGAGAAACGTGTTTAGAATGGAAGATGTTAAGTCCATCTTCACCCTTGTCCACACATGGCTGGTTGCTTTGTCACCCAACATGGCCGGGCCAGTGCTGGGCATGGTCTGGTGCTCACTGTGCTACTTCTGTATAGGGAGCTGGAGGCCACCAGGTTAAAAAGAGATGCCCTCTAGCCAATGCATGTTTATTTCACTGCCCACTCTTAATCATATCACATTTTAAGAGTAGGAAAAGGTCCAGAAAGGAATCACAAAATGAGATTTGAGCAGGAGGCCACGTTTCTTATCAAGTATTTAGCCTTGGAGTTAATTTAATGGCAATTAGTATAGTTTTAAACCATTTCACCATGACTGAAGCTTAAATCCATGACAGTTAAGTAATGTCATTTTCAAAGCAGCTGATGATTCTTAAAGTTTTTCTGAGATAAGAATCTCTTTGAGAATCTGCAGAAATTTCTGGACGTTTTCCCTAGAAAAATGCTCATACATATAAAATTCTGTCAGTACTTTTGGAAGTCTACTGACACTTGATTATCCTTCGACCTTGGGTATTTCTTGTAAAACCGTAGAATCCTACATGAATTTAATAGCTAGACCTGCCATCTATAGTTTGACGATTCTGGGAAAATCTTTTAAATGTCAATAAAGTAATTATTTTTTGTCTTCCATATTGGTACATCACCTAGGTATGTGGATTAAACAATACGATGCAAGTCAGCACGTTCAGCATTGTGCCTGCCATGCAGGGATCATTTTGATAAATATAATTGTCATGAGGAGTAAGTACCATGTTTAGATTAGTTGGGCAGCAGATTCGATTCTTTCTGGAGGAAAGGCTTCCTGAGAAGTTAGATGATGATCAGAAGATTTCATGGGAGAGCTTAGGGTCAGAATAGTGAGTTAGTGGGACAAGGATAATGTCTCCTGTGTCAGCTAACTCATAGCTGTTGCATTTGCCTCCATTCCAGGTAAACAGGTTACTAGCAGAAACTCATAGAGGCCAGACGGGGCCTCTTTTCCCCTAGAGATATGTTCACAAATTCTCCCAAATTGTCTTCTTTTTCAAGGATGCTAAGCAGACCACTGCTGTTAACACCACTTTCTTCAGACAGACCACAGTAGAGTAGGTCCTGGAGCCACTTTCTGGTTGTCATTCCAGCCATATCATACTATGAGCACACAATGGTCGTGTTGATTGGACCATGTCTTCTACAGACAGCTAATCTCGCCGCCAATGGGCTAGTCAAATTGCCATGTTATGGGGATGACCTGTAGCCTTTTGCAAACAGTCTGCAGTACTGTTGACGCTAGTGTTATGCGGCTATTTAACACAGATTTGAAAGGCTCGTGTAGTGTAACCAGCAGTTCCATCTACACTGTGCACACATGATCACTGCCTTGGACTGGTGGGAAGGATCGATGCCTGGATGGTGGGAATACTCAAGCTTTAGAGCCAGACAGATCTGTGTTGAATCCATCTCTGCCATTTACTAGCCTCTGGTCTCAGTCACTGATGTGGGTGTGATGGGACATCTCTCCATGGCCTCCTGTGAACATTCACTATCTGTGTTTTGCGGGTGATTCTCATGATTGTGATGCCTCATGGCTACTCACATTTACTGCTTCTCTTAACAGCACTGTGTGTTCATGGCCTGGAGCACTGGCTTTGCTCAAAAAGGGCCATCTGATCTCTTGATCTGTTTTTGATGAGTGACCCATGTTTTTGTCAAATGCTCGGGGACAGGCAGAATAATCATCTACTCTCTGTCGTAAATGTTTATCATTGAATATATTGTATGCATTACATTCCTAACTTAACCACTGAACCCAAAGGATGATAAAATTAATTCTAGTAGTATTGTGCTCTGTGGAATGTAGAGTAAGGTATGTAGAGTAAGGTATGCATAAGAATGGTTTATGGGCTTGGGTTGTGCTGTGGAATTAAAAAATTAGATTTCTTATGAAATTGGAACCCATTGTTTTAGTTTTTCTTACAAGGTTCATCTGTTAGGTTGGTTTTACATTGTCGTGCATCATTCATTTTAGGTTGGTTAGTACCATAATCCCTAGGAATCTGAAGTTGGTTTTTAAATTTAGGAGGGAAAGTGATTATTATCTGAGAGTTGGGTCAGACTCTAAGGAGTCATTACTTGGGTCTGTCTGGAATTAATTAACGCAGTCTCTCTGCTTCCCTTGGATTCTGCTGAACATCAATCTGGATGGTTTCTCTCAGAATTAGCTCCTCCAAACTCTTCTCCCAATGTATCATATCCTGAGCCCATGACTAAAACTTACCAAGCAAGGAGAACCAATGATGGTCCTTAGTTTTATAGCATAAGATACCCAAAGGTTTTCCAGTGTGTTTTATAGAACATCGATATTTATGTTCAGAAGCAATGGTATTGTTTTATGAATTCTATCAACCCTATTAGCAAAATGAATTAAAAATCCAAGTCAAAAACGAAATCACATTCCTTTAGAATGAAGATCAGTCTTTGTATTATTGTCAACCTGAAATCTCCTGTACAGTCTTAGAACTCTCTTATTTTTTAAATTAATGTACAAACCCTCTTTTGATTGAAGTACCACTAAGTTTCTATGTATAAAACGTGAGACTGTTTCGTAAATGGTGGATGTTCACCTGATCAGTGAGAACTATGTTTGTGAGATTGGTTAGGGTCTTGGACACCTAGTCCTGGCCATATGTCCCTGATTATTTTGGCCTGGAGAGTGGCCAGGAATGGTTTAAATGTTACCTCTCAAGTACATTTGGTTTCAGAATTAGGTGATGTCTGAGAAGCAGAAAGGCGAACTCTTTATCATTTTGCCTCTTTATTAAACTCAATACGATGGGTGTGGTCTCTGTTCCTAGCTGCAGGCTTGAACTAGACAGAGCAGAACAGAAAGTGAAAAGCAGAGAACAGCCACTTCCCATTACTAACGCAGAGAACAGAGAGCAGAGCGTGAGACACCCAGGGATGCCAGCCGGTCCACCATGGCCTCTTCCCCATGATTTTTCTCTAGTTTACTCAGCCCAGTCTTCTTCCCAGTGAGAGTCACAGGGTTCAGGGCCTGGGGGGCAGAATTAGCCTGGGGAAATCCAGGCTAATTTCATATTCTGAGGCCACTGGCATGTGAAAATGTGAAGTGTCCATACAGGACTTGTGCTTAACAAGTTAATGCATGTAACGTGCATACAATGCTGTGCACTTTCTTTTTGCCCTTTTCAAAGTGTTTTAAGGATTGATAGAAATATATTGACTCGCCGTGTATGTATGCCAGGCGCTTGAGCTTGGTAACCAGGCACACACACTTACACCCAGGTGAAGGATGCGTCTGCCTTTTAACCTTACTGTTGTTTCTCTGTGACAGTCTGAATAACGCGCAATTCTAAATATGAGACCCTTTGTGGGTGTGGAGCCTCACCCCTCCTTCTCACCCCTTTCACTCATCCGGGCCACCTCTGATTCCAAGGATGATTTGCTTGTCTTTGCTGTCCCACATGTTGGCGCTCATCGTGGCCATATTTTAGAAAGTGGCTTATGGTAGGCATGCAGGGGCTGTGTCCACCAAACAACACGATAACTGGTAAAAAGTATTCAGAGTTGGGGATCTGCTGCTAACCCGCCTGGCTTCTAAGCCCAATTCCACCACTTACAGCTGTGCGACCTTGGGCAAGTAACTTTAACCTCTGTCTCTCGGTTACCTCGACTTAAAAAATGGAGAATAATTGTTCTCCATCTCATGTGTTGCAATGGGGATTAAATTATGCATGTAGCACAGGGTCTGACATTAATGCACAATAGTAATAAATCACTATTGAAAGTAACGTACAGTAGTATTAAATTACTATGATTTGTTGTACGATTCGTTCTTTTCCTCATGATCTTAATCTGCTTACTCTCTTGTTTGTGGGCTATCCAGGCGATGAAGGCTCGTGACTATACTGCATGGGGGGTGCTGCACTCTGTCTCTAGGCATAAATTCCAAAAGAAAGGCATTGGAAATCATAGCAAAATGGCCCACTGAGGTTTTGTAAGATGCATTCTGAGGTCAAAATGGCACAGCTGAAGCAACAGTAGGAGAAAAGTGAATTTTTTCATTTGTTTTTATTGATAGCTTTGAGTCCAGTTTACCTGTTTTTATGACTTTACTACATATTCCTGATCTTACCCCTTCCTCTTCTCCCATCACGATTTGAGCAATAACACAGTGGTGGTCAAGCCTGGCTCCAGGCAGCCCCCTGAGGCCCCCTCCCCCAACCTCTCCTTAACCACAGCTGCTCAGATTTTATGTTTTCCTCTTTGTCATTAACTTTTACTTAGATCTAGAGTTTCCACGTTTAAAACAGTCCCTCCAACATGAAAGCAAATTCTCTAAGGGCAAGAGTAGGAAGGGGAACCAACCAAGTAAGGTACCGCTCCTACCGTACACCAGGTAAAAGGTACCGCTCCTATCATACACCAGGTGAACAATGGCTCACACACCTGCGTGAGGAAATGGGGAAAGACTTTGGTCAATAAATGGGATATTTGTGTTCTTTTGTAATATTTGATTCCTGAGAAGTATATAAAAAGTGATTTACGACTGCTGATCTGAGACTCACTCTCAGTAGTCCCATTATTTTAAGGAATGATGGTTATCATTGCCTGGTGTGATAGACATCTAGTGCCAGATGGTCAGAGTTGAAAGGAGCCTTGGAAATGATTTCAGGTCGAGCACCCCAGAGATACTGATCAGCTTGCACAGGCGCATAGAACTGGTTCTTGGCAAAACCCAGGCTTGTAACCACATTTTATTACACTGTGCTATATTATTTTTCCTAAGGCTGTTATTTTACCAGCTCAAGAGTAAATAGGCAGAGAATAAACAGACCTTAAACTTTTCATAAGAAACCTAAAAACTACCAAACCACATATTCTGATTCCTACAGTTTATGTCTAAGAGGCCCTGAGACATAAACCTAACTCCCAAGTCCCAGGAAGCCATTGAACCAGAATGTCTCCAGCATCTACAGTTGTCTATCAATGGAACTGTTAAAAATGGAGTGAAAAACAACTCAATGAGAAAATGTGCAAAGGGCTTGAATAGACATTTCTCCAAAGAAGATGTCCAAGTAACCAATAAGCACATGAGAAGATGCTCAATATCATGATTCATAAAGGAGTGTAAATCAAAAGCACAATGAGATAGCACGTCATACTTGCTGTAATGGCTACTAGTAAAAAAAAAAAAAAGAAAAAAAGAAAGAAAAGAAAGAAAGAAAACAGAAAATAACATGTATTGGTGAGGATGTGGAGAAATTAGAATTCTTATGCATTGCTGGTGGGAATGCAAAATGGTGCAGCCATTATGGAAAACAGTGTGATGGTTCCTCAAAATATGAAACATAGAATTACCATATGACCAACAATGCCACTTCTTGGTATGTACCCAAAAGAATTGAAAGCAGGGACTTGAAGAGATATGTGTACATCCATGTTTGTAACAGCAATATTCACAGTAGCCAAAGGTGGAAGCAACCTTTGTCTTTTCGATAGATAAATGGATAAAATGTGTTAGACACATACAATGGAATGTTATTCAGACTTAAAAGGAAGACACTCTGATACATGCTACAACATGGATAAACTTTGAAGGCCTTATGCTGAGTGAAATAAGCAGTCATAAAAAGACAAATACTGTATAGTTTCACTTATATGACATACCTAGAATAGTCAAGACTCGTAGAGACAGACAGTAGAATTGTGGTTGCCGGTGGTTGAGGGGAAGGAGTGGGAAATTATTGTTCAATGGGTACAGACTTTCAGTTTAGGGGAAAAAAACAGTTCTAGGAATGGATGGTTAGTGATGATTGCACAACTTACAGATGCCTTTAAGATCACTGAACCACTTAGGAATGGTTAAAATGGCAAATGTTATGTGTATTTTACTACATTAATTTTTTTATAAAAATTAAATGGAGCCAATATTTAAACTGTAATAAAAAGATTCTGTACTTTTAAAAAGAATTTGCAGTGAATGAGTCTATAAGGGAGAAATCCTAGCTGGTCTATAATAATATAAATAATGATTAATTATTGGGAATTTCCTATCCATCACAAAGTATTTCTTGAGCATCATCTGAATAGTATTTTTTTCAAAAGTGGGAGGTAAGTGGACATTACTTCATGTGTAGTTTCAAGAAAGGAAATAATACTGCTTCTTTGGGCCAAGGTGCAAACTTAAGAATAGCCTGTTTAGAAAACTACAAAAGAAAGAAGGGATTGTGATGGGATCAGGTATCACTTCTTTTCCTTCTGTCATGTATTAAGCAACTTAGTCTAAATTTTCACTGGCCCAGCTGCATTTTGCTTTGATCAAAAGCCGCATTTGAGGTCAAGATCCCCAGACTTTTTCTTGACTCAGCAGCGTACCAGCCATGTGACTTGGGGCAGCAGCCTCCCCTCTAGAACTGAGTTTCCATTAGATTATATCCAAGATTCCATTTAGCTTTAGCATTCTGCAAACTCTCTGGTCTATCGTATTGGAATTTTTTAGTGCATATGCAGATTTTAAAACATACTCCTTTCTGCTCTTGATCTGTATAGCTTTTTTCTAATTTCTAAAGTAAAAAACTCCTTGAAGACTGATTTGGAATGAAATATAGGGAACCCAGTGGACTCAATTAATAGCCCAGACTTGGGAAGAGTCATGGTCAAAGATGTAAAGGCATCTCAATGCTAGAGGGTGTTGTATTACACCACTCTCAGTATTATTTATAAGTATTATTGTGAAAACTGTTATTAAGCTCTTGACACTAGTGCTGATGGAATCAGTCATTAACTCACTCTAGAGTTCTGTAGTTGGTGGACACTGCTGCTGTCCTGCCACTCAAATGACCCCTGGAAAATCATAAGGAGAAAGAACACGAATGGACGGATGATGACAAAGGCTTGGATACCCATTTTGAACCTAGTACGTGGAAATTAAAACTTAAGTTTTTACAAGAAAACAAAAAAGTGAAATGGCTCTCTCTCATGAATGATCTTAAGGAAACTCTTAAATTTTATACTTTCCTAAAGTTTCAGGTGTCATTAGGAGCTTGTTTTCTACTTATCGTACCATGGTAATTCTCATAATTTAGGTGCATGCTGGACACATAGACCACTCTACTTTTGTGTCGTCAAAATATACCTGTTGGTTACTTGTTTTCTAATTGTTTATTGTCTCTATCATTTTTCCGGGAGGGGGTAATGTTGAATGTATTGGAAGAGTAGATATATGGTAGCTAGCTGAAAAATTAAATGTTAATTTCTTCATTTTGAGTTCAAAATATTAAGTCCTCATGGCAATTACTTCTTGATAGCTAGTCTTACCAATAAATGGATTAAAGGAGATTTTTGACTATGCTATGATGGATCATTGCATTTTTTTTTACTATAACATTTATTGGAAAAAATGTGTTCTTATGTTTCTTTTAATATATTGTCTTAGACTTATCCATCAAAGATTGACACCAAATATACTTGTATGGTGATAGCATATCAACAGTTCCCAGAATAAATTATTTTTTCTCCCACAAGCAAAATTCTTGCATTAAAATGAGAGACAGTGATGGATTTAAACATAATTTGAAACCCATCAATATTATCCTAAAATTAATCTTTTAAATACAGTTCTATTGTAAGTTAACTAAATAATTACATTTTACATATTACATTTTCTTTTTTGTATTATGGGACTACCATTGAATACATTACTTCTTCATCTTCTTCACACAAGACTGGGTCTGCTGTAGTCATTCATTCATTCAAAAATAATTTATTGAGGGACTACTATGTGCTAGGCACAGTTCTGGAAGCTTGGGCTACATCACTGAACAAAAGGCAAAATCATTGCCCTATGGAGCATACATTGTAGAGTGTGGAATAATGACAATAGAATAATGTAAAATAGTAAGTCATAAATACTGTGGAAAACAATGGAGCGGGTTGGAGGATTAGGAGTTTCGGGGTAGGGTAGTGATGGTGGCACATGTTACATAGAGTGGTCAGGGTAGGCCTAGCTGGGAAGTGAGTTTTTGAACAGACTTGATGGAGATGAAGGAGTGACCCGTGCAGATAGACAACTGGAGGAAGAGAGTGCTGAGCTGAGGGTACAGCTGGTGCAAAGGCCCTGAGGTGGAAGGTACCAGTGGGGCTGGGGTAGGGCGAGTAATGTCAGAGGTGGAGAGGGGAACTTTCAGTAGGGCCTTATAGGTCGTGGTAAGGACTGATTCTCCCTTGGAAAGCAGGGGAATGACCTGCTCTGACCTACGATAAATGAGGCTTCCTTATTAAGAACAGTGGTAACGGAGCAATGGATGAAGTAATTGTTATGATATTCCTAGCGAGGCCTCCTAAAACTTCACCAACCTGTCAGTATTTAAGGAAAATTAAATCAATTTCTAAAGAAATTTAGTTGCATTGTTTTCCAGTACATTAGTCACACGCATTCAAGTTGATGCACCATTAGAATTTCAAGATTCTGGGGTCTGTTTGGATCTTCCTCAATGAAAAGATGAATCGTTTAAAATGAGAAATTCTACATCATTCATCATTCTAATGTAAAAGTGACTGAAAAGAGTCCTTCTGCAGTGTTTCTGAAGGCCTGTGGAATGACAAAACAAAACAAAATAAAACAAAAACAAAAAACCCTTCCGTGTAACATTAAATTCCCCTTACTTAATCTAAGATTTAAAATTTACCCAGAGGGCGGGGCTACATGGGGCGGGGCAGAAGCGGTGCTTCTCACCCAGGCTTCCTGGGCCCTCCGGGGTCATGCTGGCTGCAGCTGCCCGCGATGCCATCAGAGCAGGGTGGGGTTCTCTGTGCCTTGAAGCTCTGTTCCAGCTATGTCACCTCCATGCGTTCTGGGGTCTTACTTTGCCATCTGGGAAGAATTTTATGTTAACTCTTTTTTTTCACTTCTGATTAAGGAAGTGCTTACAAATACTGGGCTCTTTCTTGTCCTCCATCCAATGTCAACAAAGCCGTATTTTCTTGGGCAGGGTGTGTCAGAGCATAGAGCCGGGGCGAGGGGGAACGGGGAAAAGGGGTGACGGGATCTTTGTTCCCGTGTCCCTGCATCCAGGGACACTGGATGGCTCTACATCCAGCTGCCCAGCATCTCAGAAAGTCCTATGTTGGAGAAGCTACTGTATTCTGTATTTCTCTAGCCATCTTTAAATTTTTAATAATCATAATAAAACATATGTACAGAGGAAAATAAAAACCATCTCAAATGATGCCTTATGCGAACCATTGAGATGTTGTTTATAATATTACTTTTTTCTTCAAATATTATAAGAACTAAACATGAACAATATCTCAAATTAGTGGGGCTCCAAAAAAAGAGAGTTTACAATCTCAAGCACACACACGTACATATATACAGAATTTACATATATTCTAAATACTGAAAGGATAAAGTCACCTTCCAAAAGTAAGGAAAGTAAAAGGGAGAATCTAAAATGGTATAAAACAGAACTGTCATAAGATGATATAAAATCAGATAAATGATATAAAATATATAGCTAAATGATATAAAAACAATGTCTTGTTTATGTAAAAAAAAAAAAATGAAATGTGACCATGAATTTCACAAAGCATGCATTTTACATTTACTGGCGTGATTACCAGGAGGAGTTTGGCAATTTCAGTAATGAAAGCATGTGGTTATTCACTCAGTTGGAACTTGTCTGGTTTCTTTTTAACTTGGCTAACATTCCCGTTAGAGAGCTATGCAGTTTTTCTAGTGTTTGTACTTAAGTCTGTCTTTATTTTTATTTTTCTAGAAGTTAAACGTTTCACATTCTTTTTCTCTCTCTCCCTCCCTCCCTTCCTCACTCTTTCTCTCTCTCTCTTCCTTTGTCTCTCCCCCGCCTCCCTGCCTCCTGTAATTTGGAAAGCCTTTACTTAGTACAGTAGTACCAACTTTCCTCTAATATTCATGAGTTTGTACTTGATCAATCAATATTATACATGGAGATTTCTTGTATACTCAAACTAGTAAAGGCATAGAAAATATTCAGATTTAACCTCAAAATCATTATTATTTGAAAAATTCTGAAAAAAATATAACTAGATTACATATACTACATGGGTAAAATGAAGAAAGCAGAAGGGGAATAAAAAACCTCAACTCACTGAAACCTCAAAACAAAACAAATTGAGGATCAGCCTGTGAGAAACCAAAACACTTATTCTAGAAGTATTAGTAGATATAGTTCTGAACTACAATGAGGCAGGCACTAGCATATATTTCTTCATTTAGAATAGTATTGGACACATATTTGAAGTATCTGATGAATTATTTACCTAGCAGAATAAATGTTGGGACTACATGGTTTTTTCTTGACTTCAGAATTGTAGCACTGCATGTTATAAACATAAAGGCTTTCTGCTACGATCTTCAGAAACATCTCTGGAAATTGTACACAAAGCTGCAGTAATTGCTATTTCCTTCCTCTATGCCCTCTGGACAGGTTTTCAAGGTTCCTGTTCAATGCCGGCCTATTCCTTGCTGGGCTATTCAGAGGAAAGTTCTTTCTGTGGTTGTTTCTCTGTGAGTGTTTTCTCACAGGTTCTTTTCACCCGACGTATAGCTGTATACACATGAGTGTCAAGTCTATATAATTCCAGCTGTTAGTTCAAGGTGGTTTTCAACTAACTGTGGAACTGGCGTGCCCATTTTCTACAACACTGCTGGCCAATCAAGTCTTATCGTAAGATTTAACGTTCGAGATGGACATACAAACCCAATTTGCAGATTTGACCATGAACATCCTTACTTTAAAAGCTCTCCTTCCCTTCCATTAGATCCAGAAGATCCTAGCCTTTTCTCTTCTTCCATAGTTTGGAATCAATGACCTGGAAAACTGGAAGAAAGGAAATTGTGGCATGGCAAATCAGGCCTGTTAGCATGAGTGTGCACTGTGAAGTTAATTAGCGGTTACGTCTCTAGGTTGGCAGTGTGCCTGCAACCACCAATTCGAAGGGGTTGGGATGTGTGCTCAGCCACTGCCTGATCGCTGTTCTGTCATGCCAGAGCCATGAGTGGGATCTAAATTTAGGAGCGCCAGCCTAGGCATCAGTTGGGAGGTTCACCATGTCTAGCTTTACCTGGCTGTCATCGCAACTTAAAAAAAAAATTTATTATTAAAGGGCCATTGTTCAGCCGATGGGAGAGGGAGACACAGGGTCACAACTGGATGCTCTACTTAAGTTTGGATCAAGACAGCCTTGCTCTCCTGGTTTGTGCTGTGCATTCCACCTGTCAAAGCTCCAGAAAATCATACCTGTTATCTTTTGGAGCTGATGTTCCATTTTCATGGTTCTTCTCTCTTGTTTTAGTTACCTCAGATTTCCCATGTTGTTTCCTAAAGTCAGCGTACAATTTTTACTCCAAAGATAATGAGTGACTTCGAAGTATAGTATTCTTTGAGTACACGGTATGGCCTGACCTATCACCTTTACCTGCATGCTAGGTGCTATGCTGTTAGGGTGAAGCCGAAATGAAATGAAAAGCGCTTACATATGGAATTCTGAGCAGTAACATTTATTAACACTAAAATGGCATTGTGAAATTGGGGCTTTATAAACCTTATCGACCACATCCAATTTTTGCCTGCCATTTTGGCACCTCTCGACTAACCTTGAATATAAATTGAAAAATGAACTGGCTGCATTTGACTTTGAATAAAGCTTTAACTTTCTGAAAGAGGAAGACCTATAAGTGAATTTATGACCTATTTGAGGATAGAAGATCTTGAAGTTGGGGTGGATTGTCTTTATTGAGTACCAATGGTTTATAAGAAGAAAAACAAATCTCACTTGACTGATGGTAGATGTGTTTGCTGTCATTTATAACATCATTGCAGTTTAAAGTTGCTTTAAAAAAGGTTCAAGTGCTCATAGAAAAAGGTTGGTCTGTACTATCAACCAGTATAGAAATTCTGATTGATGAAAATGTTCAAATTTTAACATGATTACGTAGATTGTAGTAATGAGAAAAAAAACATCTTACTACGGTTTGGGCATATTCTGGCTTATATATCCAAAGATATAGATGCTCATTTATTGTAGTTTCATCTATAAAAAGTGCTTAGTTGTTCAAAAATATTCCTGGACTATACAGTTTTCAGAAAGATATTTCTTTTTAGAACTGTGGATGGTAGAGTATAATCAAAACTTCACGAAAAATGCTCCTTACTGAAACTGTTGATGAAATTCTTAACAATTTGCTTCATACTGAAGTCGAACATGGCTCAAAGTAAATGCAAGGAAAGTATACTATTAAAATGGTTTGCCTTTGCCACATTTGGGATTTGTGAGGTTATTTGTTAAATTTGCTTAAGATCTGTCCTTAAGATAGTTCACATATTGCCTAGGAATATAATTTATAATTGTAGTAATTATTTTTTAAAGGTAGGATTCATTAATAGGAATCAGAAGATCATGAATAATTTGACATTGTGTTCTATAAGAAAATACTTTTATATGTCCTTATGTTGAAAAACTGAAATGTTTTAAACAACCTAGCAAATAATCACCGTTAATTTTTCCCACCCTGTTAAAATAGCATTAATTGGAACCCTCTCTGTAAGCATTGCTGATCAGGTGGTTCGTTCTTGGAAAAATAGTTCATTATTGGAAAATACTAGGATACCCCCAACCTACATAGTATTTTTTTTTTTTTCTGAGATGTTTTGAAATGCTCTTTTAGCGAATTCAGAATTTAAAAGGAATAGACAAGCAGCACAGGGTGTAGCCTTTCTCACCAAGTTGAATGGATTTGCTCTGTAAATCCCTTTGTGGTCTTGATGTGTCCGTTCCTGTCTCTGTGCCTCAGTGTCCTCACTCGGCAATATGGGATTGGAGCAGATTATTTGGGAGAGTTCCTCCAGCTTCTCTACATCCTGATCTTCTGTGGGAGGACAGTCTCCACCTTCAAGAGGCTCTTGAAACTTGACCCGATAAAGTAGTCTTTCGGTTTATCTCCTACACCTCCTGGGGTCCTCGACTTAGAAATTTTGCCACCACGCTTGAGGCCTGTTCTTGTCTCTTCTCTCCTTCCCACACCCACAGTTCACTGAGTCGCATTGGTTCTACTACTTAAATAGCTCAGGACCTTCCACTTCTCTCAGTCCTCACTGCCACATGCTGATAAAAAGCCACTATGGTCATTTCTTACTCTATTCTAGTGCTTCTTCATTCCCATCACCCTTAGACGAAAGTCCAAACTCCTTACTGTAGCTTACAAGACCCTCCTGACCTCTGCCATCTCTCCCTGCACAGCCAACCAGCCATTTGTGCTGTTTTCAATTCTCTGAAGACACCGTAGCCTTTCTCTCCTGGCTTTTCTATCTGCAGTTCCCTTTGCCTATCCTTCTTACTCAGCCCTACCCTTTCCTATCTCTACCCATTTCCAGTTGGCTAATGCTCTTCATCCTTCAGGTCTTATCTTGAAAGTTATTTCCTTGATATACTTAGACAAGGTTATTTTGTTTCTCCATAGCAGCTTGTGTTACTTCTGCTTTAACGCATCATTCTTACTGTTAATTGGCCATCTCCTTCTGTTAAGATGTGTGTTCCATGAAGGTGGAACTTGTCTGTCCTGTTCTTGGTGGTGTCCTTGTCTCTCGGCACAGTGCCTGGCATATAGTAGACATTAAGTAAATACTGGCTGAATGATACATGGAGAAATAAGGAAAGAAATGCAGAAAGGTAAAACCAAATGCATTTTCAATAAGAAAGAAAGCCCAGCATGCAGCAGCTATATACCTTCTTCCTCTCCTTTCTTGCCATCCTTCTCCCTACCTTCTACTCCAGGGACCTCTCCACCAATACAGAGTCTGTTTAAGTTATTTTATAACCTCACAGGAAGTAATGGCTCTTCCTCTCAATAACGTTATAGACCCTTTGTAGAGATATCCAACCAACTTTTTTTTCTAAGTTGAAGTTCCTCATTGCTCTTGTTTTTATAAGGAGAGATAAGGCCCACATTCGATCCAGTTCAACTACATATATGACTTTAGATTATCCTTTTCTGCTAGCAAAAATTGCCAGTCCAATACATTTTGCTTAAAGCTTTGGTCACCTGCCTTATTGTCACTGCTGTGCTATATTTATTAGGAGTGACCCAGAGTGAATCTGTGTTAATGTTATTATTATCCTCAGTTGAGTATTTTTTTTCTTCTACCTTACTATCTAAAAGCACAGGCCTTTTGTCTCTTCTTGCTCATTTTCAAGATTGGCACAGAAACTCTTGGTATTGGATAGGGTGGGGAGAGCCTCAAGAAATACCTTCTAGTTGTAAAAGATGGTGCAATATCATATTGACTTTAAAAGTGGGTGAAGCCAGCCTAGTTGGCGCCAGTGTCTGTGTCTTTGCTTCTACTCAGGGAGGTGATATTGTGTAGCTAGTTGAAGAGCAGGCTCTAGAATCAAAGCCCATCTCTGGAATCTTCTCTGTGATTGACCCAGAGCATACTTAACTTTTTTGGGCTCCCGTTTTCTTTGCAACCAAAATAGTAATCTTATCCAGCTCTTATTCATTTTTTTATGAAGATCAAATGAGGTACTGCACGTAAAGTGTTTAGCATGGTGTCTGGAACATATTCCACACGTGTCAACTATTATAAGTAGGTCTCTGGTGTTAGCATGAGACTTGCTTTGTTATAATTATTTGCATAAATGGAAGAAAAATGAAGAACGGTAGTAGTTTAGCTTTGCCAGAAAACACAAAGTGGTTTAAGGTGCCAAGTGCAAAGAGCCTTGGGCTGGGGGCCAGAATATCATGTTAATTCTGCCTCGGGCTAACTATGCGACCAAGGGTCCAGCCACCAGCTCTCTGGGTCTCTATGTCCTGATTTGAGAGGAGGAAGTTTGCACCAGATCAGCTCTGTTGTCCTATTTTAATGTTAGTGTTTTATGAGCCCAGGAATGAGCGATGATTTCACTTTAAATACCTCACTGTTGTAGACACTGAATAAATATTTGCTAGTTTGAATAGAATCTGCTGACTTTAATCTCTGGAATGTAGATGATTTGGTTTTATGATTTTGAATTGTAATGACATGGAAAACAACGTTGAGGATTTTTTTAAAAAGAAGATATGAAATTCAAAGCTAGAGAGAAACTAAGCTATGCATTAGGGCTCCTGTAATAACGTACCACCAACTGAGTGGCTTAAACAACAGACATTTATAGTTTTAACAGTTCTGGAGGCTGGAAGTCCAAAATCAAGTGTTTAGTAGAGCTGGTTCCTTCTGGGGACTCTGAGAGCATCTATTCCAGGCTCCGATCCCAGCTCCTGGCGGGCTGCCAGCCATCTTTGGCTCTGCTGCTTCACGCCGCTCTCTGCCTTCATCTTCACATGGTGTTCTCTCTGTGTGCCTATCTGTGTCCGCATCCTCCCTTTTTTATAATGAATCTTGTCATATTGGGTTGGGGGCCCACACTACTCTCGTTTGACCTCAACAAATTACATCTGGAATGACCAAGGTCGCATTCTGAGACACGGGGGTGGGGTTTCAACATAGGAATTTTTAGGTAATGCAGTTCAGCTCACAGCAGGCTGTTGATTCTGTCTGTCCTTTCGGTGTAACTACCCATCTGTCCATCCTTCTATCCATCCTTCCTTCTCATAAACACATGGCGCATGCAGGTGTACAGGTAACAGACAACTGTACGAGGAATTTTCTTTACAGATGGTTCTTTAAAGTTTTGCCTAAATGGCCACTAGCTAATTCTCAGCAGTTAACCTTTTGATTTGTGAATTACTCTTTTGTTTCCATCTCACTCCTTTTTTTTCCTTACTGCCCCTCTTTTTCTGTCCTTCATCTTTCCTCTTCATCCAATTTACCTGGTTTTCCTTCTTCACTAAGCCTTTCACTTGTTATAAGTAGAGAGTTCCGCCACCAGATGGAGTACAAGGATTGGGAAAAGAAATTGAAACATGTTAGCCAATGTGGCTGTTTTTCAACATTTTTATTTCAGGAAAAAGGCTGACATAACAAGCCAGAAAGGAGGTTCTGAGATTGTGTGGATTTTACTTCTCCATATAAATTTTCTCCTCCTTTACTGTGGAAACATAAACCTGAGCTGAAATCTCAAAGAAAATGAACTTACCAAATTGGATGAATAAGAAGATTCTGATTGTGATAGCAGGCTGAGATGTAAAAGCGAGGTTCTTGGGCCAGAGAGCCCCTTCCTCAAACGGGAAAATTCAGAAGCCACAAAAGAAGGGAAATCTATTAAGTGCAATAAAGCTGTAGAATAATATTAGTGAAATAAGGGACTTTGCCCGTCATCTAAGGCAGCGAGCAGTCTGAAATGATGCCTGCAGCCCAAACGCAGCTTGCAAACCACCACTGCTCACAGTGTGCTTTGTTTAGCTGGATCAGGTTGTGTTGTTATTATTATTATTATTATTATTATCGATTGCCAACATTAAAATAATCCTAGCATTTCACACAATCATTCAGATTTTAGGCTTCTTTTGGAAAAAAAAAAATCTGAAAACCTGGCAATACTGGCTGACGTTTTCTTTCTCTTGGAAACGCTTTATTGCGGCTGTTTCTTTAGTTGAAACGTGTGCTTGACAGTTTGACTCTGTCTTTTCCACCCTCTGTTGTATCATGTTGAAACTTTACCCTCCTTTAAAATGTTACCCACCTCTGCCCAGCTGTGAACGGTATGTGATCGGTGACCCTGCTGTCCCGTTTCGTGGAAAACACAAGGCCCAGAGAGGGGAGCTGACAGCTGGTTCAGGGTCACACCTGCCCTGTGGTTCCCGCTGAGCCGCACCGCGGCCTCTGTGAATAGAACCTGCTGGAGAAAGAGCGAGACTGGCCACTGTGGAGGAGGGGTGCAGTTCACGCAGAGTCAGGGGGGAAGGTGAACGCTAAAAACGAAGGTGAAAACTAAAAGCAACCGCCATTACTCAATTACAGAAAAAGCAACTAGAACCATACATAGGCAAGTGAAAAAAAACAAGGAGACCCTACAGTAAACACCTTACAGGAAACTTGGAGAGAATTAAAAAGACACTATCAGAAGACCATTGGTCAGCAGTCAAAAGAAAGAAAGAGAAAGAGAGAGAGAGAGAGAGAAGGAGAGAAAGAAAGAGAGAAAGAAAAGAAGGAAGGAAGGAAAGAAGGAAGGAAGGAAGGAAGGAAGGAAGGAAGGAAGGAAGGAAGGAAGGAAGGAAGGAAGGAAGAATCGTAAATGGCTTACCTGCAAGTTTGGGCTGTCTGGGGCAAACTCGTCCTTTAAGCATTGGAAGGGTGATTGATGAGACCAGGTGATTAAGGAGGCAAGGCAGCAATTGGATGGTTTATTAAGAGAATCAGAATGCCTTTGTGGGTACCTATGAAATGGCTGTCAGAGACTCCTTCCATCAGAACACAGAACCAGCTGGTGCAAAGTGGAGGAATAAGATGCTGCGATTCACAGGGTAGAAATGGAGTTTTGTTTTTGTTTTTGTTTTTTTTGCATGCCCCGCTGAAGATAACTGGGAGTATACACGGGTGGGGCGGTCTCCCAGATGATTTACTGAGAGCTCCCTCTGCTAGACACTGCACTAAGAAGTTACCCTGTGCACGGCATCCCCACCCCACCCCCCATCACTGATGTCATCGCTTTTGTCATCCCGATTTTATAGACGAGGAGACTGAGGACAGGAAAGATCAAGTGACTTTTCCAATTCGACTTAGCTCATAAATGAGAGTCAGGATTCAAATGCAGGCTCTGGAGCTACCGATTGGTAATCTTTCCACTTCACCACCAAGCGGCTCTACTGACCCTCGCCCCGCCCCGCCCCTCCCCTGCCGGCCAAGCACGTGGGTTGGCCTAGTGATATATGCCTGGTGTGCCCGGAATCAAATTTGGGTGGCCTAGTGGCGAATGCAAAAGCATGTCCTGCACTCAGTCCGAGGCAGTTATTGCGACACACTATTTTGGCTGAATGACATGTGACAAATTGGAAAGAACTAAAATGTTCATTTCTGGCATGTAACGAGTTTGTTTCACAGGGTCACTAAACTAGAGGGCTGGTGGATTGTCCAAGAACCTTCATGCTAAGTACATGTGTAAATGATTCCTGGGCAATTGTAATCTGGCAAATTTTATTTCCACCCTGGGCCTGCTGGTAGTCTGTAGTAGGGTGGGTCACTGAAGCCTTAAGCAAATGACCTTTGTTGAGAAGGCAACTGGGCTTGTGGAAGAGGGAACCGTAGATCCTTTGAGAAGGTGAATACCTGAGGCTGGTGAAGAAGCAGTGGATGCCTCTCTTTCCACTTTGCAAAAGCCCCTCAATGAGAGCTTAGACCAAAGGGAGATGCCTGAGAGGCAGCAGCCTGGAGGGATGGCCCTGTGGCTTTCAGAGGTGGCTAAGGGGAGGGAGATCAGAAATTGTTAGAGTCTGTCCCTACATGCATGGACATACTCTGAGGTGCTAAAGGAATAAGTGCCCGGAAGAGCTGTGTGAAACATTTTTATAATTGATCTAGCAGAGAGAAAAGAGCCGCTGTAAGTCTTGGTTTGTGGATGCTCTTCTGGCCAGAGAACTGGTAAGTCAGGATGAGCTGCCAGAAGATTTGGCAAATATAACAAGTGCTAGATGGCTTTACTGCATCAGGAGAAAGGTAATCCCAGTTTTAAGCTTATGATGCTCAATGAAACTCCAGGCTTTTCTTCTCTCTCTCTCTCTCTCTCTCTCTCTCTCTCTCTCTCTCTCTCTCTCTCACACACACACACACACACACACACACACTTAGGGAGATTTTCAGACAGTTTATTTGAGCCAAACTGATGACATATGCTAGGGAGAAAAATCTCAAATGCTCGAAATCGTGGTCCTTCTTCTAAAGGTCATCTCAAGACAGCCATGGTGTTCTCTCGCCCCGTAGAAAAAAAGCTAATTATCTATTCAGAATACTAAAACAAGGCTAGTTGCCATTTCTTAAAATTCAACAGTTCCACTAATATTTACTGAGTCCCTGTTATGAGCAAACAATGGAGTTAGACATGATTTAGGAACAAACATGCAAAACGATAAGGAAGTTAAGAAACCTATGATATAAAAAGAACCTTAAAAGGTGAGACTTCCTTTTCCACAGGTGAAGGCTGAGGAGGGATGTATAGTGACGTGTTAAAACATGAAGGATGGCCACAGAATCAGCAAACACTAGCCTCTCTCCTCAAACATTGTTTAGGAATGTTAGAATTCAGGTCAAATGTCATATGCCTTGAAATAAAATCAGGACATGTATTAATTGGAAGCTGGTAAATTAATGATACTGTTACACCATGAACTGGTACAGGTTGGTAAATAAAACTGCCTCAGATACAATCAAATGATAGCTTTTATAACAGTTTAGAACACTTGATGTATTTCAGGATTTTCCCTCTAAACTTTTGAGTTGAATGTTGTGAGGGAGAGGGATAATATCCCAGAATATGTTTTTAATGTTATTATGAAATATAAGTACTCTACCACCTTTATTTATTCTTTCAAAATTCCTTTTTACTTTTTAATCCAAGTAATATATGTACATAGTTTTTTAAAAAATCAAATCGAGTTAAATAAGTTATAATGAAAAGCATCCCCTCTCCTCTCCCAAGTTTTTCTCCCAGAGGCAATTACTTTAAATAATTGCAGTCTTTTCTCTGGGTATTTACCTCCATATTTCTAAACAATGTGTTTATGCTGGTAGTTTTCCATTCATCATTTTTTACATTATCTCTCAACTTCCTGTTATGGTAACTGAGCTTTTATCTCTGTTCACCTACTCCTTCCTTCTCTACCCCAAAACACACACACCTTCTCTCTTTCTCCTAAAGCAGTTTTAAAAACTATGATTATGATTTCTTTTTTAAATTATTTTTTTCTTTTTCTGGAGTTTATCATTATTTCCCCTTGCCTAGTTTTGTATGTATCTATCACAGTGTTTTACCCAGTGTACTAACAGATCTTTCAGATGGCTATCAATATTTTTTCCAACCATACGAAGAAATGAAATGTTCTGTAAATCACATTCCTCCCTCCCCCTCCTCCGGCCCCGAGCACTTGCATCTGGAATGGTTGCTTTTTTGGTCGGGGACATGAGTGTCACTCTGGCCTTTCCTTTAATCATCCTTTCACTTCGAATTCCCTGTACCCTAAATATCATCGGTTTCATTCTTGCGTTTATGCTCTTATTCTGATGAGAGCCATCTTCTAGTGGCTTCCTAAGAAAGATACATTAGACACAATTTTCTTCTTTATTTTTTCCTTTGTATTTTTAGTTTTTTGCATGTGTGGAAATGTCAAATGTTTTTTTTCAACTCTCGCTTGACTAATTATTTGGCTGGATGTGTACTCCTGGTATTCCACAGCTAGGGTTGCAAGTGAGGAGTCCTATGCTAGCTATTTTGTGAACTTTTCTCCTCCTGGAATCTCTTAGGCTATCTCTTTATCTTAAGTGTTCTGAAGTTTCCTGATGGTGTACTTTTAAAATGCATTGTCCTGGGCATTTGAAGAGCCTTTCTAATCTGAAGTCTCATCTCACTAGGCCTAGGGCATTTTTTGAATTATTTCTTTGAGATTTTCTTCCTCTCTATTATCTCTATCTTTTTGGATTTACACATTCTCTATTGACCCCTAATTGTTTTATATTTTCCTCTAATTTTCAATCTATTTTTCTGTCTTCCAATTTTTTGGAGATTCCTTTGACTTTATTTTGGTTGTCATACTTTTTAATTCTTGAGATATTTTTCTTGTCTTTCTCTCTTTTTCCCATAGATCCCTGTCTTTGTTTTATTGATCTAGAAACTGCATTTACTTTTAACTCAGCATATTCGTGTGTGTGAGTGAGTGAGAGAAAGGGAGACAGGGAGACTTACCAAAATAAACCTCTTCATCCAGTGGTTTACTTTTTTTCTATTTGTTCTTTTCCATCTCTTTCCTTCATGTTAAAGACTATTCTCAAATGTCCAGTGATCCTCGGCCTCCCCTTATATTTAAAAGTAAGGTACTAGGAAGGTTGTATCTTTCTAATGGACCTCGAGATAATCATGCTAAGTAGCGAAAAAACCCAGACAGAAAAAGTTGAAAACCACATAATATCACTTGTATGTGGGATATAAACATAAAAGCAACAAATGAACAGGACAAACAAACAGGGACTCATGGACGAGGACAATAGACTAGTGGTTACCAGAGGGTAGGGATGGGGGAAGGGGGGATGTAGGTGGGGTAAAAGGAGTTAAATATGTGGTGACAGAAAGAAATCTAACTATGGGAAGTGAACATGCAGTGTAAATTATATATACGCCTTACTGTTAAAATGTACAGCTGAAACTTAGGGGATTTCATTAACCAATGTCACCATAAAAAAAAGTTTAATAATAATAATAATAATAAGGCGCCGAGATGCTGACAGGTGATCCTGAAGGCGCCTTCAGGGTGCCTGGAGGCCTTTGCCATTAGCGCCTACCAGTCTCTTCTCTGCCATTTAGTGTCTCCAAGGAAGAGTCACTCAGTCTGCTGACTGAAAAAATGGTGGCTGAGGTTGCAGGAACCTCACGTTTCTCTCTTAGTGAAGATACATGGTTTTGTGGGCTCCAACTTAGGGTTCAGACCTACAAGGGTCGCAAAGATCTATAAATATTTCCTTCCAGCTTAGGTCGTTTGTGTAAGTCCCCTGAGGGGTACCGTAAGCCTCACATGCATCTGTAAGAAGTGTGGCATTGCACCAATATGAGCTGCTCAGGTCGGGTAAAGCCTTGCCTGGGCGAACAGCATCGTCAGCAGCCCCTTGCTATTTGTTGCTCGGGGTGGGCAGAGGAAGCCAAGCTAAGAGGTGCTCAAGCTGCGTGGCCTCCGATAAATTTCTGTATCTTTGAATAAAGCACTTGGGGACTTACTGGGCACGTGTGTTGTGTGTGCGCGTGTGCACGCGTGGTCTCACCTAGCTGTCGTCTCTTGAAACGCTGCAGGTGGTCAGTGCTGACTCCTTTACAGGCAGACCTTCAGCCAACCTCCGTTTTCAGGGCTTTGCCTTATTCCTTGTTTTCCAGGGCCATGGGACCCCCAGGTGTCACCCTCAGGTGTCGTCTTGGGAGAATCAGCTGGTTTCTCTTGGGAACCCACCTTTTAAGTTACAACTTTCCTTATTTTGTTAAGTCAGTCATCAATTACTCTTCTGTCTCCTTTCATATTCTAAAGATTTGTTGAAATTTGGCTGCTCTTATCTCCCCTATCATTCTCTTGGTCTTTGGGGATAACAAACATTTTTAAAATTCTATCGTTGTCATTTTAGTGGTGTTTTGGGAGATAGAGGAGATAAAGACTTGTGATTAATGTAATGTTTACCTTGATATGTCTTTTGACTATCACAATTATAAGCTCTTTAAGGTAAAGAACACGTTTTATATTTGTCATTTTTTTATAGAGCACATAGTAGACACTTAAGAAATAAGGGTTAACTGCACAAATAATCTGTGCTTTGAGGTCTCTCTGAAATGCAATTAATTTAGCCGCCAGTGTGATTATTTCCTCTGAGATGGTCTCAGCTTGATCTTGACACGAGGGAAGGGTATTGACTGGCATGTGCAGGGTTTTCACACTTACCCCCGTGACTGATGGAGGCCATTCCCTCCTTTTTACTTGCTTATTTAATTTGTCAGCACTTTGCATTCGTTCCTTCTTCCAAGGGGACATCTTTCTATTTTTCATAAGCGGACTTAGTTACTTAGTCTTACACTGCTCTTCTTTTTCGTTTTAATGGGCAAAAATACTTTGTATTTATTATGAAATGATAATGTGTTCATTGCAGAAGAACTAGAAGATAGAAAAAAGCAAAAGAAGGGACATAATTAAAAGTCCACTTAAGTCCAAAGATACTCGCTGTTGACACTTCATATCGATTCAAAAATATATTTATACTGCCCTTCTCCAAGGTCGCCTCTCTGGCTATTTACACTGCAGTAGTTTGCCACACCCAGAGACCCGCTCCAGATACTGTTTCCCGCACTTGGAAAAAACACACACACATATATATGTATATATTTTTCTTCCAGGAACTCAGCATTCTCAGTTTAAATAGCAACACTAAACAAAAAGCTGTTTTTCTGTTAACATTTCCTTACTGACTAGCCTCGTGTTAGAACATTTTTTCCCTGCTTTTTACCTCGTTGTTGTTGCATTTCCTCCTTCTCTGTCTTCCTCGCCCTCCTCCTCCTCCTTTTAGCCACAACCAATAAGAAGAAATGCATTTTACACCACTGCCCAGTAAGAGTATATGCAAACGGAACAAAAGTGTCTTGAAACACACACCCTTAATATATGTGATTGCTCTACATCATTAAAAATATGCTGGTTGTGATCCACAAAATTTGTGAAGCAGCCCAGTGGGTCGCAGCCTGCCTGCCATTGCCAAAACAGTGGTTAATATGAATAGAGACCGAACTATAGGTGCATGCTTCCTTGTTCCCTCACTTACTTCATTTCATTACTGGAATTAAAGAACATCGTCTTGAAGTTAGAGAAAATAATTACTAGGGTTTCCTCACCTTAACACAGCAACAGTGATCGTTTTTGTGATTCCTTGCGTACCCTCTTTGTCCTGTGCCTGCGTGGTCCTGTGGCCAGGAGGCTGTCTGTGAACCCAGTTTGTCTGGTCCCACCAGCATCTCCTGAGTAGTATGCAGTCTCCCTGAGGGATGGATTTATTTGTTGTAAGCACTTTGACATTTACTTAGTATTTGGCCTTCAGCTAGAATGTTGACTGATTTTTATTGAACTTGCTAATAATCTTTTCATTAACCATTTTTGTTTCTAAGGAAAGAATCACTTGTGAATTTTGGAAAATCCAGTCGAGTACTAAGAAGACAGTAATGTTTATAATTCTACTATTCTAAGATAAATACAGTTAACAATTCATATGTTTCCTTCATATAATGTCCATGAAAGTATCGTTTTACACTATGGCTATTAGATTCCATGTACTATTTTATATTCTGATTTTTTTTTAACTTAGCATTCATTATACCATAGGCATTTTCATTATTGAAATCATTTAACAAATACTATTTAGAAATGTATCTATTATTGGCAATTTAGGTAATTTCTAATTAAGTAGTTCATTTTGTGTGTGTGTGTGTGTTACTGTAAGATCCGCAGTAAATATTGAATGCTTAACTATGTACCTGCATTTTAAGGCACATCCTTGAGAAAGATTTTAAAAGTAGACTTACTCGGTCTACAGGCATAGAAACATTTGGGCCCTTGACACTGATCACTGAGTCACTTTTCAGAAAGGTTGGATTTCCAGAGAGGGCCCATCATTTTTAAAGAAAGGGGGACTTAGATTTATTCAGCATCTGTATTTAAGGAGTCTCGGAAGGGAGGGGCAGAGATCGGCAGTGTCAGAATGATGTTCCCGAAGATGTAGGTGAGAGTTCAAAGCCAGGGCAGAAGAGGATGTCGTGTTCCCTGACGTTGGAAGAAAATTAAATTGGCAGGAGGTGGATGTGACCACGTTTGTGCCTACGGGCATCCAGGTATGGAAGGAGCTGAGGAAGCTGCGGAAATGCCACAGAAAGATTTTTAATCCTCTTCTTAGTCTGGGAGTAAGAAGGGAGATAGGAAATAGGAGGGACATAGTGGTGACCTGAAATAACCCATGTAGGAAGTAAGAGGGGGAATTGCTTAGTGATGCTTTCTGTGAAGAGGTACCTGGAAAGTTTCTAGGTCCCAGTGGCACTTCGGCTGAGCTGGACCGTCTTGCATTTATGGTAGTACCGATCTGCAAAGTCCTCCATGGCTTTTCTCGGGAATGCCTGATGCCTTAGTATAGAAGCAAAGATGAGAGCAGATGGGCTGATCTGGGCTGGGAATCTGCAGAGTGGCTGCAGAAGTTGGAAAAGGGGCAAAGGAAGTGAGGACCCTAGCAATAGTTTTGTTTAAGTGATGTATCATGGAATCCGGGCCACCAGAGGAAGGGCCTGTCAGGTAGATGGAATTAGAGGAAAGGAGCATATTCTATATATTTATATTTGTAGCTCAGACCCTGAAATGCGAGCTGGTTCCAAAAAAGTGGTGCTCATGATGTGATAGTTGGGAACAGGAAAAAGTTCCTGGATACCCCTCTTCTTGGAAGCTGGTTATGGATCTACGGCATGGGTTTGGATCACGAGGAAGGAGATTTGCGAACATCGAGAACCAAAGCTGCTACTGGAAGCCTTCACTATTTATTTTCAGCTAGAAGGAAGATGCTAATACTGGTTCAGACCAGCAGACTAAATAGATTGGTCTGGTACGGGGCTGCTTTGTGCTTCCTTCATAGACTTATCCTAAACATGCTTCAAAGACACATGATGAAGAAAACACCCAGAATAGTTTTTGTTGAGCCAAAGTGAGAATTTTAGGTTGTACCCAATTAGGTCAAAGGATTGTTCTAGAGGACACTCCGAGGATGAAGAGAGCTTGGATTAATCTTATAAGTTTAGATTTGAAGGATCATCCAGGATAGAACCAGACCCTTCAAAAGGGCGGCTGACAGAGGTGGCTGTGTTTGAGCCGGGGGTGGGCGACACTGGTGAAGTTGGGTGCTCACTTGAGGCCAAAGCACGTGAGCCAAATGTAAGCAGTCAACACTGCTCAACACATGTTGCTGGGTTTTATGGTCATTTCTGGAGTTGGCGTTTGTCAATATTACCGATCAGGATCACCATCACAACCTTCTCAGCAATGCTATTGAAAGGAAATGTCCAGAGGTTGTTTTTCTAAAGTCAGATGAAGTTTGTTGATGACATCAACTTGAATTTAAGTTGGCTCTTTGTAATTACTGAAGAAAAACCTCCCAATTGCCTTCTCCTCTCCCCGCCCCAACTCGCAACCTAATGCTAATCAAAAATGGTATTTGATTAACCTCTTAAAACATATTATTCAAATATGCCTTGAATGACTAAACTGATATTTGGATAAAATTAATTGCTGGAGGGGAGGAATTCTCGTGAATCACTGTGATTCACTCTGCCGGATCTCTCAAGCTACACCACTGTATCCTGAGATGAAACAGATGCCAAGCACCAGAGCAGCACTTGAGAGAGCTAAATCTTTCGACACTGTCCTATGCAATGCAATTTATTGGATAAACTTGAACCTACTTGTTGCTTCTTTGGAATTTGGAATGCATTTTAATATTTCGGTTGCGCTTTATGGATACATGTGTCGACACATATCATCCCTTTTCTTTGAATTCCTTGTTAGAATGAAGAAAAAATTGTTCTTTGTTTACTGTTAGACATTATTGATCAGTGTTTAAAAGGACAAACACCTGATCTTGAGAGAAGGTTGCAAGACAAAAGAACTAGAAAGTATTCTACATTGAAACTCAGTAATAGTTACAGCCTGTCACTGGAACTGTCCCACTGATCTGAGTGCCCTAAATTAAAAGTAACAGATAGCCAGTGGAGAAATCCGCAAGAATCGCAACAATGATGATTTTGACATCATCAACCAAAAAGGAGAAGACGTGAAACCAGAGTTCTTTCTTCAGAAAGGAAAAAATTCAGGCTAGACTTCAAGGCTGTCTTATAATATGTGAAGTTAGTTGTTATTCCAAAGATAGTGATTTATTATTATTTTTATATGTTCTGTGGATAAAATCAAGGAAGATCGGTTTCAATTGTAACAGAAGAGATTTAGGTGAGATGGGAAGAGGAACATTTTCTGACAGGAAAAGCAAAGTGAATGCTGAGAAAATGTGTGGATTTCACTTCTCTAGTAAACATCTCGTCATTCACCAGACATCAGATTGAGTAGTTTTACCCATTGATAATAATCCAAAACTGAATTTTGTTCTCAAAATCTTGAGGTTTTATTATTCTATCACCATTCAAGCTTGTACTTTTAGAATGTTACTTTTATGATTGTCTCTTCTTAGAAACAAAACTACCTTTCTCAGTGTGATTCTTAGAAAATAGGAACTGTGTTCAATCATTGAACTATCTATACCTGCTCTGATAATGAAATGCATATGTAAGAAAGTGCTGTGTTCTAAGCAAATATTTAAAATCCCAGTCGGAGAGTGAATTTTCTTAAAGCTGCTAGGAGAACAGCGCTTTTTAACTTGTTTTCTCTTAATTTGCTGTGTCTTAGCCCTCAAGTCCTTGTTATAACACGTTTCCTTTCTAAGACAGAAGATAGCTTATTAAGAAGACCTCAGATTCTATAGTTTGAGGGTAGGGGAAACTCCAAGGAAAGAGCTCATTTTGGGGGGGCCCTCAGATGTCACCACCTATTTATTGAGTTTGTATGACTTATGCCATGACATTCAGAGCCAAACCTCTTCAATTAAAGGAGTCGAGTATTTTATTAGTAAAAAGTTTTAAAAATCATTATTTTGGTTCCCAGTATATTTTAATCCCCCTATGACACCCTTAACCTCAATAATAAAGTTTATTATTTAAAAAACAAAACAAAGCACAAACTCAGCAAAATAAATTATGATTCTAAATGTGCTCTTCTCATACTGTGGATCGATAAAACTTAATTTCCCATAAACTAAAAATCAGACCATCTCACAATTTCTGAAAAGCAGATCTATTATACCTCCAGGGTATCAAAGTCAATTTCGACATGTTACAGTGTCTTCCACTCCTTTAGAGTTTTTAAAATTCATTTAAACATGAACGTTTCATTTGAAATAAACATTTGAAACGTAATTGAAAGTAAGATCAGGTTGCTTCCTAATGTAGCCAATTCACTATCTAAATTGTTAAGAATCTATTATGATGCCAAAGACAATTGTAACTTGAGATTGTTGATTCTCAAGTTCTCAGCCAAGTAGCACATAAAGTAGGTTAAGAGCTTACCTTTCAGACAATTTGATCTTCAACAAGATGCCAAGGACACATAATGTGAAAAGGACAGTTTTTTCAATCAATGATATTGGGAAAACTGGATATCTACAGGCATATATAGATAGAAATCAACTCAAAGGGGACTAATGACTTGAATGTAATACTTGAAACTGTAAAATTATTAGAAGAAAACAAGAAAAAAGCTTCTTGACATTAATACAAAGCTTCTTGGCAATAATATTTTGGGTATGACTGTAAAAACACAGAAAACAAAAGCAAAAACATACTAATGGGATTGCACCAAACTAAAAAGCTTTTACACTGCAAAGGAAACAATTAACAAAATGAAGAGATGACCTGTGGAACGGGAGAAAACATGTATCTGTTAGGGCATTAATATCCAAAATACGCAAGGAACTCAAATGACTCAGTAGCAGGAAAACAAATAACCTGGTTTTAAAATGGGCAAAAGGCCTGCATAGACATTTTTCCAAAGAAAACATGCATATGGCCACCAGGTATATGACAAGATGATCATCAGTACTCATCAGGGAAATGCAAATCAAATCCACCATGGGATATCACCTCACATCTGTTAGGAGGACAATAACGAAAGGCAAAAGATAAGTGTTGATGAGGATCTGAAGAAATGGAGATGCTTATACACTGTCGGTGGAACTGTAAATTAGTACAGTTATTACGGAAAACAGTATGGAGGTCCCTCAAAGAATTAAAGATAGAACTACCATCTGATCCAGGAATCCCACATCTGGATGTATTTCCAAAGGAAATGAAATCAGTATCTTGAAGAGATATCTGCACTCCCAAGTTCTTTGTGGCATTATTCACAATAGACAAGATCGGAATCAATCTACATTGACAGATGAATGGATAAAGCATATGTGACACACACACACACACACACACACAATGGAAAATCACTCAGCCATAAAAAGGAATTCATGTCATTTGTGAGATCATGGAGGAACCTAAAAAACATCATGCTGAATGAAATAAGCCAGGCACAGAAAGACAAATACTGCGTGATCTCACTTATATGTAGAACCTAAAAGAGTCAAACTCATGGAAGCGGAGGATAGAAAGGTGGTTACTGGGAGTGGGGAGGAGGTGGAAATGCAGAGGTGTCGGCCAGAGGGTACAAAGTCGCAGGCATAAGGTGAGCAAGTCTGGAGACCTGATGTGCAGCGTGATGCCAGTACTTAATACTGTACTGAATATTAGAAATTTACTAAAAGAGTGTATTTCAGATGCTGTCATACACACAAAATGGTAATGATGTGAGTTGATGATATGTTAATTAACTTGATTGTAGTAATCACTTTACTATGTATATTAAATCATCATGTTCTACAACTTAAATACGTACAGTTCTTATTTTAAAAAGACTTAAAATATGGTCCCTTTCTTGCTTTCTCGCTTTTCCCCCTTGCTTTACCCTCAGTTCCTTCCCAAATTTCTCTCCTTTATTTCTCTATTACCGTTATGTTTCTATAGTTGTGATAGGGAACTGGGATGTAATTTTTAAAGTAAACTCTTCTATTTTTACTTTTTTTTGGCTTGTGACAAAATATTTGAATGCTTTCTTAAAAGAGTTATATATTTCCTTGACACATTTTTTTCCCTGTACTGAATTTGTGATTCATAAAAAGGAATTTAAAAAAAACTTATCTTTCCCCTAGAATATAAATAAGCTATGTTTGTGGGTCACACAGTTTTTTGTTCTCTGATGGGTTAAATATAATTTCAGAGATGAGACAGTTTTCAGGCTCACAAGTGTTCAGAATTATAATCATTTACACCCTGCCACTGAGTTTTAGTGTCTATGCAGAATGATTTGATTTACCAGTTTCTGTTTTTTTCTGCCCTTCATTTGTTCTAGATACATTTCATATTGCTCTTCAGTCGACAAGGGAAATTACGGCTACAGAAATGGTACACGACCCTCCCTGACAAAGAAAGGAAAAAGATCACCCGGGAAATTATTCAGATTGTTCTCTCTCGTGGTCACAGGACAAGCAGTTTTATTGACTGGAAAGAGCTAAAACTTGTTTATAAAAGGTGTGAGTAACTTTATGAGAACTGAATTTCTCATTACTGCTTGGGTTTGTTTATCCTGAACATTTTAGATTGCAACACCAATTTCATCATTTAGTGAAATCTTTGAAGACTGCAGCCCAAATAGCTGTACCAATAGACTAACCAAGAAAGAACTCTCATTTATTGAAAGGCCTTTCATGTGCCAGGTGGATATTAGGTACTTCCCCTACACGTTGCTAATGTGCGCATGCATCCAGGAAATATCTTATGAGCACCTGCTGTATTCCCAACACCATTCTAGTGGCTGTGGATACAGCAGTGAATAAGCACAGAACATTCCTACTCTCGTGGATCTTACTCATTTGTTACGTAAACGAAACATTTTCAGTTAGATATAAATATTATGGGGAAAATGCAGATTAATGTGGTACAGGGATGGCAGCTCTTTTTATTGTTATTATTACTCATATTTGCAGATGAAGAAACTGAAGCCACAGAAAGTTTAAGTAATTAGTCCGCAATCACAGTAATGGAGTGGTAATTGTCAGAGCCAGAATTTAAATCCAGCTCTATCTGGCTTTAACGCCTGTATGTTCTCTCTTTATTGTACCTTTATTGCCATAGCAAGTCCATTCTGGAAAGGAACTTTGTTTATAGATGAGGAAACTGAGGCTCCCAAGAGGTAAAGTAATTATGGCCATAAAGACCTAGTAACTGATTGATGCCTAAGCCAGGACCAGAACACAGCTGACCTGACCCTGTGTACAGCATCCTTCTGCAACGTCCAGATGGAAACTGCACACTAGAGAGGCTCTTGCAAGGGGTATTTATAAAACCTGAAGGGGAAAGACAGAAGTAACCTCTGCAGACTATATTTAATGGATTAAATTACCATTAATCCATGGTAGGGCCTGGGCAAATGGAAGTGCCTGTGCAAAGCTCCTTCAGCTGAATCCAAGGTCAAAATTTTTAGTACTTGTCAACAAGAAGCTTGCTCCTATTCCCTGCCTGCTAGTTCTCTAAAACTTTGGGTTCCATTGTATTTTTAACCATTGTGTAAAGAATAGGCTTCAGTGGTTCTCTCAACAGATATTACACGTACCTGGAATATAACTATGAACGAGGCAGAGTCAGTACCTGCCTTTGGGAAGCCACTGATCTCGTAGGGGAGGGACAGACGACAGCGTGGACAGTGAAGAGACTAATTGCGCTGATGCGGGGAGACACAGGATGCATAACTGGGGCCTCCAATCTAGTCAGAGAAGATAGACATTTCGTGGAGGAAAGTGACATCTAAGCCCACAGCTTTAGGAGAAGTAAGAGTTAGCCATACGAATGGGGTAGGGAAGAATATTTTAGGCAGAAGAAACATATGGGACTTGGCAAGCTGAGGATGAAGACACAGAATGGCTACAGACCAGTGCAAAGCGAGAGGGTGGGCCCTTGGTCAAGGGTTTGGAGTTTAGAAAGGACAATCCACGAGCCAGAGAAGGGCATGAACAGACACCTTGATTACTGTGGGCCAAAGGACTCTATCCCTCTGATAAAACTTTATTGAGGGACTTTCACATAAATAACAGCAAGAATCCAATCACCCAGTATTTTTATGTATTCAGTTTCACATTTGGGGAAGATATGGGATGTGATGAATAATGATTTTGTTCTTGGACTTTGAATGGGGGAGAGTCTCTGGAGAGCGGGAGGTAACTGCACATTCACTAGGGAAAAACATGCTCATGTGGTTTAATGGGTCATCGTATTTTTTTTGTCTTTTCAAGGTATGCTAGTTTATATTTTTGCTGTGCAATTGAAAATCAGGACAATGAGCTCTTGACACTAGAGATCGTGCATCGTTATGTGGAGTTGCTGGACAAATACTTTGGAAATGTAAGTGTATGGTCTATTAAAATCCATGGGTCTCCATTTCAGCTCGTACTTCGATTCTGTCTTTCGTCACATTCTTTCTCTCTCTCGAGTCTAAAATATGAATCGCATTTGTACCAAAGATCCAGATGCAAGACTTCCCCTACTTTCTGTAGTTCTTAGTAAATGATAGATTTAAAACTCAAGAGGCAGGCGGTGTCTCTGCCTTTAGATCACAACCACACTAGAGACTGTTTCATGAACTAGAATTTAATTGTGAAGGATTCTTTAATATTCTGTCGCATCTTCCTCATTGACTGTCATCTCTCTTCTCTTTTGAGTTTTTGTTGCATCTCTGGCTTCTTTTACTAAGTTACATGTGTTCTTTAATGCCACTTATATCTGAGAAAAAAACATCAGCAAACAAAACCAAAACCCTTTTCCTTCACATTGTTATTGCATCTCCTTGCATTTATTGCCAAGTACTATATTATACGAGGTGCCCAATTCTCTCTCTCTAAATGACCACCTGCTCTTCCTACTCTCCTGCGTGTCCACTTGACTTTTTCTCCTGGAGACTTTTTTTCCCTTTACTGATGACATTCTTCTCTGGACTTTTCATAGTCATCTCAAGAACCAGACATCTTCTGAAGACATGTTCTGTCTTGTGATTGAATTTATTGTGTCCCAGGGTCCTTCGGTGCAAAAGAACAGTGTTTCGTTATCTTTCTCCAGACTTTACTAAAATCTGCCTTTATTCAAATTGAACTAAAATTCCCCTCCTTCTTGCCCCTCTCGCTAGATTAGGTTTTCTTGGAGCTACACTTTTGCTTCTCTTTTAAACCTCATCTCTGGCCTTTGCCTGGCCTGTTGGTGGCCGTCCCATAAGGCATAGATCCTGGGTGACATTCCTCCTCAGTCACTCTACATCTATAACGAATAAAATTTAAACTTCTTAGCCTGGCATTCAAGCTTTCTAAACATCGGTCTCAGTCCCCTTCTGCTTTCTTGCTTTTCTCTCTTTACATCCCTGACATACCCAGTGCTCCCATGCCATGGACCAACCTGGTATTATCTTTAACTTGTACAAAATTTGCTTGACCACCAAACCACAAGTCTCTCAAGATCATGACCCAGGACTTATTTATGTGTTTTTTTTTCATACTCGTAACCAACTCTAGGCCAGATTTTTGCAAACATCCCAGAAACATTTAATTTAGTTCACACTCTGAATAATAAATCATCGCATTTGGAAAATGTTTTTTTTTTTTTTTTTTCCCCTCAGTAATATTCTCTTTCCTATTCGCTTGCTCACTGAAGATTTTTATTGTGTCGTTAGGAGAATTTGCTTCGGGAAGAGTTTTCTGTATTTAAAGGAATGAGCAGCATTTGCAGTATTGGTTGGGGTTTTGTCAGATCTGTTGCCACGCTTTTTACAGGATGAGCTCTTGAAAGGTTTCTGAAAGAATTTTCCTGCCTTCCCCCCACCCTCCCTTTTATTCTCCTCTTTTTTTCCTTTGTAAATTATGATAAAACCTCAAATGTTGCTCCGGGAACTTCGGTTGTTGTTCAGCATACAGAAGTAATCAAAGAGCGAGATCTCTTTTCTTTCTCTTGGTTCACTATTTTCATTTTTAAAAGCGAGATTTGCAAAAACATAATAGCATATTTTCATATTTGAGATTATTTAATTTTATGCTTTCTGTTATTCAAAAGTATCCTGACATTTTGGTGCTGTCATCTGCAATAAATGCCACACAGGGCCTTTTGTGAAGGCCCGAAGGTGTTGTCCTGAGGCTTGCCTGGAACTTGCTTCCCCCCCCCCCCACCTCATTTCTCCACTCTGGTTTGCCCTGTTGTGTTTTCCTAGATTAATCCAAGTATGATAATGTGACATGGGGCTGAATGTTGATCTCGATCTTACCTGACCAGATATCAGGTATTTCAGAACACATGGCTTTCTCAAGAGAATTCGAATCACCTTCCCCAGGGCTAGCCTCAGTTAAAGTACAAGGAGAATCAGAAAGAATTCCTGTTTCTCTAACATTAAGTTTTCATCCAATTTTGGCATACCTTTAGAAGCTGTGTCTCTGTCAGGAACCAAAATTTAATTCACTAAAAAATTCTATGAATCTTTTATTAAACTAAGAGCAGCTAAGAGCAACTTGGGGCTATCTGCCTAGTAGGTGTTCAGTTCTTATTAATTAACAGTGATGAGCAAAACCTACCAGTGCTGCGTCTCATTGACATCGCCTCAGGAATATTTCTTGTCTGGTTTTCTTTTCCTCTTGTGTTAATACTGAAGGTTTGCTCGAATTCTGCATTTATATTATCTAAGGGCCAACTTTCTACTGAGCTTCTGTTGTAACGCTGGAAAATACCGCCTTCCGATGACAGGTAAACCAAATTCTCTGGCTACTGATTTAAGTTTTATATATATATATATTTTAGCATTTTTCAATTCTAAGGAGATTTACAAGGATTAACTAGTTAATCTTTGGATCTTCAATAAGTAGTATTAACCACAATTTATGGAGGCTCGGAAGAAACGCCTCAGTCTCCTAGTAGATTAGGGTCTGTTTCAGGATTTAGATACTTGTCGTATTTCCCCCATTGCAGACAGTCCTGTGAGTTTTCACTGATGCACCCAGAAGGTGTGGATGTTGCTGTCTCAGAGATCTTGATGTGGGGGATTTTCTTGCTGTAAAAGGAGGGGTGCTCTGAGTCCAGCCGGATCCTGGTGTCAGCTTACTTACTAACCAGACCCATAATTTGGCCCATCATACATCTGCATTTTACAGATAAGAAAAATGACACGCAGAAAGGTTAATAGAAATTTACCTTGCTAACCTCCTAGAGCTGTTGTAAGGATCAAGGAGACAGTATAATTACCAATACTTTATAAACTGTCAATTGTTATGTAGTTGTGCTTTGCATTATGACTATTGCACGTATAGTTTTATACATTTACTGTGTATAACTTGATACTTTTGTATTTATTTAAAACAGAATTCAGTAAGGGAAGGTCCTTTTTAGACTCTGTCTAAAAGGATTTAATTATTGTAATGCCTGAGATAATCTCGCTGCGTCACATATCTTTCTCTGAGAGAAGACCCTCAAACCAAATTACAGTAAAACACGAGCCTTGGAGATCAAAGATAAAGTTAAATTATCACTATTTCTGCCTTTTATATTCTGTCTTCCAGAATATAGGTACACGAGAAAATGAGAAAAAATAAGTAAAGAGCTCATGTGTTTATATACACAGAAGCCATGTGCTTTTGCGTGATTAGACGGAATGGAGTCATTTGAGTATCAAGGGCACATTTCTCGTGTATGGAGACAGCATCCTTAAGATGGAATTAGGAGTAGTTGAGTAATTAAGCAGTAGCTAAAGAAACCTACATTTGGTCTAAGGTTCTCCTGAACTATTTTCTTTTCTTACTCTGAGTCTAACCCCAAGAATAAACGTAGAGTAGCATTTTGCTGTATATAAATAGTCGCTCGTTGGGAGCACTCTCTATTCTGCCAATAGAACTTGTGTGTCCATTTCCCTTATGATCCAGAGATAGTAGCTGTATATTCAAGTTGAATGTGTGAGTATGTGTCCGTGTGTTTTGCGAGTATCTGACTTTGCATACCACCTCACCTTATCTCTATTCCTTGGACCAAGGTACAGTAAATGAATTGCCCCATGGCTGCTGGTGAGCTCTGTAGGCTGGGGGATGGGCGGCTGCTCTGTGAGTTGGGTCGGAGACGTTCCCAGAGAACTTGAGTTAGTATCTGTCAGGTTCACTTTGCAGGATTCTGGTTGCTGGTTTCTCCTAACGAGGCGCCTGTCTGTCTTAGATTCCTGGTGTCCACCTGCCTGGAACTGTGAGGTTCCTCAGCTCTTGCTACTGTAACTCCCGACTTCGCGCCTCTTCCGACCTCTGGTAACTGCTTATTTCTCATACCTTCTTTCATGTGCATGGATCTACTGTGCTTTCTTTCTGCTTATCGAGATTGTTTAGCATTGCAAAGTAATGCATGTTTTTACATATCCTTCTAGACATATACTTTTAAAAATAAAAGAAGGATTGCATTATGCATATTATTCTGCAACTTTCTTTTTCTCCTTATGAGTCTATCATGGAGCCCTTTCCATGTCTCTCATTCTTTCCAGCTTCTAAATAGAGTTCCCATGGTATACCATCTCATATCCAAGTGAGGGGGGTGGTATACCATACACTATTTAAGCAGTTCCCTTATGGATGGACTTTGAGTTGTTTCCCATTTTTATTGTAAACGATGCTTCCATAATTTTTGTTGTTCACATATATGTTATTGTGCACTGGTTTGAGGATAGCATAGAAATAAATTCCTTGTGGAATTATTGGGTCAAAGATTTGTACATTTAAAATTGACAGATACTACAATTTGTCCAAAATGACCTATAAAACTTGTAGATTCTACCAACAGTGACTGTAAGTACCTAGTTATCCATACTTTCACCAGCAACGGATATTATCTCTTCTTAATTATCAGATGAAAATTGACTTAATTTGCATTTCACTGATTACTGGTGAGGCTCTGCCTCCTATTAGATGTGTACTATCCTTTTTCATTCCTTACCTCATGTACGAATTGCTTCTTGACAACATTTATTTTTTTCTATTGTGAAGTTTACCTTTGGGATTTGTAAGAATTCCTCTGTATTGTGGATACTGTTCCCCACCCCCCTCCATTATAATATGTTGCAAATATTGCCCCCAGTCTGTTTCTATACTTTTAACCTTGTTTGTAGTGCCTGGCCCACAATGTACTCTCATCTCTCCACATTTTTGCTTGGGGAGCTAGGTTTAACTACCATTCAAATACCTGGAATGAGAGTGTTGTAGAAGTAAAAAAGAGTGTCTATTAGAGGAGAACATGTGCTTTTATCACGCCATCCTCTCTCTAATGGTTGTTCTTAAGAGAGAGCCCTAAAGGTCTGGATAGACTCTTATTTGAAATTGGTTTATATATAAACATACATGTATATATGCATCTGTGTATATACATATGTGTGTATATAAATAGAAAGAGACAGAGTGAGAGACTCTTGAGGGAGGGGAGAGATAGCTATAGATATATATACACACTTATTGTTGATTTGATGTTTTCTAATGAACGAAGGGACCATAACCTTTGCAGATGAATTAGATGAGTTTTTCTGAATTAGCCATTTATTATAGTGATATTATATTCATCTGTTCTTACGCGTCTAGATTCCATTGGATCTGTCAATATAAACCATTTTCTCTGTGGTGTCTGCGAAGTTATTGACCTAAATCCTGGATATATGGAGCAATTTGCTAAAATATTGACATCCATTTTATATAAAGTAATAGCATTCAATAGGATCAGAAAATTGTTGATCTGAGAAGCCATTAGTCCCCTGGCTCATAGAAACAGAGCCTAGATGGTGGCTGACATAGTCATTTATCCTGAAAACATTTTTTACGTCCTACTGTGTGCCAGATACTGAGGATATAAAGATGGCTAAGACAAGGTCTGTGCCTGATCTCACAGTACAAGGGGAGTGATTGGTATGTAAACATATACTAGTGCACATACCAGATGAGAGATAAGAGGATTTGGGGGACACACCGTTCCCCTTGCTTTTCAATTCTGTCTTGGAAAATGAGCTTGATTGTATCAGCAGAATAAGAAAAGGACATTTAAGGAACATTCCAGAAATTGCTGGAATGTGTAAAAAGGCAAAAGTTATGAAAGAACAGGGTGAATTTGTGGAATGCATGGCTGTCGCATAGAGTGAGGAGGACTGTCACAGGAAGCCAGAGAGTAGGGCCCAGGCTGGGTTATGAATAGTCCTATATGCCATGCCAGGGGACTAAAATGTTGTCCGAAACAGAAGGGGAACAAGATCAGCATCTTAGCAAAGTCTTAGTGAGCAGGCACAGATGCTACCCAGAAGGTCATTGTAGTGGCTTAGAGATGTCACAGACCTCTCTAAGGTGACAATGAAAATGGAAAAGACAGGATGAGAATATGAGTTTATGTACACAGTGCAATCAGTAGGAATTGGTCACCAAACAGAGAGGGACGAGACCAAGGGAGGCAGAGGCATGAGGGGAAGAGGGAAGGCAGGTTGAACTGTCGATGCATTAGATCGGGCTCCTGGATAGAGGTCGCACCTGCTAAAGAAACTAGAAACTAAAGGGAAAAAAATGTGCTTGACTTTAGTTTGGTCCCTGGTGACCTGGACTGAGCAACATCCAGGTAGAGATAGATGTCTATTTAGCAGGTGAAAATATTGCACTAGCGCTTCCGAAGGAGATAAAGGCTAGTCACCTAGGTTTGTTAAGCCACCTGTATGCTAGACACAGCTGTAGAGAGTCAATGACATTGTCTAGGGGAATACATGTATTGCAAAGAAAATGTAGACCTAGGAGAATATGTGTATATGAATTATGAGAAACACCAATATTTAAGAAGGTAGATCGCTGGAATGTAGGCAACATAGAACAGAGATGTTTGTTTTGCTGATTAATATGTCCTAATCACTCCGTAAATCCTTCCCAAACAAATGTGAAGTAGGAGGAAGATAAACCATCCAAAGAGCCTGAGAAGGAATCATCAGAGATGAAGACAATAGGCATTGAATTGGATTGTCAAAGTCAGGGAATGAAAGAGGTGATTTTCAAGAAAGAGATTGATGAAGAGTATTCAGTGCTGCTGTAAAGGGTGGAGGGGACTGAAAACTTTCAGTTAGCAGACCTTCAAGAGGGTGTGGAAAGTGTTGGGGAGCTGAGGGATCCTTGGGAAGGAAACAGCAAGGAGAATGCCCGAGCGGCTGTCTGGTTAAAGAACTGAAAATGAGCCTTATTTGGATTATGAGCGGTAGTAGTCTTGCCACTTGCTTCACTTAACCAAACCTGGCAGACTCTGCTCTGGTCTGTGACAGCGACAGTAGTTCTTGACGTGTCCAGCACCATTAGCATCCCCTGGGAACCCGTTAGAAGTTCAGACTCTCCGGTGCTCCCAGTCCCACTGAATCAGAAGCTCTGGGGGTGAGGCCCAGCAGTATGTGTTTTAATGAGCCTTCTGGGTGATTTGGGCACATTCTGAAGTTTGAGAGCCACTGGCTTGTAACATCATTTTGAGAAACATGAGCACGGTTGAGCTCTGAAGTGTGGGCTTCTGAGAGTCCGAAAGCTAGGAGCCAAGATTTACAGATCAGACAGCAGGAGAAACAAAGCACTGCCCTCCTACCTGAAATGTGACGTGGGGACTCAGCTCTCGTGCGTGGAGATCGGAAGATGAGATGAGAGCTGCCTCATTCCTCTACCGAGTCTCACATTTCTTGTGACATTAAACGATAGTACCTAAGGACATGCTCTGCTTTAATAGAATGTGGTTTTCCTACTTTTATTAAAGGCCTGTAATTCCCTAGTTCTATTTTTCTGTCCTTAACATACCATCTGATAGTTTTATCTTTGGTATGCCACATAGGTGTAACTATTGAAAAAGCTTGAGATGCTGACAAATGTTTACTCTGATTTCACTGCAGGTTTATTGAAATTTTTTTTTTCTGTCCTACCAGGTCTGTGAGCTGGATATTATCTTTAATTTTGAAAAGGCTTATTTTATCCTGGATGAATTTATAATAGGTGGAGAAATTCAGGAAACATCCAAGAAATTAGCTGTCAAAGCTATTGAAGATTCTGATATGTTACAAGAGGTCAGTGCTCAGTTTCTCATGTGATGGGAAAAATGATGATGATTATGGGGGTGATGATGGTGGTGATGATGGTTGTGATGGTGGGGATGGTGTTAGTGGCGGTGATGATGGTGATGATGATGGTGGTGGTGATGGTAATGATGGTGGTGGTGATGACGGTGGTGGTGGTGGTGGTGGTGATGGTGATGATGGTGATGGTGGTGGTGGTGATGTTGGTATTTATATATTAGCCAACACATACTGAGTGCTTGCTCTGTGCTGGGTACAGTTTCTAAGCAACTTGCATGTATTATTTGATGATCATAGCAATTCTAAGTAGGTAGTATTGTCCTCATTTTAAAGATGAGTCAACTAAGACACAGAGAGGTTAAATGACCTGCTCAATGTCACACCCCTAGTAACTGTGGAATAGAGATTTGAACCCAGGCACTTGGGCTCCAGAGTCTTTGCTGTTCATGTTTGACTGAGCTTTTTAGTGAGAATGCCTCATTATCAAAAAGCTATCAAACACTTGGTGATGTTCGTTCTCAAGAATAATTTTACGAGAGGTATAAAAAGACTTTCATTAAAATGTCCGGGCTGCCCTGGGAAGAGGGAATGGCAGTACATCAGTTACTTCATTTGCCAGGGATATTAGAACTTTATTATCGAAGATGGCATTTATCATTTTAATTAAAATTTCTTACACTTCCTGGGGAGGTTGTATGTGTGCTCTTATTTGCATAAATAAGTTGGGAATTCTGTGGCTTGCCTGCCAAGGTATAACTGGGCCCTGAAGCATCAATTTTGTTGTGCTCCTGATTCTGTGACACTCATATAAATACAGGTGACCTTTTTTTTTTTTTTAGATGCAGTACAGATTTCGTTGTACCTAATGTACCTAATGAGGGAGCTCGCATTAGTTCCTTTTGTCTTCCCAGGGACACTGTAAAAAAGAATGTGCCATCCCACTGACCTTTGCCATCCTGAGTGAGATGATCCAATCTAGCCCTGCCACCTCTAGGTACTTGTTCCCATGGCATCATTGGGTCTTTCCATCTCTTCCCACTTTCATAACAGAAATCAAGAGATTCCAGAGCGTTATAAAGTATCTTTGAAAAGTTGGCATTAAAGCCATTCTACCTGCCGTTTGGAAATAAGAGACTGATTAAGTTAGTAAAACAGTGTGAGGAATGATTTCCCGTCAACCGTTTTCGCACACCTTTGAGCTGATTACTTGCTCCTGCCCATCCAGAGGACCAGTCCTCAGGTGAATGGCCGCTGAGAAGGGCATCTGTTTGATTGGGTACTGATCGGACCCCGCATGTGCCTGCAAGGAGGCTCGGGCATTTATCACTTCAAAAAACACACTTAAACTTTCTGATGTTTACTTGGCTCTCCCCAAATGCCACAGGAAGGGAATTTTACAAGGTATTTGAGAAATCAGTGGTTTGGAAATTTCGCAGAGCAACCTTTCTTAAAATATGCCAGGAGTCATTTATAATTCTGTCCTCAGAGCCCTTGCTATGGGTTCTCCTTATAGGAGACGCAGACTTTAAACAGGGTCTTTTGGCACTTCGGTAATTAAAGGTTCTTAAATTAGGGCCAAGACACACCTGGCTGATTCTGAATATCTCCCCTCTACCGCTTCCCATAAGAAAGAGTTTTGAAGAGCTTGCAGTATTCCTGGTACTTCTAGTTCCATTTAAATCTGGGGAGCAGGTATTTCAAGCGAGGGCCCTTTCACAATTAAATATGAACTGGTAGTTCATATGTCCATGGTGATTGAGTGGAGGCATTAATGAGTAAGTCTCAGGGGACCCTCCATTTAGCCCCCATGTCTCCATAATGAGCGGGTAATGTCACAACTGCCCCTAAATCTCTCTCGTTGACTTAACAGCACCTACCAAATTAAAACAGCATCATCAGCGTTCTCTTGCCCTCTAGTACTTAAGCTAAGTCAATGAACATTTGCGGAGCTGGTTAAAAAATTGACATTATGCATCTGGTTTGTTTTGTATATTCAGTCAGACATGTTTAGAATGAATAAGCATATGCAATATAATTGCATAAAGAAAAAAAGTTATTGCTTTCTTTTTTTTCTGTGCTTGGGACCTAAACATGTATTTGTAGTTAATAAAGGTTAAAAGAGGCCTTTGTTACACCGCTTTCACTTTTAGCCCAACTAAAAAACCCCGACATAATGCCTGGGACTGTCCCTGGATCCCTCCCTGATAAAAGTTTCTTAGAATAAAAGGCTGCCTTCGCATATTTCATAAGAAAATACAGTCTTAAGTCTCCAAATGCCGAAAGCTTATTCCGAGTGTGCTTAGGCTAGACATGGATAATATGGAAAGAGACGAACAATTTTTTTCCCCATTTTAATCTGCCCCCCCCCACTTCCACCCTTGACCTGTGGCTGTTGCCATCTCCCTTTAAGAACTGGATCTCTGAGGATGGGGTGTCTCCTCCCGCAGGCTTGCGGTGCACACCTGAGGGCTGGTGTACCCGGAGTATGGTCTGTGGCTCCACCTGGGGCACAAACCCAAGACCTTCTGCGTGTAAAGCAGATGTGCTAACCACTACAGTATGGAAACACCCCCAAGATGAACACTGTAATTGTTTGGGGGTGACTTTAGGCGGTACCTTATTTTGAGGGTAACAGCTACGCCCTGTGGACTACAGTGCAAAGTGATTAGAAGAAAAAAAGAAACCTCAAAAGAAAAGAGTGATCAGGAACTGTAGAAGTTGTAATTCTTGGGTCTACCAGTGTGGGCGACAAACAGAAGACGTTTTGATCACAGAATAAGAAAGCAAGTTCAGAAGGGAGAGTCCTTAGCTCAAGCAATAGGGTACCTCTCATATATATGTGTAGATTCATGAGAAACGGCTCGATGCACCCCAACATCATCACCCCTGAAAGCACAAATCATGTTAACAGCCAAGCCAAACTACAGTGCAGTAAAAAGTCATAGCATGCACAGTGCTGATGGCTAACAGGAAGGGTCCCGGGATGCAGACTCCCAGCCTCTTGTGAAAGGCCAGGCCAGAGCTCTTTAAGGTTGTGCCAGCTTTCAAAAGTCTCTTCCAACCTTTAAAGTAGGAAGAGCAAGAAAATACCAACCTCATCCGTTATTGGTTCGTGGAATCTGAGTAATAGCGCGACTCAGAAAGGGCAGCTCATGCAGTGTTTCGCAGATTGAGTTAGGCAGTGGTGTGGAGCAGGGGCAGTCACTAGATGCTAATCAACTGTGAAGCTAGTAAAGTGAAGACTCCAGGGCCTTTTGCTGTCCCAGGCCCCTTCCACGGCCGCAGCCTCACATAGTCAAATTTTCAAAGGTGACATGTCATAACTGCAAAGAATATGTAGCCATACAATGAATATAAGATATTACAGAGGTGTGTCAGGCACTTAATGATTGAAAACCACATGCTATTGCTGTAGATTGTGATACTTGCCCCCTTTGAAAAATTCGTGATCCACTCTCATTTCTTTTCTCATTCTAAATCAGCTTTACACCCACTTTTGTGTTTGTGACTTTGAGCTCCTTTTTAAATGGCATGAACTTTAGGCGCCACAAAACAGGCCTAGGTCCCTAGCCAATATGATACCCCTGCTAAGTTTCATGATTGCAAGTAGCATCTCTAGGAGAAGATCCAGGGCAGAGGTCTTAGGGTGTGGGCTTCTCTCGGCCACTGCTCATCTAGAAGGTATGAGAGCCTGATAGGAACATGTGGATGACTGACCACAAGTACGTTCAGCAGAGGAGCACTGGAATTCTAAATAGCGCTGCTGTCCTCTGAGCAATCTTGCTTGGCCTCACACTCGGTCTGTTTGATCCGTGCTAGTTCATGTGCTCCCGGCAGGTGCAAGTGAATCACATAGCCTGGGGTTCAGGCTTAAGAACACACTGAGCATCACAGATTGAGCTCTCCAAGGCAGGGGTGTTGCCTAAGGCTCCCTACCTTGATCTCTGTTATTGATTCAATCCAGAGGCCACTGTGTTAATACAAATGTTATAGGAATAAGTGCAAGAGAAAGTCCATCCATCATGCATGGCCAAGGGCTTATAACATCACTGTAACTTTGAACTCTGCCTGTAATTTGAACCCATTCAAATATTTTTTTTTTAAAGTGCTGGAAAAAAAATTATGGCCTTGTGCCATGTTAGCAAGGGTGACTAATGAGGAAGATGAAGAAACATAATTTGTATACTTGAGAGAAAAAATCTTTTCAAAATATGTGGCAGAGAATCTTAAGAATTATCATCGTTTATCCATTATATCTTGGCAATAGTGTAATAAAGAGATTCTGCACAGTATCTGCAAAATTACATGTTATATAGACAGATTCAGCTTTCTCGCCCACGTGTGCCTGGCGATGGTCCTCATAATCATTTTAGCAGACACACTTATCTGAAGTCAACAGTGATATCTTGGCAGCTATCACTTTAGTATTTGTCTTATCGGACATTAACTTTATGATCAAGCTTAGTTTCTTCTTGGTTGAAAGTTAGCTCCAGCCATATGGATGCGTATACAAATTATATTCAAAATTCGAACCATTGGAATGCAAAGACTTATGTCCATAAATACTTTTCAAAACTACTTTTAAGAATGGCAAAGAAATAAGTAATGAAAAAAGATTTCACAGGCTGCTAAAGAATGTAGCTTCAGGGAAAATAGTTCTAATTTATCATTCTTTTTCAGACAATGGAGGAATATATGAACAAGCCTACATTTTAACTGGAAGACTCTGAGTGCTGCATGCTGGGGGCTTGTAAAGAAGCAAGGCTTTGCATCCAGTTATTTGAGAGAGCCTACAGCACCATGCCAAAAATAACTCAAAAGGGATTTTTTTTTTAACTAGCAAAAATTAAAATTGTTTAACATATTTATCATGATTACATGTCTGTCTTATACTGTATATGATTAGTTATTGTAGCTCTGGATGTTAAAATTACTGTTTCATAACTCAATTGACTGAATATTTGTTTGCAATGTGTTAACTCTTTGTAATATTTTTAAGCTAATTTAAATACATTTGTTGCAATATGTTTTTGTTTTATTTGATCCTATACTGGCAGGCTGAAAGCTGTATTGTAATAATCCATGATTTTGAATGTAAAGTATATCTAGTGTCAATACTTTTCTAAATGTTTAGCTTTTAAAATTGTATGATAATTCAAATTTATGTTAATATTTCAGAGTTCATACATAATGCTAGACATTTTTAATGCACTTAATAATACTGTAATTTTAGTCCAGTTACAATATTTCTGATTTTAATGTCCTGAATATATTTATTTTTTCAGAGTTGGAATAAAGAAAAATAACCAAAGATAGTATAGGATTTAAGTGTTTTTTGAGGCCTTGGAAGCTGCTATCTTGACTGAGGTTTAAATTTTACCTTTGAATTGAATATAAGGGGCAGCCCAATAAGGTCGTGTTTTCTACAAACCCTATATATTTATTAAGGGTTTTAGACACCTGGAGATACAGTGTCTATGAATTCCCTTATTATAAAAATAATGTAATAGAGATTAATTACTTTAGTGATTGTTATTACTACTACTATTTTAATAATTTTTTTTCTTCTAAGCTCTCTTAGTTGCTTGAGATTTTGTTTCAAATATGCTTTAATGTATATCTAAGATATTTGAAAGTTTACTGTTTATTAGCCTGATTTAGAGCATTTAAAATTGCATCCTATATGGTAAATGCCTTTTCTCCATTTTTCCCCCTCATCCCCCACCCCAACAAAAATATTTGCTGCTGACCATTATTATTGTGTATATGTCACGTTCATGCTTCCTGGAATGAAAGTTCTATATAACTAGGTAGTGAATACGATCAGATATTGTAGGGAAATAGCTTGTAATGTTCCACCTTGGCACCCTGTCTCAGCTGTGCATTTTCAACGTTAGTTTTGGGGTCTGGTCGCATTCACGCTAGAGCCATTAGGTGCTTTTTCTAAGAGTGTGCTTGTTATTGGATTCTCTAGGAGATCCCACAGGGTAGACTTTAGAGAATGTGAAGAGAAAATGTCCTCTTGGATTCATCTTACTTGACATATTTAGGGAAAAATGGTACAAGCAGAAGAACAGAAGAAAAATTGACCAATTCCTCCATATAACAATTATCAAATGGAAATAATTCAGGTTAGTATGTGAAGTAATTATTGTGCTTTTAATACTGAATATTTCCTCAGATAATAATGTAACTACAATTATGGCATCAATATGAAGGTTAATCATCATTTTTGATCACTTTGTTTACTTTAGGTGTTCAGTTTGTTATTCATTATTTAATATTCATTGTTATTAATATGGTGGGACTCTATTTTTAAAAAGTTTTGGACAAATGGACTTATGTAAATCCATCACAGTTTTTCTGGTTCTTCTAAAGTTTTCCACCATTTTTGGATGAGGTTATTTATTAAACATCATTCAAATGTACTATACACATTCTGGAGAATTTTATATTAGATACTGTCTAGCTATAGACAGGGCTTCTCAGGCTCCACGTCACCCTCATGCACAGAAAATGAACAAAACAATATGGCACGCTGGGATAAAATTGAGAGATTTGGGAGACATCTTATGTGGGCCTTGGTAAAAATAATCATTATGCTTTCTGTATATTATATAATTGTACTAAAACTGCCAAGTGAAAGAAAAGACAATAAATATTAAAGTTGTATAAAACTTCCAAATAAAATATTTTTAAATTTTTAAATGAAGAACTTGAGTATGCTTTCATGAATAAAATTTCTTTTTAAGTTAGAGTTTATGCTTGAAATTGCTACCTGTAATTCTTGGTGAAGTCTTTAACATGACCTCTTCATTTCCTTGGTACTTATCGTCAAGGAGAAATTTCACAAGCAGGTGACAACAAATCAGGAAGAGTATACTGCTTTGTCCCTGTTGATTTCTTTCTCATGGTTCACTCACATTTGAATAATCTAATCTCTTTACCTATAGTTAATGATACAGTCATTCTTAAAATCTAGTGTCACCTTTTCTTTCATTAACAAATGTGAAGTAGGCATTTATTGTGATAAAACAAATGAATGTTTAATTCAAACTTCTTTCAGAATAAGTCTCCTAAAATAATGATAAAGCTTTTCATCAAATATACACAGATATTGTTCTAAACCTAATCATTCTTTAGGATTTACATTATAATTCCCATGAAACATCACTGGTAAACTGTGCTTAACTTTTCTAAAATTTATTGGAAATTATTAATATATTTTTTCATATGGTCCCTGAAATTTTGGATTAAGTTCAATCAGATGCTCTGGAATATAAGTAAAGCAAGCCAATGACTATTTTTCAATAATTTGCAAAGAAAGGGTCATTTTTGTTTCAATTCTTATTTTTATCTTGACAAACTCTTGAAAAAATTCTACCCATAGGCAATGCATTTTGGTATTAAACAACGATAACCTTTTTTGTCACATAAAGCTAAAAACGGGACTGTAATCGTAGGGCTATATTAGAGTCACCTTTTGATAGTCCTACTTAATATAGAATTCAGTTCTACAGGTGAAGTTTTACTTTTGATAAATTCCTGGTGAATAAGCTCACATATTAGCTGACTCTCAGTGTTTTTACTGTGCATTTGTGCCATTTCTACATAATTTATGTAGTGTTTCCATCATAATTTATTTGTTTCAAAGTGTTAATTTGCTGTGCTGTTAACTAGTTTGTTTTGCTACTTTACAGAATAAGCAATGTTCTAAATAATTCTCTTCGGTACTTAAAAGCATAGTTCTGAACAAGGGTAGATTAATCTGAGATGATACATTTATGATTTAACCATCTCAGGTTAGAATTATTTCCACGTCTCTGACATGTCTTCTGTTTACTAATAGTATCATTCAAAAGTGACACTTCTTTTTTTGGAAATGTTGGGAGTTTTCCTGGAGGCTGGTAAAATGAGCAATTCTACAATCGTGTGAATTATATAGGTCTTTACTAATGTTAGCGTAACCTAACTAGCTTTATGAGCTATACATGATATTGCTATAACTTATAGGAGAACTTTAATTCCTATATTTTACAATTGCAGGTGTTTAAAATGTTCATTAATCCTGTGTATAAAATGGAGGTTTGGTAGAAAGATACCAGCATAATTTAATTGATAATATTTTGAAGTAAAGACATTCAGACTGAAGAAAAGGAAGAATTATGAGAATACTTGGTTCCAAATGTGAGATAATCCTCATACTGCTTCAAAAGTGACAAACTTGTTTTAAAAATTTTTTTTTCTTGGAGGGGGAAAAATCTGTTGAATTTGTGCAGACTCCAGTTTTAATGAAATTTTTACATTATGGTGGGGAAATGTAAAATTTAAGACTATAGAAATGTGAAGAATTAAGAACTAATGTAGTTGTAGAGATTTGTAGTCAGAAAAGTGTTTCAAAAAATAATTTGGGTCATTTGCATTTTTTTAGAATGTTACAAAAAATTTTTTAAAATGACTGCAGCCAAAAATTGAAATACTAATTTTTATTTAATAAAATAAACTTCTAAAATGTCTTAAAATATAAATATTACTTTCACTAATGTAGGATTAAATGAGTTGGGGAAATCTCTATTTAATTTAAGTGATTATATTTTCCTATTTCTAGAAATAAGCATCTTTTTAATTATGGAAACAAATTTTTCATGATATTTTCTCAAGAGTTAGACTTTAACTAATTGTAATATTAAAAGCCAAACTGTAACAGTGGATGAAAGAATGAATAAACCAACGCACAAAATAAAAACAAAATCAGTTATGTTCTACTTGGAAAACTTAATCCCATGTGATAACAGTAATAATTTAAAAAAAATAATTTCTATATACTTTATTAGTTGAAAGCTATATTTAAAAAATAAGAACATAGAACAAATTAAGTGAAAAGAAAATTTAAATCTTTCGCATACACACAAAGAACATCAAGAATGATAAATTACGAAGTATTATATTTTAGAAAGTGTTTCATGTGTAGACACTTATTCAAGTTCTCTCTGCTCTGTCTGTTCATTCTGTATTCACAATCTTATGAGCCAAAATACACGATTAGTAAATTTAGGTATTTTTATGAGACAGCCATCTAAACACTATTCAAATATATTTTCAACTCGCGTGAATTTTTGAATGGATAGGCTATAACAGCTTAAATTTATTTTCTAAATCTCTCTATATGATTTTCAGTCATCAGTCTCTCAGGGCAAACAAGTGGGCCATGACTCACTGGTTGGAACATTCCAAGCCATAAGACTAAATATTTTTATGTTTAGAGCATCAAAATGGACTAGAGATTGGGGACCTTCATGCTGGTCCTGACCTTGCACTTTGGAGTGAATGGGAAATCAGAGCCAGGTGGGGACATGGAAGTCAGCTGGTCTGAACCACTGATTATACACAAGAAGGAAGAATAATCAGTAATCAGTACAGTAACACATACGCTTTGATCAGGTCCCAGTGCTAATTATTCACTTAATTAAACCTTGTCTCGATCAAAGTGTTCCCTTCATGAAAGTCTTCGATGAGTCTGTTTTTCTGGTATGAATTGCAAGCCTAATGATATTCAAGCTTGTTTTTCACCCTTTTAAATGATACAAATAAAGTACATTGAGTGCACTTTAAATGAAGGACACCATTATAGGAGGAGAAAGAAGAGCAACTTTAGAATATAGATAAAGGGTGAACTATCAAGTTGATGTTGTCGAATTTTGAAGGTGAAATTTCTTAAGCGTTTCAGAGGGAAGAATAATATTTTTTTGGGTGAGTGTTAAATAAAAGAAACTATTTGGAAAAATTATTCAGTTCTGTGACTATTTCCTGCATTTAGCTAAGGCTTATCATTTCAACCTTGTTTGTACCTCCGTATAAAACAAGACCTTCACATTTGGTTTAGAGCTGAAGAGCCAGTGCTGGATGAAACCAAATACTCCTTGAAAGATGAGGAAGCTACCAGCTGCTTATTTACCAAATAGTTTCTTGTTTCCTCAGAGGCATACAGCTAGACTTCATTTCAAAGCCTCATTTGAAGTTTGGTTTCTGCACATGAAAATTACGGCCAGTGGAATGCGGGTTGAAATAACATATGCCCAGCTGCTGGTCTGACTCACAAACATCCTCCCACATGTCACCATCCATTCTCTCTCTTTCCCAGTTTACAGCTAAAGGAAAATAGTCCAAGATCCAGAGAAGGCAAAACTATGAGGTGGAAGAAACATAGAAAAGGTCATCAGGAAAGCCAACCAAGTAGGAATAACTATGCTGGGCTGTTAAGTGTGAGAGAAATAAACTTGCATTGTGTTAAGCCACTGAATTCCTGGGGTTGTTTATTACAAGAGTCAGCCCGCCCTAGTTCATGAAACAATTATGGGCTACCATCAGCAGGAACTGGATATGTGTAATCAAGTTTATTTTCAAAAAAATGGAAAAATTTAACACCCTTCAGAGTTAATCCAAGCAACTACTTATGAATCCTGAGCACCTATAACAGTGCCTGACACATAAAATACCAATAAACGTTGGCTGAATGAAAGTTGGGTGATGAAAGACTAAATTCAACATGGTAATTAATTAGCTGTAGATGCTCCTGTGATACAGTAAAATGATCAAAATTAAAACTGCACCCTTAGCGGTGGTATTTTAAAGATATGTTTTGTTTCTTGTTAATGAGGCAGCAAGAAGTTGAGCTGCCACATTTCCAGGCCAGCCTGAATTCAGTACCATTTATGAGCGTCACTAAGCTTTTATGTGACAGCCATTCATCTGGGTGGCAAACCCATGGTCAGCTCTTACCTGCGGGATGAAAGAGAACCTGAAGTTTCGCCCACGTGTTTGTACAAAGAATAGACTCTTAAAAAATATATGATTCACTTCTACCCAAAGATGTGCCTTTTTTGTGTTTTTAATTGTGTCACATGAATTATGTCTCTATTAGAATGAAAGCTCCCTTTTTGATTGTTTTTCCTAACTCATACAGTAGAAAGCAAAGATGTCTGCATCTCTGTCTGCATTTCAGTCTTTTTGCCCTCTGCAACAAAATCTGTCGACTCTCTCTTTACATAGCATGTGAGATCCATACAGATGGGAGTGATGTGAAAGCAAACACTTGCATTTGTAAACAGAAATGGAAAAATACCTTTGAAAGAATCTTACTCTAGCACAAGGTGGTATTTGCCCTGGAAATGACTGATTGTCAATTACATTTCACGCCAGACCTAGCTAAGCTAAGGCATTACTCATAAGGGACAAGAAAGGCAGTTTCTGTTTTTTGCTTTTTGTTTTTTTTGTTTTGCTTTGTTTTTTTTTTTTTTTGTTTTTTTTTGTTTGTTTTTTTGTTTTGTTTTTTACTTTTTATTTAGAACAGACGAGTAAGTAAGGAAGGACAGAGAGCAGTAAAAAAGAAAATTATATTTTGTGCTGGTAGGTGTAAAGATTCTTCATTTATTTAATTCTTTCATTTTATGCTCCTGTTTATAGATGGAAAAGTAATAAAATGAAAATTTATAATGGACAACAATTGTAAAGGACGTCTGAGAGCCAAACTGGATTATTTTTTTTTTTTATGAGTGCCGTGATGGAAAAAAGATTGGAAAGCTCTGTCATAAATTACTCAGTAACAACTAGCCTTGCCAACTTGACCTTATTTTGAGAACTAAGAAAAGGAACATTATTACGATGACAGTCCAGGATTTCCGAATGCACTGAGCAATCCTGTCTCTAATGCGTGTGCTGAGCCCTTGGTCTGAAATAGCCTTCCTTTTTCTGTTGCACCTTTAGAGCATGTTGACCTGACAACTCTCAGTCAGCACCTGTCGAACTGCCCACATTACCACCTCCCCAGTATTAATGGATTGCACCGGATGCTACATGAGCAGAGAGCATCGGGGCTTATTGATACTTGCTCATACACTGACAACAGGGGGCCTCTTCTTTAAGACTGTGAGCTTCTTCAGGGCAGAGGCTGTGAGCTTCATACTGTTTTCCAGATGGTTATTTAATGTTTGTTACACAAATAAACATGTCACACTTTCGAACTGCAGGAGGAAGGAAGAACATTGAAACCATGGCCCTGGGGTTTCCACCTGTCACATCCTCCTGGACACAGTTTACTATAGAGGCAGGGTCCCTTTGTCCCTTTTTATTCCTTGATATTGTTGCTAGAGCCATTTGAGGAGATATATATCTTTCTCTGATCACATCTAGTACAGAAAAAGGTTAACACAGTGGGTCTGGGTTGCTCGAACCTTAGATATGCCAAATAAAAACCAGCCTCCAGGGCTGGCTGGCTCTTGGGAGATAACCTCTGAGGCCCTGGAATGTTTTGCAAGATGAGAATGTTTCTGCATGCCTGAGGACTGGGGCCCTGCTGTACAACTGTTATCTTAACAATGTGACTTCTGGTGAATACCGGATTTTTGCTCTGGGTTGAGGGCTAGAGTCTGAAGAGCTGAGATCAATCATGCAGGGACCGTATACGTGACTGCCCCCCATTAAAACCCCTGGATTGCTGAGAGAACTAAGCATGTCCCCGTGTGACACCCCGAGAGGGACCATCTGGAAGCTTGTGCCTGGTTTCTCCCAGACTTGGCTCCACGTGCCTTCCCCCTCATTCATCTTAGAGACCCCTTCATCTTTGTGACACAAATTCCCCTATCAGCTCAGATGCTGTGACTCAGTAGTATGGTATGTGAAAACTAATAATTGTGGAGACTAGGAAGCAGAGAGTCTGAGCAGGTGTTTTGGGGGCAGAGTGCAATGGGTTCTTTGAGGAAGTTGGACTTTTCCACTTTAGTGGGATTATGTGGTTAGAGCCAGACATGGCTGGGGTAAACTCTCAGCTTTGCTTCCTCTGACACGAAAGGTGTCGTCGTGTTCCCAAGGGAAGAGAGTGAAGTAAACAAAGAGTTGAGTATATATAACTCGCAGTTTTGCAGATTTGGGGGTGCTAACTCTGCTTAGGGCAGCTTGTCCACCAGCCTTGCTAGGACTGGTCCCTCTGGGCAGCGGAAAGAACAGATTTGCTTTGGAGTAAGCAGAGAGGTGGCCTGTCTCAATCTTGTTGGCCGTATTGGCCCTCTAAGATCAAGGGAATGTCTACATATCCATCGGATAAACTCTTGAATAAGCACTTAAAATCTTTGAGTTAAATAATAAGGTAGGTTTCGGACTTGGAGTTACAGCATTCTATCCTGATGCTGCTACTTGCGCCCTGTGTGACTTGAGGCGGAAATTTCTGCTGCCTTGGTTTCCTCGTCTGTGTCTGGGCAGTGTCTGGCACCTAGTAAGTGCTCAGTAAATGCTAGCTGCTGTTGTTTTTATTCTGGATCCGTCCAATAAACAGCAGAATTGCTGTTCTAACTATATTGTTGGGAAGAGGTTTATGTTGCCTGAAATAGCTTCACGGAGCTGAAACAAAGAAAAGAGACTGGAACTGGGTCAGCACTTCGCGAGTCTGTTATAGAAGTTGCACTTAAACACTATTTCTTACATAGCCCATTCAAGGAAGAGGGTTTCTTTATAGCAAATAGGTTGGGCTGTGTCCCTTGGTGGCCTTTCTCCTCTCTCCCTCCCCGCTGTGCTCCTATCCTGACTCCTGCCAGCCGCTGTGATGGGGCCGCAGGCACAAGGCTGGCCAGGACGAATTTCTTGCTTCATCGGACAAAGCAAGTGTGAGGCTGATATCGCCCCTGAGGCCAAGAGGGCAAATCTGTCAAAATAGAAACTTTAATCGTAGGCAAACTCTGGATTGAAAATAGTCTCTTCCTTTGACATATTCAGGATAGTCCCCAAATGATAAAGCCTATTTTTACACAGAATTGAAAGACCAAGGGCCAGTTGTGTTTCCTGGAACATGATATTTTCAGTGTGCTGAGGGTCTGATGTCACATGGCTGTCTTGTATGGCGCGGCTAAGCTGCCCCTCTACACTACAGTGTTTAAAAAAATGCATAAGGGGGCATTTTATTTCTCTGGGGCCATGGGCTCCATTTCCAAACTCTTAAGAGTTTTAATAAGACTGAGATATTTAAAGAAATGAGTAAGAATTCCTGGAAAAATTTTTTTGTCTCTAACAAAAATTCAAACTGTATTAAAAAACAAACAAACAAACAGAAAACTGAAAATAACACCCACTGTTGGATGACACAGGTAAGCAGCATTTCTGAAGAATTTGTTAGTGGGTATAAATAACCTTGTAATGATCATATCCTTTGACCCAGGAATTCTGAGGATCAAATGCAGCTGTTAGCAAATTCACCCATGGACCGAACTCAACCTGTGGCCTGTTTTTGTACGGCCAGCAAGGTAAGGATGGTTGGTACAATTTTAAAGAGTTTGTTAAGAGAGGAGGGGAAAATAGAAGAGACAGGTTGTACATTTCACAAACCTAAATTTTTACTATCTGGCCCCTTCTATAGCAAGTTTGCTTACTCCTGATCTTACCTAAGGAATAATCCAGAACATGGAAAACCTCTGTGAACAAGGATCATCCTTTCAGTAGTTCTCTAGGAGTTCAAAAGACTGGGAACAGTCTACATGCCCAGGATAGAAGAATGGTTGTTGTTGTGCAGCTATTAAGTACTTCATGTAAGAGGATGTTTTACCACCGATTAAGTGATGGCTAATGAAGGTCATAGGTCTATGACTCCGAATTTTGCCCATCGTAGGAAGATTTTACGGATTGCCATTGCTCACGGGTGTTTTCTCACTCTTTAGTGCTCAGTGCAGACTGGATAAGCTGCACGTTTAAACATTCGCTGGTTTTCTGCCTTGAACAGGAATGTCCTGACTTAAGAGAAGGACCCTGACAGCTCCTGGTAACTGTCTCTGACTTTTAGGATGCTCGCAGCAAGGAGGTGATACCCAAGGTCACACAGTCTACTTGGAGAGATGTTCTAGCTCAGGATACTGTTATTTTTTCTCTTAAGGAAGGTTCTCTTTTTCCTGGCAGCTCTCAGAGTCTGGTGTGGGTGGGTGGGATTCTAATGCTCTTTAATGGATTTATATGTTTTTCTGAAACTGGATATAGCAAGGCATGTTAAATATATCTCATTACATGGGACTTAACCTGGTTATTTTTATAAAAGTCTGGCTTCAGAGCCATGGCCAGGAATATAATCGAGGCCACATTTTTGTTTTATTGAAAAACATCAGATTGAGTTCCCTTTTCCAGGAAAGAGACAATGTTGATTGTTTCAGCCTTTCCAATGAAAAATCTGGGAGGAATTCCCTAACTTAGGCCTTGTGCCAGCAATTTGTTAGCGATTGAGCAAAGTGCAGCTAAGTACAGATCAGATCTCTCCTCTCTGTTACTTTAAACCCCGCGATGGTCTCACGGTGCTCTAAGATGACGTCCAAGCTCCCTGGTGTGGAACCAGGTCTTGTCAGGGTCTCCCCAGCTTCACTCATCACAGGACCTTCATTCAGCATGTGAGATGCTTGCTTTCTTCTGCAGTTATGCACGTTCAGAACCTACAACTTATATGTCACCACCTCAAGAGATCCCTTCCATGACTACTCCAGTGAAGAAGCAGCCCATCTCTCCTGCCCGCATCACTTTCATTCCCATAACCCTGTTTTATCATTTTTTATAGCACTTACATTATTTGAAATAATCCTATTGGTTTGTTTTGTTGCTTACTTCTTCGTTATGTTGGTATGTATTTGTGCGTTTGTTGTCCCCCTCTGCTTCCTCCCTAGAATGTATGCTTTTTGAGGGAGGGGACCCAGCACATAGAACAGCACTTATAAGAGAGACTGGAATGAAGTAGTTTCCCCAAGTTTCCTTTTTCCATCATGTGCCAGAGGACACCATCTCATCTTTAGGACCCAAAGGTCACCCTTCCAGACCTTCTCAGGTGGAGGAGGATGACTCCTCCTCTGTGTTCTGTCAATACACCCCTTACATAGCTTCTGTGGTCAACTGATGTATCAAATCCCCCACTAACCTGTGAGGAGGCTGAAGAGGCAAGGACCGAACTCTCTGTAACTATAGCTCACAATCTGGCATCTAGTAGGAAAAGATTTTTGTTGCCTGAATGCACAAATGAATAAATCCACAGTAGCTTCCCAATGAACACTTATTATATTGAGTTGACCCGAGTCTATAATTTCTCAATTCCTTTTTCATCAAGAGAAAATAAAACACATATTGCTTTGTCTATTGCTCTAATATTATGATACATCTATTAAGCTAATATTAGTTTTATTCAAATTTAAAAATAAGTGCCTTTATAAAGAAGACTAGCTTGATTTATATTTGGTTTAGCTTTCTTTTTCTTCCTTAACTCTCTCTCCTAACTTGATAGACAAACAAAAACTCTAAAAATTATGTGAGTGCATAATATTTCTAGCTATTATTTTTCTGTTATTCACATCTTTTACCCATTAAGGGCATTTACAGTGCCATGGAAAATAGAGTTCTTGAAACAACTTCAAAGATTTCATTTCATGTTTCCATTAGATGAGATTGTATTGAGGTCAGACACCTCAAAAAGAAATAGAAATTAATCAGAGTCAGGGCCACATAGTACTTGACATAAGGTAAAGGCTCAGAGGCAGACATTGTTTAAACGTTCAGAGTTAAAGATCCAGGGATGATGGGAAGATGGTTCGCTCATTCATGCCTTGCCCATTCATCTACTTGCCCATTCATACATCCCTTATTTCATAATATTCACTCAAATACAGAAAGAACTTGGAGTAAATTATGCTCATGGACAAGAATCAATGAGTTTGTAATAGAGCAACTAGCTTGGTACTGAGGCTTGGTACTTCCATACCCTCTAGTACTTCCTTGTCTTAGCACTTTTATACTGCTTGCCTATTTATCTGCATTCCTCTTTATACTCTAAGTTCCTAGAGACCGGGGGCTCTGTCTTGGTCATTATTTTATCCCTAGAGCTTAACATAAAGAGTGGTAACATGGCAATGGTTGCCGAATATTTTCTGAAGGTGTGAGTATATATTCAGCACATAGTCAGCTCATTCTGGACTGAATGACTTTGGCTATTATGTTAAGAGAAGAAGCAAATAGAAAGAAAAGTACCCCCAAAAGGAGAATGAGATTCCTTATGATCTCTTGTTTTATTTGCACAGAACTTATTTGATGAAAATTGAAATTTTTACTTTAGGTTGGCTGAACTATCCACCCACAAATGATTTAAAATTGTCCCTGAAGAAGGATGACGCAGAAAAACAAGAATAACTCTTATTGATATGTGAATTATACTCCCCCCAAGGACACACAGTAGCCTGTATATCAGTTACATCAATCTCCTCTATGTTATTATATTTGTGATGTGAAGTTGACTCCAGAAGACTAAATATAGCATCAAGAGCCCCAGGCAGTTTATAGGAGCCATGGCCAAAAGTTTATCTTATGTTTTCCATCAAGCTCCCATTTGAACCTGCTCCTCTTGTATTGGCTTCAGTAGTTTTATCTGGATAAACCAGGAGCAATGAATATTTTATTAAAATATCCTTATGTGAAGTTAAAAAGCATCCCTACCTGTGACTTACAGTGTAGAACATATTCAAAGTACTGCTTTGGTTTTTGGTTTTTGTCATTTTCCTCCTTTCTTCTTTCCTTATTTTCTCCCTCCCTCCCTCACTCCCTCTCTCTCTTTCTCTCTCTCCCTCCCTCCTTTCTTTCCTTCCTTTTTTCCTTCCTCCTTTCCCTCCTCCTTTCACTCTTCTTCCACCCCTTCCTTTTCTTCTCCATCTTTGAATACAGCCCATTAAATGAGTAGAAATAGTACCCAAACTCAACAGTGAGATTGCTATCCAAGGTCAGTGCTGAAGTCATCCTCTATCCTGAATGGCAAATAGTAAAAGCAAGGCTGTGCTGCCTTGGAGCTATCTAAAGCTTTGGTCCAGGTTTGGGAAAAGGTCTGAACTTATAATGTGAAGATGTCATCTGTGCCATTGTTTTCTAAGGAGGACCCAAAAGAAAAGTAGAAATGAATAGCTAATGGAGTAATAAATTATTCATGCTTGTGCACATTTGCCCCTTTTCTGATGTATGACTGTAAATGTGGATAACTAGAGCAGTTGATATTAAAATTTCATCCTCATTCATAACATCTGGCTGGGGAGAGTAGATGACATAATCTACTGAAATGTTTAGCATAGTGCCCAAGACATAGTGAGTGCTCAATAGATGACTATTATTTCATTGAGTTCTCACTATGTGCTAGACACTATTATAGGGTTTTGTATTTCTTCATGCATTTAACTTTCACAACAATCTTATTAAGTAGATATTGGTGTTATTTCCATTTTACATTTGAAGAAACTGAGAGAGCTCAAGATCACACAGCTGGTGGATAAGTAGTGAAGCCAGATTATCATAATTACAAGCATTATTATTACTACCATTACTTATATCTGGTTTGGGGAACTACATAAGAAGAAGGATTTAAATGGAATAGAACTTTAGTTTGAGAGGATTTTAAAATAAGATTAACTGTGTTCAAATTATAAAAGAAGTGAAAATTTATTAGAATTTGAAAAAATGCAAAATTTTAAAGATTGAAGGAGAAAATGAACCCCACCCATTATCCCACTCTAAGAAGAAGACTTGGATTATAATACTAATACTAGTTTCAAACTAATTCCAAAGGAATGTATGTAGTGCTTTCTCAAGGATCTTGTCTAAAAATGATAGATTTCTTCTTTTATAAACTACTCCATGTCACTTAATTTTGTACCTTTATACCACTCGATGGTTACATTACAAATTATCTGCTTCTATTTACTTCTACTGTACCGACGTCCAGAAAGAAGCATTCCTCGAGGGCGATCTCCTTGTCTTACCATCTTTTCATTCTTTGCTCAATGACAGACACATAGTAGTGCTTGGAAAATATAATTATCGATTTATTTAAACACCGTATACACATGCACACACACAGTCATAAGTGTATACTCCAAGTCTTCCTGTAAGCCTTCCACAAAAAGACTTCGAAGACTTGAAAGTTGCAGTGGTGGTGAAATTTGTTCTAGCCACATTTATCTTGCCTATTGGACTTGTGCAGAAGGAAGAGATATGTTAGAGAATGCCTGTGGATTATCGTTAACTTAATCAGATGGCGAGTCCTATTGTAGCATCTGTTCCAGTTTGGTATCTTTACTGAAGCAAGTCATAGTATCTAGCACTTAGGATGCCATGGTTGACCTCTCAGATTCTGTCTTTGCTATGCCAATTTGAAAGGACTATCAGAAGCAGATTCTTTTTACTTGACAGGATCAAGAGTAAAACTTCTTAGTGTAGACTCAGGGCTGTGTCCACTCTCCTATTGTCTGCCACAACGTGGTCTGCAGAGGTGTTGATCATCTGGACATTCCAAAGAATAACATACTCATCCATGACATTGTGCCAAATGGACTCAGATGAGCAGGGAATACCAAGTACTTTAGGCACCTTACTTAGACACTGGTGAGCCAAAGGTTGGGAAAAAATTTTAATTTCTGGTGTCAATAACTGTATCCATTAGGATCCAGTCATGGAAACATATCAGTTATTTTAGCAGAGAGTATATAATATAAAGAATTGGCTAAATGGGATGGAGGGTTGAAAAAGCTAAAGGGAATCCTGATGAATCACAGAGGTAATAACTGCAGGAGGCAGTGACCAATCTCAGGGAACAAAGAAATGAGGCTGGAATTATTAGAACCTGGAATTGTGGAGGAGAAATCTTCCAGAGCTGGGCCTCTGAGGCATTTCAGGGCTTGAAGGAGGGCCTTGCAGTTACTGACATCGAGACCTCTGACGAGGGAAGAACGAGAGAAAGAACAGTAGGAACTAGGTTGGACTTATCATAGGGCTAGAAAATGAAGGTCCATTCAGGGCTGTAAAAACCTCAGTTTATACTTAGTATCTTGGGAAATTTATTTGACTGGATTTATTTCAACAATGGGATGAGGAAGTAAATACATAAAGATGAGATGACATTTAAGAAAATTTTGGATATATTTCACGCAGGGGTCTCTCATTTTCATTATTTACTTTGAAATCGGTGTGGTCACAGATGAAATTAGAAATTCAATAGAAATACAATGGCTGGTTTCTGGAGCTGAAAGTCCTCAAAGGTTGAGAACAGCATGCGATAGGAATTATGGAGAAGTGCCCAAGCCTAACCAAACTTAGTTCTAATCTCAGCTTTATCACAAGTGGTGATATTCCTCAAGTTATTTAACTTCTCTGTACTTTTGTTTTTTTCATCAGAAGGATTGCCATGATCACCATCAAACACTGAATTTTATAGAGTGGAAACCAAAGTGCCATCACGTCTCCTACACTTACTGATGCTTCATTTTGGCCCTCTCCTCTCCTGAAACTTTGTCTAGCAGCCATGAACAACCTGCCTATTTCTGATCTCATAAATAATTATTTGTGATGTTCCATATTTTTCTCCAATAGATGTCTGGAGTTTGGCTCTGTTTAGGTGAACTCCTGGAACTGCCTCACTTTTCTGAGGAATACCCAAATTTGGGAGATTCCAGACTGAATATTAGAGACTCTCGGGCAGTTGTCCTCCAGGATTACAATAGACAGAGTCTCGATGAGAGTGAGAATAATAACAACCTGCATAGAACTGTCCCCCTAAAGACAAGAGGGAAGGGCAGAGAGCTTTGAAAAGAAGCTGAAGACACATGATTCAGAAGATGTAGATTTACATAAACTTTAAAAAAGGGAGTCAGAGAATAAGAATTTGTCATGGTGACTCTAGGCACTTCTCAAAGGATTGAGATTCCAATTCCAGGTGACCAAAATTTTATCCTTCTGGAGAAAGAAAGAGCCATGCATCAGCTTTTCAAAATCTATTGAAAATATCTGTTTAATTCTTATTCTGCATTCATTAGGCATTTATTTATCATTCTAATTTGCTTTCTTTAGCAGGTTTGCATGCTAGGAAGAAGTGCCCTCTGCTAGTGTCTGATTCATAGGTCAGATCTTTCTCTTATTATAATTTAGTAAGTTAGTAATTGGTTTCTTGTTAACAGTCCTGTATAAATTGGGGTGATAACGTTACACTGAGGCCTAAGCTGGAGCAAAGCTATCATTAAACTAATTAGGGTTAGTTTTCCATCTTTATAGCATATATGTTAAGGGGTTCTGAAAGTCCTAATTCAAAATCATCTTTCCTACCTACCTGTTATAACATGTGAAATACTACCATTAGATTCATGCCATTAGACTGTAGTTCCAGAAGTTGCCATCATGTAAATTCAATTCAACTTCACAAATTCTTATGCAAACTCTTATGTCAACCTTTTATGCAAAGTATTGTGATGAGTGCTCTGAGTAAAAGAACAAAAGAAAAAAAACAGGGTGATGGTAAAGTAAGTTGTCTCAAGAGCCATAAAACAAACGGTAAGATACAATGAAAACTTAATATGTCAAAAATACTCAAAGGAGTGATAAAGATCCTTATGTAATAAAAATTCAAAGAACTAAGTGATCAGTGGGTGCCAGAGTGGCCAGACATATGACTTGAATTGAAGCTTCAGAGGAAGACCAAATAATCCTTTAGTAGTCATTAACAATTTAGGCGTGTATTATTATTATTAGATATTTAGTCTCCTTGGAAAGTAGAGAAGGATTTAGACTAGATCTGATGGTGCTGCCTGCCGGACTAATGAGAGTAGCCTGGGTGGAAGGCCCCAGGACAAATACCCAGGGGACTGAACTGTGACATAATCAAAAATTTTCCAAGGGCAAATTTATGTGACTATTTGCACAGGGATGTCAGAGTTTTGTTGAATTGTGGCCCTGGGGGTTACTTGATGCACTTGAACCTCTGTTTGAATTAGTATCAGAGCGAGTAGTGGAATGACTTTATGTATAACATCATGAAGTCCTTGGAAATCATGTAGTAGAAGGCAAACTGAAAATGGTCACTGTTAAGATATCGTGAACAAATCGTTATGTAGTGCACTTTTGTTTTCTCCCTCCCCCAATGCGTGTGGACACCCTAACAGCTAATGTGATATTTGGAAGTGAGGCCTTTAAAAGGTAATTAGGAGTAGATGAGGTTACGATGGTGAGCCCCCATGATGAGATTAGTTTCCTTATAAGAAGAGAACGAGACAAGAACTCCATCTCTCTCTGCACCATGTGAGGATATAGCAAGAAGGAAGCTTCTGCAAACCAGGAAGAGGATCTTCGCTAGACACCACGATCTGCTGACACCTTGATCTTGGACTTCTCAGTCTCCAGAACTGTGAGAAATAAATATTTATTGTTTAAGCCATCCAATCTGTGTTATTTGTTGTAATAGCCTGAACTAAGACACAAGTCGATACAAAACACACTGTGAAAGGAATTGCATTCCTTCAGCATTTTCCAAAGGAGAAGAACTCACAACAAAGATTTGGAATTGCTAGGAAGAGGAACTACTGTTTCCAGTTCTTTAGTCCACTGGACTATAAAGTTTTCACAGTTTGAACTTCCTTTGGTTGAAAGTCATTATTACCAGGCAGGGGAAGAGGAAGCCGTTAAACTTATGTGAGAATCCGGAGGGCATCTGGGTCATTCTACCCAGGTCGTTACTATTCTCTTCCTATCCTTCTGAAAGGAACGGAGGCTTTGACGTCAGGTGAGATGAGTCATCTTTCCTCTCAGGGCCTCGGGCTGGGATTTGCAGGCTGCCTTTGCAGCAGCTATTCTGTTAGTCATTCATTAAAAACAAAACAAAACAAAAAAAACAGGCATATTGGAAAAGCTGAAGGGAAATGCTTGGATGAACAAGAGCTTAAATTTCTATTTTCATTGGAGAGAACTTGCTTGCTTTCTCACAAAGGCGGCCTCATCCAGGACCAGGCAACCCCAGGGCTCTCAGTAAATCCTTGTTGATTGACTGACAAAAGGACCTGCTGGGTCCTTGTATATCTTGGTGTTAAAACTGAGTTTTCAAATATGATTATGTGATTGGTGTACGGAAGTTTGTGCCTATTTACTCCTTCGTGGTTTGGAATGTCCACTCAGGCTCATCGGATTTACACTGAGAGGTCAGCAACATCACCAGCCTTACTGTCATGGACGTGAGAAGGCCCTTTCTGGAGCTTTATCTGCATAGGCACATGTGGGATTCACTGGAAGGAAAGTTGAATTGTGATCTAAGAATTAGGCATTGTTTTGCTCCGGGAAACCCTAACCAAGCTTTCAACCTATTTGAGAACCTGCTAGGAGGAAAAAAAAAATCTCCTTCCTTGCCAGCCATGTAGAGGAACAATCAAGAATAAAGGAACAATCAGGAATAAAGGAAAAGAGTGTTTGTCTCCATTCCTCCAGCCTAGGACAGGATATATCATTGTTGCTTTGCTCTCACTTAAGTGATAAGGAATCTGAGACCCCGAGAAGAATGGTGAATTAGGCAGCGATGTCTGGGAACTACGGCCTGAGCCCTCTTTTCTTTCCCCTCTTAAGTGATTTCCTTGGCTTTACATACCATCTACATGTTGACGACTCATGCTTCTATCTCCAGTCCTAAGCTCCATCTGCACGTGTTCAACTTTACACCTTCGCAAAAAGCTTCAATAAGTATTTCAAACTTCCCTTTCAAACTCGAACTCATGACTTTTCTCTCAAATTTCCTCTTTTCTCTCAAATTTCCTCTTCCTTTGTCTCCCTTAGGAGCAGCCACTGTTTGTTGTTATTTAAGTCAAAAAGGCTAAGAGTCATCCTTGATCCCTCGGTTCTCCTCATTCCTTACTTCCAGGCTGTTAGCAAGACTTTGCATTTCTAGCTCTATTTCCTTCTCTCCGTGTCCAATGTCAATACCCTTGTATAAACCATGATTACTTTTTACTGGGTGGACAGCAATAACTGTACTGGTCTTCCTTCTTTCACTCTTGACTTCTGTAATCCATTCTCTGATATGAAAGGTAATGTGAAACTCTAAATATATTAATCATGTCTTTTTAACTCTGGTCCTTGCTTTACAATATCCACTGGCTTCCCATTGTCCTTCAGCTGACACTCAAACCTCCCGCCGTGGCAGCGGGTCTTATGGGATCTAGTAGATTGCATTCCACTTTTACTTCCTCGCTCTGGCTCCTGTCGGTTCCTCTCATGCACCGATCTGGTCCCCCCTCAAGATATTTCCACCTTCTATTTCCTCTGCTGGAAATCCTTTCCTTACCTTTTCTCACAGCTATCTCTTTTCCATCTTTTAGATTTCAGTTCTAAAGTCCCTACTTCAAGAAGCCGTTTGTGAATACTTTTTCTAAATCATGTTCCCAGCCCACACCTCTGTGTATCGCATCACTCAGTTTAATTTCTTTGTAAAATTAATCACACGTGGCAACTGCCCACTCATGTATGTATTTTTAATTGAATTTCCAACGTCTCCCTGCCTTTGTCCAAGTACATTGTGAGCATTATATGAACTAGAGCTTTGTCCGTCTTTAAAAAGGCAGTATGGAACAGTGATTAAGCTCTCATATTCCAGAGACAGATTTCATGGATTCGAAGCCCGGCTTTGCCACTTATTAGACTTGTGCCCCTGGGAAAATTGTTTGACCTTCTGTCCTCATTGGTAAAATGAAGGCAGTAAAAGGTCCTGCCTTGTAAAATTGTTGTGAGGAGCTCACTACTCATAAGACATCTCCACCTCCGGAACAAAGGCCCAGCCTCAGCGGGTGTTAGCTGTCACTATTGTTAACCATATCCTTGCTTAACTCACATTTGTTGAATGACCGATACATAAATTTTACATATCTAAGGAAGGCTTCTGCTAAGTCACAGAACAGATTTTAGAATACACATTGAAAGGGCTTCCTGCCTGGGGGCTGAACAGTCAATCCTTCTAGAAAGCTGTTCAGAAACAGTCTGGGTAAGCTGCAGCTGTGGAGAGGTGGGAGGCAAAGTGTTGAAATGAAAGACAATAGTAATAGAAGCCTGAGTATATTTAGTAATTATTCCGTACTAAGTATTGTGGCTCGTTTTTCTATTTTTCTTCCTCACAATTACTGATGCATTACAGTAAAGTTATATTATGAAGCATTTCCAATGGTTCCTTGTTACACCAACCTTCCTCGTACTACAGAAGTTGTGTACAGTCAGTCCATTTCCCTTTCGGAATATTCTTTTCATCCTTTAACCCCATGCCTAGTTACCACTTACCTGGCTCCAACTTTCAACTACAATGCCATGTCCTTGAGAAGCTTCATCCGACCCTACTAGAATGTTCCAGGCCTCTCTGTAATACATGGTCATTATGCCATCTACCTTTCCTTTCTTGCATGTACCATAGCTTATGTTAATTTAAATGATTATTTAATTAACCTGCCTTCCTGACTAGATTCTACACGCTGTGGGGTCAGGTTTCTGTCTTGTTTTATTCACCAATGTGTCCCCAGAACCCAGCAGTACCCTTTCCCAATGGTTGGCACGTAGGAAATACTTACTGAATAAGCAAGTGTGCATCAATACTGCAGCAGAATGAAACACCCCCCAAATCTGTGACTCCTTTTGGAAGGTCAAAAAATGCAAAAGTCGGTTTTATTTGAATTGCGTTTTTGTGCTTATCGACTCCCATGTTTCTTACTTCCTTCCCAACTGAATTTAACCCTAGATAATGATGAAAAACAACATTTGTCTTAGCTCTAGAAGAGAAGAGAAGTCACAGAAAGAAGAAAATTGAAGAGAGATAGCAGTGGGAAGTTAAAGATAAAACACTTTCTAGCATCTTTAAACTTTTAGTCTATTGAGAATGCTTAAGAAAAAAAAATAATTGTATTTTTTCCCTTTGAAACAAAACAGACACAGTCTCATCTGACTCTTGTACATTCATTAGAACCCCTCTGGAAGAAAAGTTTGATTTTTAAAAAAATTTTAAGTGTCAATAAAGAGAAGTTCTGCTGACAGCATCAAACTGATAAATAAAAATATAGATTTGGTCTGATTAACATTATTTCTTAAAAATCTGGCTCAACAACAACAATAAAAAAAAAAAGGAAATTCAAGAGAAAAGAAACAGAAAATAGTATTTTTAATTATCACTTGACGAAGGTCGTTCCCATTAAAATAAGAATGACTTTAATTCATCATGAATGACACGACTGGTTTACAACTTTTGGTTATTCATGTCAATGATTTCCACAAGGGTTAGTTATGAAACTAGCTGGTAGGCTGAAGGAATTCAAAGAAAGGAAAAACAAAACAAAACAATACCACAATGATGGTAGTATGCAGGAGATGGCAAAAGTGGGAAAATGCTATTGTTTACCCACTCAGTTGATGGCTTATGAAAAAGAAATGGTTCTTTGGGGAGAGGTCAGAGCACTGAAACCATCCCTCCAGAAGTTCTGAGGGAAGTATGACAGGTTTGAATTTAAAGACAACTTGTAAGAGATTTATTAAGTCCCGCTGTGAAAAGACCTATTTCAAATGTAATGCCAAATCTCTTGTCTGTAATTTGATGTTTTTCCTCCTATCTGTTAGCAAATTAATATTTCAAGCAGGGATAAGATTTTTCGGAGGGACATATGAAAGGTATATTTACCATTTGGGATTGCATGTAAGAACAACAAGCTGAAATGATATTATTGGTGAAGTTGTTGAAGATCTCTTAATAGGAATTAGAGCCAAAAAGAGAAGTTCACATAAAAATAATTTTGAACCAGTGTTCAGCCTGAAAAATATGGACTTATTTGAAGAGAGAAAAGAATAACAAGAAAAAAAAATGCAGCAAATCAAAACAAAAAACTTCAGAATAGGAGGGGAGTTTAGCATTTGCCTCTTTAATTTTTTAAAAAGTTTCTTTTTTTGGTTCTTTTTTATTTTAATTTATACAAGCAATTTAGAATTCTTTTTCTACATCTTTTACATTAATATATCTTTTTGAACTATCTATAGCTACTTGGGTCAATTTAGAAAAACTGTATTTTCCTAGATAATTATCCATTTTTGTCTAGTTTTTCAAATGTATTTGTATAGAGGTCTGCACAGTAGTCTTGTTTTAAAAAATTCTTCTAATTCAATAATTATTTTCCCCAATGTCAGTAATTTTATGTATTTATGATTTCTCTCTCAATCAGTTTAGCTGGCGCTTTGTCTATTTTGTTGATATTTTAAAAAAATAATATCTTATTTTACTAATTAAATCTGCTGTTTTCCTGTTGCCTCCCTTATCAATTTCTATTTCTATATTTACCATTTTTCCTCATGTTATCTTTTGGTTTCCTTTGTTGTGGTGGTAATAGTGGTGGTGATCATGGCTTTATTGGCTTTCATGGATTGGAAAATTAGCTGATTTTTCATTCTTTTCTTTTTATTGATAAAATGTTTAAGGCTATGAATTTTCCTCTATTAATAGCTTTAAATATATCCCATAGTTTCTGAACTGTAGTGTTTCTACCAATAATAAAGGTTAAAAAGAAACAATGGATCTCCTTTTGGCTTCAGTTATCTATATATCTTTGGCTGCATTTCAAAAGCACTCTGTCACTCAATTTTGCCATCATAAATCATTAATAATATGATTTGTCGTATTGATTTTAGTAGACAGATCCTAGAGGGCTTAATAGATTTTTAGAGATTTTACAAATAATAAGTAGAGCCATTTGGTTATGTCTTAGAGGAAAATAAATGTCTGGGTTGAAAATAATAATAATATTTAAAAGTTCTGTTATTTTATTTATATAGTCCCTTGTATTTAATAATGATTTGATAGAAGTGTTTTTCAATTTAAAGTTTTTAAAACAAACTTTTTATTTGGAAATAATTTTATATTTACAGAACAAATGCAAAGACAGTACAGAGTTCCCATATGCTCTTCAACCACTTTTCCCTGTTATTAATATCTTATGTTATCATGGTACAGCTGTCAGGACTAAGAACCAACAGTGCTATATTACTGTAAACTATACTCCAGACTTTATTCGGATTTCTTCAGTTTTTCTATTTGTGTTCTTTTCTGTTCCAAGATCCAATCCAGGGAATCACATTGCATTTAGTTGTCATGTCTCCTCTGGCCTGGAACAGTTAAGTAGTAACTGTTTTTAAATTTCCAGGAGGAAGAGATTTTTAACTTTTTAAAAATCTTACTAATAATTATTGATTTTTATTGCATTGTCATCAGAGTGATATTTTTCTATTTTATGCAACTAACTGTTACTTTCCTTGTGACCTCATATTTGATCACTTTTTGTAAACACTCTATGTGACCTTGAGAAGAAAATGTGTTCTCTATTAAAGTTGAGTATAGATCCATAAGATTTATCTTATTGAATACGTTATTTAGGTCTCTATATTTTTATTTATTGTCTGCTTGATTTATCTTGTCCTGAGAACGGAAGTCACCTATTGTTGGTATGTTTCTATCTATATTTCTTTGTGTCCCCTATGGTTCCACTTTATAAAAGTAGTTTCTACTTCATTCACTGCATTAATACTCATAACTGATCTTTATTGTGAATTTTAACACTTAAATTTAAATGGTCCTTTGTTGTCTTTAGTGACTTTTGGCTTCTATTTATTTGAGACATTAGAATCTGAAAGCTTGCTTTTTATTACTTTCATTTTTTCTGGTATACCTTTGCTCATTATTCCTTTTGAACCTTTCTGAATTACTTTATTTTAGGTGTGTCTTCCTGAATACAGCTTAAAGTTAGGTCTTGCTTTGTGAGTACAATTGAGTTTTTTTTTTCTTTTAACAGGTGAGTTAAGCTCATTCATCATGTTTATTGGTACGACTTTTGTATTTAGTCTTAACTTTTTCAAATTATTTTATATGTACTATGTATACTATATTGTTTTCTGTGTTTCTTTCTCTATGTGATATCTTCTTTGTTTTATTTTTTAACTTTATTTTGATATTTAGAAAGGTTTTTTAGTAGTTACTTTTGTACTATTACTTTTTTAAAAATGTTCTAGTCTTATGTTTCCTTATTTAATCTATCTGGTTTGTGAGTTTTTATTGGCATCCTTTGACATCCTCCAAGTGCCTAATGAATTCACCATCAGTGAACTCATTCTGCTTTCTTCACTGATTAATGGACATTTGAATTGTTTCCAGATTTTGGCAACTATGAATAAAGGTACTATAAACAACAAATAAAAGGGCTCTCCAGGTACAGATGGTGGAGCTTGGTTACAGCTTTTTGCTGGGCACATTCAGACCTCCTGCTAAACCTGTCCGGATTGAATGGGCTTTGATTGCTATAGCAGGAGGAGTCTCCTCAGTGGGAATCAGAGCTGCATATGGTGTGGTATTAGCAACTGAGAAACAACAGAAATTCGTTCTTTATGATAAGCAAAGTGCACACGAAGTGGAACCGATTACCAAACGTATAGATCTGGTATAGAGTAGCATAGGCACACAGAGGTCAAAATCTAGCTCAGAAATACTAACTTGTTGATCAAGAACCCATCTCCACAAGCGGCTGGTACAGGGAGTAGTTTCTGTGATGTATGAATACTCCAGTCTGGTGGTAGGCTTCCATTTGGAGTTTCTTTACTTATTTGTGATTGGAATGAGGAATGGCCATATTTATTTTAGTCCAGATCCATCCAGAGCTTACTTTGCCTGGAAAGGCGCCACATTAATGGGAAAGAACTAAGTGAATGGGAGAGAAGTTTCCTTGAGAAAATGTGTAATGAAATCTAGAACTTGAAGACACTATTCATACAGCAATATCAACCCTAAGGGAAAGCTTTGAAGGGCAAATAACAAGATAACACAGAAGTTGGGATCTGCAGTGAGGCAAGATTTAGACAGTTTGTTCCAACTAAAATTAAGGATGACTTAGCTCCCATAGCATAATAAAAAAGTGACTGAAAAATCCAGAATTTGAGGTATTCTATCTGCTGAAACATGTTTTAAGTCTGTCATTTTGCAGACTTATCTCTACATGGTTTAAAAAACTGTTTTTAGAAATGACACCTATAAAGTATAATAAACTGTTAAATAAAGGAGTACTGCATTCTTTTATGCCTCTTTTCTTTTCTCCACATTCTTCCTGCTGATTGGAGAACACCTCGGCCATGCGTAACTCCTGCTTTTCTTTCAATACTCAGCTCTAAAAGCAACTCACTATGATTTTTCCCTTGAGCCCCCAGGCTGGGTTAGGTGCTTCTCTTACACTCAGCCCTTTCCACAGCATTGGAAACCTCCTAATAAATCCAGTCAACAATTACCTTCCAGCTTCATCTCTCACAACTTAATAGACAGGTTTGCATAGTGGTTAATAGATAGGGCCCTGAGATCAGAATTTCGGAACTAAAATCTTGGTTTTACTATTCCTAATTATGTGACCTTGGGCAAATTTGCTACCTCTGAGCCTATTTCTTTGTTGGAAATATGGAGATTTTGATATTGCCAACCTCCTAATAAAATCAGATGTCATAATAACATGAGGTAATCCATTCAGTAAATTGTCCCATACTTACTAAGTACTCTCTACATATTAGCTATTATGGTTAGTTATAATTAGTAGTAATAGTATGTTTCATGCTGGACTTTGTTTTTCTAAAATCTGAATGACACTGGAAGCCCCAAACCAGTAAGTACAAGAACTTTCTATTTAGAGATAAGTACACAGAAAGAAGGAAGTCAGGATATTTACAGTGATATAGGGGAGACGGCAGTTAACTCAACCTATGGAAGAAATTCAAGAACGGGTTAGAACTTAGAAACAAAGTACTTATAAGTCTTGTTTTAATGGTGGTGATATCACTCTGGCCAGATGAGACATTTGAATCAACACTGAAATACTATAGATTAGAACTTTATATATAAAGAGCTATTTCAAGTTATCTTTAAAAGAGCCTTTGGGTCAGATTATATTGAGATTTATTTTAAGGGACTAAAAAAATATCAGAATTTATTATTTTACTTTATAAACCAAATTATGGATATTATATAGTACATGTATTTTATGTTTTCATAATAACAAAAGCTTTAGGTAATTCACATGTTCCGATGAACTTTCTTTCTCCTTATGCTAAGCATTTGTAAAATAAAATGGGTAGGTGGGATGATCACTAAGGCAGACTTTTATAAGGTCATTTAAGATTGCCTCTACCTCTGGCATTCAGACATTTTAAGAAATTGTTTTCCTAAGAAGATTTCTATAGTAGAGAAGGGATCACAATATAGCAACATCCTTCCTAGTGAGTTTCCCTCAATGGAAGGTCATTTAGAGTTTAATGGGATTAATTTGGCTGACACATTCAATTTTAAAAGGAATCTCTGTTCTTGTGCCAGCCCGTATGGATTTTGACAGGCAAAAAGCTCAGATCCTGCCAATTTCACCCAGGAGTACAATTCCTTAAGCTGTGACTCTGGCTGAAAGCCGCTCACAGATCCTGGTTGCTGAGATGATGAATAGGCAGTTGGACGACATGTTCATGGGCTGCCATAAATCAAATCCTCCTTGTTCCCCCTGGCTATTCCAGCCTGGTCTCCAGGACCCTCTTCTCAATCTGTGCTATAACGGCAATCAGATTAGAGGCAACCTGCGTTCTTCTACTGTGAGCCTCAAGCCCAATTGAAGATGAATTTCTTACTAGCAAGGTTCATTCCAAAAGGCAAAGCAAAAACTTCCCATCACAGAGGCAGCCTTGGCAGCCCAATATATCCCCGTCTTCGTCCCCACCCTTCCCCTTCTGTATCTTCAGACTCACAAAGGAATGTCTCTCGGTAGGTGACACTAGCATTTTCAATTGCAATTGCTCTCTTATCTTCCTCCAGTGCTGGAAGGGATATTTCTTTTAAACTCCAGCTGCTTTAAATTTTTTTTTCCATTTTATGCTTCTTCCTATGAATAGGAATGGCCTTGGTGACTGCGGGCAGGAAGTTATAAATAATTCCTACCAACCCAGCAGAAACTGAATCCACTGGGATTCTGAATAGATTTTCCCCTATACAAGGATCGCCAATTAGCTAGACAGATTTCATTTTTATCTTTCTTCTAAAACTGTGGGTGAAGAAGATCATACGGAATTGACCGGGAATCGCCCCATGGAACACATTTCTGTGACCGTGATTTTTTTGCACATTGAATCAAATTGATTTGAGAGGGCTTGCCCTGGAGTAAAGGCACAGTGATGCCATCAAGATGCCTTGTGGTCTCAGTATCTGGCCCTGGAAGGCAATACCTATACTGATTAAGACTTATACTTTGGACTCTAAAAGACTTGGTTTCAGCCTAGGCCCCATTTCTTACTATACATATATGTGTTAACTGGACAAATTACTTAATATCTTCCTAGATTAGTCTTCCTCTCTCTAAAGCTAGGGCAATAATAATTTCTCCTCCATAGAGTTGTAGTAAGATTAAATTCATTTAAATGCTTAATACATACCAGCTAATATTAAGGCCTGGACAATATCTCTACCTCTGTATTCTTTATTCATGAATCCAGGCTTCTTGGTCCCAAGTTAAATGTTTTATAATGTGAATTAGATTGGGGTCAGTGGCAAGGGAAAGGAAAGGTTAGCTTACAGAAACTTTGCAATGAAAAAATAGGACAAGATCATTCCTTTTATGAGAGGTGAGAGAGAAACAAAAAGTAATTTTTAGGTTTGAAACTTCAGAGACAAAAAAGATGGTGATACTAAAGAATGAGCAGTTAGGAGAGAAAAATGTTTTGAGACAGAAGATGAAGAGTTTAATTGTGGATATATAGATGCTGAGGTATTGACAGAGCATCCAGAGCAAATGTCTGGTAGGCAAATGCAAGAATAGGGGAAAATAATCTTTTTTGTTTACTTCTATAAATAATGAAAAGACTCTGAGTATAATATGATTTCTATGGCTGTATTTTGGATATTTTTGCTCACTATTTTTAATAGCATAAATTTCATTTTGTCCATCAGCATTCGAGTGCATTTTTAAATTCACTTTTCTTTTTGGAAGAAATTTACATTAGAATTTTGAGGAGTGGTAAATTTTATTGTTTTTCTCTAATAATTTTACCTTATTTGAACATGGTTTGCTTTTTATTTTAACTTAAATGTCAGTGGAGTTAATGAATAAAGTATACTTCTTGGAACCTAGAAATTCTAAACATACACGAGTGTGTTCAGTTCTTATTGCTTCATTGATTAGCAACTTAGAAATCTCTCAGAATGGAACTCCATTTAGGAAAATGTCTCCCTTTTAAAAGAGATTTCCTGAGAATAATCCTATTAGGCTAGAAGCTTGCTAAGCTTATCAACTCCATACACATTTTTCTGCAAGAGAAAGAAAATCCAAATAGAATGAGTGTTACAAGTAAATGTTGACAGAAAATATGTATTTAACTTCAGAAAATAACAATCACGTTATATTCAAATGTCAGTTTTGTGCCAGAAAAACATTAGTGACCTTTAAAGATCTAAGCTAGATAACATTTAGGTAAAAAATAAAAAAATTCAGTTTATCTTTAAATATTTAAGTCAAGTGATTCTTTAGTCACATGTATTTTTAAAAATTAAGAGAAAAATTGGCTTTGATATGTTTACATAAATTTCCCAGTTTTAGTGTTCTTTATAATTTTCTGAAGGTTTAGGTTTCCATCCCCTCAGCCTAAAGAACTTTAACATTTTTGAAGTGTAGGTCTTCAGGTTACCAATTCTTAGTTTTTTCTTATCTGAAAATGGCTTTATTTGAGCTTTATTTTCAAAGGATAACCTGCTGGAGATTAAATTTTACTTTCACTATTAAAAAAATATATATATTCAGGACTTTCTACCACTTCCTTCCCCATTCCTCAGAAAATGGAATGGCTATTTGCACTAAATGTATTGTCTTGGGCATTCTCTGAAACTCCTCTCTGTAAGGTAAACGCTTGACATGCAGAGAGAAGTTTTAAAAGCAAGACTTTATTGGGAGAGGGCTCCCGGGCGAGGTTCTCTGGTCCAGAGAGGAGAGGGGCCAGAGAATTCGCGCCCTGGGACGGGAGGGTATAGTTTTTATGGGGTTATGTGGAGGTAGGGTGTAGGGTGGGGAATGTTAATTAAATGTTAGTTGAGCATCCAGATTAGGGCGGTGGCACCTGGGGCTTTAGGGTGGGCCCTTTGGGTGTTCCTGACTTCTTCAAGGTCTGGCTAGAAGGTCTGGATTCCGATATCAAGCTACAAAACCTCCAGGCAGGCATCTGGCGGGCCCTTCCCCCCCACCCCCAGCCGACCTAACACTCTCATCTACTATTCTTTTTTCATTTTCCCTTTGTCTTCCTGAAAAAAGGGAGTAATTTTGTATAAGTGAAAGATAAAATGTTCTATGACAAGAAAGTATGCACTCAGATCTGTTCTCTGTACGTGATTAAACTGCAGGTAACTTGCTTATACCTCTGGGCTAGTAACACCTCAAGAGGTAGTGAGTGCACTGAGTATATAACGTAGATAGAAAAAAATGCAACATGAGTCTGAATTGTAGAGATTATTTGAAATCTGTTCTTTTTTGTATATGATGAGAAAGCTAATATCAACTCTTTGACTAAAAAAAATCACAGGTGACGAGTATAAGAAAAAGAATTTCTTAAAATATATTACATTAAATATAGTGCACGAATTATTATTATCTTGTATAGCGTTTCCCAAATTTTCTTGAGATGAACATGTATCCCAGCATATTTCTTGGAAAAAGGACTATGTGATTTGATAAATTTGAAAAAAAATACTTTGGAAATAGAAATGTGGCCTTATTACCACCACCCACAAGTTACAGATTTACCAAGATTGAGAGTACAATAAAATCCTCTTTGCACTGGTTAACTATGCTAAATAGGATTAGTTTTTTCTTGAATGATTTAGAAAGTATGTCAAGATCTTTCCTTGTCTTGCTTTCTCTTTATATATTCTCTGCCTAGGTAATTTCACCCATTTTCATGGCTTTAAATGCCATCTATGTGCTGATGACCCTTAAATTTCTCTTTATAGTCAAAAGCTCCTCTCTGAATACATTTAGTAGCCTACCTGGGAGTTCTTGGAAGTTTCATAGACACTTCAGAATTAACTTTAATCCAGAACTTTTAATTCTGCTTTCCATTCTCAAAGATATTCCTACTTAATCTTTCTTATTTCAATAAATGGCATCATTATTCACCAATAATGGAAAGTTTGGAGTCATCATTGCTTCTTCTCTTACATTCAATTCATTATTACTCCTGTTTTGTTGGTTCTCCTCCAAAATATACCTTGAGGTCATCTACTAGTCTAAGACATTACTGTCAATTAAATATGGAGGGAAAAAATGGTTATCAGGCATGCTATTCTCTGAGAAATTAAAGTCTTACAGATTATTCTCATGTGTAAATTTATTGTTTCATATTTTTCATTTCCTCATTATTACCTGATTAATAAAGAGTAGAAAAAGTAAGATTCCCTGTGATAATTTAGATCAGGAGTCAGAAAACTATGACTATGGGCTACATCTGGTTTGTTCCATGTTTTTATGAATAAAGTTTTATCGGAATACAGCAAGGTTCATTCTTTTAAATACGCTCTGTGGTTGCTTTTGTGTTACAACAGAGATGAGTAGTTGTGACAGAGGCTGTAAAACCCACTGAACCTAAGATATTTACTATCTGATTTTTTACAAAAGAGACTTGATTTAAATAAATGTAAGACTTTAAAGTAAATAATAAATGTAAACTAAAATGTAAAATAAATGTAAAATGAAAAATAAATGTAAAACTTTAGTTTTAAAATTAATGAATTTTTTTGGTCATTATAATTTTCTTTTTTTTCCTGCAGCAGAAGAGGTTACATTTCTCAGGGGATGTCAAGGCATGAAGATCATGAATGGAGAATAAGAATCTTTTGAGCATCTATTTGATTTTCTACTTATCAAAAGCAATTTGCACATTCTGCCAACATTTTTATATGATGATAATTAATCAAACATTTTAAACAAATGTGAATATATTCAATGTTTGATATTGCATATTGAAGCCGAGAAAATAAATACAAAGACAAGAATAATAACAAGATGGCTATCATAAGTCCTTACTTATCAATAATCACTTTAAATATAAATGGATTATTTACCCAATCAAAAGACATAGAATGGCTGAATGTATTAAAAAAAAAAAAAAGACCCACTGTATGCTGCCTACAAGAGACTCCCTTCACCTTTAAAGATGAACACAGGCTAAACATGAAGGGATGAAAAATATATATTCCATGTAAATAGAAACTAAAAGAGAGTGAGGATAGCTATACTTATATCAGAAAAATAAGCTTAAAGTCAAAATTATCACAAAAGACAAAGAAGGTTATTATATAATGCTAAGGGGGTCAATTATCAATAGAATATAAAAATTATAAATATATATACACCCAACTTCAGAGCACCCAAATATATTAAACAAGTATTTACAGACCTGAAGGAAAAAGTAGACAGCAATACAATAATAGTCAGGGACTTCAATACCCTATTGTCAACAATGGATAGATTATCTAGACAATTCAAGGAAACACTGGTCTTGAACTACACTTTAGACCAAATGGACTTAACAGATATTACAGAACATTCCATCCAACAGTAGCAGAATGTACATTCTTCTTGAGTGTATATGAAACATTCTTCAGAATACATCATATGTTAGGTCACAAAACAAATCTTAACAAATTTAAGAAGATTGAAATATCAAGTATCTTTTCCAATCACAATGCTATAAAACTAGTAATCATTAAAGAAGAGGAAAACTGGAAAATTCACAAAAAATGTGAAAACTCAACAACATACTTTTGAACAGTCAAAAGAAAAATCAAATAGAAATCAAAAGTATTTGAAACAAACAGAAATGGAAAACGACATACCAAAACTTAAGAGATGCAGCAAAAGCAATTCTAAAAGGGAAGTTTATAGTGATAAATGCTTACGTTAAGAAAAAATAAAGGTCTTAAATAAATAAAGTTTACTCCTTGTGGAACTAGAAAAAGAACAAACTAAGCCCAAAGTTAGCAGAAAGAAGGAAATAACAAAGCTCAGAGCTGAAATAAATGAAGCAGAGACAAGAAAAACAGTAGGAAGGATTAGCAAAAATAAGAATTAGTAAAAAAAAAGCTGACAAACCTGTAGCTAGACCAACTAAGAAAAAAGGAGAGAAAATGCAAATAAATATCATAAATGAAAGAGGAGATATTCCAACTGATACCAGAAAAATCCAAAGGATCATACAGACTGCTATGAATAATTACACATCAACAAAGTGGATAATGTAGAAAAAAGTGGATAAAGTTTTAAAGATGTATAACCTACCTAGAATGAACCATAAAGAAATAGAAAATCTGACTAGATCAATTACTAGTAAGGAGATTGAATCAGTAATCAAGTCTCCAAAAAAAATCCTGGGGTCAGGTGGCTTCATGTGTGAATGCTACCAAATTTTTAGAGAAGAATTAACATGAATTCTTCCAAAACTCTTTCCAAAAGTTGAAGAGGAAAGAATACTTCCAAACTCATTTACAAGACCAACATTGCCTCATACCAAAGCAAGGTAAAGACATTACAAGAAAAGAAAATTATAGGCAATATCCATTATGAACATAAATCCAAAAATCTTAACAAAATACTAGCAAACCTAATTCAACAGCAAGCCAAGAAGATTATATACCATGAACAAGTGGAATTTGTGCCTGGGATGCAAGAATGAGTCACTATAAGCAAATCATTGAGAATAATGAACCACAAAAATGGAATGAAGAATAAAAATCATGTGATCCTTTCAATAGATATAAAAAAAGCATTTGACAAAATTCAACATCTTTCATGATAAAAGCTCAACAAATTAATGTGGAAGAAATGAACCTCAATGTAATAAAGGTCATATATGACAAACTCACAACTACTAATGTTATATTCAAGACAGAAAAATTGAAAGAATTTCCTCTAAGATCAGGAACACTGCAAGTGTGCCCACTCTCATCACTTTTACTCTACAGATATTAAAAGACCTACACAGAGCAATTAGATAAGACAAATAAATAAACAACATCCAAGTCGAAAAGGGAGATGTCTCTGCAGATGACATGACCTTATATTTAGAAAATCCCAAAGACTCCCCACAAAAAAAGGTTATAACTAATATACAAATTCAGTAAAGTTGCAGGATACAAAGCAAATATACAAAAACCAGTTGTTTCCATACACTAATAACAAACTATTTGAAAGAGAAATTGAAAAATCTCATTTATAATAGCATCAAAAAGAATAGCATGCTTAGGAATAAATTCAAACAAGGAAGTGAAAGACCTGTACACTGAAAAGTATAAGACATTGATGAAAGAATTGGAAAAGACACAAATGGAAAAATATCCCATGTTCATAGGTTGGAAGAATTACTGCTTAAAGTAATCTACAGATTCAATGCAATGTCTTTTAAAATCCTAATGGCATTTCTCACAGAAATAGAAAAAAACGCAATCTTAAAACTCATATAGAACCACAAAAGACACTGAATAGCAAAAGCAATTTTGAGAAAGAGAAACAAAGCTGGTGGAATCCTACTTCCTGATTCTAACTATATTGCAAAGTTATAGTAATCAAGTATAGTATTAACATAAAAACAGACACACAGATAAATGGAACACAAGAGAAAGCCCAGGAATAAACCTACACATATAATCAACTCATCTTTGACAAGAGCTCCGAGAACATGCAATGGGAAAAGGCCAGTCTCTTCCATAAATAGTGTTGGGAAAACTGGAAAGTCGCATGCAAAAAATGAAACTGAAGCAAAGGAAATGAAAGCAAAAACAAATAAGTGGAACTATATAAACAGCTTCTGCACAGCAAAAGAAACTATTAATGAAATGAAAAGGCAACCTATGGAAATGGGAGGAAATATTTGCAAACCCCATAGCTGATAAGGGGTTAATATCCAAAATATACAAGGAACTCATATAGTAGCACCCCCCTCAAAAACAAAACAAATAACTCAATTAAAAATCGGTCAAAGGATTTGAGTAAAGATTATTTGAAAAAGTATTTGAGTAAAGATTTTTCCAAAAAGAAGACTTACAAACAACCAACATGTACATAAGATGCTCAACATCACTAATCATTAAGGAAAGCAAATCAGTAATAGAATACACTATCACCTCACATCTGTAATAATCACAATTTCCAAGGAAACAATAAACAGCATGTTGGTAAGGATGTGGAGAAAAGGGAAACTGTGCATTGTTGGTGTAAATGTAAATTGGTACAGCCATAATGGAAAACATTATGGAGATTCTTCAAAAGATTAAGAATAGAATGACCATTTGATCCAGTCAACTGACTTCTGGGTATATATCTCAAGAAAACAAAAACCATTATTTCAAAGATGTACCCACACTTCTATATTTTTTGCAGCATTATTCAAATAGCCAAGCTATGGAAATAAACTGAGTGTCTCTAGACAGGTAAATGGATAAAGAAAATGTGAAATATATATATTTATATACAACTATACATCTATACATATATACACATAAATATACATATATACCTATTACATATTTGTGTATACATATATATCTATATATAATGGAATATTATTCAGCCAGAAAAACATAAGCAAATCCTGACATTTGTGACAACACATATGAACCTGGAACACATATAGTAATGGAAATAAACCAGACAGGCAAAGACAAACATTGTATGATCACACTCATGTGGACTAGCAAAAAAAAAAAAAAAAAAAAAGGTCAAACTAATAAAATAGGGTAGATTGATGATTGTCAAGGGTGAGTGGAAGGGAAATGGGAGATGTCGGTCAAGAGGTGCAGACTTCCGGTTATAAGATGAATAAGTTCTGGAGAGCTAATGTACAGCATGGTGGTATTGTATATTTGAAATTTGCTAAGAGAGTAGAGCTTAAACATTCTCATCACACACACAAGGTAACTTTGTGAAGGAATTAACTTGTTAATTAACTTGACTTTGGTTATCATTACACATGTATACATTTATCAGTTCCTTAATTTGTATACTTTAAATATATACAATTTTACTTGTCAATTATACCTCAATAAAACTAGGAAAAAAAACAAAATATGTTATCTTCATGGTCTCACTTTGCTCTAAAAAGATATTTTTATTCAACATAAATATGAATCCAAATGTTTGGATGAATATAAGAAAACCAAGTGCAACAGAAATTTAAGGCCATCCTTCCCTCTAACATGAAAATTTTGGTATTTTGTGTTTCATTGGATAAATTACCAAATGTTTTCTAGACCCTGAGGTTGTATATTTTACAACATGCTGCTGCATAGTTGCCACATTTGGCTTCCTGAAATACTTAATTGAATTTCTTTTTCATACATATGAATTTATATGCCCCATAGGGAGATGGCATAAATTATTTTATTGCATTTATGAATTTCCTGTAATTCCAGTAAGTTCTGTGGCTAACGCAGATATTAACTTGGAAAAAAAAAAAAAAAACAGAAGAAAATCAAAACCTCTTGTTTTTTGAGAATAAACTTCATTATATGGTTGGAGCCAAAGTTATGGGATCAAGAAATATATTTTATGTTGAAAAATAAATATATTAAAAATAGAAATAGTGTTCAGTGAGTTTACTTCTCAACTTTCAAACAATGTCAGAGTGGCTGAGTGTGATGCTAAAGCTCAAACAGCTAAATACACCATCTTATGACTCATTTCCTCCAGTTAATCACTGAGTCATAAGTCATTTTTGTTCATCATATCTATGCAAGAGATCTCAAGATGAAAACTAAAGTACTTTATATATATTTTTAACTAGGTAGGGAGGTTTCTGAGTACATCCTCATTTTCTTTCAAATGTATATTAAGTGATTTGATGGGCAGCAACATGAGATATCACTAAACATTGACTGGATAGTTTAGGCTCTTTCTCCTCATTTTTCTATCTTGTAAACTTTTTCTCCTTTAAACTGTCTCTAGCCTTAACAATCACTCTTCCTGCCTCTAACATAATTTAAGTGAACTAACTTTGTTGATTGGAACTGATTTGAAATTTACTCATGCCTGAGAAGGAGTTTTAAAACTGAGTTATAAACCCACTCCTTTTCAATGGTGGTTGTCCTTGAGCTACTGGCAATGATCCCATCTACTTCTTGGCTTTAGTTTCTGCACCAAAATTATGATTTCCTTCTTTGTCATGTCCTAATGTCCCTCCACCAACTAGAAAAGCTAGTTGCTGAGATGGAATAATAGAGTTATTCTTAAGAGGACATGGTGGTTGGATTCAAAACACAGAGATAGAAGTCTGAGAGGTAGAGGTCTTGAATTCATTCTTTTATTATTATAAGGATAACAAAGGCATTAGCTTGAAATGTGTGTCTAGACTTTATTACTCTGAATCAATCTCCATTTCCTCTATTGGAGAGGAGGAAATCTCAGAAAACAATTGGCCAGGAAGGAGGAGAAAATAAGGTATATTGGATTTTATGGAATTGGGAGACTTTAAATGATGCTAAGAATAGATTGGGACATATTTTTTTAAAAGTATTTGCACTTGTTTGTAATGAACAAAAAACTGCCTTCTTAATCAGAATGAATTCATTTGGAGGTAAGAAATAATCTCTAGGAAATAATAAGACTTTGGGTCCAACATGGTTTAGATCTTGGCCTGTTCCAAGAGTCTGAAACAGGTCATTTTTGCAACCTATGGTTTCTCCTTTATTAGGACAGTGATGACATTATATAGTGAACATTTAAACTCCATGAATAGCAATCAGGAGCATTGCTATGGTAAGATCACATAAACGGTCTTTCTCCTTGAGCACATTCTGCAAATGTAGCTCCTTTTCAACATTTTTATAAAGAGGAAGATGTTGCCTAAAGTTAACAACACTATATTTACATTTAAAAAACTTAAGAGGGTAGATAATGTGTGTAACACACACACACACACACACACACACACACACATAACAACCAAGGGTAAAAAAAGGGTCAGGAGGAAACTTTTGGAGGTGATGGAGTTGTTTATGATCTTAATTTTAATGATAGTATCATGGGTATATGCATATGTCCCAACTCATCAAATTGTATACATTAAACATATGCAGTTTTTTTGCATATGAATCATACCTCAGCAATGGTGTTAAAAAAAAGAAAAGAGTAATGTGTTAACTCAACAGGAAAAGCTATGCTGACAACATGTTAAAAAAAGCAAGATTGAAATAGAAGGTAATTATGAGGATTGGGGTCTATATATATGTTGCCCCACCAAATAAGGACACAGATCCCCTGCCCCTCTACCCCACCCAGTCCCAAGTATTGCTTCCTTTGAGGTTAGAATTATTGTGCCTTAAATGACAATATGGGCACTAAAGGTAATAGGTGATCTACTGCCCGTAACGGAACAGGGTGAATCTGTACTCTCAAGTGTGGGTGGTGAAACAGTCCTTGGCCTTCCTCTCAGAATTGACCTTGGAAGTTGATATGTCAAAGAGAATTACTTTCCTGGCCTGCAGGCCCAGGTG
>CM053503.1:159643425-159665630 GCA_028627145.1 Eidolon dupreanum | reverse complement strand
CGAGCTTTAATTTTTAAATGTAAATTCACTAATGTTATCTTTCTGATATACCTAGGGGAAGGGAAGATTTAAATATCATTATTCTGCTATTTAGATTGGCAAACTAAGGCATGAGAGATCATATACTTTATTCTAGGTAATATATTTAGCGACAAAAGTGGAAATAGAATCTCAAACAGTGTTTTCACATCAGAATCACCCTGTGTAGCCAGTGAAAATGCAGGTTCCCAGGCTCCCCTCAGTAGTTCTGGGGTGATTCCCATTCTGATGGTAAAAGAAGGGCATTTGGCGAATTATTAACCTAGGCCGTCAACTTTTCTAGTACTATTGCCACCAGGCCATGCTGCAGGTGAAAGCTGAAAACTGTTGGGGAGTATTTGTTTTTCTGTTTTTGAGTTGTATGAGTTCTTATATATTTTGGATATCAGCCCCTTACCAGAAGTGTTTTTTGCAAATATCTTCTCCCATTCAGTTGTTTGCCTTTTGGTTTCTTCTGCTGTAATAGAAACGTTTTAGTTTGATACGGTCCCCTTCATTTCCACGCTAGTGAAATCATACGGTTCTTAACTTTTTCTGTTTGATTTCTTTCACTTAGCATGATATTCTCAATATTCATTCATGTTGTTGCAAATAGCAGTATTTCATCTTTTCTTATGGCTGAGTAGTATTCCATTGTATAATATGTACCACATCTTCTTTATCAATCATCTATCGAATGACACTTTGTTTCCATGTCTTTGCCACCGTGAATACTGCTGTAATGAACATTTGCAATGCTGCAAAGATACATATATCTTTATGAATACATGTTTTAAAAATTTCAGAACTGTGATACCCAGAAGAGGGATTGCTGGGTCATGTGGTAATTCTATTCTTAGTTTTCTTGAGGAAACTTCATACTGTTTTCCACAGTGACTGTACCAATTTACATTCCCACCAGCAGCATATGAGGGTTACTTTTTCCCATAATTTTTCCAACAACTATCATTTGTCTTGTTGATAATAGCCATTCTAGCAGATATGAGGTAGTGTCTCATTGTGGTTTTGATTTGTATTTCCCTAAAAGCTGGTGAAGATGAGCATCTTTTCATAGATCTGTTGACCATTTGTACGTCTTCTTGAGAGAAGTGTCTGTTCAGGTCCTTTGCCCATTTTTTAATTGAATGTAAAACTGAAAGCAACAAATGAGCAAGACAAACAAACAAAGACTTGTAGACACAGACAACAGTCTGGTGGTTACCAGAAGGAAAGGAGTGGAGGTAGATAAGGGTAAAGGGGGTCAAATATATCATGACAGAAGGACATTTGTCTTTAGGTGGTGAATACATAATGCAATATACAGGTGAGGTATTACAGAATTGTACACTTGAAACTTATACAATTATTAACCAATGTCACTCCAATAAATTACATATAACTTTAAAAAAAAATAGTTTGGGGGAAAGGAAGGACATGGTTGAAACTCTGCAACTTTGCTAATGCTTTTGCCCAGAGAGGTTGCCTGAACTTGAAGGGTGACTATGAGAGCATCATGGACTTGCTGATTAAATTTTAACCATAGCATTAACTATGTGGGAACAAACTGTCACTGTCTACAGTTTATTCAAATCTAGATTCCTGAGAAGGCAATTAGTAATCAGTAATGAGCAATTTTAGCCTTTGTAATATTATTATAGAGTCCACAGTGCCTGTTTACTTCTGTCCCTCAATTTTAAATGTCATTTGAGATTCAGATGGAAGGGGTGTGTTTGTAACTCCAAAGAACTGCTCAAGTAGATTAGGTAGGAGACTGAAAAAAATGTTGAACTGGCAATTCAAAGACAAAGATATCTTTCTTATTTCAAATATGGCCGTTTCAGCATTATGGCAAGATTGTTTAAAAGTAAAGATCATTAACTTTGATTTTTTTTTGCTGAAATGTCATTGGATGTTTGCAGATTAGTTTACCAAAAGTTATTTGATTGTGATTTTTACTTCCTAAGTCTTTGTTTCCAAACCAACTCTTCATCAATTTTTAAGAGCTGGGATACTTTTAAAATGTGCAGATTCCTGGTGTACTCTGGGAATCTGTATTTCAATCAACAGCCCGGGTCATTTTTTTTTATGCAAACAGTTTTTCCATCATCCTCAGCCTACCACCTCCCTATAAATTAATGGCTCCCAAAGAGTCCAACTGCAGGGTTGGATTAGCTAGACTCCATCTAGTTTTAACTAACTCCTCTTCATCAGAGCAAAGGTCACCGCTTTTTACGTACTTATTTAACATTTCCAAAACTCTAATTTTGCTTTTCCAGTGGCAGTGACCCATCGTCACCTAACATGCACGACCCAGCCATTCCTCTGAGTTTTTAAAAAGAATATATTTCCGTGTACAGCAGACCGAACAGATTAATAAAGGAAAAGTTTAAGAAATGAGACTTTCATCCAAACGATACAGACTTTAGTGTGCCTATAATGAAGGGAGCGTGACTTCAGACAAGTGGACGTAATCTGCCCAGTAGCTTCGCTTTGCCCTTTTATGCAAGGGTTGCTAGCAAAATAACTGCTTTCTGTCTTTTTGATATTTTCTCATATTAGGGAGATGAGACATATATAATTTCTCAAAGGAAATCGAAAGCTGTTCACCCCCATGACTTCCCTAATTCTTTCAAGGATATCAGAGAAGCCCGGTCTAATATTTTAGAAACAAACTAAGTCACTTCCTCAGACATGGCTTGATTTGCCTGACTCGATTTTTCAAAAATTCTATAATACCAAAATAATTAAAGGATTGTTAGAACTCCTGTTTTTTTATTGACAACATAGAGATTGTATATATATATATGTATGTAACATGATATGTAGCAAAATTTAAAATGTTAATATAAAATAACACTATATATAGATGTAGATACATAGATATTATTCTGTCCCCAAATTAGGAATATGTTACAGTTCATAGGTTCATTTGGAAGCCAGTTACTTGGAATTTGGAAAAATGCCTTATTTCTAATATTATATTATTTATTTTTATATTATCATATCTGTATACTTTGTAAGAATGATATATATTATATTTTAAATTGCATAATTATTTTTTGTTGTAACATATCATTCATTATATTATCATTTTCTCATATTACAAAAGGTGGCTAACTGCATGGTTAGCTCATATGGCAATGGGTTCTTCATTTGTTTCTGAAATAGCTTATACTTGACAACATTTTCTCACAATTTTTTATTTCTACCAGTTACCACAGTTAAGGTATAAGCTAAATATGTTTTGATGGTCTCATTGAGATGCACAACTAATAACTATTACACAGTTATAATATAAAATGCCCTATAGTGACAAGAAAATGCCATGGCTTGAGAATTCTCTCTTCCTCTAGAGGGGAATGGGCACATGTCTAGCCCCCTGGACTAAGAAAGCTCTCCACATGGCGTGGTCTGGCTATTCATTTGTGTCTATATTTAAAAACCATGTTTTATAAACAATGGAGACTCTGCCTTAATAGCAATGATAATGATGAAAATAATAATCAGAAAAACCAGAATAACATCTGCAATGTGTTTATAATGTGCAGGTACTATGTTAAGACAAAATATTTTGTATCACTAATCACAACAACTTTATGAGGAAACTGAGCCTTGGAGAGGTTGAGTGACCTGCTTATCACTCTAGTGAGCAAAGGCCATTAAAAAAAGGCAAGATTTGATCCAGACTGCTTCAATCAAAAGCATATTACTTCTTTAACATGCTCTAACGTCTGCTCATACTTCTATTTAAAAAAGATTATGCAAAAAAAAAAAGATTACGCCAAGTTATTCATTTTTGTACAAAAAATGGTAAAGAAAATCAATACGTAATGGTAAATAAAATCTTACCAAATGGTAAATAAAATGGTAAATAAAATCTTACCAAAGATAACTACTGCTAGAACCCTTTCAACCCCCCTCACCCACGATAGTAAATGTAGAATCTTTCCTTAGGGATCCTGTGTCAATAAATTCAGCCTGATCCAACTTTATATTCTTTCCACCATTTTCCCACACAGTTACTCTCCATGCTCACACATGTTCCCCAGACTCTGCTTGTGCAAGTTAGAAAACTCAGGTAGTTATTTTGGAGTGTAGCATACCTCCTCACGGGTCACATTTCATACTTCACCTTTAAGGATACACTGGGACTTGAGTCTACAGTAGTGATAGCTCTAGGAACAATGGAGGGAGGTCAGGGCGGGTCCTGAGGAGACTCTGCATTGTCTTCCATGCCAGATGCCTCGTGAGAGGCCACTGCTTCAACAGGCAGTGCAGGGTTAGTCCCCTCAGAGGAGGGTAGAGATGCCCCTTCCACTGCAGCTGGAGACAGAGCCAGGGAGGGACAGATGGCTTCCACTGGCGAAGAAGACATGAGAATTTAGTAGAAATTTTCTCGTCACTCTAAGATTATATAAATTTTCTCCTACATATTCTTCTAGCAATTTTTGGTTGCATTTTTTGACATTAACATTTTAACTCCTTTGGGGTTTGTTTTGTTATGAGAAGTGATGTAAGAAACACTTTTCCTATTCTTTTACTTTTATTTCCTATACTTACTTTTTAGAGAACTTTAACATGCATTAAGTCATTTGTGTGAAATGAATGAGAGAGAGATCATTTCTTGTTTCGCACATAGGAACACAATAATTCAGAGGTTTCAAGTGATTTGCCTCCGGTAACACATTCAGCTAATTGCAGTATCAGGCCTGGAATCTAGAACTCTCTGTACCCCATCATCTTGCTTCTCAGCTGGTATTAGTTACAGACAACTCTTTTCTGTGTCTCTCTTATTAGTCACTGGAAGTGAATTTGGTCATCAGGTTTATTACATCATTACTGAATGAAGCTTATTCTGTTATTGCTGAGGATTTCAGCTTTTTGAGGTCTCTGGTCTGTCACTAACAGTGTGACCTCAGGCAAGATATTTCATCTCTAATAACAATGACAATAATTGTTGACAAAATTGACACTTTTCATGTGCTGGATCCATGTCAAGCTCTTCACATGGGATAGCTCATTTAATCTTCACAAAGATATCTATGACTAGATACTATCATTGAAGTACATTTCCTGACTTTTAGGTTTCTGACTCCCCTTTACACTCTTAAAACTTATTGAGGACCCTAAAGAGTTTTGTTTATGGTTTATATCTATTGACATTTACTTTGTTAAACATTAAAACAGAAAAAAAATAACATTTATTTACTAATCTCTTTTTTAAAAGAACAATAAATAATAAACCCATTATTTGTCGAGCTAAAAATTTTTTCTAGTGAAAAACAGCTATATTTTCCCAAAAGTGGCACTCTCTTTCACTTTCGCAAGGTGTCTTTGACAGCTGCCTTAATAGATGACTGCAGGATTCTCTTTTCTTTTTCTACATTCAATCTGTCACACTGACAAGCCTCTGAAGAACTTGCCAGAGTAACAGCCATGAAAGAATGAGAAAAATAGAATAAGAAGGAAAAATAACATCTTAGTATTTTTATTAAAATAGTTTTGGTTTTGCAGAAACTCTGAAAAGCTCTTGTGTTTCTCTATAAAGAATCACACACAGCAGAATAATGCAGTGGATAAGAAGACTGGCTGATGCTGGGGCTGGATACCTGATTTGAATCCCAATGTCACTATTTACTTGCTGTGTGACTGTGGGCAAGTTATTTTGCTGTTTTTACTATAGTTATTTATCTGTAAAATGGGGGATATAACAGTGAGAAATAAATCAATTAAAATACCCAAAACATATAAAACAATTCCTGGTAAAACATGAGCACTTTATATGCAATAGCTGTTATTATTATTATTATTATGTTATATCTATTATTATTCCCTTTCTACATAGAGAAACTTGAGGCTTCATGATTGAGTTCTTAGACTGAGATTCTCTGTCAGTTTTTAGCTATGACATTTTTTAAACTTTAGGAGCCTTAGGTTCCTCATCTGAAAAATGAGACAAACAAAAGTAGCTACCCCATAGAGCTGGAGTAAGCTTTAAATAACACAATACATGTAAAATACTGAGTGCAGTGACTGCCACTTAGAAAATTCTCACTATGTGTTTGTGGTTACTACTGATGTAATTATTAATAATAAATATGACATTTTATGTATGTGTAAGTATATACATGCTCACACACACTCAGAATATTATCTATCTTGTGGTCTATGGGGACAAACAAATAAACCATAGCATGGCCAAAACAGGTTAGTCAACTTAATTAGTTATCTGGCATACCAGGTTGTCGATTTACCTGGGATGCTTTAAAGTGGACAGCGAACCTTGCCTTTTATTACTATTCAGAGGTAGGGACCTATAGATGCTGATAAAATAGCAATCACCCAACAACTATACTTATTTAAATGTTAGTAGATCTTTATAAAAAGTTCTTCGTTTTCTTTTTTTTCTTTTTCTTTTTTTTCCTTAGGAAGCTCTGAACTATTGACTATTGACAATCAAATCTGAAAACTCCAACTCTAACTCTGACATGACTGAATGGCTGATTGGTGTTTTGAAATGATGGTTTTAGATTAATTGGAAATTAAAGCAGCATGTCACTTCACATGTAAGGCTAGATATGCCCCATCTAAACCTCCTCTTCTATTAATTAAAATGTGATATGTAGTCCCAGTTGATCAGTTTGTTTCTTTTTGTCATAGATGTTGTCAGGAAGATTTTCTTCAGTGCAAATTATTACTTACAAATATTAACTTTTATATGATAGCCTTTTGAAAAAGAGAAAGAAATAAACCACAACACTCTTGTGGATAAAATAAATTCTCTTTAAAAATATTAAGAATCGTTTAGGTGGCTCTTTAAGAAAAACACTTGGCTAATATATAAACCTCTGTAAACATGTAGAGCTTTTAGATAAAATTAAAAACAAAAACAAAAACAAAAACAAAAACAAAACAAAACAAAAGAACACATGGCTGTATTAGTCAGTGTTCTCCAGAGAAACAACCAGTAGGATATGTGTGTGTGTATCTGTGTGTGTGTATGTGTGTGTGTTTAAGAAATTGGTTCAGGCAATGTGGAGGCTGGCAAGCACAAAATCTACAGGATAGTCTTGCAGGCCGGAGACCCAGATAAGAGTATGTTGCAGGTCATATCTTAAGGCAGTCTGCTGGCAGAATCGCCTCTTCCTGGGGGAAGTTAGTTCTCTCTTAAGGCATTCTACTGATTGGATGAGGCTCAACCATGTTATGGAGGATGGCTCATCTAAAAACTACCTTCACAGCGACATCCGGACTGGCGTTTGACCAAATATCTGGGTACTGTGGACTAGCCACATTGACACATAAAAGGAACCAACTCAATGGCTAATTTCACCAGGAAAAAAAAGGAAAATGTACATGTACTAGAATTGCAGAGGATGCTGAGAATGCTGTTAGTCACAACATAGAAGCCTTCTGGTGGACATTACTGGACCTGGTCATAGCATGAACTATTAAAGGATAGAGGACAATGTTTGTTTGTTTGTTTTTGTTACAATCATCTTTAAATCCACTTTCAGTTAATATTTTTAACTGCTTTATTGAGATATAATTAATATATAAAACTGCACATCAGTGTATACAATTTGATGAGTTTAACAAATGCATATGCCCATGAAACCATTGGCACAAGCATGGTAACAAACATACCTATCACCTTCAAAAGTTTTCTCATGCTCATCCATCTTTTGTGTGTGTGTGATAAGAACCTTTAACATGAGATCCACCTTGTTAATAATTTTTTGTAAGTGCACAATGCACCATTGTTAACTACAGGCACTATGTTATATAGCAGATCTCTAGCACTTATTCATCTTGCACAACTGAAAATTTATACCTATTGAAAACAGCTCCCCACTTTTCCCCTATCCCCAGCCCCTGGGAACTACCATTCTACTCCCTGCATATATGAGTTTGCCTATTGTGATTCCTCATATAAGTGAAACCAGGCAATATTTTATTCTGTGACGGGCTTATTTTGCTCAGCATAACGCCCTTCAAGTTCATCCATGCTGTTGCAAATGGTGAGATTTACTTCTTTTTTAAAGCTATATAATATTCCATTGTATGCATATACCACAGTTTCTTTATCCATTCATCCATTGATGAACACTTAGGTTGTTTCCATATCTTTGCTATTGTGAATAATACTGCATGAGCATGAGCATGCAGATATCCCTTCCAGATCCTGATGTCAATTCTTTTGAACATACATCCAGAAGTGGGATCACTGAATCATATGGAAGTTCAATTTTTTAATATTTTGATGAGCCTCTGTACTGTTTTCCATAGCAGCTGCACCATTCTACATTTCCATCAACAGTGTACAAATGTCACAATTTTTCCATTTCCTCAACAATACTTGTTATCTTTTTTTTTTTTTTTTTTTTTGATAATAAGTGTTCTAACAGGTGCGAGGTGATATCTCATTGTGGGTTTGATGTGCATTTCCATGATCATTAGTGATGTTGAGCTCCTTTTCATCTATCTGTTGGCAATTTGTATGTCTTCATTGGAAATGTCTATTCAGATTCTTTGCCCATTTTAAAATTAGGTTATCAGGCTTTTGTTGTTGTTATTGAATTGTAGGAATTGCTTATAATATTTTGGATATTAACCACTTATCAGATATATGGTTTGCCAATATTTTCTCCCATTGTATAAGTTGCCTTTGTAATCTGTTGCCAAACGCGTTAAGTTTGATGTAATCTCACTTGTCTATTTTTGCTTTTGTTGCCTGTGCTTTTGGAATTATATCCAACAAATCATTGCCAAGACCAATGTCAAGGAGCATTTCCTCTATGCTTTTTCCTAAGAATTTTATAGTGGCAGGTTTTAAGTTTAAATTTTTAATTCATTTTAAGTTCATTTTTGTATATAGTATAAGATAAGGGTCCAAATGTATCTGGATATTCAGTTTTCTCAACACCATTTGTTGGAAAGACTATCCTTTCCCCATTGTGAATTCTTGGCACCCTCTTTGAAGATTAGTTGACTGTGTCTGAGTTTATTTCTGGGCTTTCTCTTCTGTTCTATTATATTTGTCTATATCTATCTTTAAGCCAGTAATATAAAGCTTTTTAAAAAATTTTATTTTATTACTAGTTTCAAGTAGACAGTACATTGGTTAGACATTTATATAGTTTATAAAATGATCCCCCAAATTGTTCTTTCTCTCCTCAGGCTGTCCACCTAGCCATTACATTAATACTAACTGCATTCCCTATGCCATGCTTTCCATCCCCATGATCATCTGTCAACTACTAATTTAGATTTCTTTTTTTTTTTTTTGGTCTCAGAATCGAATTCAGTCTGTCACCACACTGTATGTAGTCATTATGTTTCTTTAATTTCCTTCAATCTTGCTTTTAATTTAACCGAATAGACAAGTTGGTAAAATGCTTAAGCTATTTCCTCAAATTATGTTTTTCTGCTTACTGCTTCTAAATGTATACTCCTGTGAAGAATATTCAAAACTGTTTTCTTGGGGTAAAGTGTGAGCATAGCTATTCTGCACTTTTTTTTAATGCATTACAATTAAAAAAATACGTTATCTCTCTGATCATGATAACCCACTTTGGTCATGATAAATATATTTTTATCACATTCTTAATACAATTGCTAATATGGAGGTAAACAGTGCCATGCTGGTCAAGGGGAAATTTGTGTTTGGAATAAACAACAACAACAACAACAACAATAATGGCAAACTCTAAGTACCAGGCCTTATTCTGAGGAGCATGTTTCCATATATAACATCATTGAATATTCATGATAACTCCTACTGTGAATATACTACTATTTCTTCCATTTTATACATGAGAAAATCAAAGTCAAGAGAAATTATGTACTTTGCCCAAAGTTACAAAGCTGGTAAGTGGCAGTTTCTGGGTATGCATTACAAGTACTAAACATTTTCAGAAGTCAAACGGAAGAGAGGACAAGTCAGAAGAAGCATTGGGAAGGAGCCGCAGATCAGATGCATGGGGAGGCCCAGTTTCTCTTCACGTGCTCTAAAGTCTCTTCCGTCCTGAGAGTTCATTTTTATCTTGTTTTTGTAATTGGTACATAAAGAAACTTGAAAGACTGGATAGATTTGTAGACAAGTGGAAGTGTGGGGACTTTTCATTTTTGATGAAAAGAGTAAGCCTGATAGGATCATGTGGTAATCTGCAAATTTATTTATTTATTTATTTATTTATTTATTTATTTATTTATTTATGCATGCAATCTCTTTTAACATATTGTATCTGTTAGTATGTTTCCAGCTGCTATTAATAGGCAATCTCAGCTCCAGGTGGTATAAGCACTTAGAGGAAATTTATTGTCTCACAGAACGAAGAATCTAAGGCAGCGTGACTCCGTGGTTTCTTAACTGAAGAGCTTGATAGTGTCATTGAGGATGCAGCCCTTTTCATCCGTCTGTTCCACTATCTTCAGAATGGCAGTGTGTCTTCAGGCTCACCCACCTCGGGGTTGCAAGGTGGCTGCAACAGTTCCATGCATCAGATCCTGACATGACAACTCCAACAGGAAGAAGGCTTGCCTTGCCTTGATCAGGTGATGAACATGTACCCACACTTAAAATAATCACTGGCAAAAGGAATAAGATTGCCATAAAAGGCTAAGACCAATTCAAATTTACACCGGGACCGGAGATTGAGCCATCTTACTTTGAACATATTACATAGGAGAGAGTGTACACTCAGCAAGAAAGAATCGGAGGGTGGATGTCGGAGGAACACCCAGCAGTGTCCATGAGAAGTGCCTTAATATTATATTGATACTCGTTAGGATTGTTTGAGTGAAATTATTGTATGTTTTCAGAGAACAGTAAAATCCTTTTGTTAAAAAACGAGTTCCGATCTCCTTTTAGTATTAGCTGCTAACAGCTCTGCTCTTTTTGTCCTTGTTTCTCTTAATTTTTTTCTGATGCATTTATTTATCAGCTAGTTTGAATATATTTAAAAAATATCTTCCTGACCATAAAATGAAAAATTGTGGTAAATGTAATTAGTAGTTTTTGATGAAATCCACACCATTTTTTTTTTTTTTTGAAAAGTATTCAGGTTATTCTGATGTAGTCTATTCGTGATTTGTATGTAACTTTTTAAATAACACGAATGAAGATATCCAGGCTATTGAAATGAAAATATAGAATGGTCTTGAAATATTTTCAATACTCAGGTAAGTAAAAATACAATCTTGTAAGTTATGTAAAATTAAAGTGAATGATGATGAGAGAGCCACACACCAGACTGAGAAATCCATCTCTAAGTTGACTTCAACTTAAGTTTCTGCCAAAAAAACTTTAACATATATGCCCGTTGTTGGGCATTGGGAATGCTGAATGAATTTGACATTGATTTTTTTCCTTTGATTTGCTCAAAGATAGAGCAGCAATTAAGACCAGTTTCAACCCCTTGGAAACAAATTAGGAGCATTTTAGCAATTAGCATTACAAGATCTCTTGCTTTTGAGACCCCCTGAAGCAAAGAGTTAATGTTTAGACTATTTAAAATTCAGCTGTGGTTAATAAGGCAGTTTTAAGGCTCTTTTACATTTATTGACCACATCAGATTTTTCTGATGTAATTTTTCAATTATTCCAGCTATTTTTAAAGAACCGGATTTCTAATTTCACTGTAATTTCAGATGAGTGTTTCAGCACCTTACCTTGGTTTTTGCAATTATGCCATAGAATGCCTTTGGATACTGTCACTTTCCAAACTAAAGTGTTAAAAGCAGAAATCCTGAATTTCCCATATTTCCTAAAAAACAAATTCTCTAGCCTCTTTCATGACCTTTCTGTTACCATGAGAAAAATATGGACTCTCTAATTTTATTTGCTTCTTGTAATATATGTTGTATTTTTAATACAATTTGCCACCAGAATCCACAAACAGTTGTTGAGCTCATACTGTGTGAGAAGCAGTATGATATGTACGTATTGAGAATGTGAATGTTTCTAAGGTAAGTCTGGGCTCTTAAGGGGCTCACAGCCAATTGGGGCAGATAGCCACAGAAGAAAACATCAACAACACAAGTCTACGAAGAGATTAACAGCAGAACCAAGATGTAAGTGTATGCCCTAGGCCTCAGAGGGGAATGCCAGGGAATGTTTGTGTAGGAGTAGGTCATTGAGAGGACATGACTGCTCATTGACTCAGAAACTGGACCTGGGTGATTGGAGGCTCCTCATACCCTCCCTTGTCCTTGGAATATATATTCTGTCCATCATTTACACCCTAGGAGCTGTTTCAAGGATGTGGCCTTAAGAGAGGAAGATGTGGATGAGACCATCTGGACTGTACATGTGACTAAACCCTGTTAAGGCCTCTGTATGAACTTTTAAGATTCTGGTGGGTGAGTGCAAAGATCTACTTGTCTTGTGGCAGCCCAGGTTGAATTTTGTGTTGTCAATTCCCTTGCTTATGGCACCTGCAGTTTACCAATCTGGAGTAATCTTCTTCTTTCTTGGGTCTCTCTTTGCCCAAAATGTAAGTGTGTGTGCTGCAGGTGGTGGTAGGGGGCGGTAACTTTGAATTTCATCCTGGGAACTATCAATGTGGGGAACCAACAGTTTGCGAAGCGAATAAGATCTGAGTTGAGTCTCGAAGAAAATAAAGGAGTTTGCCAAGAAAAAGAAGGGGCCAAGGCAGCATAGAGCGAAGGGAACCATGCGTGCTACCTAATCAGTTATTTATTTAGGTTTCTTTCCTAATACTGAGAGGCATTTTGTGAGCCAAAGAATTCCAGGAGTACCACTCCCTACATGACATTGTTTTATCCACTCACATCGCCATCTTTATTACTTTCCTTCCTTCTCCCTATGGTGGCAAATACTTTACACAAAAGCCCTTTACAATGTTTTCCCCATACATTTCATTTTTTTTGTTGTGGGTCCTTTTGCAGATAAAATGTCTCCTGATGACTTCTGTACATCGGAAAGGGAAAGGATTGGCAGTACTTCACTTCTGTAGCCACCAGAGTGGATATCATCTTCATTTCTTATTTCACTGTCTCAGTCACCCTCTCCTATAATTCTGTGATGTTCTTATTCTGGTTGTTTGACCACCCCCAGTGCCTGCCGCTTTGAGTACGTTGTATGTGATTTCTGTACCTCATGAACTCAAAGCCATGCATTGAGCCTTGATGATTTAAAAAAAAAAAAAATGTTTTTGCCCTCTTTCCATGTAATTCCTCTTTTGGGATTTTTTTCCCCCTCCCATTTGTGGCAATGTTCATCCAATCGATATGCAAATTTATTCGGTTTGTTCTTTGATCCCTGGAAATACAGGCAAGTCTTTCTTTGTTAATTAAAGGTTAGATTGTATCTGTCCTTCAAAGCCACTTAACTATCTGCTTTAAAGAAATATGACTCCTTTCCCACAACAAATACAGCCAAGAACTGTGTCAGTCTTAGCCAGTTGTACAGTAACAATAAGAAGTTCTGCTGATGTTTTCCAAAGTCCATAAAAGATTAGTTGAATGTGTTTTCCAAGTTGTGCTATTGGCTCCCATAAGTTCTTGACTTACCTGCACTTACTCGAATGAGTGGAAGAGGAATGTTCACTTCTCTGTGAAAATTTTTATTCTCTTAGTCCTGTACTCAGTTAAGACTGTATCACAATGTTTATAGACAATGCACCTAAAGATAAGGGGGCTACATGACTCACTCAAGGTGTTACACCTTGTGTAAAGTAAGCAAGTCGTGACCTTGAGAAAGATACTTAACTTTACTTGGCTCAGTGTCCTCATTAATAACATAAGGATAAAAATAGTACCTGTCTCATATGATCACTTGGCCTAAAACAACCAAGCCAATCTGGAAAAATCCAGATTGTTGTCTGAGGTTCACTCACACTATTCTGAGAGTGTTACAACATCTGTCTTGTAAGACCATCTTATTAAGCTATAATTCTATGGAGGGAGTGGTTAGAACATGTTGGATTATCCTGTGTTCAAACAGACGTACCCTTATTCTTAACCAGCTTGCTTAAGAAAAAAAAAGTTAATTAGATGAATTTTTTGGAATAATGTTGTCATACTATTTTTTTTCAAGAGAGTAACTCAAACTTTTAATTATTCCTACAATGAATCTTGTTTTTAAAATTATTGGAGAGGTGTGTCCCTGTGCTGAGCAGAGGAGACACTTAACAGATGTCTGTTGAATTGATGTGAAGACTTCATGGAGAGTCACCAGCTTGTCTGCTTATATAGAGGCATTGCTGAGTGAGAGTCTAGTTCAGGGCTGTATACCTGCTAACCACTCGGCACACATGGATTACATGATGTATTTGTATTTGATTATTAAACTGTTCATACATAAGATTTTTGAAACAGCTTTCATCCTTTTCGTGTATGTTTAGAAAATCTTTTACGTTTTCTTCATTTGCATTTTGGCTTACACATTTTAAAAGTGTAAGTTAAAAGTATGCTCAAGTCAAGTTAGTCAAGTTCATGATGTTTTACTGAGATCAAGGTAGACGTTAGTGGCAGAGTCATGATCAGATTTGTTGGGAGGATTCAGTTTAAAGTGATCAATATCTCATTTAAAGTTAGACCTTTAAAAATGACCTATCTTTTATTTTTTGTGTGCCTTTTTCTTATCTGAAAATATTGTACTTGGTAGCACATTGGAAAAATAGTGACCCAAAAGACATTGAAGATATTGGCTAGATCCTGCTAGAGGTGACGAACCCTGCAGGCTGAGATGGAAAGAGAAGAAAGTGATGACAGGAGATGGCTAATTCAAAGAGAAAGTGGAGAGCTCTTGGCCTGGGAATCACAAAGAAATCAAAGAAATAATGTCTTGGGAGTAGCTAGTAAGAAAGATGGAGAAACTAAAGAAAGAAGAATTGAACTTATTCAAATTTGGGGGCATTTTCTTAATATTGTCATTTTAGGGACCCATTTGGCTATTTCAGGTAACTGTGAACATCCCTACAAAGAATTAATACAGAATCCTGACAGTAGAAGTGGGAAAGGCAAGAGTATGTTGTCACCTTTCACATGCTTTGGAAATAAAGAAGAAAATGGTATATTTCAGAGAACATTCGTAAGGTGATTCATTTTAATTGGGAGTTGCAAATTCTTTTTCCACCCAGGCTCCATGCCAGTTACAGAAGGTTGTAATTATCAAGACACATTGTTGTCCACTTATGCATTTAATAGCCCAAGTATGATTCATTGAAGCTACTAAACAGAGTAGTTTCAGTAAAGCAGAGCATTTTTATGTGGGGCATATTTACTTGGAATGGAAATATTTGTTCTATGGAGTACATAGTATAACTGCCTGGCTATTCCTGCTGTCCTCATTTCTTTCACTGATACTATTTTCATAGCAGGTGATTCTTCTGGAAATAGTACCCAAGGTTATATTCATGCTTTATGTAAAACAAAGAATGCTGAGTTCAGAGGGAAGTTGTGTTGCATTTCTGACAAAGGTCCTATAATTATACCTTGTGACATAAAGCAAGGATTTCTATCTTATCACTGCCATTTGGCTGCTTGCTTCTAACTGGCATATCTACATCCCTATTTTTTCCTCCAGATTTTTCTAATTTCTAAGGTAGATAAACAGGACGAGTAATTCCCCATAGACTAAAGCATTCACTACACTCTGGACAGTCTTGAAGTCTTCTCTGAGTAACATTGTGAAGATATATTGGCCTTCTTCCTTTTTAAGTACCTTTCACTTTTTATTTCCAGAAGATTCAAGCCTTTATTGTCCCAAACTTTCCACTGTGGTAATATACTCAATGTCTTCATCTGTTGCCTTGCCCTTCAAGAATTCAGTAATCTGTCAATAAAGGAGGCCAGTATTTGTGTTAAGCTACTTCTGATGGAAAATTTCTTAATGAGTTATCCTTCTTAGGAGTGTGACCATTTAGTAAGAGAATGCATGGAAATAGGAATACTTGAGTTCAAAAGAATCAGATTACCATCAATTGAAAACAGAGCAGTATAAATGAGTCTTTGGGCTGGAAAGATTTTTTAATGTTCATTGACCCTAAAAGGCAGGTGAAACAAACATGGTTTAATTTCTTCCAAGTACAACCTAATTCTATGTAAAAGCTAATGTCATTTAAATTTTAAGAGGTTTAATTTTTTTTTTCTTTTTTGTGGCTTAGAAGCTATATTAGTCGGGATAGGCTGAGCTATGATGCAGTAACAAATAACCCCAGAAATCATACATTTATTTCTCAGTCACTCAATTGCCATTAGGTAGAAAGTCTCTGTTAATCATAGTCACTCAGAGACCCCGATGACAGAAACACTATTGTCAACATCATGTGTTTCCAAGATAACCTGAACTGGGGGAAGAGAAAGAGGTATATCTAGGCCTGGCTCTTTGCATTTGGCAGATAAAGTCTCATGGTCATGCTTAACTTCAGAGGAGATAAAATGGTGAAATTGTATATGGGCTTGGAAGGCAGAGAATCAAAATATTGGCTGAACAAAATTAATAATGCGAACACATTGAAGAAAACTTAAGAAGACAAAAATGTAGGTAAAAATAAATTGTTTTAGTCTGCTTAGGCTGCAATAACAAAATACCTTAGACGGGATGGCATAAACAACAAAAATTTATTTCCTCACCATTCTGGAGTCTGGGAAATCCAAGATCAAGGTATGAGCTGATTCGGTTTCTGGTAAGAGCTTTCTTCCTGGCTTGCAGGTGGCCACCTTCTTGCTATGTCTTCACATGGTCTGTCCTCAGTGTGTGTTCGAGGGAAGAAGGGACATAGAGCTCTCTTGAGTTTCTTCTTATTAGGACATTAGTCCTATCAAATTAGGGTCCCTACCCTTATGATCTTATTTAAAATTAATTATCTACTAAAGACCTTATCTCCAAAGTCATATTAGGTCTTAGGGCTACAACACACAAATTTTGGAGGGATACATTCAGTCCGTTATACAAATATTGTCTATAGTTGCTATTTTAGTAACAAAAATCACTGAATAGATATAGAAACTCTTTGTTCTATAAATGATTGGAGTTCTGGCTCAATTATAATAAATGTTTACTTTTGGACTAAAAGAAAGGGAATCCTCAGAAATTAGGAGAAATTTTGCTTGACTCCAGACCAAGATGGTGATATGGGAAACTTCTGAATCTTCCTCCTTCCACAGACACACCAAAAGTACAGCTACACTTGAAGCAATTCCCTGTGAGAGAAATCCAGAAACCAGCTGAATGACTTAACACATTGGGAGAATGAGAAAGTACCCACACTGAAATGATAAGAAATGCTCAGTCACACTCTCACCATAAACCTCACATCTAACACAGAGTTATACAAATTGGGAGGGAAACCCCAAGTCCTTGCTTCTCCCTGAGGAGTAAAGGGTTTGGACTACACGTCAAGTGCCCAAACCTTTAAGATCTTCCTCCAAGGGTCTGGCCTCCTAAAATACCTAACTTCATAAGCCAACAGGACTTGTGTTCATTAGTCTCACAGGAATAGAGCCAATAAGGAAGCACTAGTTCACAGATGTGGGAGAACCATTATGGCTGTCTCCATAGGGCTCAATGCAAAAGGAGCAGACAAAAACACCCATCTCCCAGGGGTTTGGTTGCATACTTCATGCACTGCTAACTGAGGGTTTTTGGTTAGTCAGTCTGCATCTAAATGCTAACTGCAATCCTTCCACTTGGGTCAGTGATAGATCTTGGCACATTCTCAACTGCTGGGAGCCACTAAACAAAGACAGTAGCTTTCATGCCCTCACATTAACAGAATGAAAGAAAAAAAATCACATGATTATCTCAATAGACACAGAAAAAACATTTAACAAAATTCAATATTATTTTATGATAAAAACTCTCAACACTCTACATATGGAGGGAACATACCTCAACATAATAAAGGCCCCAGATGACAAGCACACAACTAACATCATATTTAATAGTAAAAATATGAAAGCTTTTTCTCTAAGATAAGAACAAGACGAGGATATTCGCTCCCATGACTTTCATTCAACATCGTATGAGAAGTCTTAGCCAGATCAATTAGGCAAGACAAAGAAATAAAAAGCATCCAAATTGGAAAGGAAGAAACAACATTGTCTCTGTTTGCAGATGACATGATATTATAAATTGAAAACCCTAAAGACTGCACTGAAACATGGTTGAACTAATAAATGTATTCAGTAAAGTTATAGGATACAGAACCAACATATACAAATCGGTTGCATTTCTATACACTAATAATGATCTATCAGAAAGAGAAATTAGGAGAACAATCCCATCTATAACAGCATCAGAAAAAATAAAATACTTAGGTATAAATTTAACCAAGGAAATGAGAGATCTGTAACAGAAAACTATACAACCTTGGCGAAATAAATTAAAGAAGACACAAATAAATGTACATGCTGGTGGGAATGCAGCCACTATGAAAATTCCTTAGAAAATTAGAAATAGGACTACCATATGAGCCAGCAATCCTACTTCTAGATATATATCTGAAGGAAACAAAATCACTATCTTGAAGAGATACGTGTGTTCCTATGTTCACTGCATCATTATTCACAATAGCCAAGGTACAGAAACAATCTAGTTGTCCACTGATGGATAAATGGATAAAGGAAATGTGGTATGTACATATAGTGTAATATTATTCAGACTTAAAAAAAGAAGGAAATCCTGCCACTTGAGACAACATAGATATACCCCGAGGACATTATGCTAAGCAAAATAAGGAGACAAAGAGAGACAAACGCCAGATGACCTCACTCATATGTGGAAACTAAAAACAAACAAACAAACAAAATAAAAAAAAAACAGACTCATAGAAACAGAGAGTAGGAGCGGTGGTTTTCAGAGGCTGAGAGGCAGGGGATATAGGAAGAGGCAGGTAAAAGGGTACAAACTTTCTGTTATAAGATGAATAAAGTCATGGTAATTACAGTTGATAATATTATATTGTGTAACTGAAATTTGCTAACAGAATAGAACTTACGTATCTCACCAAAAAAAGAAAAAGAAAAAAGAAAATGTGAGTATGTGAAGTGATGGATGTGTTAGTAAACTCGATGGTAGAATTCTTCCATCGTGTAGACATACATCAAATCATCATGTTCTACACCTTAAATATATTGTAATTTCATATGTCAATTATACTTCAATATAGCTAAAAAAAAAAAATAGAGAATTCAGGGCCCAAGTGGAAGCTTGAAGAGAAACTGGTTTCCCAAGGATAGAAATAATATAGGCCTGGATGTAGGCCCTAGGGGTTGGCATGGAGATTTAACAGCCACTGGATAACAGAGAAAAGGTTTGAAGGTAGAACTGTGATGGGCCTGTATATAAAAAGAGGTAAAATCTTTACCCATCAGACTGAAGAAGTGACAAGGAAACTACCTGTCCATCTGGGGGAAATAGTTTGCTGTAACAAAGGGAAACTCTCATTTTGCACTATCAGCTATGTGGTCTGATATTACTACCCACTTAGTTCAGGATTCTAAGCAGAGAAATGAACATAAAAACTGGTCTAAGCCATGAGAGAATCCCTGGATTCCCAAAAGAATAACATGTAAATCAATCTAAGGAACCTGACATAATTACTACAGGAAATCACTTGAAATCTCATCATCCACACACGAAATTGATTAATACGTTGGGAAAATGGCCTCCAGGAATTTTTCTATGTACAGATTTTTTTCTACATAGTTGTAACCCTAATATTTTGAATCATGGAAAGCAAGGTATTAGCAAAGGAACATGAATCACTGAACATAACAAAATTACGGCAGTAAACATTTTCTCCCCAATTGCAACACTCTCTTCTGACATGGGAAATGTTTTGTTTCTCCTTTATACCTCAGAAATATGGCTATTTCCTGCTGTCAAAGAGGAGAAATAAAGAATTCTAACCAAAATGAGAATTTAGAGAAGGATGGGGAGAAATATGACTCCATAAGAACCCCAAATGATGCCAATGTCCCCAGTGTAGAATAACAAGTGTAAAATCATTTCCATTCAATTGATTTATGCAGGTGTATCTCTCGGGAAAGAGACCTTCTCATCAACTCGGCATCCTCCACATCAGTATTTCATGATTTCCTGCTTTATGTCTCACTAACCTAGAAGATGGATGATTTCTCCAGAGTGATTTGCAGGAGGTTGTTTGGATGAGTTCAATGTCAGTGCTTCTGTTCTTCCTGTTCAGAAGATATAATGGGGACAGGATGAGCGGGCACAGCTGACAGTTTGCTGTTAAGCCATTTCAGTTTTCAGAAAAGTGAGCTGCTAATCCTTAGTCACAAGGCGCAACCTTTCCTTGGGCAGCGTGGACAACTTTCCTCCTCCAACAATAACTGGTGACATTTTCAACAGCTGTGGATGGTTTGGAGGAGGCCAGTCACTCCCCTTTCTCTTCTGTGGGTTCTAACCAACTGAGGACAAGCACAAAGAGCCAACTACGGATTCGAATGCAGGATCTTCTCTTTTAATGAGAAAGCTTGTCTGAAGAATTCCACAGAGGCTTCTGTCTTAAAATTAGGGTTCCAGACTAATAAGGCTCTGATCTTCACACTTACTTTCAAAGAGAGAAATTAGAACAGGAAGTGCTGAAACTCTATGCCCATTAGGCAATAACTCCCCATTCTCCCCTCCCTGCAGCCCCTGGTAACCTCTATGTTACTTTCTGTCTCTATGAATTTGTCTCTTCTAAATATTCCATCTAAGTAGAATTATGTATTCTTTGTACATTTATGTCTGGCTGACTTCATTTGGCATAATGTTTTTAAGGTTCATCCAGAACTTCTCTTATGTGGGGAAGAGGGTGTGTGTGTGAGTTAGTGTCTTAGTTCATTCCAGCCGTTGAAACAGAATACCATAGACTGGGCGGCTTATAAACAACAGACACTATTCCTCACAGTTCCAGAGGCAGATGTGATGTCTGCTGAGGGCCCACTTCCTGGTTCATAGATGGTAATCTTCTCACTGTGTCCTTAGAGAGCAGAAGGGGCAAAAGAGCTCTCTGGGGTCACTTTTATAAGGGCACTAATCCCACTCACAAGGGCCCCACCTTATGACCTAATCACCTCCCAAAGGCCCCACCTCCAAATAATATCACACTGAGGACTAAGTTTCAGCATGCGAACTGGGGCTGGGAGGAGTGATTCAAATGTTCAGTCTACAGCCAGTAACATATTCTAAGGAAATAATTACTTTAAAATATTATATTTTTTTATCATTATAGTTGAATTCTTGAGATTTTGAAATAAAGGAAAACCATCCACCAGACCACGCTGTTCATTTGAACTTATTCTTGAAGTATAAATAGGGATGCTCAGACAATCGTATCAGTTAAGGGCTACCAAATGCGACAAGTGACACTGAATGATTATCTAGCAAATCTATATGGGAAACACAAATAATCTAGACAGTCTGGAATGAAAGAGTGGCTATGACTATTCCCATTTTTGTTACACGTTACAAAAGACAGATCGAAGGAAGTTAGTTTACCGTTCAGTGTTGAACATAAGCAGAAGCTCTGAGCTCAGTGCCAGGAAGGAGATTTGTTCACTCACTGGCATGGCAGGAGAGGAAATTAGGGCTATAGGCTGAATATATTCCCATGCCCTGACCATGACACACAGCCAAGGCCATAGGTTCTTCAGAGCTGGGGAAGCAGGATGCTATAGAGGCTCCAAAGTAAAGACTATCTGAGCTCTGGTCTTGGCTCCATCAGTCACTGTCTATTAATATTTACCACAAAGGGTAGCTGTGAGGGCCAAGTGAGATCATCAAATAAAAAGCCTGCCAGGCATATGTCAAGGGCTCAAAAAATATTAGTTGTTAATGAGTACTAATATTTGAATATTCTGAGTGATAGGTATGAATAAAGACCAGTCTAAATTGTCACTGTCTAGAGGTGTTCTACCTTTAGTAGCTGGATGTTGGGCAGGTCCAGGGATGCTGAGGATGTGGGAGAGGGAGAGGGCCTTTGGGAGACTTGAGGAAGCCACTATTAACCAACTGGTGGGGAAGTAGTCAATATTTTAATATCTTGCATGACCATACTCCTGAGTATCAGGCCTGGTTGTTATCCTGATGATTATTCTTGCAGAGGAGTATTATTCTGGAGGCATGAATTTGCTTATCACATTGAATAACTTATTTATGCTGATAACTTACAAATTTATATCTCCAGGTTTCTTCTGCTCTGCTGCCTA
>CM053503.1:159607778-159642925 GCA_028627145.1 Eidolon dupreanum | reverse complement strand
GAGGAAGAGATAGATGAGGGATGGAGTCAGAGACAGGGAAGAAAGAGATGAGGAAAACAAGGGAAAGAAAATATATTTGATTTCTGGATCTTAATTGCTTTCATATAAATGAAACCAAATGAGAAGTGAAATGGAGTGAAAGAGATTCTTTTCAAACTGAAAGATTACTAAGGTAGTGGATTGCTCGTACAAATGACAGAAAAATCAAAATCTGGTCTAAATAAAATATGAAACTGAATAACAAAGAATAAAATAACCAAGATTTAAAAATATGATTATAAAAATAAATTAGCCCATTCTAATTGCTAAGATTGAAATTGTAACTGATTAGCTTGATTTTAATAGCATCATGGTGAGGATGTACATTAATTTAGTAAAAACCATTATCATACACAGTACATAGTTATTTTGAAAATGTCCAACATATAGAGCTTTGTTTCTTGGAAGCAATGATAGTTTGTAATTTCGAACTAACAGAAAATTAAAATTTTGTAAAGAACATTTACAAAATTTATCTCAGGATTAACAATAAAAAGATTCATAGGTTATCTTTAATGTATTATACAACATGCTCTAAAAGATTTCACAACAACAAAAAGGTTAGGTTTTTTTGTACATATAGATTGCATTTTAACTTCTCCAAATAGATTTCTATTAGAGAAAATAGTTTCCTCTAGAACAAATAACTATTGGCAACAAATTAATGACTTCTAGAGATATACTAAATATAACTCACTGAAAAATCTATAAAATACAGGCCGCTGGTGAATAGAATTTTCCAAAGTCAATAACTACCCTCTTGTTTGGAAGACATTCTAATACATCTCATAGAATCAAGGAAGTGATCTAATATTGGCACTTGTTTTCCACTTTTTGCTGCCCTAGATGGGAGTCTGGGGTCTATGCTATCAGGACAGTAACCACAAAAAGCAAATGGGATTACTCCTGAGGATTTTTGTCAAAGTGTCTACATTCTAGATGTGGATCTTTAATGAATAGATCTACGCCATATTCATTTCTGTATTCCTGTTACCTAGCAGAGTGCCTTAATCATAGTCTTTATTATGGAAATATCTTTAGAAAGAACTAAATTCAAATCTTATCTCTACCAATTATGAGCAAGGGAACAGTGGCCAACTAACTGATTTATGAATTTCAGTTTCTTCATCTGCAAAACAGAGATAAAGGTATCTATCCATTATAGTTATTGTGAAGAATAAATTAAGTTACTGAAGTTCTAGGTACAGCACTTGGAACAAAATGGAGCTCAATAAATGATAGGTATTTATCACAGTGTCTTGTTATGTAAGCGGGAATTCACTACCACATATGGCTTGTTGCTCTACCCTCCCCTTTAGCTGCCTTTTTACATTTCACTTTCACTTGGAGTTTTTGAATGAGGTTCCATTTAGATTTTGGATGAGGTTCCATTTAGATTTTGGATGATTAAATACATTCTTAAAAAAGAGGTTGATTTTGGAGCCTTACAGGAATATAGCTTCTGGTCTTTCCAAAATGTTCAGTTCCATATGTGTGAACTAACCAGATCAAGAGTGACTTTTGTGAGGGCTGTTGAGAATCACCTCGACCCTTTCAGAGTCATCTTGTGGAATTTTCTGAGGTTGAGTTGATACTGATTAGTTCAACTGTCCACATAGAAGTACCGGAAATCTAATTAGGTCAGCCTCAGAGTGGCCTTTGTCAAAATTTAGGAAAATGTTATCACGTGTTTAAAACCAACAAAGTCATCTGCAGATGAACCAGCGTCATGGAATTGGTGCTTGAGAAATGGGGTTTACTCAGGTCTCTGCAGGCTAGCACTTGACTAGGCTCTAAAATCCATTTCACATGAGTATGTTGGGTGAACTGGCTGTAGGACTCCAGTCTGACCCCATATAAGTTCCATGTTAATCCACAGGTGGTCTCCTGGTCATTTAGGAAAATCAAATATCTTCACCAGGAGAGCAAAGAAGAATCAAGGGCCACTCGTCCCAAGATTGTTTTTTCCCCCAAGGTTTTAAATTATTCTTATTTTCTTGAGGAGTTCAAGAGTACTGTGGTTTATCTAGCATACTCAGATATCATTTTAATAAAACCTGATAATGAAAAAATATCAGCTCAAGCTTCTTTTACTAGGAGGCTTTTTTTTTTTTCCTCTGTGAATTTTCCCCCTGAATTTCTAGATTGACCAAGCAGCTCTCCGGAAATCTCCCCAAACACTGCTGGCTAACCTTTTTTTTAGTGCTTTCCAACTTACATCAAAATAATCTATTTGTCATCTCCACTAAACTAAAGGATCCTTAAAAGGTATATATATATATGTATATATATATACATATATATATATACATATATATGATATATGATATATATATACATATATATACATATATATGATATATGATATATATATATCATTACATATCTTTCTATATATCATTGATCTTTGGATCTGGCACTTAATAGGCATTGCAACTTATTGAATGAATAAATCAGTGGCTGATTATTCATTAACAGAGACATAAAGAGATCTCTTAAATTATGAGATTCCTTTGCATACTTAAAGTGTATTTCAAATTATATAGTTTTTAGAAAACTCATATTTTTAATAAAATAAAGTTAAAATTTATACTTACATAAATAATATATATAATCAGGTTACCTGACAGAGCATAGCAATGATCATGAGGTTGTGAGTTAACTCCTATATTATTCCCTAGATTAGTCACATTTATGGAAGATATTCAATATATAAGATTTAACAGGAGAAAAAATATTTATAGTCCAACTTCCTCTCAATTGCTAAAGAATTCCAATTATATAGGCGTCACATTCTGTAACAGTGAAATAATTTTTTTTTCCCCTTAGTGGAAGTAATTTCATTAACACTCAACTCCTGAACTTCTCTTTTTGAGAAAAGATACCAACAGATTCATATAGAATTATTAACTGTTAGACCTGAAATCTTAGGAATATCCATTTCAAAATTATATTGAAGTTCTAAAGCAAAATTTCAAGTCATTGGAGTTTACGCTCATATAAAAAATAGAAATCTTTCTTTTTTATTCAAATAAATATGAGTTTTAAAACAATGCTGCTTGTGGTGTTATGAAATATGACTTTCTATATTTGTAATGTGTCTTCCGTTCCTCTTGGAGTATACCAGGGAAGGGTAATATAATTTTTGTGGGCATGAAGAAAAAAATCCTTGTCTATAAAACTTTCTGTAATGACGACAATAACAACGACAATAACAACCTATCACAAGATATTAGAACATAGATGAGATTATATTGCAATTAGCCATGTCTGTCTGGCAGATTTCTTTCTTTATGAGGGAAATTGTGCAGAGCATTTTATTTCAAGCCTCAAAGACTTTGTATAAAGGAAAAAAGAAAACTGCAATTTTTGCCATAAAAAGACAGGTGGCGTAAGCAGGCAGCATTTTTTTTTTTTTTTAAATATATAAAGTGATTATTTTCTCTCGGGTTCTTTGAAAAAGCTCGCTTGCGTTCTGGTTTGTGGCTGAGCACGGTGACGTCAGTGTGGCAGTGCAGAGTCAGGCGCGGCGGCTCCCTATAAGCCGAGGAGCTGTCCGGGGTCCTGAAACGGCCGAACGGCTCACAAGGCGGACCGAGAGGAGCATTCTGTGGACCTTCTCTGTCATATAAAAAAGAGGTAAGACTGCTTTTCCCTTTGATTTTCTGGAAAGTTCTAAATTGCTTGTTCTTTTCTTAATTCCTAGCAGAGAAGAAAAATATCATTTGACAAGCTTATATTTATAGAATAACTGAATAGCAACCTGCTGCTCATCAGCCAATGTAAGGAAACTGTGTATATAGGTGATTGAATCTGTGATTTATACAACTTGTTGGATGTTTATTAACCGTATGTTATTTAGGTAGTCATGTGCAAGAAGCATGAAAAAGTTAAAAATTTTAGTGTCAATACATATATTAATGTAAAGTTAACCAAACCCGAGATATATTTATTCTTTCCTTAATGTATTGATTTCCCCCCAAGAACCAGATACAAAGCCAGGGATATAATTTGCATGCTTAATATTTTTCACAGTAGGTTTTCAGTGATTCAAAGGCTGTTAAACATATTAGTCATAGAGGCAGCCAATTTTGGAACTATTTTTTTTTCTCTGACATTTACCTTGCAAGAGCTCAAAATTGACTAACTATATAAAATATTTTTCTGAATTGGTACAGTCTGAAAGGGCTTACATTATTATTTCCTAATTTTAGTCCCAGGAAAGTATGGTTAGAATGATCTTGAATATAAGCTTCTTTCTTTAGGATGAAATATTATCTTGGGTTGTAGATTGAATAGAACTATGAATTATAGAGAGATGATAATTTTGAACACATGATGAAAACATTCATGACTGTATAAACTATTATTATTATGCTTTAATTGAAAAAGATTGTATAATATTTTGCTAAAAATTTTGAATGGGACAAATGTTTCCTTTTTCTGTATCCCAACTAGTTGAATTGTTCAAATCAGATATACCCACCTTTATTTGTCAATGCTTCAAGTCTAATTTTGATAGAAAAGACATCTTAACTTATGAGGCTGTAGTCCAAACCCTATATAGGATATTGGAGCTGTTGAAACCATCTTTACTGTTTAGAAGAGCAGTTATCTGAGAAAGAAATCTCTGAGTCTTACTCAAAGGCAATAACTGTGTCATTCAAACTGAACCTTAAAATGACTGAAAGGTAGCACTTGTTAGGCTGAGTTTTAAATAACTGCATTGAGTATTCTGCCCCAACTCCACAGCAAAGCCCACCTACAAAATAACAATTTTAAACATAAGTACATAAGTCATATGTTAGGAATGTTTCAGAATAATGGTTTAAAAGAAAATAAGTTTACTAAGGTTCTTAAAATCACTATTTCAAGTGTCAGTGTTGAAAATATATTACCAAACATAAATTAATTCTGAAGTAATATAAAAATGTATGATGTAGTTTTATTTAGACCTCAGTATTTATGAATAAAATTTCTTTTAGATTCATAGTAAATATTCTAGATGTTTTCTCTGACATGTCTTTAGAGATTTTTCTTTCAGTAAATTAAGTAGCCTGGTTAATTATCTAAATAAAAAATATGCATCTTGCTAAAGAAATTTCTATAACTACTATTATTTATGGGCACTAAAAACTGAAACATTGCTTAAATACCAATATGACCTAGTAAACAATGATGATTTCTGCAACTAATATTTAAGCTAACAGAAAATTGTACCCACAGAGTTTATATATCACAAAACCATGATTCAGGTAAGATATCATTGACAGACTTATAAATTTCCTTTACATTTATTTTATTTGCAACAAAATTTCAAGTATTAAAATCATTGTTCAATGTTAGTAATGCCAAATGTAAAACATTTAAGAACGAATAATCTCTGTGTTAATTCATATGTGAATAAGGCAGTGGAGAAAAAATGAATGAAGATTTTTAAGTAGAAGGAATTCAACACATTGTCTGTGTATATCTAAATTAGGAGTTTCATAGTGGTTATTTTAAGATTCTTTAACAGTATGAGTCACTTAAGATTTCACAGGTCCATACCAAAATAAACATAGACATAAGTCAAGCTGAATCTGAACACACACAAGTTCAGAAATAGACTGGTTAAGTAAACTTATGTTCTCTCTGTAGCATGTTATTATTTACTATACACTCTTGAGGGCTGATGGAAAATATAACCACGATTGCTATTTGCAAGACAGTGACAATAAGATTATTAAGAGAAATGTGGAGCACAGATATTTTAAAACAGGTTAATTTATTATTTTAATATGTTTATATAGAAAGAAACTTCATTAGGTTAGCCTACTAGCTGGGACCTAAGAATATTCATGTTGTGGAGCTTGTTAATGTATCCACTTTCCAAAATTGATAGTTGAATTTCATGTCAGGGTGAGAATAAGTTATTTCTGAAAAATGTATGTGAGTTCTACTCATCCAAAAGGTAATATGATAGGCATTAACACTTCATCATACATAATAATGTCACTGCTGCTGCATTTCTATAAAATTAGATTGCCAGTTTAGGAAATAAACCACATGTGTTTTTTTTATACAACGTTATGGAAATAATTTAGCCTCTCTCTCTCTCTCTCTCTCTCTCTCTCTCTTTCTCTCTCTCCACCCTATGCATGTCTTAAATTCAGCCAACTAATCTTCCCAGTGATTTCAATAGGAATGCTACAGAAGATAATGAAAACTCATTTTTTGAAAGTCTTTATTAAATGGAAACAATGCATACTAAAAGCAAATTACATGTTTTGTAAATTAAAAAATAAAATTAGAGAAACCTTGTATTAGTGTTTTTGTTATTATCTTAACCAAGTGAATGCTATGTGAATTTGATGTAAATAGGTAACAATTTTGCTAGATTCCTATGGTTAGCTTGTGAGGATCATGCAGGAAATACTTATGAATTTAAAAAGAGTCACCCTAAGTTTAACGTGAAGTAATCTTTGCTATGTTCCCCACCCCTTGATGGTCAATTACTTCTTTTGATATTGTTTCTTCTAGTCTGCTTCATTTGTATTAAATCATGTTTTCTATTTTTAAGGAAATCTTTCAAACATGGCAGAAGCTAAGAGTCATCAGCTTGGAGCAGCCCTGTTTCTCATCCCTTTAATTTTCCTCACCTTTGGAGCTGAAGCAGCTTCATTTCATCGAAACCAACTACTTCAGAAGGAACCAGACCTCAGATTGGAAAATGTCCAAAGGTTTCCCAGTCCTGAAATGATTAGGGCTTTGGAGTATATAGAAAAGCTCCGACAACAAGCTCGCAAGGAAGAAAGCAGCCCAGACTATAATTCCTACCAAGGTGTCTCTGTTCCCCTTCAGCAAAAAGAAAATGGTGATGAAAGTCACTTGCCAGAAAGTTCCAGGGATTCCCTGAGTGAAGACGAGTGGATGAGGATAATACTTGAAGCTTTGAGACAAGCTGAAAATGAGCCTCAGTCTGCACTGAAAGAAAACAAGGCTTATGCCTCGAATTCAGAGAACTTTCCAATTGACATGCCAGCTGATTATGAGACTCAACAGTGGCCCGAGAGAAAGCTCAAGCACATGCGATTCCCTCCTATGTATGAAGAGAATTCCAGGGATAATCCCTTCAAACGCACAAATGAAATCGTGGAGGAACAATATACTCCTCAAAGTCTTGCTACACTGGAGTCTGTCTTCCAAGAGCTGGGGAAACTGACGGGACCAAACAACCAGAAGCGTGAGAGGGTTGACGAGGAGCAAAAACTTTACGCAGATGACGAAGATGATATCTATAAGGCCAACAACATTGCCTATGAAGATGTGGTTGGGGGAGAAGATTGGAACCCAGTAGAGGAAAAAATAGAAAGTCAAACCCAGGAAGAGGTAAGAGACAGCAAAGAGAATACAGAAAAAAATGAACAAATCAATGACGAAATGAAGCGTTCAGGGCAGCTGGGCCTCCAGGATGAAGATCTCCGGAAAGAGAGTAAAGATCAACTCTCAGATGATGTCTCCAAAGTAATTGCCTATCTAAAAAGGTTAGTGAATGCTGCAGGAAGTGGGAGGTCACAGAACGGGCAAAATGGGGAAAGAGCAACCAGGCTTTTTGAGAAACCACTTGATTCTCAGTCTATTTATCAGCTGATTGAAATTTCAAGGAATTTACAGATACCCCCTGAAGACTTAATTGACATGCTCAAAACTGGAGAGAAGCCAAATGGATCAGTGGAACCAGAGCAGGAGCTTGAACTTCCCATTGACCTAGATGATATCTCAGAGGTCGATTTAGACCATCCAGGTATGTTCCAAAATAAGATGCTTTCCAAGAATGGCTACCCTAAAACCCCTGTTCGTGCTGTGATAGAGGCCCTACCAGATGGACTCAGTGTTGAGGACGTTTTAAATCTTTTAGGAATGGAGAGTGATGCAAATCAAAAGCTGCCGTATTTTCCCGGTCAGTATAACCGAGAGAAGGTTCTGCCGAGACTCCCTTATGGTCCTGGAAGATCTAGAGCAAACCAACTTTCAAAAGGTACCTGGATGCCAGATGTTGAAAACAGGCAAATGGCATATGAAAACTTGAATGACAAGGATCAAGACTTAGGAGAGTACCTGGCCAGGATGCTAGTTAAATACCCTGAGATCATGAATTCAAACCAGGTGAAGCGAGTTCCCAGCCCAGTCTCCTCTGAAGACGACCTACAAGAGGAGGACCAAATCGAGCAGGCCATCAAAGAGCACTTCAATCAAGGCAACTCTCCAGAGACTGACAAACTGGCCTCGGTAAGCAAAAGGCTCCCTGTGGGGTCCCCGAAGAATGATGATACCCCAAACAGACAGTACTTGGATGAAGATCTGTTAATGAAAGTGCTGGAATACCTCAACCAAGAAAAGGCAGAAAAGGGAAGGGAGCATATTGCTAAGAGAGCAATGGAAAATATGTAAGCAGCTTCATTAAATGCCCTACTTTCACTCCTCCCACCCAAGGACACCCCAACAATTCTCTTCAGTGTGTTGACTTCTATCCTGTTAATACTGTAATATCTTTAAATGATATACAGGCAGATGATTCCATTTCACTGGGGTGTCTGCTTCACTTACTCTGAGTTGTTCTCTTGTGTATTGATATGTGTAAATGTTACGACTTCTGGATAAAAAAAAAGTAATTATATTCCTTATTTAAGAAAGATATCTATGATAGTGTTTAACAGTGTATCTAATGGCTGTGGCATTGTTGATGCTTACATATGATAAAGAGCGTCTTATTATTCTCTTGAAAGTTTTTAATATTTATTGAATTATTTTGTTACTGTCTGTAGTGTTTTGTGGAGTACTGAAGCAAAAAAAATAATAAAGCATTATAAATATATAGTTTTACTTATAAGGCCTTTTCTATTGTGTGTTTTATTGTTGATTAATAAATGTTATTTCTGGACAACTTTGGACTTTTCATTCTGGAAAACCAGAGGCAGTGACTACGGAGCAAGCAGTATGGAGCCAAAGGAGGAAATCATTACTTTCCACAGCCAACCCAGGTAAGAAATAATGAATTGTAAATATATGATCATGCTGTATGCTTGCAGAATGCAACATCCTCTAATACCCTCTAACTGCCTAATGCTTGCTAAAGGTTTTTCTCATATATATGATTTAGGAATATTTCTTGCCTTTTTGTCATCATATTTATTCCTTTGACCCTTGATTTATAGAAATAAAACACTTAAGTCTTCCATACCCATACCCATACCCATAATTAGCATTGAAAAAAAAAGGGTCACGTACTGGGCAATCAGAAATAACTACAGACTTGGAAGCAGCCTACCTATTCCCAGGTCACTTTCGTCCCTAGAATATAAGTCTTCTGCCTCTTCTGTATGGTTTTTGAGAGGGGCTAAAGGATCCCCAAATTTACTCTCAAGCACCAGCTGCCCTCTCTCTTTTCCTAGTGCTGCAGAGAATCCCTCCTGGGCTGAGCAGTGCATAATTGTTACCATGTGCATCCCTTCAGGGGCTGGGAAGATATCAGCATCCTAGCATATCAAGAGGAAATCACCAACAGCAAAAACAATAGCAGCAAGAAAATATGAAGATTAACAAAACAACACTGTTCATAAAAAACAAGAAAATTACTAATAGTTACTATTTATTGAATGCTTATTGTACACCAGGCACAATATCAAACATTTTACACACTTAACCTTATTTGGTCTCAACTCTACCACTGCCAAGAGTCTTTCCTCCCTCTTTTACACAAGGAAAAATGAAAGTTGGAAAGGTTAAATAACCCAGATCGATGAGTTGCCAAAGCCTGTGTTTTTAACCACTGACTCTGGGAAATGGCCTTTTGGCTGAGAGGTGGGACGTTGGGCATGGGAGGGGCTCATAAGGTCATAGTATGGGTCACTTTCAAGTGAGGGCACCTGTGTGTGTGTGTGAATGTGTGGGGGTGGGGTCAAGGAGTGGAGACAAGTGAAGGGGCAGAAGGCAATTAGAGGGACTGCATATCTTAGGGGAAAACACTAAATGTAGGTTTTCCTACTTTATAATTTTGCCCAGACTCTATTCTGTCCAAGTGTTCTATATAAGTCCATGGAATTCTAGACCCTGTAAGTGAAAGAGATCTTACAGGCACATTATCTCTACAGTGTTTCTAATAAGGGGTCTTTACTCGAATATTTTCAAGATAAGGAGTTACTGCCTCACAAAACAGCACTATGAATTGAAGATGGTGGAGACAGCCAGCATACTTGTGAGGCTTAAAGTTTAGGTACAAACTTATATGCCTTGTTTTGCAGATGTCTGCATACACCTTCCGCCCATTGTATATTCTCTTCGGTTTTCTGTTTCATGCAGTAAGTCACTCCTTGTATACTAAATCAATCATGTGACTATTTCCATGAGTGCCCTTAGCAGAAACAAGAACTTGGCACACGTCTCCACCCAACAGAGACTTGCCCTACCAAGAGGTTAAGAAGTGAGAACAAGTAACTGACACAACACAGCTGATGAGGCTCCAAGCTGGGATTTATACAGAAACCAGAGAGGTGTCAAACCCCACACTCATTCTGTTACAACGTGTTGCTTTATCCTTAAAGTCTCGTGGAAATTCCATGATTCTCTAACAATGACATTGCAGCCATCAAAATTGGCAGTGGGGGATATCTTTAATTTGGGAGATGTATTCTGTGCCTGGCTTCTCTCAGACTGCAGTCAGCAAGCATCTTTGCCTTTTTGCAGTACCACCATATCCCCAGCTATTGAGTCATCAGATATTTCTGGTCCAAAGACTTTTTTTTTCCCATAAGTGTTTTAGTACATGTCTCACCAGCATAAGAAATGAAGCTCTAAGTACGATTCAAGAGTGGATGACAAATTAGCTTGAACTAGGGCAACGCTGCCCCTTTCCCTGCCCAGAAATCTCTTTCAGCAGATGTCAGGGAATAAGAAGCTTGAGCCCTCTGAGCAGATGCCCTCTGCAGGCTACCACTGGAAGCAGAGAGCAGCTTCCTGTGCACTAAGACTGGAAAGTGTTGGAAATGTCCTCTTTATGGATATTGAAATCGACAAGTGTTGACAGGAGCAGTGATAGAAAGTGTCAAGGAGCAGGAGCTATTCTTTGTAGGAGTTCATGCTACCATCAGAAGGAGTCAGATGTGGGGAGAGGGGTTGTGGGGGCTCAGAGAAGGGGGTGAAGGGTTAAAGAAGTACAAATTAGTAGTTGATAGATGGTCACTGGGATGGGGAGCACGGTATAGGGAATGCAGTGAGCAGTAATGGAATGGCTAGGTGGAGAGTCAGAGGAGAAAAAGAGCAATTAGGGGGCTCGTTTTATAAATTATATAAACATCTCATTAATGTACTGTATACTCGAAACTAATAATAAAATAATTTTTTTTTTTTAAAAAAGAGTCAGATAGGAACCTAGCACTCTACACAATTTTGGCAAAATCATCACCTACCAATCCCTCTCTCCCCTCAACACTCACAACCTCTCCTACCTACCTGCCTTGGGGACAATTAGGACTGAACTGATCATGCCCTTTATAACAAGACTTCCGAGTCTCTCCTCATTTCTTATGCTTGCCCCACTGCACCCCACCCCCACCTAAACTTTGTACATCACCTTTTTGGACCTCAGTTCCTACTCTTTCCCATATTTTATAACATTGTTCATTACGTCTTTTGGTACTCAAGGTCAGTCATCAGCAAAATCCCTGTCATCTTCAGTCTCTTCTGTGAAAATTCCCTCTAATCCTTGCTCTAAGGGGAACTGACTTCTCTGAAGTTGCTGCTTTGGCAAAAACTGTCTTTCGCTGCTCATGGGACATATTTTCTTTCAATTTTCTGGTGGGTGTGGTTGCATGTTAATACACAGCTTTATTATTATTAGTGTGGATTATCTTAGATGCAGGTAAAAGTAAAATCAAGTCAAATGAGATGAATCAAAAAAATAAATAGAGGTTTACAAAATCCAAGTAAAGGTCAAGGCAAAATCTTGGACATCCAGACCAGTTGGAATAATGTGTTGTTGTTTTTTTTAATTGAAATATATTTGACATATAAAATTTAAGGTGTACACCATTTTGATTTGCTACTTTAAATCTCCTGCCATCACCCAGTACCCACCACCCCATTACCCACCTGCTGTTACAGTTATCTACTGTCCTGGGTCACATGTCCTCATGCTTTAGAAAAATGTAGCTCCTGCTCACTGTCACTTTTCTAGCACGGTTCTTGTCTTAAAACTTGTTGATTTTGACATCCACAAAGGTGACCTTTCTAACACTTTCCAGGCTCCATCCTCCATCATCTATTTCCTTGCATAGTTATGCCCTTGAAATTCTTCTTACTAATCATTGCAACCTACCCTAGATCTAAATTCTAAACATTTCATTCTAACAACCACCGACTTGCCTTCTATATTTCCAATGTATTTCTCTAGTACCCTAGTTCTAATAATTCCCCCCACTCACCAACAAATGTAATCCATAGATTCTACTATCTCTCCATTCTCTCTCAACCCCTTTATTCTTCACCACCCACCTTGTCAAGGTTACATTTCATGTTCATCGTTATAATCACTCCTCTGAAAACATTTATAACTCTCTTCAGTCTCTCATGTTTCATTGTAATTTTTATTGCTCCACGAGTTGAGTCTAATTCTTCGCCCATGTGTACCTTCTCTCCTACAACTGAACATAGCAGGTGAATGACACACACCCACACTGATTGATTTCACTTTAAATTCATGCTCATTGACTTCGAATAGCCCACAATGCTCTCCTGGAATCCTAATGTACCCCTAACCCATGTCTCTCTCCTTAGACAATAATAGCATACTTTCCTCTTTCTCCTCAAATATCCAACCCTGCCTCCACCATCCACACTCTCACATGATTATCTTACTTTGCATCTCACTGAGAACAATAAAGCAATCTGAGGAGAAGGTCCAAAGACTCCCATGTCCACTTTTACCTATCTACCTGCATTTGGGGCAATACACTTTTTGCTTTCCCCTTCTTGCGGGTAACTGGTCTGTGCTTTTGTCTTTACTACCCGCTGCATTGTGCACTCAAACCTGCCTTCTTGCTTACTTGAGAACCTAGCTTCAGGAATTCTCCCCTTCTCTGTGCATCAGCTTTTGCCTTTCTACAGGATTATTCCCATCAGCATACCAATAGGTTGAAATTTCATCTACAAAACCAGCAAAAACAAATGAACAAGCAAATAAAAACCTGTCCTGATCCCACTTTCCCTTTATCCCTATTGCCCCTTATCTCTTCTTCCCTTTACAGGAAAACTCTTTAAAGAGTTGTGTGTGTTTATTCAAATTCTCCCCTCACATTCCCAAACCCTTTTCAGCAAGGCTTTAGCTCCCACTTCACAGAAATGACTCTTGTCGCCATCAGCGATGACCTTCGTATTGCCAAGTCCTTATTCTATTTTATTTAATAGCATTTGACAATGTAATCACAGTTTTACCGTTAAAAATCTTCTTTGCTTGGTGTCCAGGCCACCACACTGCCTGGCTCTCCCTCTACTTCACTGACGACTCTTCCTTAGTATCCTTTGCTGTCCTTTTTCATCTCTCCAACCTCTCAACATTGGAGACCAGAGCTCAGGCCTTGGAACCCTTCTCTTCTCTGCCTACACTCATTCCTTAGGCGATCTCATCCAAGCCTCATGGCTTTACCACCAGCTGTTGGCCAACAATTTCCAAATCTGTATGTTCAGTCCCAAATGTTTTCCTGAACACCAAAGTCAATAATCCCAACTGTCTAGGTGACATTCCCCTCCCCTCCCACCTTGGTTGTTCAATAGGTATCTCAAATCTAGCATGGCCATCAAAGAACTCCTGGTTTCCTTCTGCTTGACAAAATTCCAGCTTCTCTCACAGGCTTTTCCATCTCAGTTCTTCAGATGCAACCATGTTTTGCCTTTGATTTCTCTCTTTATCTTATAACCCATTTATGAATTGGCATCAAATCCAGTTGTTTCAACCTCAAAAAAAATCCACATTCCATCTTTGTACCACTTCACTGTTACCAACATGCTACAAACCACGATCATCTCTAACTTAGGTTATTGGCGTATCCGCCTGTATGTTTTCCCTCCTTTCACTGTGTTCTGAACATAGTGACAAGCGTGATCTAGTTATAATCTAGATCAGATGATACTGAAGAATGAGAGCCAAAGTGGTATACAATGTGGTGATATACAATGGCCTACAGGATCTGGTTCTGAACTCATTTTTTAGTATTCTCCCCATTACTCTCTCCTTCCCATTCACATAAGCATTATCGGAAGGGCCTATGTATGCTATGATTCAGCAAGCTGCTAAGATGCCATAGTTTTCCAGCATTACGAAATTATAGTTATTTTGGCATTTTTATCAATATAAATAAGAATTACCCCCATAGAACAAAAAGATTACTATTATTAAAAATGCAATGGAGATTAGTCACATGCCGACATAAGTTATGCCAGCCCAAATACATACGTAGCTACTACAGCCAAAACTATTTATGCTGCAACTATTATTCCTGACAGCTGGAAGCCTAGAAAGCCCTGTGGATTTGGATAAGGGAACTTCTAAGGGGTGAAAAGAACCAAAGACTGAAAAGCTAGTGGAGTTTTCCTGGCGAATTTAAGCCGTTTGATTTGTAACAAAGATGACAATTTGCTTGCAAGTGTTCAGACAGTATCTGCCTTCCAGAAGGTTTATTGTAGCTATCATCAGCAAGTTTTTTTCTGGAGAGCCAAAGCCGCATGTGTATTTGTAGTTAATTTCCATATCATTTACATATGCTTATATCTACTCCATTTCCTGTTTTAAGGGTATTTTCAAGTAAAACTGTATTGTTGATATACTGAATTTTGTTTTTATAATACTCTTTTTCCTAAAAGCCCTTTCATTAAATCGTTATCATTGATGTGGCTTCTGAGCATCACGGGGGAACAGTAGGAGGTGGTGGAGTGAAAGGATTGGATGAAGAATGGCCTATAAAGGCGATGCTAAGACATGATGATGTAATAATCACGTTGGTACTTCCTGTTGCTCCAGCGCATATTTATATCTTGATGGACTTCTCCATCATTTTAGTCATTCTTTAGGTCTTAGTGCACACACTGCTACTTCACTAAGAACACACTGATTGCTCCTTTTCCTTGGCTTTCACAGTGATTTTCTTTAACTTTACTGCAATATTTATTTCTCTTGGTCCTACTACATAGCTATGGCTAGTCACGTTTAGCTATCTGTTGCTTCTGTTAAATTGTAAGCTCCGAAGTCAGGGCCCTCCTCTGAATAGCCTCTTGATATTTTCTACAATGCTCATCCTGTATCTCTTCCATGTGAGCTGCTCCATATACACGTGTTCAGTAAATGAGCAGATGTTATCAAGCATACCTTTCTCTTTGCTGTCAGGTACTTTATGGAGTCTGCGTGTGTGCCTTCTGTAATCTCAACTCAATTTAATAGAAAAGAATGAATTGAACTGCCTACTGTGCATCCTCTGTGGTTATCTGAGAGCCTCCTTGATGTTGGCGTTTTCAGAGCATTTGAAATCTCAGGATGGTGGCATGGTTTATGCTTTAACACAGGAGTCCCCAACCTCCAGGTCACTGGTCCCTGGCTTGTTAGGAACTGGGCCACACAGCAGGAGGTGAGCAGTGGGTGAGTGAAGCTTCATCTGTATTTGCAGCCGCTCCCCAGCACTAGCATCACCACCTCAGCTCCACCTCAGATCATCAGACATTAAGTTCTCATTGGAGCACCCGTCCCTGGTGCCAAAAAGTTCGGGGACCGCTGCTTTAAACTTTCTAACTTGTAATTTTCTGATCTTAAGGTCTAGAAACACTCAAGAGCATACTGTTTTAAACAATTAAGTTTTCATTCATGTATTATGGGGTGACTTTGGACCACCATACAGTAATTTAGCCCTTCTAATGTTGGCCGGCATATACAGTGTGATACCGCAGATCAAAGAGCATTCAGATATCAACTCCAGAAATTCTTCTGATCTGAAAGAATATTTACTTGGAGAAGAGGCTCAGGCCTAATAAAAATAGAACAAAATAAAACAAAACCAAGTAAAATCCTGGCTTCACTCCTTAGTAGATCAGACACTTACTCTAGCTGGATCTGAGGTTGGATTACACTTACCTTAGAAACTACTGTAAAGATTTATCGATAATGTACGTGAAGTGACTTTACAGTACTCCAATGAAGTAGTTGCTAAATATAAAGTAGAATTTCTCAATCTATTGATCAATAGTTACTGATTATTTGCAATGTGTAAATCCTAGTGCTGGACGTTATATAGAGAGAGGAATATAAGAAGTCCACGTATATAATGAATTTCTACAAAAATAGACCACACCGTGAAAGCATTTTTGCTCCATTTACAAACAGAATTATTTCTTGTGCTGTAGCTATTTTGAGAAAGTGGTTTGTGATAAAGCAATGAGTTCTGATTCCATCTGTCATAGGTTCCAATTTAGCTGGGGCCATTTCCTGGAAATTGGAATGTTCAGAAGTCTGTAGGTGGTATGAACCAACACTTTAGGTTTATTTTAAGCTTAAAATTCTGATTTATGCTAAAGTTACCTAATATGGGCAGGAAAAAAACTGACAAGATCAAGTTTCAATTTCATATGACTGTCTTTTCTACATACTGTCCCAAACTTGTCTTTTCAAGAAATGAATTTTCAATGAGATATCAAAGACTTTAATTCTGATTTTATTTGTACTCTACACTTTATGGCTAACTAACCCTTTAGACTTAATTAATATGGCTGTTTAATAACCATGGTGTTTTTAAAATGCTACATAGATTTTAAAGGAAAGAATAGAATCATTCCTTCTTGGGCTTCCCATTCATATGTATTACACAGTGAACTGATTAAAGCAGAAAACCCTCCCCCTCCCCCTTAGTGATAATCCCACAATGCAATTCATTCTGAACCAACAGGTTGCTATGGTAGCAGGAGAGTCAGGGTTACTTACAGCACTGAACTGCTCCGCAACGTAAAATCAGCACAGTGCAGGAGGCATTTCAAAATTTATGAGACTGGTGGAAGCAATGTTGTGCTTTAACCTGCAGGCTTCCTGCATCTTTAAGAAAATAAAATTAAGAAGGTGGCAGCTTGAGCCCCTTGGGTGGTTTAACAGCCTTTCCAGAGTACTGGATGAACTAAGCCATGGTTTGTGCTTTTTATTTATTGCATTTAAGATTTGATCCTCATTAAGACACATATTATTAAAGGAAAGTTACATGCAAAACAAAAAATAAATGAGAAGAGTTTCTAATTTTGTGATTTATATTTCCTTCATTTCCAGTCAAAGCTAAAGTAGAGGTTTAATTTCGAGTATATATGAGTTTAGATATACTGAGACTGTATTATAATTGGAACCCTTGAAGCAAAGAATTCAATATACTATGAAATGTCACTTGTGATTCTGTCCATTTTGTAAAGAATGCCTTCTTACTATAATATATGTTAATACATGTATTATATGATATATAATACATATGACAATATATGTAAATACATATTGTGCACATGTATATATGTGCATTAAAAAGGTATTTTTTACATAAAAAAGACTGGTGATATATTCCACATATGTTACTCTTACGTGTATACATATGTAAATACAGAAGTATACCGATTACTTATTCTATATATTTAAAGTCTAACTAAAATTAATAGCTATATCACCTAAGATGTCCTCCCCATTCTCTTTTCATGTGGAGTTATTATCTCATTTACCAAGCTGAAATCCTAACCTTTTCTGTGGATGCATCTGTGACTATGAAATTTAAAAAAAAAAAAAAAACAGCTACAAAAAGCTAGATAAGCCAATGGATGAGCCTGAGTTCTTAAATGCATAGCTTATGCTATTCACTATGAGCTAGAAGCCTCTTGGGATGAGAGGTACATTAGGACTAGATGTGTAGTGTCTAGGCCACTCTGGAACTTAGCATAGCTTCATGGAGATGCTCCAATAGGGACTTCAGGCGAAGAAGGATGTTCCACCATGCTGTTTTATACCTTGGCGACCTGGCATAATCCATTCTTTCCATCTGGATGGTCCTCCATTTTGTCTTTCTACCAAGCTTTGGTTTATTCTTTAAGATGCAACTTTTTTAAGACTCTTTTGACATTGGTTTCTCTTGATTTTTTAAAGACAAATTGAGAAAGTAAACAGAAGAACCAGCATATGCAGAAACCAAATATCACCTTTATCACTGATAAAGTTAATGGTAAAAAAGCAGCTTAATGACAAAACTAAAGGAGCTTGTTACTTCCTCCACTCATCTAGTTTAATCTTTGAGACTACTTGTCTAAGGGCAAGTTGTAATTGTGAAGAAATTATTTCCTCATGTTGATCTAGGGTGGAGGAAGAAGAAAGAGACAAATCCCCATGCTTATGGTTCTTGATAGATTAACTCCACCCAAGACCAGTCAGTGGGTATTGCTCACCAACAAATAACTTGATTTACTTCTAGAGAGAAAGCAGGTTTTGAGACAGAGGCTTAAAGAGTTTAAGAACAATTGCTTTTATGGAAACCAGAGGACAGGGGACAGACATTCCTCTATTTATTCTGTTTTAAACCTGTCTCTAAGGGTCAGATTTTCCCAAACTTAATAGTTTAAGAGTAATAATGAAAATATTTTCCCTTTCAACTAGTACATAAGAAACATTTGCTGCCTATTGTCAAGCAAATGAGGCAAAGAAAACTATTCAGGAAATGTTTATTTCAAAGAGCATGAAAATCTCACAAGAAAATGAGCAATGTAAAGATTTGATGACATCGATCCAGGACACACTGAAGCATGGCCAGAATTTCTTAGGCTGTGTAGGAGGTGCCTTTGGGGTTCACATTTGTACTGCGAGGGGCCAACTAGCTCATTTCATGGAACTCATGCTAGAGGGATCTATCATTCTGTTCTCATTGCTCTCCCACCTTTGAGCAAGAGAAACAATCTAGTTTCTCCTTGTAGAAACTTAGTTCCCCAGTGCAAAATGACTTTAACTTATCACCAAACTGAATTAAAATAAAATTGGCAAAAAAGCGATGTATTTCGCTCTACTCCAGATTGTCGACCAGAGGAAAATTAGATTTCTGTGGACTCAGTAGAAAGAGGGGAAATACTTACATAACTAACTCTGGCAAACTCATTTCACTTTCTTGTCTAATTCTCAGTTTCTTTATTTTTGAAATAGAAAAAAATATCTTGGCTATTTCAGAGGTTTATTGTAGAGGCAAACAGAATTAATAAATATGAAAATGCTTGGTAAAAAAATGTTACATAATTATAGTTTATTATTAGTTATTATTTACATGATGAGTATCCAAATTTTTAAAATCTTCCATAAAGCACTGATATTTAAAGGGTATGTCAATCCTATAGAACATTGATTTAGAGAATTTTTAACTTTCACCTGGCAATGTACGAAAATTCCTCTTGAGCTTTACAAGAGAATGAAAAGATTTTTTTAGTTTGATAGTACTCAGAGTAAACCATAATCTGGACTTCTACATTTCTTTATGATTTTCTTCCTTTAGTTTAGTAGTGCGTGATGTAGTTATTTACCTGTCACATTCTCCTAAATTCAACAGACATTTGATTTTTGATTCAAGTCTGTGGCATGAGATAATGGAGAAATAAAGACAGTTTAACATGAGGACTCCTAGAAGACTCATGCCTTCTGAATAAGAAAGGAAATCTATTCACAAAACTACTATTGATAGTGATGCCAGTATTCACCTTTGTAGTTTATGCTTAAGTGTTTTCTATTCCATTATTCATCTTTCAAATTTCAAAAATTTAATTCAAATTCCTTAAAGGATGAGTTTGTTTGGATTACTGCCTTCCCTTCCACATCATTTGAATTCTTTAGTCATGACTCAATTGACTTCTGGAATGCCAACAGACTTCAATAATCTTTGATTAAACCAATTTTTCTTTTCTGAGGATTTTGGAAAATCAGGACAGACCAGAAATATTATTTGCAAAGCAAATACTCTGGGATGTTTACAAAAGAGCCTCAAAAAGAGAGAACAAAATAGTATTCAGGGCTTCATAGGTCCCTCCACCTTTTGAAATGATAAAGGAAATAAAGGGGCATGCATTTCATCAGGCTAGGCAAGCCCAGAGACCTAAATGCTTTTATCTGTCTACCTGGCCACCAAAGCAGCTAATAGAAACAAATTAAAAATTGATTTAAGCTTTAATTAAGGTATTATATATTCACTATGAACACATTGCATAAAAATAATTTTTAAAAACTGCATTAAATTAGTTGTTAAGCCAAATAAGTCATGTAAATCAAGTCCTTGAGTATCTGTTTGGTTAATAATTTTCAAGCTAAACTTACAGGTTTTTCTCAATTTGTTCAGTTTTCTTGGTCTATGAGTGAGGACTTCATTGGAATAGGCTAATTTTATTAGCAAACTGTTTTCCTGAGCAGGATTTATTTTGTGCATTTATTCATTCGGCCAACATTTATTAAATACCTGCTGTGTATTATAAGGTACACTAAAAGCTTTATGATAATTTCTATGTAAAAATGTATAGATGCTCTTTAAAAAGTTTTGATAGAAGGCACATTATCAACACCAAATCCTGCAATTGTATAAAGAACTGTATTCTAATTTTTAGCCTGCAGTACAACCTTCAGGTGGTACCCACCATATATCAGAATAAACAAACTACCTCCGAAAGCAGGATAACTGAGATAAGAGATGACATATTTAGAAACCTTAAAGCATGAGAATTTCTATTAGCAGGGATCATTGAGAGTCACCTACCAAAGCCAAGCCATCCATTTAATCATTCATTGGTTGATTAACTCTGCAAATATAAGTGAAAGCTGGGTATATGGCAGGAACTGCTGATTTCAAGAGATAGAACTGTGACCTAGACATATCCCCTGCCTTTAGGCAGTCCAGGTAAATGGGCATTTGTAAGGCCTTTATATGCAATCCGGTAAATGGTACAACAGTGATGGGCATAGGGTATTATAAAGGTGCCCCGGAGAGATACGGACCTCAGTCTTAGGTCTTAGGATAAACCTCCTGAAGATTATTTAAGCAATAATAAAAAATATCTCAGTCAAGTCAATAGTGGTATAATCTACTGTTGATGATTGAGAGGAAGGGAAAAGTGTAGCTGCAAGAGGGAATAATGTGCAAAGTTCTAAATTAAGAGAGAGTGTAAAACACTTTCAGATTTGCAAAAAATATTCAGTGTGCTTGGAACATAGTATTGGTGAGGCAGGTATTGACAGTGCTGAGAAATAAAGCTGAAGAATTGACAGGGTGGGATGAAGGGTGTCTTTTGAGCAGGATTAGCTATTTGACTTTTATCTTGAGGGTAACAGGGAGCAACACTTTTAATATTGATACCTATCACCTCTTTTGTGCCCAGCGCTGTCCAGGCACTGCTGGAAAATCTATACACTTGAATATCTGTTCTGTGTCCCCTGAAGAACCTTTAAGTTATCTAGGATGACAGGAAAAACAAACAAAATAATCAGAGAACAATTTCCAGTATTAACCAAATGGTAGATGAGGTAAGTGGTTCTGACCACAGAGTTGCATTGTGGGTAAAGTCAAAGACAGGGAGGTCAATGGGGATAACAGGTGGGATACATATATTTAGAGAGTTACACCTAATTAATTTCTATGCGAATTCATACTGTTTATTGTTCTTCAAGCCAGTCTGAAAGTTGAGTCTCCTCCAAATTTTTTGGTCTGTATAAAACAGGCCTTGCCCATTGCCAGCATAATGGTTACACGTCTAACAACCATAATTGCCTTCTGTGACTAGTTTAACCAGCTTGGACTACATGAAGTGTTAGAACATCTGTTTATTGGTTTTTGTTTGTTTTAAATTCTCATTTCTTTTTTACAGAGGGTTATATAGATGATATAGTTAAAATAATTGAATTTAGGTTGAATTCTTACTCCCAGAGCTGGGATGAAAAGCACAGAGTTAAGGAGACCCCATGTTATGAAAGCAGCTGTTGAGTGCCTCATCACGGTCATTTGTTTTCTTTTTCCCTGATTCACCACATTTTAATACTATTTTTAAGCTTTGGATTCAACAGAAGCTATTTTTGATCAAATTAGTCCTCATGCCTCACTGTGGGACTATCTAATAAAATAGAATACAAGGAAAGTAATTAATCAAAGCCATAGAGGCACTCCTGGAATGCCCCCAGCCATGACAGCAAAGAAGAGGCAGCCCCTTCCAGTAAGAGGGTTATCTCTTATGGAAAGTGTGTGCTCTTACATTCTGAAATTATTCCGTGCTGTTCAATAAAAATCACCAAATTGCCTTCTTTGCAATTACTCCAAAAAAAAAAAAAAAATTGTTCCATTAGAGGACATTCCCATCAGCCCAGATTTAACTGCATAGTTGCTTTTTAATCTATTATTTTTGAAAAGGACTTGAGACATAATTAAGTCTCATTTAAAAGATACTCCTTGGTTTGTATTCTACCTTCATTAGATACGTTGGTTCCCTATAATCAATCTGAACATTAATCCATTGTTTTGCTTGTTTTTTGCTTCATGTACAGTTTTTTGGATTTTTTTTCCCCTAAGAAATGTCAGTATCTAATCTTGCTTGATCTATGAAAAGTTTTCACTTGTGTTGGCAAATGGTCTGAAATTACTGGAATTGTTGAACAGAACTCTAATGACATTTTGAGTTCGTAAAGAGACCTTTTAAGGACAAATTATTATAGCCAGGCTGCTTAATAATTTATCTTCTCAACTTAAGTCATATAATTATATATTAGCAACCCCCCCCCAAAACAGTTTGTGTAAATTATTCAATATTCCTAATTCTAAATTAAGGGTGAGTGTGTATTAAAGAAGTAGAGATCTAAGATTCAACCCCTTTCCTTCTAAGTTCAAGGTGGTAATTTGTGCTCACAAAGAACTGAAAACCCAAAAGCATTCTTTATAAATGGCCAACTAAGTCTCTTTTATTCATCAAAGTTCAGGGTCTCTGGTTGTATTGAAAAAGACAGAGGGTCCTCTTTGGCTTTCACCTCAAATTGAAGATGGCCAGACAAATGAGATAAGGACAGCCTGTTTTACTCACCGGAAGAAGAGAGGAGTGGAGAGGGAGGGAGAAAGGGAAGGAAAGTTACGGAGAGAGGGAGTGAAAGAGGGAAAGAGAGAGAAAGAGAGACAGGGAGAGACACAGAGAGAGAGACAGAGCGACAGAGAGAAAATGAATGAGGAGAAGAGAGAATGAATAGCCAGCTTTCTCTGGAAGGCAGATGGAAAGACACAGAACCTGCCCCCTTGTCCTGGATTCTCTCAATCAGATGAGTCATTCCTCTGCCCACACTTGGGAAGCAGTGAGTAATTGATAAACACAGATGATGGAAATGTCCGTTCCAACATTCCCTCTTCAGAGAGAATAGAAAAAGCTCTATCACCTTTATAATGAGAGGTCTAGCCCATGTTAAGAGAATAAAAAAATCAACTTCACTTCTCAGCCCCTGCAGATTTTCCTTTTTCCTTCCTTCCTTGGCAAAGCAAAAGGAACAATCCCAACCCCTCTTACTTAAGCATATTTATTATTCTTACTCTAAAGGATGTATATTACAAACAAATATCATATATATTACCAATGTGGTTTGGTCAAACTGACTTTGAATTTTATTTGAATAGAATGTAATTCCTTACTCTTTAATGGGTGAATCCTTCATGCAGCATCATATATTGCTAAGGAAGATTGTGGAATTCTGATAACTCTGGAATTCTCCAATTTTGAATGCCTTCTCTGGCTCTGACTTGAGGAAGGCCCACAGGTGAAAATTCCAGAATGAAAAAAGTAACAAAATTCAAGGGAAACATTACCTAGATGGCCTAGACAAACTCTATGGCAGCATAGGGTGGAGAGAAAGGTATTTATTGTTAGAAAGGGGCTGCCTACAAACATGATTTTAAGATTTTCACAAAGTCTTCTCTGTTCCCTAAATATTATTTCCATCTGTTCACTGGTATTCTATTAGCAACAAAAAGAACAACAAAGATAAAGATTATATGTATGTGTGTGTGTGTATATATATATATATATATTAAAATATATATATATTTGAGAGAGAGAATATATTTAATTATAACAATCTTGCATATAGTTATGTTATTCCCATTTTATGGATGAGATAAATAAGGTACACAACTGGTAAGGGCTAGAACCAAAACTTAAACCCACAAGGCTAATCCACTGTCTAGTCTTTTACTACTTTAAGTGGATGCACTGCAAATGGAAATTTCCCCTGGGCAGGGAGCTCATTGTCTGAGATTCATGTCAAGGAGTAAATAAATTATATCAACTTCTTCCCAAAGAGAAAGTGTGAATGCAGGAGAGGTAAAGCCTGGAACATTTGTAGTTCAGTTTCTAGTATTTTCTAATTTCTAATATAATTTATTCCTGAGCCATAAATTATTTAGAAATGTATTTTTAAATTTCTAAATATTTAAAGTGTTTAAAAAGTTATCACTAAAAACAGATTTCAAACTTTATATCTTGGTAGTGAAAAGGCAATTCTTGGGCATTTATTGGGACTTATATCGTGGCTGAGAATTTTATTGAAAATTTTATTCTCAAATTGTTTATGCAGGGTTCCATGTATGTTCATTAGCTCAAGCTTGCCAATTATATTAAGTTAATTTGTTGTTATGAATAACAATATTCATATTTATGTCAATAATCTTGGAAGATACATTAAATAACTTTTTGAGTGTTAACCAGAGGAACTTTGGAATTTACTTCTTCTCTCTTTATACATAAAGATGAAATATTCTGAAACTCTGATAGAATTGTTATCCTAAAACAATAGGTATTAATTATTTTTGTCACATCAGTGTGGAATTATTCTTACTTATCCTGCTTGAGATGTGGTATATTCTGAATCTGATAATTCATTTTTTTCATCTACTCTGGATTATTCTCAACCATTATCTATTTAAATATACCGCTCTCCTTTCTTCAAATGAGCGAAACTCCAATAGATAAAATAAATGTTAAAATTTTTTTCTTTAAGATTTTTTTCTTTTTTTCTTTCATGTGTCTTAATGGTTAAGATTATAAACTTTATAGTCTAAATGTCTAGATTTCACTTCCACATTTACCACTTACTCATAGTATGACTTTGGGAAGGGTATTTCATTTCTTTTTGTCTTAATTCCCCCATCTGTAAAATGGGGACAAAACAATATCTAAGGCTGTTGGGAAGGATAAAAAGTTAATGCAGTTAGAGAATTCTATATAACATCTGAACATGAAAAGTTCCATAGGAATATTTGTTAATATTGTTGACTCCTTGTGCTTCATTAGGGTAATTTCTTCACATTTATCCCCAGTTTGCTGATTCTCTCTTGAGCTACATCTCATCTACTATTTCAATTGTTAATGGTTTCCTGGAAGGTTTTATTTTGCTGCTTGTTTTTGTTTGTTTGTTTTGTTTGTTTGTTTTGTTTTGTTTTTGATTACTCTTACACATGATGACATCATATTTTCTTTTCTATTTTTTTTACATTTGGGAATAAGAATTTATAGGCAGTGAGAATTTAACCAAGGATATAATACATGTCTGACTATGGGGGTGTATCCTTAGAGAGAGAGTTTATCTAAAATTCTGAGGGATCATCACATTAAATTACTTTTTTAGCTTGGGGTTTTTCAGGTCAAGTGGAGAGTGTAAATCTTAACACCAAACTCATGTGAGGGCAACCTGTTGTTATGAATTCTCAAAGAAGACTTTCCTCCCAACTAACATTTAGAGCAAGACAGACACATTTCATTGTTAGGCAGGTAAGTTTTTCCTAAATTCCATAATGTTTAAAAGTCTGTTCCAATTTTGCATGTTCAAAGGGCTCCCATTTGGGATATTTTAGAAGATATCTAGTGTATCAAATAAAGATACATAATAAAGATCCTACCATTTGCCAGAAATATAACTTGGTTCTATTATCTCTATGGGACATCAGGATGGAAAAACAGAGTTCAGGATTAGAGAGAGGCTCAAGTGTTGAACATATTTATTAACTCCTTTATTGAGTTGCAGCTGGTCTCGGTGGCATGTAAATTCAATAGTTCTGTTCTCCAAGCACATGAAGCACAGATAATACACCCATCTGGTGTTTCATAATTACATAATATTAGGTATGATTTTAGGTTGTTTGGGTGGCAGGACATGACCCAAAGATACTCAGGGAACTTTTTGTTATTTACAGCTCTAAACAAGAGATGGATCTGCTCCACAGAGGGTTGCACCTGGGGAGGGTAACAGCAAACTGAAACTGTAGGAGGCGCCTTCTGTATAGCAAGTGAGGCGGGGTTAGCTAGGTTTTGAGAAGACTTCCTAGGGATAGGGTATTATGAATAATTCCACAGAGCCAAAGAAGAAGGGGCCGTCACTGGATTTCAGGCATCTGGAGGTCTCCGACAGTTGAGTATGAGGGTACTGTAGCCCAGAATTGGTAGAGTCTGATAAGTGAATTAGTAGAGGTGTGGGCTTGGTAAATTGCCCAGGAAGAGAGGAACTGAAGGTTTTTAGCCATGACTTCAAAACTGGAATATTCCCTTGTGGAATATCAGGTTACATCTGGGAAAGTGGGAGGACCAAAGGTGCCATCTGAGCCTTGTGTAAGAAAATAGGCAAGAGACTGCTAGGCAAAGAATAGGTGTTAAGGGCATGCCAGACAGGGCAACGGCATATGCAGAAGTGCAGAGGAATAAGAGGATGACATGTTAGAAGAATACCACACAGCCCATTGAGACTGGCTCTTAAAGGGTACATGGAGAAACCAAGACCATAAGTGTAGGCAGGAGTGAAATGCCTGTGGTCAAGAGCTTCCATTTTATATTCAGCGAGGACCTTACTTCTCACACTGGAGCAAGAGAATCCTGGGTGTGCAGCAGTGGTGTGGAAACGCAAAGCCAAAGAGAAAACCCGACATATCTTCCAGGATATAAATTTGGGGTAAAAATTGGGGAAAAGAAAGCTTTAAAAAATATTAAAACAAACACAAATACAAATGGGGAAAAAAATCTACGACAATACAAAATACATGCAAGAAATTGTACAATTTAAAAAATTTCTCATTGTGTTTTGAGATCCCTTTTTCAGGGTTTGTGTTGCTTTTCTGCCATCAGAACACCCCTCTGCCTCATTATGCCACCATTTGCCACCTACTGAGAAAATCATCAGTTTGTTTGTGGTCCTGCAGTTGTTATTTCCTTTGATGACCAAGTGCTGACTGATTGATAGAACTCCAATGGAGTATCTTGCTTTTTGAAACTTTGAAATCCCTGCCCTATGTCTCATTAATGTTTCTTTGTTTTCTGTGATACTTTTGGCCATGCTTTCATTGACGTTTTATATTATCCTGTTTCAATTAATAGAACAACTGACATTCTTCCATTGGCAACTTTGAATCAACTTTTAATCAAACAGCCCACATAGGCAGTGTAGTGTGACAGGTTCTTTGGGGATGAGGCTTTCTGTTATATAAACACTCGACAAACAAATAATAATAAATAGTTAACTTGGGAGTTTCTAGAATGCACTGTTGTTTAAAAGCTTTGCACAAGGGCCTGTGTAGGAAGCAACACGATAAAATAGAAATAAACTGGAGCAGATTGATTAGATTTTTAATCTTTGATGTATGCCCTCAGGGCAATTGTTTAAATAAACTATCTAAACTTTACTTTTCCCATTTGTAACAGAGATACCATGGGTCTCTCATAGGGTTAAAATAAAGAATGAATGATAAAATACATAAGAAAGCACTTGGATCATATTAGATTTTTAAAATTAATTTAGCTCTTCTTCCAGGCTACTTTCATAGGTATCTGTTCTTTCTTCGAGGTATGTTATTCATCTTTCTAAGCCAATGGATGCTCATTTATAAAACTTTAAGGTGGAACTAGAAAGTTCATAAGATCTCTTCTGGCTTTCATGTCATTTTATCAAAGTTACAGTTTTTGAAGGAATCAAATATAAATGAATATTTAGAATTGCAGTTAGAGTTGAAATATAAGACTACACATTTTTTAGTTATTTCTAAAATTTCAAAAATAACATGCAAAATCTTTTAAAAATTAAAACAATTTGAAAGTAGAAAGAGAGAGAATAAAAGAAAATTACCCATAACCCATCACATTGTACTCCTCCCTTTAAGAGAAACACTTGAACCGTTTTAGGGTTTCTCATTAAATTTTTTTTCCATGTATCTTCTGTCACATACACATAGATACACACAAGTATACATATAGTATTATATGCTACATGAAAACATTTGCATGGCTTTTAAAAACAAATCAGATTATTTTATACATATTACTTTGAAAAGCTCCCCCCCCCACAACACTCCTTCCATTTTCTGTTAGACCTTTCTAAGCATATGGCTTTCACCCTCAAGATCACCTCATGAGCCAAGATAGCTACTAGAGCTCTAGCCTTTGAATCCTTATTCCAAACAAGAATAAGAAAGAAAGAGGGGAGGAGAATGTAAAAACTAGCTAAAAGGTTGAGCCAGTCCCTTTAAATTACTTTTTTTCAGAAATCCTCCAACTTTTGTTTATATAGCTTTAGCTACCCCTCTTTGCAAGGAAGGCTTTATGTGGTTACATTTCTACTTCAAGTGAAATTGGAGTTCAATTAGTAAGAAAAAGGAAGAGAAGGGATATTGGTTAGCTTATATAACAATCATGATTAAAAATGCCTTAATCAGTCTCGATACATCTTCTTCATTCTTTTGCATGATTACATAGTATTCCATCAAATAGATCTATCACATTATAGAAGCATTAGACTATTATAGATAATTACATTGTTTCCATTTTTTTAAAATTACAAATAATATTAACTATTGATATCTTTATACAAATATCTGTATGCATGTGTCTTGGGCAATTTTTTAGTTAGAAACTTAGAATTAGAATTTCTAGGTATGCAAAGAAACTAAAACCAAATCCACAAAAATATAAATAGTTAATAAATTTGGGTATAATGTATAAAAGCATCCTTTATGCCATTCTTGTACATTTGAAATCACATCACAATAAAAAGTTACCAAAAATAAGCAAGTAAAAAGCATCCACGCATATGCATATATGGAATCACCAAAGTACATCGGTTAAATTGGAAAAGCTTTTGTTCCTCATCACCTCAGCGCATCTTTCTGGGATTCAGAATCAGCTGTTACATGGTAAAATGGAGGTTAGTCCCAGTCTTCAAAGGTGGAAGGAGTTGGGTGTAACCATTCAGGAAGATATCAGGCACACACTTATCCCAAGAAAACTTTCTTGGGATAACAGGGTTAATACTCTCTAATACTCTCCTCTTTGTCTGACCTTAGAAGTCTTTCCCTCCTTTAAAAGATAGGTTCAGTGATAAAATGAGAATTTTCTTAAATGAGAGAATGCAGTCTTTTTTTGTGTTAATTGTTATTTTTGTGTTACAGATCCTTGGGTATCAGAATAAATTTCCAACTCTCCTGACTTTTATTTGAAAGCCATGAAGCTGAGAGCCAGGGCTATGGTTTCATATGAAGTGTTGCCATCAGCAACAGCTTCTTCACAGACAGAACCCCTGATAGAGGAGGTGTACTAGATGGGTTGTAAACTCTTAGCTGCATCAGGGAGAAGATGGAGGCACCCATCTTCCAGGACACTCACACGTGGTATATATGTCTACCACAGAGCCTCAGAGAATGCTTCGAAGTGAAGAATAATCTCACAAAAGGACTTTATGCAAAAAGAAGAAAAAGAGGGTAGAGCAGTCACTGGCCGCTGGGTGGCCTTATTTGGGCAGCTGCCCCATATCAAGCCATTGGAAAGGGGCAGCAGTCACAACCGTGCCATTGTTAGGGGTCTAGCATGAAGAAGAAATAAATGATCTATGGAAATAACGAAAGTGGAAATAAATGGTCTGCAGTTACAGTTTCTGAATGAGCAAAGTGCTGCCCTTCTCTGACTGGGGCTGAGCCCTGCATTCCCTCTGAAGTAGAGGGGTGACCTGCAGACAATCATGGGAGCAGAGCCACGTCTACCTCTGAGCTCGACTCCTTCCCCGTAGGTTCCATGGGAATTCCTGATGGTAGGGCACAGGCTGAATATGGTTTAGAAGACTGCTTTTCAGAGGCTGCAAAAGAAAGTTATATGAAAAAAATTATTCTTGGAAGCCAGACTAAATGTTGATGTTCTATTGAGAGTTTTATTTTGGTCTTTCAAGATGATAATCCATCAGCAATGAAGGGCTTTAAAGCTCTTTTCATGGTGGAAAGCAATCTGATAAACAGGACTTGAGATAAAGAAGAAAAAGATCAGTTGAGTGTATATCACTTGCAGAAACAGTAAAACAAAACACAAAAGCAAGCATTTAGCAGCTTTTCTTTTTACAAGAATTTTGGAAGTTGGCTGCTCCAAGGGGCGAACTAATATATACCTCATTTACCTAGATTTATCCACAATTAACTGCGAATGTCCTCCCTCCCTCACCACCAATCTAATCCTTATGAATGAGTGATCAACATATAAAACCGAATAGCTGAACAGTCATTCTGTTCTCAGGATATTGTAAGTTCTGCAATGCTGATGTCTCTCATGCCTTCTTCACTACTGTATCTCCAGCCCTTAGTACAGTAGTGACTTGTACAACTCAATAAATGTGCTGAATGAGCGACTCTACTCTGAGAACCCCTCTGAAATGCTCCTCTCCAGACCTAAAGTTAGAAACCCGGCTTCCCCGACTGCCGCTCTCCTTCATGGTGGAACTCAGCAAACTAACAGTTTTCGAAAATCCTCTTTTTAAATCTTCCCTCAACCTCCAGTGTTTTAATCCTTTTTTTTTTAATTGTTTAAAGATAAAAAGAGTAAGAGTTGGCTGACCTTGACTACTTAGAAATTTTAACATTGTGGTCTCCTTTGAATCCAATGTTTTCATGCCTCAGCTAAACCTGTGATGGAGACTCACTTTAACATGGTATATAGTATCTCAGAAATTTAATTTGCATTTCATTACGAGTGGATTAAACATGTTTAAATATTGATTGGCCTTGAGTGTTTGAGAACATTTTGTGCTTTGACCTTCCTTACTGATTTGTAAAAGCTCTTTGTATATTAAAGAATAAGCTCTTTGTCCTATGTCTAAGAGGAACAGAGATGATATTTTATTCATGTATCCCCAAGCATGTAACAGGTGCTACATAAATATTTGTTAAATGAATGAATAAATTAACATGTATCACAAATATATTTCTCAGGAAGACTTTCACATATTCTCTTCCATGAAACCAGGGCAATCGGGCTACTGGCAATATGAAAACAGAGATAAAATTGTGTGCACATTTCAATCAATAATCATTACCAATACTCATAAGAAAAACACGGACCTTCTGCTTACCCTTATTAACAATTAAAAATTTAAGTGACCTATAAACATAGGTTTTTGATCATCTGACCCACTTTGAAAAAGCTTCAGGTGTTTTCCTTTGAACAAATATAGAGCATTTTTAGTAATAGTTGACACTTACAGAATGCATGTTCTGTGCCGGACACAGTGCTAAATGCTTCACATATATAACAGAGAAACTATTTTGGAGCTTTCCCCATTCACCTTTTTGGTTCCAGAGAATTAAGCAAGTTGAATTCCACTTCCAGAAGGAAGATGTGACATTGTGATTTCCTTTCTAGCCAAAGAAAAAAAGAAAAGAAAAGAAAAGAAAAGAAAAGAAAAGAAAAGAAAAGAAAAAAAGAAAAAAAGAAAAAAAAATGTCTGTGTGAAGAGAATAGTGTTAGAAAAAGACGTATGCTTTGTAGCTCTCTCTGAATCGAGGGTCTAGGGAGGGCCAGAGTGAGAAGCGTGTTATATGGGATGAGATAAATTTGAAGCAAGAGCTTTGATACCACTCTCTCTTTGAAACCCTCGGAGGAGACTGCTATGTAGTTGGCCCCATATGTTCAAGAGAGTAATGGCATAATCAGAGAGTACAGTGCTAGCCAGACGAGCTAGCTTTCTTGAGCTGCACTTAGTTCCAGTGGAGTATACAGGGACCCAGAAGTTCCTACAAGCCCATGTATTATTTATTGGTGGTGGTAAGGAGAACAGCTAATAATTACGAGGAGTAGAGTTGCCAGAAACAGAGATGAATGGAAGTCACAACCAGGTGTCACAGAAAACCCACACACTGAAGCGGGACCCAGTAAGCAAGGCAAGTCTTGACTAAGCCAAAGAAAAAGACTGTGTCAGAGAAAGCCAAAGAAAAAACCAAACATGTCAACTGCAGACTTGAGCAGTAAGCAGCAGTAGAAGGACTGTCCCCAACCAGGGCAGTGTACCCTTACAGAGCTCAAGCCTGGGCAAGACCAGACCAGCCATTCTGCATCAGATAGGGACGAGCTCAGTACCTTGTCTGCCTCTTCCCTGCTACCAAAAGTGTCCCTGGAAATTCATCTTGCAGAAGAGAAGTAGAGTGGGAGGATTTGACAAATAACGTACATGAAATATACTCTGTCACCCAAAGGAAGATATTAAACTGGAAGGATCTGAGATCTTTTAGGCAGCGAAGTTTACTGTTTAATTGTTTTGTCATTTCTTTCCCCCATTTTGGGGGATGGGGATTCTTAGGGAAGAGGATTTCAATCGGTTACAGAAAGAAGAGCTCATTTTTCTCAGAATATTGGATAGGGACCTGTATGTTTATTAGCAACCCTAGTATACAGAGTATCTCACTAAATTCTCACAAAAAGTCCTCTTAGTGTTTTATAAATGAGAATATTGAAATGTAGAGAGTTTTAAAGTGATTTTCCTATGGCCACTCAGCGAGCCAAACTGCAAAGTCTATATCAAAGAAAGATGGCAGACACATAATCCCGATAGTGTTTTGTGAGCTGGTATGCGAAGGGTTGCAACCGGTTGAGAATCAGGGCTTGGGGTGCTTTCAGGGTTAGCACGGAGGAAGCAGAGCAACCCAGAAACCGTCTGTTCAGCTCAGAGGGAAGTTCGGAGCTTTTGCTTCACTGCTGACGCAGCGGGCACTGTGGGGTTATGAACTGCTTCTGGGCAGGTGTCAGAGCGGAAAATGCGTGGGAACGCACAGCGAGTTGGCTGGGCTCCTACCCTGGGTGAATGCGGTGCAGATGGTCCCACCAAGGATGAGATGCCTGATGCTCAATAGGTTAATTGTGCACGTTCTCCGATGAGTCAGCTCATAATTGCTGACACCAATATGTTGGCTGTTGCTGCCTCAGGGGCATGGTGTGTGAGTCAGATGATGGGAATGAGGAGAAAGTTGGTCTTGTTTCCTGAAATCTTAGAAACTGAATAATAAGGTTTTGAACTTGGTCTGTGATCAAAATCACTTTGGGGGGAAAAAAATTAAACACCAGAATGAAAAACTTGTGACTAATAAATATCTCTCTACATATTGTGAAGGTAACGGAATTGAGCAGCTATTATAACTGGCTATTAATCTTTATGGAGGTGGATTCAATCATCTTAACCTAATTTTAAATCTTAGTTTTTCTTCCCCAAGCAATATTTTCTATTCACAGCCTCAAAATCACCTCAGAAACCCTACGACGTCCCTATGCCTGCTGGTAATTGCTTAGATCATGGTGATGGTGAAACAGATGGGTCAATTCAGCCTGCTGATACCTTGTGATATTTTTCATCCTTTTTGACTTAACTTTATTTTTAAATATGTAAAGCACTTATGTAATTCAAAAGGTATTTTAAAAAGATATACCCGTAGAATTCTTATTTCTGTCCCTATTCCTCCCACCCTGTTTCCACTCACCTCCTTCATAACTATTTTCATTCATTTTATCTGTTTTTTTTTTAACGATATACAAAAGTCACATGGAAATAAGTGTCCATCAGCAGATGAATGGTTAAAGAAAAAGTGGTATATACATACAATGAACTCTTGTTTAGTCTTAAAAAAAGAACAAAACCCTGCCATTGGCACAACATGGATAGAACCCAGAGGACATTATGTTGAGTGTAAGAAGCCAATCACAGAAGGACAAATAAATACTGCATGATTCCACTTATATGAGGGATCTAAAATAGTCACTCATAGAAGCAGAGAAAACCATATTGGTTGTCAGGTGCTGAGGAAATGGGGAGTTATTATTCAGTGGCTGTAAGTTTCAGTTATGCTAGATGGATAAACTCTAGAAACATTCTATACAACATAATGCCTACAGCTGACAGTACGGTGTCACGCATTTAGAAATGTATTAAGAGGGTAGATCTCATGTTAAGTGTTCTTACCTAAATAAAACAAAAACAAATGGACACATGGAAACTTGGGGAAGCATTGGATATATCCATTACTTCGATTATGATGATGATATCTAGGGTATTTGTGTATGTGCATGCTCTTTGGATTGTACACATTGAATACATGCAGTTATTCGTATATCGGTTATACCTCAATAAACCTGTTAAAAATTAGCATATTATGCCATATACACTCTTCTGTATCTTGACTTTTTAACCTTATAATATATATTGGAATCCACTCCATAGTCATATGTAAAGCTCTTTCTCATTTTTTAATATCTGTAAAATACTCCATTGGGTGAGTATTCCACAATTTATTCAATGGGTCCTCAGATATTGAATATTTGTGTTATTTCCCATCATTTGCAACTAGAGATGATACCTGAATAAATACCTTGTGCATATGTTGTTTCATTTTGTAGGGGTATGCCTTCAGGTAGAGTCCTAGAATTGGGATTGCTAGGTGATAGGGTAAATGTGTATAATTGTGTAAGATACAGCTAACTGCCCAGTTTAGGTCTGTATCATTCTGTACAACCTCCAGCAGAGTGGGACTATAGTGTCTGTCACCTCAGAACTTTGTCAGCATGGTGTTTCTCAAGTTTTTTAATTTTTTTATTTTTTCTAACATGAGAAGTGAGACATTAGGTATCTCATTGTATAGTGTGCATTTATTTTATTATAAGCAAAACTGGGCATCTTTTCTTGCTTACATGTCTTCTATTTTTGTGTCAGGCTTTTGGTGTTTCTTTTTTTCTCATTTTTGAGACTTACTTATAACTTA
>CM053503.1:159566771-159607278 GCA_028627145.1 Eidolon dupreanum | reverse complement strand
TATTCATTTCCAATCAACAAATATTTTTTGATCACCTCAACAAATATTTTTTGTAAAACAACTGTGGTAAGGTGTTAGAGTAGAGAGAGACATCTGAGATGGCTTACAACAAACTCACACTCCAGGAGCTTTTGAAAAATACTTCCAGCATTCAGAATATTTTTAATCTTTCCACGATTTCTGCAACTTCCCAAGTTCACTGCAGCATTCTCTAGTATTATATTGCAACTAAGTGTGCATGGCTGTGGGTACATGCATAAGTGTTAAGCTGTATTTTAAGTACAGTATCCATGAAAGTTGGGAATCACCATTTATAACAGTCATGCTTCTGACTTTTGTTCTAATTGTGAGTTTAAAAGAATTACAAGACACCCATACTACAAAATACAACATAGCTATTTGAAATCAAAATACAAATGTATATTTAATGATGTGAACTATGTGTATGCTTTATTGTCAGGTGAAGAAAAGTAAATTACAAAATATATTTCAGTATGATTCCATTTGTAAAAATAATCTATAAAAAGATGCATGTATATTTACATGTTTTAAGTACATGTTTATGTTTACTAAAAAGTCTAGAATATTATAGATAAAATGTTGATGATGGTCATCACTGATAGGTAACTGCAGAAGATTAAGAATTTTCTGGACATTTCCCCCAAGAAATTTCTCTAATGAAATTGAGTGCTTGTGTAATGGAGGCATAAGCCAGAAATCGGGTTAAACATATGGAAACATACAGGGTTTTGAGAGGGATTCCACATGATAGTGAGTATTTCATACACATACGTGAATTCTCCTCAGGAGTAAATGAGTAAATGAAGGGACTGGCATCTCAAAACTTGGCTCTCTTTAATAAAACAATGATGCATCCAGTCTTTTCCCAGTGATTACCTTTCCTCTCTAACACTGATTTCTAAATTCAGAGAATACTCACAGTTCTTTCATACTGAAACCTATGCAAGGGGAGAATACAGCAGGGTATGGAACGGAGATGACAAGGAAATAGCTCTGTGTTGTAAAGAGAAGAGTGTGAGGTGCCCTCTGCCTTGCTCCCAGCTGGGTCTGCTGTTCTAGTAAACACCAGCCATTAATCCAGTTGTCCAGGTATCCCCAGGTTGCCACAGGGCTTTGAAAGCTTGGAAAGACTCACCAGCTACAACAATAGTGTTAGCGATAACAAGGTTTATTTTCCCCCAAGGCTCTATTCCTGGGCTTGCATACATTTGCTCTTTTCAATGAGCCATGTACTTTAAATGTCACCTTGCTTCCCTTCAGCGTGGCCTGTGTTCTGACTGTCCAGGGGCCTCCAGACGCAGCCGGCAGGTTGATGGCTTGCTGAAAGCTCCCTCATTATCTTTCACTGTAAATTCCTTTCGTGGGCAATCTCTTGTGCCCTGGATGCAAAGCTACTTTGTATGTGTGCTGTGAAATAAAATCTCATAACGTGTGAGCTCATTTTCTCATGCTTTTCTTCCCGCAACCCCCATTACCCTCCACAGTGTGACCTCAGAGCTAATTGTTTATTTAATTAGCATAGCTCGGTTTAAATGACACTAATTGGTGAAGAATGAAAAGTAAAGGATGTTTGCATGTTCAAACAAAGAAAAAGGTGTGTGTGTGTGTGTGTGTGTTGGTGTGTCAGAAAAGCACACTTGAAAAATTAGTAGTGAAAAGTATGTTTTTATGTTGTAAGAGATTGCCTTCATTATCCTTTCCCTTAAAAAGTAAAAGAAAATTGCTCTTTTCTATTATTTTTACTCAAAAGGTGCTGCTAAGACTCTTGCAGAATTGTTAAAACTATAAATATACAGCTTATATCACTTTCTGTCGAGCAATGACTATTTAAATTAAACTTGGTATACTGTTCTCCAGTTACGTATGCAAAAACCTCAAGCTCAAACTGGATCCTTTTCCTATAAACGATATGCTTCTTTGCAGTAGCATTAGAAAGACTCTGCACTTGAAATATTCAGCTTAAAGAAGGCTCCAGCCTGGGCTCCTCTCTAACTGCTATTATGTTCTCCTTTCCTGCCCCACCCCTCTGCCAGGATGGGTCATAGTTAAGAGGGGTGCTGAAACTGGAGGGCAACCCAGTCTGGGACTCGTGCTGCCTCCACCACTCAGCCCATAGACTGACACAGGAGTTGGAATATTTAGAAGAAGCGTTTATTGTCACGGCACCAGTGATCTGAGAAGGCAGCGGGTTAACACCTTCGGAAACTGCCTTGTTTTCTCAGTGTGGCTTAAGGTGTTTAACGGAAAACCTGGGCATTATTCCAGGGTCTGCACGATGGTTCCGGGGGATCTGTTAGCTTCACGGAGCTGTTCCTCTGGCAATGTGTTCCTCTGGTGGCGTTAGCAACCCGGGAACAAAGATGGGAGTAGTCTGGAAGGGATGCTGATCAAGAGGGATCGTGATCAGTAAGCAGAAGGGCATTAATCATAAGTCTCAGGGCAACTTTCTTTGGTTGGGGATGTTCTAAGGTCAGGTCAAGCCGCTGGGGTCAATCTATTGTTAAGCTATAAAGCAAGGAAAAGTGAAGTCGGGACATTGTGAGGCTTCTACTACTGGGGTCCCAACTGATCCCTTCTTTAGTAGCATTTTAAAAAATTTTTATTTTTCAATTACAGTTAACATACAACAGTATATTTGTTTCAGATGTATAACATAATGATTAGACATTTATATAACTTACAAAGTGATCACCCCAATAATTCTAGTACCCATCTGACACCATCCATAGTTATTACAATATTATTGACTATATTTCTTATGGAGAGTATTGGCATTTTACTGGGCCATGGTAACTGAGAGAAGAGTGTTGAAATTCACAAGCAAAGGAGCTGACACTTGGAGCCATTGAGACTGTAGCTACTATGAATGTGCTCTCTGTCTCTCTCGCAGGGATGGAGTGCTAAGAAGACCTGGAGCCAGATAAGCAAAGTGTGATATAGTCATACGACAGAATAGTATTTAGAAATTAAAAGGACACATGCTCTAACAGGGATGAACCAACCCTGTGCTAGGTAAAAGAAGCCAGACACAAAAGATCACACATTGTATGACTCCATTTACACGAAACATCGAGGAAAGACAAATTTATAGGAACAGAAAGTAGAATAGTGCTCACCTGAGCTGCAGAGGGAAGAGGGAGTGGCTAGGTATAGGCACAAGGGATCTTAGGGGGGTTATAAAACATTCTAAAATTGGATTATAATGATGGTTGCACACATCTGTAGATTTACTTAAAGTCACTGAATCGTACATTCAAGATGAATAAATTTTAGGGTATATAAATTAACCCCCCATTAAAGCTGTTTTAAGAAATTGGAAATAAATTTCAAATGGAAATAAAGAAGGCCTGGAGAGAGTTCTGTTTGGGGAAAGTTCCACAGGGTGATGCTTGCTTGGATGGTCCAGCTGGACCAGCTTTGCTCTGGCTGCAGGGCAAAGCTCACATCTTATTGCTCCTTGCTGAATTTTTCGTATCAGCTTTACCAGAAAATCAAGACAAGGTATTTCAAGATGCTCAAGATACAAAGATAAATTCGATGTCTTTGATTTGTTTTTTTTTTTTTTTTTTTTTTTTTGTCCTGAAGGAGGTCTGCCATATGGGAGCGTCAGATAAGTAAATAATCCATGAAGAATGGCCAGTACTCAGGAGACCTGTTCTGCCAGGGGGAGCTCAGAGGGGCTTCGGCAGAAGTGGTTGCATTTGAGCTGAGTGTCAATGAATGAGAAGTAAATGGCAGGAGAAAGGTAGCGTAGATGATAACTGTTTTGGGTTTTTTTTTGCATGCCACCCTCCCACTCCTTTAACTCCCCATGGCCTCTTCCCCTCTCCTCTTACTCACCCCCACAATCTCCCATCAAGGTTGAATCCTGATTGGAGGTTGGCAATCAGGGAGAGTCATGCCTCTGGCACAGTGCTGGACTCAGGGGTACGTACAGGGCTGAAGCGGTGCTGATCAGAATTCTCACTGAAATTTAATTTAATTGGTTTGTTAGTATCAAAAGTCATAATCTCGTGTTTCTTGGGTACCAGCAGGCATAGGCATGTTCTCTTCTGCATTTAGAAGGGCCATCTATGGAATGATGGTACTGGCAGAAAAGCAGAACAGAGGAGGTGATAATGTCACAGAAAGGTGGGGGAAGGGTGTAGTTAGCTGATGACATCGTTCAAACCCCTGCACAACAATGACTTAAGCAATAAACACTCCTCTCCCACCAACACACACACACACACACACACACACACACACACACACACTTTAAAAAAAAACAAACCTTATACTTTAGGTTGAGTTTCTGTTCCCTCTAATCTGGAAGTCTTCACTAGTATGAAGGCCTTATACCTGGAAAGCACGCCCATGGACAGAATGTACTTGAGCCCATGGACAGAATGACAAGTAGGCTCATTAGCGGATGGTTCTGCACAGGTGACAAGCAGCAACATGTCAATTGCTTCAACTGGAGTTATGGTTGTCAGTGGTTCTGATATGTGTCATCCCTATTATTCTGTTTAACCTCTCTTAAGTCTTTGCAATCCTGAGTCACTGGGGAGGGGAAGGACCTCATTGCTATGAGAAACTGAGGAAAAATACAAGATCCTTTTCTGTCTCAGACGTGGCTCTTCATGGGGATATCGGTAACATCTGTGGCAGGCACCACACTACATTTTCTTAATGCCATTTAGTTGCATATGTTCCTCTTCTTTCATAAACAGCAACCAAGAAGCAGCTGGCAGGGTTTGTCTTCTCCACAAGCATATTTAAAAGTGATTTTTTTCCCCCTTTTTCACTGTTCTTGGAGAGGCTCATGGCAGGAGCTAGCAGAACTCAAAGAAACATTTTTTGCCCTTGAAATCAACCCTGAAGCAAGAAGCCACTGCAATTTCCAATGCGATCACTTGAATCCTAGGAACCCCCAGAATAGGTGGTGATAAAGTTGCTCTTCAGGTCAGCTGAGGGTGGGACTTTCACTCCTTGCACAATCCAAAGGCGCAGATGTCTTTTTTGCTTTCTGGATTTGCCCTGAGCGTAAAGTGCTTTGAATTCTGGGTAGAGATATTTCGTTTTCAACCTGGAATCTCCGATATTCCTCATTTTTAGTTAAACTGGTGGTGGCAGCTTTATTATTGATTAGTGAAGTGTTGACTAAGAAATGGGGCATCTTATTCTGTCAAGGCAAACTCCAGTGACTGTACTGGGATTGACTCGTGCTTTTCAATGTTGGCGCTATGGACTACCTTCATCGAAATTACCAATATTCTTATTAAACGACCAAGTCCTGGGCTTTATCTAAAAACAACTGGAAGTGTGTGGTATTGTGATTTTAAATAAATATTTATTTGGTTATTAAGATAACCAGACTATATTTCTGACCCACGCTTGATCTCCATCCATGGTTCCTGGCTCACAACTCCCCAAACTCTTGGAATTTCTTGAGTGATATGAGTAAAACCAACAAGGAGTAGAAGATTGTCACTTTCAGAGGCACATTTCCTGACTGGGAAGATGAGAGGAGCTGGAGGTTGTAGCGTTCGCCAATGGCCAATGATTTAATCAATCATGCCTATGTAATGAAACCTCCATGAAAACCTAAAACAACAGAGTTTGACGCGCTTCTGGATTGGTGAACACGTGAAGGTGCTGAGAGAGTAGCATGCCTACAGGAGAGGGCATGGAAGCTTCATGCCCTTTCCCCACTGCTTTCCCTATGCATCTCTTCTGTCTAGTTATTCCTGAGTTACACCCTTTTATGATAAACCGGTAATTCAGCGAGATAAATGTCTCTCTGAGTTCTGTGAGCCACTCTAGCATATTAATGAAACCCAAAGAAGAGGGCCTTGGTACCTGCAATCCATAACCAGTCGGTCAGAAGCACAGGTGATAACCTGGGCTTGCTACTGCTATCTGAAGCTGTGTGGGGTGGGGAGCAGTCTTGTCAGACTGAGCCTTTAACCTGTGGAATCTGATGCTATCTCTGCGTAGAGAGTGTCAGAATTGAGTTAAATTTTGGACACTCGGCTGATATGGAAGCACTCGTCGGGGTTGCTCGTATACTTTAGGATCGTTGACCAGAATCTTTAGGGTGTCTCTAAAACAATGGATTGTAAACAAACCCTCCAGGTGATTCTTAGGCACATTAATCATTGAGAACAACTAGCTGAGACCCTGCTATGGGCTCATCATTTAGGATAGAGAGCTCAAGACATGTTGTTCTCTGAATAAAAATTTCCTGTGTTTACTCACAAAGGGGGCTCTCTAGAACCACACTCTACAGGAACTGCAGGAGGCCCCACCACACACCATCAGAAGAGTAGGTGATGCTTACATTTTCAAATAGGGTGAAGGGACAAGCTTAGTCATTTCTGAGAGCAAGCTTTTGTGGCTCTTAAAAATGCCCTTGGGATATTGGCAGCTGGAGAAACTCACATGTAGCAGGGATGCAATGATTCGAATACTTCAACTTCAAATCCTGGATTTGTGTGAATGTTTGTGAAATGAAATTTGTTACCTTCAACACAAATGCTTCACTTTATTTCCTTCCGTTCCATATCAGGGCATGCAAATATGCAAAATCTGGGAACCAGAAAAACAAAAAGTACTGAAATATTACATAACTCTCTGTCCTCTTATTATGAAGCAGATTCATAGTATTCCAGCTCCGGAGGTGTTTTCTGTCCATGAAGCAAATGAAGCCGGCTCCATCAAGGCAGTATCTAAACCACAGTGATTTTCAGCTTCTCAAATAGGCACACGCACAAAGCAAAAAAAAAAATTCTTCCCATGAAGAAGCAGTCAAGGTCTGATAATGAAAATGACAGCCGGATGGCTGTTTGACACTGCATTTTCCCTTGAGTTCGCCTGATTTTTTTTTTTCCTGTGAATGACTAATGGAGAGGCAGCTGCTGAAGCAAATAGAATTCAAAACTCTATTAATATTGGTGACTCATCGGCCGGATTCTTTCCCCATGTCTGAAAACGTCAGGAAATTAAATAGGCACCGTGGCATCTCCGGGGGACAAATCTCAAGTCAGGACCATAACCATTTCTAAATATTCTTGGCCTCATTTGGAAATTCACTGTCACCTGGGATGTGGCCTGGTTTGTAGTCCCATCCACGGAGGCAGGACAGACTATTAATCTCACCTCAGTGAAGCTGGAATTGTGAAGTTCGCTGTCACGTGGAGGATGGAGCAACTACATGTGTCCTGGTCTTGACTTCCTTAGAGCAGAAGGGAGGAGGACAGTAGGCAAGAACTGAAGCTACCTGGGCCCCTCATGTATAACTAAATTTACATGTGTCCTAAGTCTTAGAAATGTCCGAATAATTGTTTTAATTTTTATTCTTTCCCTGGAGATTTAATACTAACGATTAGCTTTCTAGTCACTTGAAACAAATCCTATAATCTTATTTTAATGTAACTGGTTTTTCAGCCTACAATATAGGAACCAGTCACTCTGTATGTATAAGAAAAACAAAATATATCTCTTTGGAAAATAAAATTTCAAATCCTTATTGCAAAACTGGAATGATAAAAATATCCAGAATGGTAATGGCTCATATGGTTGTCAGGTTATTTATTAAAGTGGCTCTTGTCTATAATTCATTTAATAAACTCATTTTTTTGATTAGGTTTCCAACCAGGAGCATGGATGACATGAATCACTAGGGGGAATTCCTGTTCAGAAGGAAAAAAGATACGTATATAAACATCTGTACCAGAGCGTGGGCTGTAGGAATCAGGCCACAGAAATAGGAATAGCAATTCATAGATCTAAGAAGAAATATTTAGGCAAGGAGGAACCAAGTAAAAAGTAGGTCCTCAATAATACCTTGAAAAGGTGCCATAATTATCATCATCACTGCTTTAAGCAGTGGGCCCAAATTTACATAGCCTCTAAGTGCTCATGCTCCTAATGATTATACTATTCTACCTCTAACAGCATTAGAGGTTACCTGCAGGGAGTGGTAATACACACAAGCATATTGTTTTGGAACCACGTTTTTGAGTTCCACAGTCAATGCTGCACCGGACTCATGAGTCTGTTCCATTATTGCTGGACAGAAGAAAACTCGGTCTTCCTGGTGTTGCATCAAAGAGGGAAGAACTCATCTAGGCTCACTCATATCTGTGGTCAGCTGTTACGGGTGTGGAGAGCCTCGTCTGGACAAATCAGCTCTGTTTCATGTGTTATGTCATCCTCCTTTCTCAGGCAAAGGCAGAGGAGCAAGAAGGAGAGCAGAGAGTGGAAGGTCTTTGGAGGCCTTGGCTCAGAAGTGGTCCTTACTTCCCCATCTGTTGGCCAAGCGAGTTTAAAGCCAGCCCAGGTCTCCAGACATCTACCTGAACTCTAACCCTAATGCTAACCCTACCCCTTCCTAGGCACTATCACTTCCGATTCTAGTTGCATCCTCTGTCACTTCCACCTGTCAATAGTGAGTCTGGCTCTTACTTTCTGCTGGATCACTTCCCCTTCCTTACCCTTCTCACATCTTTAGAGCCACCTGCTCCCTCTCATACCCCTCCTACTTGCCCCAGGGTTAAGGAGTAGGAGAGAAGACTCTACATCTTGATTGGAGGAACTTTAAAGTCATACAGCAGTGGGTACGAACACAGGGAGGAGTGAGAATGGTGGAGCCATTTTTGCAAACCATCTACCATGGAGAATAGCTGAACAGTAAGATTCACTTTGCTATGTGATTTATGACCACTATTTTTCTTATGATTTCTACTTACACACTAAAAATATTTCCCGTAATTTGATTCTAGTTTCTTGCCTTTATTTCAGATTTGGAAATCAAGCAAAAAACTTTTTACTTTATAAAGTTACTATTTGGTGTTTTCTGTCACTTCTAATTGAAAAGATATTGCACTTTAAAAAATTGTGAAGTTTGGGATAACCCAGGGGACATTTTTAAAGTTACATTAGGAGCTCTATGGGGCATACTTCACAGTTGCAATATAAACACAGTGAAAAATGCATGCTTTATTTTGTTCCTTCTTGGGAAGCTCATTCTTATTTCCATTTCATTGTTTTCAATGTAATTGAAAATAGTCAATTTCATATTCCTCTACAATAAACATACTGAGTGGAAAATGTTAAATTTAGCCTTTTCTTCTGCTTGATAACATTTGTATTGTAAATCATTGATAGTAAATAAGCTACTTAGACTATTAAATCAGAGGATTATAGAATATTTGTATTTCTCGCATATAATTTAAATCCCAATTTTTTTTTCAAAAAAACTTCTAGTAATTTATAATAAAATAAATATATAGTAAGTTCTTTAAAATAATTGTGGAAGCATAAAGAGAAGGCAAAAATGAAAGTAGAAAAAAAATCTGAGCCAATAAAATTACTGTAAATTATTATTCAAGTAGACCTTGTACCTCAGAATCAGAAAGAAACAATTAAACTTCTAGATCAGGAATGTCTAATTCATTCTCTAAAGCAGTGATCTTATACAAGTGTTAATAGCACAATAATGTCACAAGTAATTTGTTGTTATTAACTGGTAAGATTGTTGAATTATTTCCTTTTAAAAATATAGATAGGAAAGATTTATCCACTTACTTTCTTGGATGGGAAAGAAAAGCATGTGTGTATAACCAGGTTCCTGTTATTTGTCTACAGGGGTTTGGCTACATATAAAATATCAAAGTCATAAAGTGGTAGAAAGTATAAAAGCCATTACTCCAAATGGGGGGATTCTTTGCTGATGACCAGTTAATGCACATTGTTTCTTTACATAATTTAAGATCCTGGGAGAATATCATGAACTTTTAGAATGTCACGGTTGTGCAGGGACCACCTATAAGGGGATGAAGTATTGGTCATCAGCAGCAGATAGAAAAAAAATTAATGATATTACTACTATCTTGAATAAAACACTTTTTAAAAAAATAAACTTTATTTGGTAGAGTAGTTTTAAGTTCACAGCAAAATTAAGAGGCAGGTACAGAGATTTCCCGAATAGCCTGTGGCCCACACATGCATCGCCTCTCACATTATGCATGTGCTCTACTACAGTGGAGCCTTTGTTAAAATTGATGAAAACTACATTGGCACAAATCATCACCCAGAGTCCAAAGTTTACATCAGGGTTCACTCGTGGTGTTGTCCAGTCTATATCTGGACAAATTTATAATGACATATCTACCATTATAGTATCACACAAGGTAGTTTCACTGCCCTAAAGCCTCTGGTCCAGCTTTGTGTGTGGACATAAGTTTTCAGCTCCTTTGGATAAATACCAAGGATCATGATTGCTGGATCATATGATAAAAACATGTTTAGTTTCGTAACAAATCGCCAAATGGTCTTTTGAAGTGAATACACCATTTTTCATTCCTATCAGCAATGCACAAGAGTTCCTTTTGCTCCATATTCTTGCCAGCATTTGGTGTTGTCACTGTTCTTGGTTTTGGCCATTCTAATAGGTGTGTAGTGGTATCTGATTGTTTTCATTTGCATTTCCCTGATGAGGTATGATGGGTAACATCTTGTCATAAATGCTCATTTGCCATCTGTATATCTTCTTTGGTGAGGTGTCTGCTAAAGTCTTTAGCCCAATTTTTAATCACATTGTTCGTTTTCTTATTGTTGAGTTTTAAGAATTCTTTATATGGTTTGAACAACAATCCTTTATTAAATGCGTCTTTTGCAATTATTTTCTCCCCATTTATGACTTTTCTTTTCATTCTCCTGACAATGTCTTTTGCAGAAGAGAAATTTTTAATTTTAATGAAGTCCAGCTTATGCCTTTGGTGTTGCATTCAAAAATCCTAGGGTCATTTAAATTTTCTCCTGTTATCTGTCAGTAGCACCTGGCCGTGGCAAAGATCCTCATGGCCCAAGCTGTGTGTCCATCTAATGCATTGAACCATTTGTGTAAATGCCACTAGAGCTGTCCTGAGGAAGTGTCAAGACTGGAGTGGAAGAGATAAGATCTTCCCCCAAATGCTCAAAGGACACCTGTCACGTCACAGTGTATCTGAACCTCATTACTGCGGTGTGATTAGCTTGTAAGAGACTAGAGTACAAAAAACTATGGTTTCTCTATCTTGTTTTCTCTAATGATCCACTGGTCTGACAACTATTGAATTTAAAGCATTCCTAAAACCTGAAATAAAAACTTGATTTAAAACAACAGAAAGCAGATGGTGTTCATGCATAAGAAAAGTAGCTCAGAGGTACACACAGCTCTACTCCTTCTTGTAGCACCACAAGAGGAGTTTGATTATGTCTGTGACAAATCCTTAACTTCATGGTGTAACACCAAGCTTTTGGCTACCGTGAAGCTGTTATTTGTCTTGGAAGTGTTGCTTTATACTTAGAGAATTAATGACAAACTAGTGTGCTGTGTTCTTAATTGGCACAAAGATTTTCCTTAAGAACTGGGGGAAAGCAATGAAAATAATATAAGTGTTTGGGAGGATAATCGACAATGCCAGAATGTAATCATTCTGAGGTATTTCAATATCAAATCTATTTTCATACTGGTTTAAAGGACAGCCACTGGCATCAACCACGTCTGAATTTAAATTCCTAATTACTATGAGAGCTCAGAAAATTATTTTACTTTTCCTTTTGAAAATCGTATAATAATATTTATCTTACAGGATGGTCATGAGGCTTAGATGAGATTTTATAGAGATTATAACAGTAAATGTCTTACCATAATACTAGGCATGTAGTGAGCATTTAAGAACTGATAGAAAAAAAAAATCAAATGGAGCAAAGGATATAGGCATCGAACTGAGCTTTTCTGATTATCTTTTCTTTTCTTTTTTAAAATTAAATTTATTGGGGTTATTAACCATAACAGTTGTTAATAAAATTATATAGATTTCGATTGTACAATTCAATAATACATCATCTATATATTGCATTGTGTGTTTACTACCCAAAGTCAAATCTCCTTCATGAGACGTGAAATAACAAATGCTGGCAAGGTGGTAGAGAGAATTGGTTTGGACACTATGGAAAACAGTATGAGATTCTTCAAAAAGTTAAAAATAGAACCGTAAGATTCAGCAATTCCACTTTTAGGAAAATGTCCAAAGGAAACAAAAATACTAGGTTGAAGGGATAGATATGTCTTTATATTCATACATAACAACATTATTTACAATAGCCAAGACAGAAATAATCTGTGTCCACTGACAGATGAATAGATAAATAAATTGCGATATGTATATATATGTGTGTGTATATATACATACATATACATACATATACATACTTATACATATATACATATACACACATGACCATAAAAAAGGAGAAAATTCTGCCATTTGTGACAATATAGATGGATCTTGAAGGCATCGTGCTAAGTGAAACACATCAAATGGGAAAAGACAAATACTGTATGATCTCACTTATACAGTATGTGAAGTCTAAAAACAACCAATTAAACCAGACAAACAAACAAAAATCTACCCCAAATTCATATAAAAAAAGATCAGATTTGTAGTTACCAGAGGTGGGGCGTGGGGGCAGGGGAATTAGATGAAGGTGGTCAAATGGAGCAAACTTCCAGTTGTTATGTAAATAAGTACTAAGGATGTGAGGTGTACCATGATAACTATGGTTAACATTGCAGTAAGAGAGAAGATCCTAAAAATTTTAGCATATATTTCTTTTGTATCCATACGAGATGACAAAACTTCCTGTGGTAATCATTTCACAATATCTGTAAGTCAAATCATTATACTGTATACCTTAAACTTATGCAGTGTTATATGTCAATTATATCTCAATAAACCAGAAACATAAAATAAAATAAAAAAAAGAGAGGCCACCAACCAAAAAGAAATACAAAATATTCAGGAATATTTTGTTTCTTAAACTCGGAAATTACATGATACTCAGCACCAATATATGTTTCACTTTTTGGTAACTTCTGTAGTGCCTTCCTGAGTTACTGATTAATGGTAGAAAATATAGATGATAAGGTCAAATGTGGCAATTACTTCTCTTTCAATCTCCATCTCTTTTAATCTCACTCTAATGACAAATGGCATCTAATCTACTAGGGCTGCTTGAACAAAATGCATCCCCCCTGCAAGCTTTCAGCAGTCAGAAGCCAAATCTAAAAAGAGGTGATCATGCAGCTGCTCTTAGAATATAAAGTGTGAACAGAAATTTCTGAGACATGACAATTATTAATGCCTCAGTATCATGATTATTTCAAAGGCTGCTATTTGTATGGGAATGGAAGGCTGATATTTCAACCTACTATCCCATATCAAGATTTTGTCCTTCAATCCTGCTGTTGTTAGAGATTGCTCTTTCTCTGTGCTGGAAATGGTGTTTTAAATCAGCGATTCCCAACATTTTTGGCACCAGGGACTGGTGCTCCTATGCGAATCCAGTGCCTGATGATCTGAGGTGCAGCTGGGGCCATTACTGGAGAGAGGCTGCAAATATGGATGAAGCTTCCCTCGCTTGTCCATAGCTCACCTCCTGCTGTGCAGCCCAGTTCCTAACAGGCCATGGACTGGTACAGGTCTGCGGCTCAGGAGCTGGGGACTCCTGTTTTAAATGATTACCAGGCAGTTAAGAAAGGAAACACAGGTGCCAGTCGTGTGTCTGATTCACCACTTTGTTAGTGGTAAATGCCAGGCAAGAAGAAAGCTGGCGAAATCCTCTGGGAAGAGCAAATGTCGATACGGAAGTCAGGGGCCCTGGTTTCTGTTCTGGGCCTTGCCACACGTGACTTCCGAGACTCCGTCTTCATAATTTCCCATCGTTAAATGACAATAACTAAGACTCATTATCATTTAAAGATGAGAAATTACAAACCTATTCTCAGAAATCACGACAGGCAAGGCCCAGAGCATAAACCAGGACTCCAGACTTCCATACTTACATTGGAACATCAAGAAGACAAAAATCATGATGACAGAAGAAATACATGGCTTTAACATAGACAAAAAGGACATGGAAATGGTTAAAGCTTTTGCTCACTTCGGTTCAGTCGTCGATTCAAACGGAGACTGGAGCCAAGAAACCGAGAGAAAGCTGAGACTCAGGCAGCCAATGAACAAATTAGGAAAAATCATTAAGAGCAAAGATGTGGCATTAGAGACAAAGGCTAAGACCACTTACCCCCTTGGATTCTCAATTACTATGTACAGATGTAAAAGCTGGACAGGGAAGAAGACTGATAGAAAAAAAAAAATGATTCACTTGAAGTCTGGTGTTGGATGAGAGCTCTACGGATACCTGGGGCCACCAGCAAGATGAACAAGTGGGTCATAATGTAAATTAAGCCTGAAACATTGGTGGGGCAAAAATGACAAAACTGAAGCTGTTCTACTTGGGCACATCATGAGAAGGCAGAGTTCTTTGTAAAAGACAATAATGCTCTGAAAAATAGAAGGCAGCAGGAAAAGAAGAAGATCAAATATGAGGTGAATTGACTCCATAAAAGAAGCCATAGGCAGGAGTCTGCAGGAGCTGGGCAGAGCCGTTGGGAACAGGACACTGTGGATGTCACTCATCCATAAGGTCGCCGGGCATCGGAGCCCACTCAACAGCACATAACACACACAGAGGCTCCTTCTGGAGGACCATTTCTTATCACAAATTAAATGTCCTTGAGCTGGACTTCTTTGCTGGTAAAATTGGGACTCCTGGCAAGAATGCCAGAGGAGAGGAACACCTGTCCTGCAGTGAAGGATGAGGACTTCAGACCTCTCTCTACCTTGTGACAGACACCAAAAGTCAGTGCGTAGGCAACCTCCTGTCTCAAGACTTTAGGATTCAGCAGACTTCACTGGTGACAGGACCGGATGTGACCCTTTGAGCTGTCAGAGATCAGATGGATGGACCACCTGAGTGCACTCTCTCTACTGTATTTCCCTTCCTTTCTTGACCAGCTCAGCTCCATCACCCCAGGAGTGTGCTAGTATTTTGAACCTGGCTATTGCTGGCTGTTGGCCATACTGTCTGTCCCTTAACACTCTTGGACTGTGTTGGCTATTGAACTTTCTGAGTAATCCCAGAGCAAATAACAGTTGTACACTAAGCAATTTTTAGAATAAACAAGGTAAGCTATTTGTACTTCCTTAATTGTCTATACTGACAAAACATAACCATATAGTAAGCTGATCAGCCGTAAACTGCCTGGAATTGATTATTATTTTATCTAGAAAATTCTCCCATTTATAATATATGTAAACTCATGGAAATGTTAATTAACTATGACTTAAATGAACTACATATGTTTAAATAAACTGTTTAAAACCGCCACAATCTATTCCCTGATGCCTATATACTTCCTCAAACAGAAAGCAATTTTCCCCCAGAAGTATCGAAGTGCATCAGTAGATGCCAGGTGTGTGAATCTATTTTTCCAAGTTCTTATTTTTTAAAATTTCAAACACAGAAGGAGATCCCATGTGGAACATTAATACTAAGGAACATCAGTTTTATACACTAAATGCAATATATCATAGCTATTCTGTATGTACTTGCTAGGATTCAGGGGATCCAATTTTAGCTGTTATATTTCAGAATACTGGACATATATAATAGAATAGTGCATTAGGTGCTGAAATTGTTCCTTTATGTGAATATAATCAGTGACTCATTCCAAAATTCAAAAACATTTCAAATTCCAAAATCCACTTCCTTTATGTTAATATAACTAGTGAACCATTCCAAAATATCACTAGCTACATTGCCAATATACTTTTGGGATGGAGGTGAGTTGAGATTGAGAGAAAATTTCTAATTACTTACATGTTTCCAAGCACTGCAGTTATTTAAAATTTTTGTAAATATTCAGTTTTTGTGATGTTACTTACCATTAATTAGCTGATGTCTACCAATGTCTGCTTAAACCCCCACGTTTCCAATGACCCCCACATATGAGATACTTTAAAATAATAAGTAATGGTGTGTTTTATGATACTGATGATATTTTTGGTACCTAGGGTAGCCTTGGATTCAACTTGGATTCAACTTGGATTCAACATACAAATAGATGTTTTCATCTGAAATGAAGATGGGATTTCTTTACCTTAAGCCACTCATCCTTTAGTGACAAGCTGTCACAACTTATGTTAGATGTCCCTCCTCTGACCTAGAGATTTGTATGTTTTCTGTCATTCTATCTGCCTGTAGTAGACAAAAAGTGAGATCAACCCAGCCAGATATTGATAAATAGATTTGAAGAATCACCTCCCATTTCTGATAAAAAAAAAAAATACCTCCTGTCAGATCTGGAAAGAATATCTCTTTATCTCCATCACTTGGGCATCTTTACTCTAAGGTAATAAACTAAGTATACCTGACCAGCATGGGCTGAAGGAAATAAAACACCAGTGCACAATCTAGGTAGGCCACAGATATCCTGAGAGGGCAAATAATCAGAATTGTAACCCAGAGAGAAAAGTTAGTTCATAATCTGCTCTAACCTTCTCATACAGAGTCCCAGAGAGGATGATAAATTTGTTCAAGAGGAATCAGTGTGCCAGCCAAGGTTGGAACACACATTCAAATTTCCTCGGCTATAAAACAGGAGTAGTAATAAGCCACCAAAGGATCATGATGATCAAATTTTATCTGTAGCATTTTCACCTGTGGGATATTTTTTCAAATGTTCCAACGTAACTACCAGTTCCTCCTAATAGAATAAATTTACCTATGTGCATAATATGATTATCTGAGCCTTAAGTCTCTCATCTGTAAAAGATGGCTAATTTGAATAATCTCATGTGATTTGAGAGTATCATATAGCATAATATATGTGAAAAGCATTGTAAACTATAAAGGAATATTTAAATACTGGTTGGTGTTATCATACCTGCACGTTCTTGTCTCAATGTAACCTCAAATGCCTTCAAGAGAACTCTCTGAGTTTGTTAAGTTTAAGTTTAGGATACAATCAAAAAATTAGATCAGTTAGCAGAAATAATGAACCTGAAAATTTACTTCTATTGGATGGGGAAAGAGATGTTTTGACAGTGTAGTTAGAACAAAACAATATCAATGTTAAGCCATTTTGCAGCTAATGCCTTCCTGGAGCAATTCTATTGAGGGGTTTTGATATATCCTAAACTCCATTGGCCACCATAGCATAAAATCTAGCTACAAGATTATCAGGAAATTGTTCTCAGAAACAGAACCAGATACCTGTATACCAAAGTGGGATGGGAAAGGCAGAAATAAAGTTGAAATACAAATTTATTGTCCAAAAAATTATTATATTACAATTATTTCACATACAAATAGATTTAGAATAATTTATTATTAATCTACATTATCACGATTTCAAAATACACTATAATATGTTCTTTTTATATTTGTAAGATCTCATAAATCAGATAATATCTATTTAAGTAGCTTATTAGAAAATGTGCATTGAGAAAGTTAGACATGGTTTGCTTTTGCTGGTTTCTTACTAATCCAAACCTTAGGGAGTCTAATGGAAGGTAGCCTGACAGTAGCGTAGCTTTGGAAGCTTATCCAGGTCTGAGGCAACTGTCTTTGGGACATTTGCTTCAATATGGAATTAATTAACTCTGATGGAGATTTTTAATCCTTGTTTCCAAAAACGGTGTCAATCGTTTTGGCCATGCTTCCTGTATAAGGATTCTGATTATTATTTATGGCCACAAAGGCACCATGAATGCTTTCTGGAATGAAAGCTGATACAAACCAAAAGACCTAGGAGTATATACTTTTTCTGGTGCTTGCACTCACTCTATAAACAGTTTCTATTCCTTCCCAGAAAAAATATTCACTGAAATTACAAATGCCTTCTGGCGTGGAAACATTTATTGAACTCCTACTCGTTCAGGATAGCAAGCTAAATTAAAAAATAGCATTATGGAGACTATTGATAATCTTAATTAAATTTGGCCCCCCTCAGTAACTCCTTAGAAAGTTAAGTGCTGGTTGAACCAATTGGAAAATCAGTTATCTTTCTCTGATTAGTAGATGCTAAGAAAACAAGAGAGAGCTAATAAAAACAGTATTTATATTGACCTTAGATTAGGTTGGTGCTCAAATCTTTTACCCAAATGAACTCTACTGACCAACCTGTACTTTCTTAAGGAATCAGAGCATGAAATAAAAAGATGAGTCATAGTCCTTAATGGTGTTGAACAAAGTAGTTTAAGTCATGATTCATGAGACTTGAGCTTTGGGAATTGCAAACTCTTTCTCTTTATACATTAGTTAAAAAGAAAGAAACTTTGATTCTTAATTGATATTCAAAGGAACAACAAAAAAAGTGTTTTCATAGTATGTTGACCCTTTATATTCTGAATTATACTGAATAAATAATTAAACTTTATATCCTATTTGCTTTAAATCTAAGAGAGGTAATTTTCTTGTAGCAATAGCCTCAAGCTAGAAATTAGAAGTCCAAAAAGACTTATTTGATTTTTAAATTAACTGTCTTTGTTAAAAAGCCTAGGATACAAACACGAAGGCATCATTAAGTAGAAAAAACATTTAGGCCAAGAGATGACAGTAGAAATACAAAGAAGAAACCAGGGCAGTTGAAAAACAGCACTCGGATAATGATGCCTCATTAGTAGATTGAAACAGTCAGATTTTAAAATAATGGTCTAAAACGAAAACTAGGCCACTTGATTCATACTGGGGCAAAGGTTATAAAGACAGGGCTCTTCCATAAGAGGAACATTTTCACGCAAAAATCTTGGCTCTAATTCCTTGTATTATAAACAAACAAACAAAAATGAGTGGGACAGTGCCACATGTAGAGAAAAATTGGATTTCTATGTTTTCCAGGATTAAAATTATAGAAGGCCTTAAGTAAATTCAACAAATGCATTGTATGTATGGAGAGAGTATTCGGTATTTTTTGATTGCCCAACATTCAATTCCATTAGTATTCTAACCACTCTCTCATTCTGTGTCTTGTGGTGGTAGGATAATTCCTTCTGCATGCCTCCACCTATAGAGTTGAGAGGTCTGGACCATCTCTTCCTTCTTCCTTGTGTTTCAGTGGACTGAGTATATGACCTTATCTTGACTGACGGGGTGCTTTCTTCCTGAACCTTGAATTTTGAGAGTCTGAAGCAAGAGCAGAAGAAATAGGTAGAATTCTTTGTGATGGCATCTATGAAGAAATCATTATACAGATGTTGCTATGAGGCAATTGTATGTTTCTAGGCCCTCCCCCTCTCATGCTCCCTTATAATCTGGTCTGTCTACTTTCATCAGTTGTGTGAAACCCTGAATTCTTTCAAACCACTTTCATTTTGCTTGAGGGCCCATTTCTGCTTCTCGCATGCTAGAACCACAGTTATTTCACTGTAGAAGTTAAATATAGCCAAATTGTATGGTTAAGCCTCGGTGCAATGAACTCCAAGTTTCCTTGCAGAGTAGAGGTATTGCATTTGGAAGCTCATGGAAATATTTTAAGAATGAAAGCATTTCAAAGGAGATGCATAATAATAGTATTTAGGTACCTTTGATGTCCGATAGTAGTTCTTACCAAAGGGATGAATCGCTCCTAGAAAATTTAAGAACTCCTGAAATACCACATAGCCTAGTCCCTACAGAGTTGAGACTAGAAATCTACCTTTGTACCCAAAACAGTATACAGAAAAGCATCGTGGTCTTGCTTTCATTGTTAGGTAGAAGCTCTTACTGACTCTTTCAACACCTCTTTATTTAAATAACTACATAAAAGTAGTCAAAGCAAGGTAGAATAAGTTAGTAGCATATATTCAAAACTGGAAAAAGTCTAGAAAGCATGAAGTCCAGCCCGTTTCCTGATGATATAATCCCCTCTGTAACACATCCCGAACAGTTATGTTGTTGATTGAAAACCTGTAGTTATTATTGAACGTTCACTATCTTCCAAGGCAGTGTGCTGTGCTTCAGGGCAGCTGTACTTAGAAGAGTCTTTCTTTTGACTTTGAGTTCAAATATATCTTCTTTTAAATTGCATGTATTTGTTGATCATAAAATTGGTCCCTGTAGATACAAAAAAGAAATATTTGTTCATGATCCTTCAAATCCTTTTTCTTTTTGTATCTATAACACCAATTAAACATTTAAAATGGGGCAACAGAGTTAACATGATCTTACACCCAGAAAATCCTAATGAAGCCACTAAAAAATGAAAAAATAAACAAGTTCAGCAAGGTTATAGGATATAAGATCAATAGATAAAAATCAATTGTATTTCTACATGGTAACAATGAACATCAATCTAAAAATTAAATTAAGAAAGCAATTTCATTTATAATATCACCAAGACTAATAAAATACTAAGGATACTTTTAATAAAAGGAGAGCAAATCTTATGCAACGAAAATTATAAATGGTTGTTGAAATAAATGAAAGAATATCTAAATATGTCTATATAGTCTTTTGACATCTTAGTTTCATAGGTTAGAAAACTTAAATTGGTAAGATAATACTCCCCAAACTGCCATACAGATGTGCCATAATTCCTATCAAAATGCTAGCTGAGTTTTTGCAGAAATTGACAACTTCATTCTAAACTTCAAGTGGAAATAAAAGTGATCTAAGACAACCAGGACAATATTGGAAAAGAACAAAGTTAAAAGACTCCCAGTTCTTGATATTAGAGTGTGCTACAAATATATAGTAATTAAGACACTGTGGTACTGGCATAAAGAGAGACATATAAATCAATGGCATACAATTTGAAATCCAGAAATAAACCTTTACATTTATGGTCAATTAATTTCAACAATAGTGCCAAGACAATTCAATGGGGGAAAAATAGACTTTTTAATAAACAGGGCTGGTATACGTGAAAGTCCGCATGCAAAAAGAATGAAGTTAGGCCCCTCCCTTACACCACACACAAAAAATAACTCAAAATGAATTATAGACCTAAATGCAAAAAAAATAAAAATAAAAAAATAAAAAATAAAGTATAAAAGTCACAGGAGAAAACATAGAATTAAATCTTTGTGACCTTAGGTTAGGTAATGGTTTCTTAGGTATGACACTAAAAACATGCATAAAAAAGGTAAAAATTGCTACATTGGGTTTCATCAGAATTAAAACCTTTTTGCTGCAAATGATAGCATCAATAAAGTGAAAAGACAACTATGAAATGAAAGAAAATACTTGAAATCATATATCTGATAATGGACTTATACCCAGAATATATAATGAATTCTTACAATTTACAAGACACAAATAACCCAGTTTCAAAAATGAAAGAAGGATTTGAATGCCCATTTCTCCAAAGAAGTTATACGAATGGCTGATAAGCACCTAAAAAGTGATTCTTAGCCATTAGGAAAATGCAAATCAAAGCTACAGTGAGATACCATGTCACACACCCACTAAGATGGCTATCGTCAAAAGGACAAACAACAAGGAGCAGTAGAGAGAACCTGGAGAAGCTGGAACCTCATACATTGCCTATGGGAGTACAAATTGGTGCAATTGCTTTAGAAACCATTTAGCAGGAATGAAAGAAAGAAAGAATGAAGATCTTTGCACACCAATATTCAGAGCAGCATTATTCAAGCTAGCCAAAAAGTGGAAACAACTTAAATGTCCACCAAGAGATGAATGGATAAACAAAATGCAGTTTAAACATTCAACGAAATATTTTTCAACCCTAAAAATAAATGAAATTCTGATATACATATATCCTCATTATGCTAAATGAAATAAGTTGAACGTAGTTGACCACATATTATATCATTTCATTTATGTGAAATGTTCAGAATAGCTGAGTCTGTAGAGACGAAGCATGTTAGTGGTCTCCTGGAGAAGCTGGAGGGGAAATAGGAAGTGGCTGCTGACGGGTATGGGTTTTCTTTTCAGAGTGATGAAAATGGTCCAAGATTAATATTGGAGTTGCACAACTCTGGGAATATACCAACATCATTGAGTTCTATACTTTAAATTGGTGAATTTTATGTGTGTAAATTATATTTCAATGAAGCTATTTAAAAATATATTAAAAATGGAAAACAAATCAAGAAATGAGACAAGACCAAGGGCAGATTTTAAAATACATTAGACAGAAAAAAGGAGTATTTCCATCACCCTGTGTGATTTCTTTGCAGTATTACCACATTGTTGTAACTACTTTGTTTACTTCTCATTATCACCTGTCTTCACTAGCCTCTGAGTTCCTTGAGGGCAGGGCTTATTTCTGTCTCATTTACCATTATATCCTCAGCACTAAATACAGTACCTGATACTTACAGATATTCAATAAAGATTTGTTAGCACTGGTAGGCTAACTGAAATTCATGTATTAATTTCATTTACTTCTAAAATAAAATTAATACATTAATCAACTTATACGATAATGTAGCAAATGGTTAAGAATCCACTTTGCCAATCTAAACTTCTCTATATTGCTCTTGAAAATATTTTGAGAGACTACATCAACAGCCATGCTGTAACCTAAATATTTGCTACCCACAGTGTTACAATGCAGCATTAGTAAAGTGGAATAAGCTGAGTTGGCATAATGTCCTCAATAAACCTGAAACGGAGTTTCACATTATGCGAACGAGTTTATCAAGAGTTCAAGAGATTAAAAGACAATGCATCAGAAAAAGAGTTTTATACAGAATCTCTATGGCAGTGATTCACATAGCATGCCAGTAATAATGATAATACTCTAATTGCATACGATGTTGTTCAGCTTACAAAGACCTTTCATATATATTTTCATCTGGCCAATAGTCAAAAGAATATAAGTCCATCCAGAAATCTAGTCAACAATCTGGGGCTCTCCTGCTAGTAAAGTTTCTAAATACTCTAATCACTGTGTATAAAAAGAGGACAATGCTATCAGATGCCAGTAATGGGAACCCTCCTGTAACTTCCCATCTTTTAAACTCCTCAGGGACACTACAGATCTTGGAGGGAAGTTCCATTCTTCATTTATCCAGAATTTTTCTCACTATTACCTTATACTTTTCTGGTTTCTGTGTATGGCATCCTTTGATATAGATCATCTATACGTGATCATCTTCTTTCAATGCCTTTTTTAAAGATCTATATCCCACTCACCAGCCTCTTTTCACAAGAGTATCTACAGGTGCTTTCCTTATCACCTCTAATTACCTGTACTCCATGGCTGACTCACCATTGTTGTGGCTCGTTTCCTAGTGGAGGGATCTCTGATTGCCCTGTATGAGCCTTCTTTAAAATCATTTAACCATCCATGGAATGATGTCAAATAATTTTTTTCCTAATTGAAGAGTGATTATCTTTTAGCCCAGTCAGTTATTAAAATTTCTCTCTTCATACTTAATATTAATATTGATAATAATTAGTAAATGGGAAGTAAGTGGATGCTGAAGCAGAGATAAAGCTTTTTCTGCTGTCTTAGAAGACAGGTATTCATACTGGAGCAAGAATTGGAGTATATTCTCATTTCTTAATGAAGAGGAACTTTTGCTTCTGTTTTAGAGACTTGTTGATAATTTAATTGTCAAGCATGCTATTGCTTTTATAATGGTACAAACATTCCAATTTTGCTATTTGGAATAAATAAGTATGCAAAATGATTAATTGACTGACTCTTAAATGTGACTGACCAAATGTTATCACTCTCAAGACCATTCAATTGACAGTAAATATTTCTTAGGCCTGTGGCTGACAGGTACAGATTGGTTTATAAGGAATTTCACAGAAACATCCACAGTGTCTTGAAAGAATAGAATCTACTAAGGTATTCATGTCTACATAAATAAATGCCCAAGATCTATAACTAAATAGAATTCATGCTGGTTCCCTCATAATTATTTCAAAAATTAAAGAAGTGTTTCGAATTCTTTGGGAAGTGAAAGTAGAGGTCAGAAATGGATCCCTTCACCAGTGTGTTATTTAGATCATTATTACTTGTTTTGGGGAAGAAGAGATAAGAAGAATTAGAATGATTTCTTTTTTATCATAAACCTTAGACAGTATAAAGAATAAAGTTTTAATTCAACCTTGATATTCTCCCCCAAACCCACAATAATAAGTTTTTTCTCCCTTGTAGAGACTATTATATGAGCAGGAATCAATGAAACTCCTGCTGAATAGAATTCTTTGGTGGGCAAAATTTGTTGTTAAAAAATTCAACAAAGCGATGTTCTTTGCATCACTATATTTTGTTTTACAGAATGCTTCTTTGTAATAGTATTTGACTGTACCAGTGCTCCAATATTCTATTTCTGTTTCATGGTATTAATATCTCTTTTTCCTAGAGAATATGTTAACAAGGGTAAAATTACTTTAAGTTTCTTGATGAACTTGAAGTATTAAAAGGGATCTGATGATTTTAGGACTTGATTTTGGTATGTTACCATTTCTTTTCCTGAACTGATTTTTATACAGTACTTGGGACATCGTTCACTCTTTTCTATCATAGAATATAAAATGATGACATAAGCAGTGGGAATGAATACTGGATGTAGCATCAGAAAATCAGAAGTTTAATTGTACCCCTGGCACTTATTAGTTGGATAAGCTTTAAAAATCCACATGAATTCTCTATGTTCTGGTTTCTTTATCTGAAATAGATTATAGATTCCACCTTATAGAGAGAGGTATTATCAGATGCCATAATGAAAGTGAAAAATCTGTAAACTAAAAAGCACAAAAAGTATGATGTACCTTTTTATTATGAAGGGTAACCTTCCAAACTCCATTTTTCAGTTAGTTGTTTGGAGCACAAAAAGATTATTTCATAGAAAATGAAATACAGAAAAGATTCTAAAATGTATTCAGGTGGTAGAACACCCAGAAGGCATGGTATGTTCTGTAAAATACATGAAATACTGACATATTTAATTCTATCATAGAAAATAGTAATATTCAGCTAATGGAAAATATGAACTAAGTATGTGTGTTTAATATCAATTCACAACCTAGATCACACGAGTACACGAAAATAGTTTTGCCATTTATGTCATAGGTTCATTGCCCATTTATTGTTGATGCCTTGTCATCTATTCAGTTTAACTGAAGATAAAAAGCAACAGTTGGCAAGATTCCAGATACATTAATGGAAAATTTTTAAATTGAGAACATATTCCCAGTGTATGGATTCTACTCCACCTCCCTCTCTCATCTCTCTGCACCTCTATAATTGAGAAAGGACTAATGTATGAATCATCAGTTATGTTGAGAGAAGAGACTGAGAACGCCATCATAAAGGGTGATTCTGTACCCAAGCCAGCTCACAAACATCTATTTAATCTATAATGTGGTTGTTCTAAAAGCAATAACAGTACAGGTCATTTATAAACCCAACGTTTTTAGATTAGAAGATGCTGTTTTTTTTGAAATGATGATGAAGATAAAGTCTAATCATCTTTACGGGTGTTTTTAGGATTAAAGAAAAGCAGCTTATAAAGTCTCTCCTTACATACTAATGAAAACACTGAGGTTGAAAGCCCCAAGAGAGCGTCTATTGTTGCTCTTGTTAGAATAAAATATTCTTACTAGCCCAGTGAAAACTGGCTAATGTAAGAATTGCACTGTTTCTCTTCTTTCTTCTTCCTCTATCACCTCATCATTCTAACACTTAAAAACATAGTATTGTCTGAAATCTGTTGGCCATTTCATCAACTAATTCACTGAAAAAGAAGAGTCAGACTCAAAAACATGCCCCTGATTCAAGAAAATTTGGTAATCTAGTTTCTATCTTCTGCTGACATGTACCAATTAATTACTAAATCATGGGAGTGAGAAGTCAAATTGTTTTATTGGAACTGTTTCAGTTTCCATGGTTTGTGCATGAATTTTTCATCAAAATCTACCTTCTTCTCATAACCACAATCCATCACAGCGTAACACATCAATTACGTGAAAGTCACAAAACTCAGTGCCAGAAGACTGGATTCTGATCTCATTACTGCCCCATTGGGCAAGTCACTCCACTTCTGTGGACATTGGCTTCCTTATCTTTAAAATAAGAGGATGAGACTCAGGGACGATATCATAGTGAGCCAAACCTATGCTTTACCACACATAAGCACCAGGGCCCTGGGCCTAGAATCGCTTAGTTCTCCTTGTGTCTATCTTTCTCAAGGGCTAGGGAGCATGTCAAAATGTCCCAATTTCACTAAATAACGTGTAATCCGTGTATTAGTCAAGAATTTCTCTAATTATAACAGACGCTAGGCATTTGTGACTTTTGTGTGAGCTGGCCAATCACACTGGGAATGTCACATTTACCAAAAATAATAATAATAAAAAAATAACGTCCTTATCAGATAGTGATGAAAAAGAACAATGAAAGTGGTAAACTAGTCATGGGCAAATACAGTTCTGGGAACCTGTGCAGGAAAGAGAGTGGTAGCATGATCTTGAAATAATGGTCTGGTGAAAGATAGGGTGTTGTTCTCCCCCATGTCAACCCATTTAGGGACTATGAGGAGGATGACTGGCTCCTGGTTTTCTGCTTATGGAAACAAAAACAAATTAAGAATAGCAGGTTTTAAAAAATGAATATGCAATAATAAGAAGCAAAGAGTTAAAGACTGAATTATTGTTTGAAATTCTTCATGTCTTCTCTGTATCAGAATGACATTTCCATGCCCTTTGCCACGTTATTCTATAGCACCATACACCAGTGTGGTTGAGATCTATTTTCTCACTTGATCATGTTGGATTGGATTTTGTGACTTACTTTAAGAATATGGGTAGAAGAGACAGCATCAGTTCCAGGCCAAGTTCTGCATCTGTGATTTGTCACAATATATCTACCCCTTGATGCCACTGGAGAATGAAGAGTCATGTGGAGCAGATGTGAACCCAACCTATAGCTTTCAATCAAGCCCAGATGACCTGAAGCCTGATGCAGAGCTGTTTCAGCCCATCCACAAATTCAGGAGAAAGGAAAATAAATTCATAAGTTCTGCAAGCCTTGCATTTTAGGGTTGTTTGTTATCTAGACTTATTGTGACCATAACTGAAAAAAACACTTAGAAAATGTTATTTAATGTATTAGAGAGTGAAAGTAACTATCCATAAATTAGGTAATAAGTCTACCTACTCTCTCTCTATTTCTTCCTCCCCATCTCCCTGAGCTCTTCTTTTTTCTGTCTTCCCTCCCTTCATTCCCTCTTTTCCTTTCTTCCACATGTATTTATTAAAAGTCTACTAAGTATCCAAAACTGTACTGGGATGAGAAAGAAGACTAATACGACCTCTGCTCTTATGAAAACTGACATATATAATAAGTGTTATAAAAAGGTACAGTGTGACTGAGAAACATACACCTGAGAAAGTTAACCCAGTCTGGAGAGTTTCCCAGGGAGCAAGAGAGTTCAAGATGAAGGACGCGTTGAGAAACCTAGGTGGGTGGGGATGAGATGTCAGGTGGTGGGCAGCAAAGAAAGGGTGGGGAGAGGAACTTTCCATGAGATATAAAAGCATGCGTCAAGATTTCAAGAAACAGGGAAAAGTAGGTTTTAAGAACAAAACAAGTATCATCATTATCAACAACAACAAAACAGAGTTCAGTGGAATGTAGAGAATTAAGAGGGAAAATAGTGCCAGACAATCAGGGAAGCAGGCAGGTTTGTAGGCGTTGGTAGACATTTTGCACTGTTTCCATAGAGAAATAGAGACTCATTGGAGAATTTGAAGCTCAATGTACTTCAATCTTTGAGTTTTAAAAGGATCCTCTGGCCTTAGAGTAGAGAACCAATTGGAGGAGTGAACGAAGTGGAGCCAGAGGGTTACAGGATCTTGGTGGTGGTGTGAAAAAACTGTTCTTGACTTGCTTGTGAGAAAGGCAGCAGAAATGATGAATGGCAGATGAACTTGATAGATATGGAGGCATGTAAGATGACTGGATATGGAGACTGGATATGGAGGAGAAAATAGTGAACAATGCTTCTAATTTATTCATGTGGCTGGAGTTTGTATCCTTTCCTGAGTAAAAGAACACTAGCTTAGCAGCAGATTTTGGTGGGATATCATAAACTCATATATGAATTTGTTGAGTTTAATGTACATATGAAACATCAAGCAGAGTGTTGTAGTCAAAGTGCAATATGCTCTATATCTATTTCTAGATGGAAGAGATATAAAACCTAGAGTTGAAGGCCTCCCCACCCACTAACCCCTGAGTGATTTCATGCTTGAAAGAAAACAACCCATCTCAATGAATACTAACTAGGACTAAATAGGCAAAAATGTAATAAACAATTGAATTGTTCATAATTTTTAAATTAAAAAATCAGTTGTTTAATGTGGTGGTCAGGTGAAAAAGGTTTCTCAGTTAATAGAGTAAAATAAGAAAGAAGATAAGGGATTTAGAAAACAGGGAATTGAATTGATGAGAAAGGCAAATGAAAATTTAGCAAGATGATTAAGATAACACATGCAGAAGCCAGGAGAAAAATTGAAGGAGGGTGGATCCCTGAGGAAGGGGTCTCTAAGGGAAAAAAAAAGAAATTGACAGAATATTAATGAGTTTGACTATAGTAAAAAGTGATTTTTTTTTTTTGTCTAGGAGGGAGTTGAAATGAATTAGCAAAAGTACTTAGAAAGTTAAGCTAACAACAACACCAAAAAGGGTAATGACTAAATCTGCAAGAGGAATAATGATGATAGTATGTTATATGACTTAACTGGGAATACAACTTAAATAGTTGTAATTATATAATCATTGAAATGCAATTTAATCCAAAAGAGTGATATAACTATTTTGGGAGGATGAAATATAGTAGGAGGACTTGTATGGCAGTTAAAGTCCCAATTTTTAAAGAAATAATTTAATACATAGCATATGTATTAAGAAACATAAATAGCTTTGTAATCATGTTATTTGAAATCCTTGAGGTACAGATCAGAAGAAATAGCTAAAATAGGTGATAATGAATGCCAACAAAAAAGAGTGAGAAGACAAGAGGTGAAGCAATACTGTTTTTGGTCATGAACCAGGTAGTATTTGACTTTAAAAATTACGTGCATGTATTATTTTTTTTAAAGCACATTTTAAAAAGCAAAGACAAAAGCAACTGCTAGGCACAACTTTCTTTTACTAGACATTCTGGCTGAACATGAATTTGTAATTTAAACATTCTGACAACCTAATGTTTCAACTATTAAATTCTTCAGTGTAGAAAACAGCTTTTATTTCAGAAGGGCAAGTATGATAACCACTGAACTGGAATCTTCCTTAAAGTTGGTCAAAATACCTGCCAGAGAACGATTCCTGTCAATCAAACCCTGGACCCTGTCCCTCCTCTCTGGCCAGCTCCGATTTCCTCATTTTTTTTTTTTACCCAAACACCCAAGTATTTAGTACAACTGTTTCCTCACTGCCACCTCTCACTTCTCCACATGGGTCTCACACTGCCACACTGCTGCTGTGACACATGAAAAACTTTTCCAGCTTCTGGTCTCCCTCTGTCTCTGAATTAAGTAAGCAACCCCCTTCTGATGTTTTAGGCTTTTTATCTCTCCCTTTTACAAGGAGTGACAAAAATAACAAATGTCAGGGAAATGACTAGGTTCTAAGCATCTCCCAGAGTAGGTTCTAGCCCAAGTTGTCTCAATGTTTCTTAAACAGCAACAGAATTAGGCTTGTTTTTCTCCTACTCTAGGTTCACATTCTGAGAAGGTCCTATGACTGCCCTCCTTGAAAACCCTTGAGCAAATTTGGGTCGTTCTCAGTTTTATCATGAAATGAATGAACTCTTTTCATTGAACACATATGAAGTTATTCACATGGTTCCAAGCACACTAGTCTCTTGGTTGTCCCTGGAACACTTCGGACACTCTTCCACCTCAGGGTTCTCTCTGCCTGGACCACTCCTTTTCACGGATGTCCACACTGGCAATGCCTCACTTCCTTCAGATCTTTTCTCGGCTGCCACTTGGTCTATAAGGCCTTTCCTGACCACTCTATTTAAAATGATAGCCCTCTCTGAGTCCTCCCTACACTCTACCCTGCTTCATGTGTCCCCTACCACATACTGCCATTTTAAATACTCTATTTTACTTGTTTATTGCCTGTCTTTCCCTTCTAGATGGAAAACTCATGGCATCAGGAAATTTTGTCTCTTTTGTAAGCCAAGTGCTTGAAACAGTTTCTAGCACATATACTCAGTAAACATTTTTGAATAAATAAAATAAATCAATAAATAATAGATCTTAAGCCCAGGTCCAGCAGATAGTATAACTTTTTAAGCATTTCTAACAGATAAAGATCAAAAATGTGAGAAATGCTTTAGATTAATTCAAAATATTAATACTTTTTTCTCAGGTTCAAATATTGGAGCTATACAGAGAGAGAAAATGCCCATTTTCTAACACAGTAGTGGGTATTTAATGAATATTAATTGGATGATACTGTGGAAGGTAGAGGACAAATTGCAATGTAAAAATATAGTGTCAAGTTGCCCCCAAAGATTCATGTAATTCATTATAAGCAACAAGTATTGGAAGTGGAACATGACAGGTGTGTAAGGAGTAAGATAGAGGAGAGGCTAAGTAGGTGGTACGAGATTGAATTTCCTCTTCTCGGCCATGTACAATAACTCCAATATTTAAATCAGTTTGTGTTTTATAAGGAAATCTCCTTTATGGAAGTGGCAGAGGGTGGATTGGGAAGTCTGGCCAATCAGACAATTGTTATAGCCAGGTGGGAGATGACCTGAACTGAGACATTGACAGTGGTATAGAGAGAAGGGTACAGAGACTTAAATATTCAGCAAGTCAAACTCTCATATATTCCTGGTGAAATTTTAAAACGGTACAGTTATTCACAATGGTAAGCATAGAGTTTCTGTATGATCCAGAAATTCCACTCCCAGGCATCTACCCAATTGAACTGAAAGCAGATGTCCATATAAAAACTCGTACATGAATATTATTCGTAATTACTCCAAAGTGGAAACAGCCCAATGTTCATTAACTGATGAATGGATAAACCAAATGAGGAATATCCACGATGAATTATTTGGCCGTGAAAAGGAATGCGGTACTGGTACACACTGTGATGTGCATGACCCTTGAATACATTATGCTAAGTAAAAGAAGCCATCCACAAAAGACCATATATTTTATAATTTCATTTACATAAAATATACAAAACAGGCAAATCAGGAGAGTAAGAAAATAGATTAATGGTTGCCAGGCACTAGAGAGAGGATGTGTGGAGAGTAACTACTTAGGAGTATGGAGTTTCCCTTCGGGATAATAAAAACGTTCTGGAATTAGAGCATCGTGATGGTTGTACAACTCTATGAATATACTAAGAACTATTTAATTGTATACTATAAAAGGGTAATTTCATGATATGTGAATTATATCTCAATAAAGCTTTTATTTTAATATTCAGCAAGCAAAATGGACAGACTTCGATGATGTATTAAACGTGAAGATGAAAGCAACTGTAGATTAAAAGGAACTAGAGACTTTCAGTTTGTATAACTGATAGGATGACGATCTTTTCTCATAGTAACTTTATTTCCTAAAGTTAGGCAGAGAGATGCCAAGAAATAAAGGAGCTGGACAAAGGATGACCATGGAAAGCAAACCTTTGAATGAAGTGAATAGTGGAGCCTCCTTTGTTTTGTTAAAATAATTTAAAAAATTATCACAGGAAGGGGATAAACGAAGAAAGGAGTGCACTGCTCTTTTAAAATATAATCAAATGAGTCAAATTTCACTAGGAAAGCAAGTATAAATTGTCGAAATGAGAAATTTAAAGACAATTAACAACAAAAAAAATTTGGCACTTAGAAGGAATAAGCTTGAAATGGTACAACTTCAGCATGGAGAATTATTCTGGCCCCTGAAATTCAGTTTATATTTTTCCCATATTTCATCGGATAAACTGCATGGCAAAACTGAAAACAGAATTAAGTTAAACTTAATCTTTAAAAAACTTTATGAGTTAGAAGCCTAGAAGAAATACTCTCAGATATAGATATACAGATCTTATGTATATTTGGTGTCGATAGCATCAACTTTAGAAGCTGGTAAGAGCATGAATCCTTTGAATAAAAGTAGCTTCGAGTGCATGGTTGCCACTACTAGCTGCTCCTGAGCCAGCTCACTGCTGCTTGCACGTGTGCGGGGATGGAGCTAAGGGGCTGGAGCTCAGCCTGTCTCTAGTTTTGGACTCTGAAGTCGAGTCCTTCCCAGAGCTCCTCCATGTTCACATGGTGTCTCTGAGCCACCAGTGCCGCCTCTCACTTTCTTACAGCACAGGATGATTTGTGCCGGAAGATAAGATGACATTCCTTTTGGGGACAGGAAGCTGTGCCTCCTTCTTCTAATCAGGTGAGCTTTTCCATGCAATGCAGTTCCGTCCAAGCATGGGACAACCACGTGACTTCACGCCATTGCTCTATGAACTGAATATCTGTCTTCAAGCAATATTAACAGCTGAAGTGTCTTCTATGTGTCATGTAGAACATAAAACTGAAATTGAGTTACTCAACCTATGCCAGCCACATGGCTGATAAGAAATAGAAACAGAATTGGACCCTGGGCACCCATGCTGAGCTCATACCCTTTTCACTGCATTGTGCTATTTCTCCACTGGTAGTCCTTTTTAGTAATAATGAACATCTAGGTTTCCCCAGCATATTTTTGCCAGAGATTATATCAAAACAGGCTGTCCTTGTATTCAGAAACCCAAGTGCTTCATACCTCCCAGAAACCACGAGTCCCAAAGTCCATTGACACTGCTGCCTTAAGCATTGCAGCATCCAGACCATTTAAAACAGAATTCCATCCTCAGATGCATTTCATCCATTTTTATGAAAAGTCATTCCCTTTTCTTTCCCGGCCTTGCATATCTAACACCACTGATGTTTGATAAGCTGCTGGGAGAGCCAAGTTCGTGTTTCGTTTAAGGATTATTTTATTCAGAAGCATTTGAACTCAACTTTGTGACTCTGGGAGACATGAAACACGACGAAGATAACTTGAAGCAACACCTGATTAACGCTGAATAATTCAGAATTAATCAAAGTGTATTTTTAAGCAGAATGCCTAAGCTAACACATTCAGAATATGAGCCATATGATTACTCAGGAAAAAAAAAATGAGAAGAGTTTTTAAGTTCAAATGGATTTAGAATCAGGATTTGAATTGTAGCAACACTTAAGAGACTTCTCATTTCCTTTGTCTCCCACAGATGTATTTCCTCCCAAATCCTTATATTTTAACTCTTCTCTACGGTAGTATTTATTTTAAGCTGTACTATCACGCAGTTATGTCTCATTTTTCCACATCAACAGAGAGACGTGTGGCAGCACAACCCTACAGAATTAAGAATAGGACCAGAGGCAGAATAAGTAACCATTTCTAGAAACAGGAGCTGCTGCAGAGGAAAAGCAGTTCTGGAAATGTGAGTGGAAGATTGCGGAAGCAACAGGATGATGTAACTCAGTAAAAGTTGAGGCCCCAGGAGTCCCTGTCTCTGAAAAGTATTACATACAAAGAAGTACCTTAAGTAAGCAATAGTCATAAAAATAGTCATATATATTTTAACTTATTTTTAAAAAATAATGACAAAAAGGACTAATTTATAGTTCATAACCATACTACATAATGTTCCCTTTCTCACATTACTTCTCATTCTACTATATCAACTATATCAACACCTTTATTTCACCCTCTTAGTTTTCAACCCCCTCCCAATATCCCAAATGCTTGCCCAATACTGTTTGCACTTTTTAAAATATCATTTCTCCTTCGCTTTCTCATCCTCTCTTTCTCCCCCTCTTTCCTATCTGCCCCAGTTTGCATCATGTGTCACTACAGAGAACTACCGTCCCCCCTTGCAATATGAGAAGGAGGTTCACATGCCAAGGGCACTGCCAAGGCTTGAATGCTTGGTATTGTGATTAGATCTACTTTGCCCAGTGGCCTTTGCATCTAATGGACAAGGCTGTGTCGTTATAGAATCAACAACTCAAGTACCTCTAACAACATATTGCTTCCAATAACAAAAAGTTCAAGGCCTCTGTGCTCATGTGGTTGCCTGAATCCGTAGCTCATTTATGTGATGTGAAGCAGAGTGGGACCTCAAGTGGGAAGAGCAATGTGGCTAAATATGTTTGCGGAAGCTGAAGGCTTTCCTTGTCCTGGCAAACCCAGCTTAGACAAACGTCACCTGCAAAAACTCAGTAATGAAGTGAATTAAGATTTAAGTCAGAAATTTCTGCAAGCTTTTTACCACAGTTATGAGCCCATAATCTTCCAATCTGTTAAAATATTCAGAAATCCACTTAAAGATATTTCACATGGGTTAAGATAATATCATAAAAGCTGATGAGCATGACTAGAAATTTACAATTATAATCAGATCCCAGGGCAAGTAGGGTAAAACCAGTTATTAGGGAACAAATTAGTCATCTGTGCAAACTGGGCAAGTAGCTTCTCTCAGTATCAGTTTAATTTTAAAATAAAAGATTCATAACCTGGTCTCTGGAAATCTTTTCAGCTATCACATTTTATGATTTTAAGTTGCCTGGATTGTTTTCATCTCTCATTTTCGTGTCCTCTCTGATAAACTTCTAAAGTTTTCTTACTTCCTTCTCCATGTACTTCGATTTGAAGAGACAAAGAGAATCTAATCTACATTTATTATGCCAGAGAAAAGATCCATAGGCAACTGTAAGATCAATATTATTGTCTCTAATTACTTTAACAAATGTTGTTCATTTCTCTTACTATTTTCCTGGGCTACCTCTAGCTTTCGATATTTCCAATGCAATTTAATTTTAAAGCATCTGACATTTTCTGAACCTTTGAAGGTTATCTTTTCTGTCTGTCTGTGTCTTGAAGAATTATTTTTGTTTTCATTAGGTGTTCATGCTGCTTAGTTAAATGCATTAAAAACTGCCTTAACTTTGTATGTTCATGAGGCCTCTTTCAAAAGGTTTGACCTTATAGTCTGTAGACTGACAGGTATGGTTGCTAAAACGCTGACATTCTGAAAAGAAACCTTAGTAAGATTTATAATACAATTATACAACCCCAAAGTGAGGGTTCTAAAGGTACAGTGTAGATATGTCCTTACCTCGGGTAATTATACTTTATTAATAGATTAATGCACCAAGTTACTGAAGTGAGGTTCCCGTCAGCCCTCTCTGATGTGGAAAATTAGTTTATGAAAAGTTGTCTCTCACAGTTGACCTTACTAAAGCAGGACAAAGATTTGTCAAATTTTATTATTTCTTTTTTTAAAGAATTATTAACTTTCTCTTAATGGAAGCAAAATTAAGGATCTCTTGTCTCTCTAGTCACATGGATTGAATTAGAGTGAATGATATATACATGCTTATTGTGATCTGACCAGTAATTCCATTTATGCAAAATCCAGATTCACAGCAGACACTAGAATGCAACCAGGTGCCAGAAAAATAGGAAGAATATTCTAAGGTTATGGGAGGTCTTAGCCAATTTGCAAAATGGCTTTTGATGCTTTCCTATTTGGGGGGTGGATTCTCCTTTTTCATCTTCAGCACTTTACTTTTTCCCATAACATAGGAATGACATTGGCCGCCTGTGGTAGATTGCAAAAATAGCCACAAATTCTTTCCTTGCCTCTATTCTCGCCCTCTGTGATGTGACTTTGCAACTTCTTTCATCCTGTGATGACTCGGTCTGTTGCTTCAATCCTTACACCTGAGCTGGTCTCGTGACTCACTTTGACCCAAAGAATGTTGTGGAAGCAGCATTGTTCCAGTGGTCAGCCTAGAGCCAAAAATATTTTTTATGCTTCCACTTACTCTTGGACTGTGTATCATTTGAACAAACATGGGCTGGGCTGCTATCGGATGAGTGTCTATATGAAGAATCAAATCCAGCCCAATTGTTTCAGTCAAGGCCCCAGAAATGTAACCTAAAGCAGCCTAAAATGTCCCATACTACCCCGGACCAGAAAAATCACCCAGATAAGCTCGATCTACCCTGTCACCCACAAAAATATGATCTCAGCTAATGATGGTTCCTTCACGCTTCTAAGTTTTGAGGGGGTTTTGAAAGTAACAAGTGGTAACTGGCATACTGACCAAAACGCCACACTGAAATGTTCTCCCACAGTTCATTTTACCTAAAGCTTCCCACTTTACACATTTATTGGTCATATTCTTTGACAACATAAACTCTTTGAATGGATTCGTTTAGAAAAAGCTGAGCAGTTAAGTAAGTCCCTATAGATGTTAATGATTGTCCCAGAGACAAGTTAATTTAAAATTGGGACTTGCCCAAATTAATCTTAATTGTTAGAATTTACGAGTGATACCTATATGGTTCTTTCTTTTCTAAAACAATTCCATGACAGTGACAAGTAGGAAGTGGAAGATATTGGCCTCTCTGCCATCTTGGTTTTTATTTCCTTCAATATATTGTCTTTATTAGGAAAGGTGAATAATTTTTATTATCCTGTTACCTCTTTCACACCTTTTGAAGCTAAAACATATTCTCTAATTAGTGCATTAGTTTTTAACAGAAAAAGCACACTAACATTTATTCCTTTTGCAAACATTTATCAAGAACTTATTTTAGGTTAGGTATTGTTTAAATTCATATATATTGACTTGGTTTATTCTTACAGCAATGTTACGCAGGAAATAATATTATTTCCATGTTTTTCAGACGAGAAAACTGAGGCACAGAAAAATCTAGATAACTCATGCCCAAGGTTCCACAGACCTCAGACCCCAAAGTTCATCCCCAGTATTCTACTGTGTACTCATGGATACCCAGCATCAAACGAAGCAAATATTACAGCTGTTAATGGCCTGTTTTATATGTTTTATATATTTTTTTAATCTATAGTAAAAAGCTTCAGAAAGGCACAATAAATATATTACAGTATTTGGTACATAACCTTATTTTATAAAACAAAGACAATTATAAAATCTTGGCCCCAGGTACTTCTTCTTTAATTTTTATAGATCCTTTAATAAATACAGCTTTGTGTGACCTAAATGATTTCTGGGACCATTCTCTATCTAACTTAGAGTTTAATTGTACCTTTAATTGATATCAGAGTAATAGCTCTTTGCTGTGTAAATCTTGGAGGACCGATGGGATGATTTTTCACAGAACGCTTCTCAAGAACAGGAAAAATTATATAGTGTTATATTTCAACATATCTTATTCCTCATACTATTTTTATCATTGAGATTTAACAGCAGGCAGATAATGAACTTACTCTGAAAATGATGAAACTCGATCATATATTTTAGACAATGAATCGGTCATTCTCTAATGTTCGATGGGTAATTTAAATGCAGAGATTGCTGCAGAATGAAATCTTCTCCATGTTTATGAAAGCAAAAACGTTTACCGGTAAAATGAACCTTTCATGCAAGAATTGTCAGGCAAAGAGAGTCACCATTGTTGCAGCATCGTAACATTCCTCAGGAGAAAAATTAAATTCAGCTAATTGTTCACATTTACAGTTCATGCGACATCTGCACTTAAATTATTAAGCATCCCTAATGTTCTAGAATCTCCCCAGAAATCCAGAAACCATCCTGCTTTGCAGGCTCTGAGTGATGATTCATTTTAGACCATTGGTAGAGATGCAGAAGGCAGAGATCTGGTCTCACTGTACCTGCTCTGGGTCCCATTGCTGGAGTGATCTGTCTCTTAGCAATATCTGGGTTAAAAGTGACCCCCACCGTAAAGATTCAGAGAAACAGAAGGCCTCGGCAAATGCTATCCACATTTCTCGGTCAGAGAGAGTTTGTGGGAATTTAGAACATGTTTTAAGATTAAAACAAGACTCTCTGTGACATCGGTATTTAGAGCTGGCCACATGACACAGCTGTTGCCTAAAGCCACTAACTTGCGAACCACCATGCCAACCCAGCCTGCAGGACTGGCAGGAGATAGCACTGGTCTAGTTCTGATTTAAGAGATTTAAATTCATTTTACTAATCTCTTGGTTAGGATGGACTGATGTAATTGCAGTCACTTCTTATTTGATTTCTTGAGTTCTAAGGCCATGGGTTCTCATGCTTAAGATCTCAAGTATTTCCCTTGACCTTGATAAGCTTCAGGTACCTCAGTGATCAGCAGTTAAGAGTGAGGGCTCTGGAGCCAGAATTACTGAGTTGAACCCTGGCTCTGTCACTTACTAACCAAAGGGGCTTGGGGATAAAAAGTAAGCTCCGTGTTTCTACTTCCTCATGTATAAAGTGGGGATAATTATAGTACCTGCTTCATAAGGTTGCTTGTGAGTTAGTGCATATAAAATGCTTGGAACAGTACTAAGCATGTAGACATTGTCCAATAAGTTTTATTGTCATAGGTATTCTTGTGGTCAGCATGAGAATGATAATGCCTGCATTGCAGTGTCATTTTTAGGGTTAAACATGACAAGGTATGTCAAATGTTTAGCACCTTGCTGAACATAAACCAGGCACCAAACAAAAGTGATTAATAACAGTTGCCATTTGCTATGAGTTTGCCACATGTCAGGCATTGTGAAAGTACTTTACATACATCTTCCAAACAACTCTTTGAGGTAGTATCCCTATTTTACTGAGGAAATATTGGGGCATAACAAAGTTAAGTAATTTGACCAAAGTCAGGGAAAATCTGGACATATTAGTTATGATAATATGAGCTTCTATAAAGAATAAATTTATAGGTCTTAGTGACTTAACATAATAGGATATTATTTCTCATGTAAAACCCAAGATAGGTGATCCTGGCTTGTGGGAAGCCAAGATCACTCCAAGCAGAGATCCAAGATCCAGATCTTTCTGTGTTGCGGTTCCACAATCTTTTGCATATGGCCTCCAAGGTCACCATGTTTGTCTGCTTCGAAGAGGGAACAGAAGGGGGAAAAATGTGGAGAATTACTTATGTTTTATGGGCAAGGCCAAGGTGCACAACACTCATGTTCATTTTCATGGTTAGACTCCAGTTATGGCCACACTTAACTGCAAGGGAGGCCAAAACATATAGTCTAATTGTGTGCCAAGACAGCATAAAGTTCGGTGATAAGTCAGTCATTTCTGCCATGGTGACAAAGATGGGATACCAACCCGGTAATTAAGAACCCAAGCAATCGACCAGTATGCTCTCCATCTTTCTGTTTCTTTCCCCGCACCCACCCACCCTTCCCAAGCCACTTGGAATCTATAAAAATCCAAGCTGTTATTTCTATCCTTAGCTCAGCTTCCATAAAGCTGAATTATTTGATCCTACAGTAATATAATTTGAATTAAAAATACTTTCCTAGAGCTGATATCATAACTTTAATGATCTGATTCCTAAAGACTCTACCTATTTGGCTTCTAATACTCCTTAGTATTAGAGCAGCGTCTTTCATTCACCAAAATTTACTCTTTGGGTCTGCCATCTACTGGACATTTCTATATTTTTCAGGTTATGTCTACTAACTCCTAAATTAATTGCATCAGCTTCATTCAAAATTCCATTTTTAACTGAAAAATAGCAAACAATCAACAGTGACTGAATTTTTTATTATATATTTTAGAGACTTGTAACTCCAGCCTGTGACATTTTAGGTTTGTCTGGAATTGGATTGTCTTCTGCTGAAATCACTTTTTGGAAATTGTTTTGGCCCCAGGTTATATTAGCTTGTTTGAACATGTAAAAATATGTAAAATATCATGAGCAAACCATGTCAGAAATCAAATAATAAGAAAATATCCTGTTGTGTCTAGTGCTAAATCTCCCTCATGAGATTTATATGAACAAGACTCTGCAAGATTTCTGGGGTCTCATGGGTGGATTTTAAGTCATCTCATTCCTCTAACGCTTCTATATCACTGTGTGGTGAGAAGCAGGACTGTCAGGTTGATATTTTGTTCTTGGTAGAAGGTCCCTTGGTTACCACTAAACATAAAAAGGAGACCTTGAGAATATAAAAATTTCTCCTCTTCTAGTGTGTGACTTTTTGGAAAAGGTTACTCCATGTGTCACAATACAGCATAACATTTTTCCAAGAAAGAATAAGCTCAGACATCATCTAAACAATAAATAAAATTGAAAAACCAAGAGGAGTGGTTCTTCAAGTTTAATCCTAGTCACAGTAGTTGATGAATTTTTGGAAAAAGAAATACTGATGAGGCAGCATTCACTAAGGAATGAAATGGAATAACTTAAGGTCAGGGAGATTGTCTCTCACGCCAATGTAGACCAGCTGTTCACCCTCAGTGTTTGGCCTTAGCTGCTACAAGATGCTCACTCTCTTCTGGAATGAAAATGGAACAAACCAATATCTGCTATGCTGGGGACGAAAGGTTTCCTTCCCTCAGTAAGAGATGAGATCAGGAGAAATCTGTCCCTACATAGAACATTTACCCTTTTGAATGCTGAGGGGGAAAAATTAATGTGAGAATCAATGTGATAATTTTCAGTAATGCCATGTTTTCATCTTTGATTGATGCTACTTTTTAGAGTCTCTTGAAAGTGAGGTGGGAGGTGATTTTCTGGAAGGAGGGCTATGTCACATTGTCATCTACCCTGGAGATTCTGACATGCTCTCGCCAAATGAGTTTGCCCTACCTGTCCTTATCATTTC